>JALGQZ010000003.1:20290781-20930781 GCA_023105745.1 Austropuccinia psidii | reverse complement strand
TTGAATTCTGTTTTTTAATTTATATTTACTGGCTTATCAGGTGGCTTTGCTTGTATTTCCACAGATATGCTGTGTAATTTAAGGGTTTTGATGGATTTTCCTTGCATAAATTAATTGATTTCTTTTCTTTCTGTCTTTTGACTTCTGATTAATACAGTTTTAATTTATTCCTTATTGAAGTATCCTCAGGTTAATAACTGAATTGCTGAGAAATACAAAGGTTGAGCAGAGCTGTGAGCCAGTGAGGTATGTATAACATACCCAGATGGCCACAAATGATTTTATAAACAGTTAATTTTGTCTTAAACAGACTTTTTAGTTGAAATTAGAATAAAAAATAACAAAAAATAAGTATAACTTTTTTTTGGATAAACAAAGTTATAAATATTATGTAATTTTTGGATTCTACACCAAAAATGACCTAGGGTACATCCATAAGTTGTTATACCCAAAAACACTTATTTCTTGTGTTATTAAAAGATTTAAGAATCTCACAGTACTAATGTAACTTTTCAACATTTTTTTAAAATTTTTAAATTTGAGCTGAAATAAGCTTAAATTTAAAGTTGCATAAGGTTAATGCAAACTTACCAAAATTTTAGTTGAAATTGAGGTGTGGTGTATATTTACTGAATTGGCTAGGGATCTTCCATACAGAATGTAAATCCTGCGTGAGCTCAATTTAAAAGGGTTTAAAGCCATGGTATGGCTTTAAATAAATAAAAGGGAAAAATCCACGTAAAAAGGTGGGACAAAAGAAAAAGACCAAATAGAGCTGGTGTCAGGGTGAGTCTATATAGTAGCTATAAAATGTAGTTACAAGATAGTATTATTACTGTGACACGTCAAAAAACAAATAAATTTCAATCTTCAGGTCCCACTGCTACGTGGCGACAGTGGTGATGAGTCTGTTGAGGACCTGGGTTGCAATACTCTAATATCTTTGACGGTAAAGAAGTACTACAATCATTATATTCTAATTATATATTTAAAGATAATTCTAAGGACACTACTGATTGATAACAGTTTTGTCACATAAGAGTATGGATAATAAGATAAAGATAATGGGTTTTCAAGGAAAAAACCCTTCTTTTTATATCTTTCAAGACTGTCAAGAGTTATTAGCGCTTCACGCGTCAGAGGAGTAAAAGTTTTACCTCCAATGATCAGTCTGTGGTTCTGGATCATCAATTCTGACGTCAATAGAGGCAGAATTGTGGTTTTGGAACAACAAATGATCATTCTGGATCAATACAGGGTGAAAAAACTTTTCACCTGCCACGTCAGCACTTAGATGACGTTGTTCTGGTGTCTGTATGATCAATAATGATGATTTTAGAGAGGTTATATCTTCATAAGTATATTATTTTAAGTATGAGAGCAATACTGTTTGATACAAGTTTGATACAGTCATGTATTGCTAGAAAAACCTTCCAATCAAGATATCTCAGTCAGTTCTTAGGATATCAATAAACCAAGAGCACAGAATTGAAGGGCTTAATGAGCTCTTCAATTTGGTATGCTTCATGTTTACCCTTCTCTAAAATAGCAAAAGTTATAAGGGTTTTAAGTTTTTGGATGTATTTTTGTACATCAGTATGAGGCTTCAAAAACCTCCATACCAGATATCTTCTTCAATTTTGAAGATATCAGTATTCTGATGATACAGTATTGTAGGGCTTGATTAGCTCTACAGTTTGGTATATTACACTGTACAGTTGTATGAGTGAATGCCAAAGATACAGGGGTTTGTTTACATTGTTGTTTTCAGAATATCTGTATTTTGGTTGTTAAACCTTTGAACCAAGATCCCTCAGTCAATTTAAGAGATACAGAGGTCTAAGGTGTCTCAAATTAAAGCTCTTGTTTAGATCTTTAATTTGGTTATACTTTTGTAAATTTTCGTACAAGCCCTCTTTGACTTTCAGGGGGGTCTTGGTTTTAAAATAAAGGTCATATGGTATCTCCAGTTGTAGTGGTGCTACAGCAACATGGATGATACCATTGTGTAGCTCTCTATGTGAGCTTTAAGAGAAATACCATTTTGGTATAGAATAACTTAAATATGCATAAGTTAGATGAGAGGTGAAAATAAGGGTTTTGACTTGTTTATTCTCCTCTAGGTTTCCTTATTCTGTTTGGATAAGGTTGGTGTTTGATTTAAGAGGGGTTTTTTCCTCTTATTTATTACCTGTATTGACTATGTTTGTTCAATACTTGTCATACCATTATTTATGGTATGTTGGATGTCATGCTAGTGCTCTGTTTTGAGTCACAGGCTGACATACCCTCCCTCAAAAGAAGGCTCATCATTGATGAGACTCTTCAGCCCTTCTGGAGGCTCTGAATCTTCTGAGGTGTATTTGTCCATCTGGGATTTCTTTCTCAGTTAACCATTTATATTTATCTGCTGGTTGATTCTTAAATCTAACCAGATATTGCCTGTTGTCTTTCCTATTAATTCTTATTTTCCTGGCTTTAATGATCTTTTTCACTGGTCCAGGTGAGTCATTCTCCTCTACCAATCTTCCATGGGTGACTGTCTTCTTTCTGTCAGGAAATTTCTCCTCATCTGTTTGGTGATAAGGTTTGACCAGGCTCACAGGGAAAACTGGGTGTTTCCTAGAAAACTCTTTGGTCAGGTTGACTTCTACTGCATTCTTTCCTATTAATTTAATAATTGTGAATGGTCCTATGAATGAGTCTCTCATCTTCTTGGGTCCTCTTAGATTGTTTAAGTTAAGAGTTGAGATTAGAACTTGGTCTCCTTCTTTGAAATCAGTTTCTTGGTGACTTTTATCATATCTCTGTTTGTTGTATAATTTAGCTTTAGCCACACATTTTTCTGCTTTTTCGCAGGCAGTTTTCCACATTGTGTGGAAGTCTTTAGCTGTGGGGTGTACTGAGAGGAGGTTCTTCTTCAAGTAGTCTACTGGAAGTAGTGGGTTCCATCCTTTCTCTAATGTGACAGGGGTTTTCCTGTCACTGAGTGTATACTTGTGTTGTATGCCAATTGTACAGCTGGTAGGAGGGTTACCCAGTCATGGGTATATCCCTCATTGTCTTTATATTCCATGCCATATGCACAAAATCTTCTAATGATGTCTTCTAATGTTTGAATCATTCTTTCTGCTAGACCATCTGTTTGTGGATGGTAATCTGTGGAGAATGCTAGTTTGGTTCCCAGAATCTCATATAGATTAGTCCAAAATTCTGATGTGAATTTAGGGTCTCTGTCACTAAATATAATTCTTGGAACTCCACAGTTTGCTATCAAATTGTTCCAGAACAATATGGCTGTGTCCATTTCTGTGTCCTCTTTGTGACAGGGGAGACATCTGACACTCTTTCTGTACCTGTCTACTACTACTAGGCATGCATTAAAGCTGTCTTTCCCTCCAGGGACCAGGCCTGTCACCCAATCCATGTTTATTATTTCCCAGGGGTGTTTGGGCTCCTCTATACTCTGGAGTAATCCATATCTTTTGCCATGACCTTTGTTGGGTTTTTGGCATCTGGTACAAGTGTTGCTGTATTCACTCAAGTCTTGTTCCCACTTTGGCCACCAAGCTGTGCTAAAGACTCTTTCTTTAGTTCATTCTTCACTCATATGTCCCATGTATGGGCAGTCATGGCATTCCTGTAGTATCAGGGAAATATGTTCTCTATTTATTATTACCAGGGCACTTGTGTGTTTTTCCCTATGGTATAGTAGATCATCTATCAGAAAAAATCTATTCTCTTTGAATTTTTTGAGCCATGGCTCTTCCAATTGGCTCTCTAGTTCAGGACTCCTGTACTTTTGTTTTAATAGTTGTATCAATGTACTACACTGTTTGTGTTTATTGTATGATGATTGTACTATACTAAAGAACTCTGTATTTAGATTAGAGGAGCTGATTCCCAATATGGGTATCTCTTTGCTCTCCCCATAGCTCTGTGCTGGGTTTGATGGGTCATTCCCTAATGCCCAGTTTGATAGTTTGAAGTTCTTTCTCCTATCTAGCTTCATGCATTGTATGGGTATTTTGGCCCCATTTTCTTGGTCATATGCTGGATTCTCTTGGTCATTCTTCAGTGGCCACCTGCTGAGACCATCTGCATTAGTATGACTTTTCCCTTCTTTATAGATAATAGTCATATTCCCTCTGTATTCTTGTATGGCTATTTGCCACCTGAGCATGTGTCTGTTTGTTTTCTTCATGTTCAACAGTGATTTGAGGGCTGTGCAATCTGTAAGAACTTCAAATACTGCTCCTTCTAAGTAGTAATGGAGTTTTTCTAATGCCCATACCAAACAGAGACATTCTGTCTGAGTAGCTCCATATCTGGCTTCTGAGTCTTTCAGTTGTCTTGATATATAGCAAATTACTCCTTCTTTGGGTATTCCATCCACTAGTTGCCTCTGGTGTAGTGCTGCTCCTAGTCCTTGGCTACATGCTGCATCTATATATAGTTTGAATGGTAGTTCAAAATCAGGTATCATTAGGACAGGGGCATTGGTCAGTTCATATTTGATCTTCTCAAATGCATCTCTTCTTTCTTTGGTAATTTCAAAGACTACATCTTTTGAGCACAGTTTGTATAGGCTACTTGTGATGGGTGCAAAGTTTTTTATGTGGCTCCTGTAGTAACTAGCAAAGCCCAAAAAAGATTGCATTTCTTTAATGTTCTTTGGTACTGGTTTCTTCAGTACTGCAGCAACTTTATTTTGGTCTATGGCTAGACTTAAACCTGAAAATTTGTGTCCTAGGGCTAGCAGTTCTTTCTGTCCAAAGTTACATTTTTTAAGAGATATTTTCATGTTGATTGGTGTACATTTTCCCAATATTTTATCCATTTTCCTCACATGGTATTCCCATGTTTCTGAGTATATTATGATATCATCAATGTACACTACCATCCACCCTTCCATTATTTCATCTTGAAATATGGTATCCATCATCCTCTGAAAATGGGCTGGTGCATTCTTAATGCCAAATGGCATTCTAGTATATTCATATATCCCCATATGGCATATAATTCTTAGCAATTTGATGGAATCTGGTTTCACCCCATTCTTGTGGAAGCCTTTCATGCAATACATTTGTGTAATAAACTTGGCTTTTACTAGCTTATCTAGTGCATGTGGTATCCTTGGGATGGGGTACCTATCTGCTTTGGTGTAATTATTCAAAGCCCTGAAGTCCCCACATAGTCTTGATTTACCATCATTCCAAGCTATAAGGACTGGTGTAGTGACTTCTACTATCTCATTGTGTCCTATTTTCCTTATGACCCCCATTTCTAGGAGTTCATTGATATGTTTCTCAATTTCTTTCCTAGTTTCCATGCTGTCTGGGTATGGTGGTCTCCTAAGCATAGGTGGATATGGTCTTTCTACATCCAGATATAATTCTATATCATGTCCTTTGATTTTTCCTAGTGGTTCATCTCCTATTGCAAAAGCTCCTCTATGCTTCCTCAATAATTTCAGTAAGCTGAGTTTCATTTTACTGGTGAGTTGAGTGCCATATTAGGCTTCTTTGAATTCTTCCACTAGTTCTTTCAGGGTGTTATCATTTGTTATACAATTTATGTCAAAGGAAAATTTTTTGTCTTTGTTTGTACCTATGGTAAGATATCTATTTTTACTATTGCAAATGTCCATACCATGCATTCTTTGGTACTCTGTACCTAGTAAGAATCCTTGTACATGTGCATTCTCTAGAACTACAAATTCAGGTTCTAGTCTGATATTTCCTTTTAGGTGTGGGATAATTATCTCTTTGATTATTGTCCCCAGTGAGTGCATTTTGCCTGATGCACTTTGAAAGTTTCTAGCTTTTTGACCAGAGTAAATTTGGAAACAAAGTGACAAAGTTTACAGTGATGAAAGATGTTTTAATTCACTTTTGGGGTGGTTCAGGGGTAAAAATGGTTATAAAAGTTACAAACAATGATTATAATGATTTTTTCACGTGGTTAAAAGGTTTAAAATGATCTTAATAAAGGTGGTTGGAATCTTTTATTGATTGGTTTAACAGTTTTTAAACTAATTAATAAAAGGAAAAGATTCCTACATGAAGAGAAAAGTGGGGCAAAGAAGACATTCTTTTATAGCCATAAATTCTCTTACTCCAAAAGTGAAATTTACTCTTTTCAGTCTTGAAAAACAGTCTGACAACAGAAAAGCCAATTATGGCATCATTGAAACCTGGTTTAGACCAAAAAGGGCTGGTTTAAGCCATTTTTAGCCATTTTTAGCCATTTTAGACCCTTAAATCAGCCATTACTATAGCAATACCAGGCCTAGAGCATTCAAAACACGTCAGAATGTGTGTTAGAGGCGTAGAAACCAGTTAAAACTGTTTTTAATATTATTGTTTTGTCTTAAGGGTAGTTTTACCCTCTTGGCAACAGCTAAAACTACCCCAGTTGGTATCAAAACCTCATCATCAATTGAGTCCACAGACCCTGTAACTCAATTCCAGGCCAAAAGTGATGAAATTTTGCGTGAATTTTGACATCCCACACCTGTCAGAAAGGAATTTGGGGGTCTAGCTCCCCCTTAGAGCTGGAGTTCCTTTTCCCCCCCAAATTTAATCTTTCCAATTTATTTTTCCTCTAATTCCTCATCATGTATTATACTTATAGTTTACATATGTAATTCAATTGAATTGTACAGTACAATACAGTAATAATTGATAACTCATATTTAAATCAAAGTTCACTTATGTAATACACGCGCACATTTTGACATTTCAATTGAATTCAATTGAAAATACATCAATTCCTCATAACTTCTAAACTAAACACAACACCTCAATTTTAACACAAAAATTGATGATTTACACCATATGTGGTGTGAATTGAATCAAAGTTTTGAGGATTTTCAACTTCTGTATTGAAAATAATAAAAACTTAATCTAAGCTTATTTAGAGTTGAGCTACAAGAATTTCACTCAGAGGTGACCCCACCTGATTTTTTATGAGGAATCCAATGGTGAAATAGTTTTTATATGTTTATTTATTGGATAAAAAGTTATAATAATTTTTATTTAACTTTCTTCCAAATTTCTTCATTTATTCACAATTTTGTTAAAATTTCATTTTTAATTTTTTCAAGTATAAATGTAATTTTATAATTCCAAAATTTAATTTAATTTTATTTTTAATTTGTAATTAAATTTTTTATTTTGAATATAATTTTATATTTATATTTTGATTTTTATTTTAATTATATTTATATGTTAATTTTGTTTTTGTGGTCTTTTGGGTATATGAATTTACCTCTAAGGCTCACAATATAAGGGTAATAAGACTATTTACAACTTTTAACTATGGCTGTGACATGATAAAATTTAATAAAAAAGGTTTGATAATAAATAATAAGGGTTTTAAGCTGAATATTAAGCGGTTTACTATTATGAAATAGTGGTGGTGAGCGCTGTTGAAAGCCCTGGGTTCATCTTTACCTGTTTGATGAAAACAATAAAAAATACCATAATTAATATTATAATTATACCTGGTTATATTCCAAGAGTACAGCTGTTTTTGATAGTTGTACTACATAGGAAGATAAGAACAGGATGAGGAAAGCATTTCTGGCTGTGAAAAGCCTCCTTTTTATCCTGAAATGAGGTGGAAGGGCTGTTAGACCTTTCCACGTGGAGGAAGTGAAGATTTTTTCACTCTCTGAGACAGGCTTGTGGTTTGCGAGGATCCGTATAGCCTGTATTGGGCTCAGATGTGGTTTTGAAACCACATCTGGGCAGTTTTCACCAATACAGTGTGAAAACTTTCATCTGGGGACCACATAGCCCTCTTCTGACGTGTATGACATGTAGAATTCTGTACAGAAACTGTATGGGACCCCAGTATTGACTGACTTATGACGTATTGAAGTATAAACATGCTTCTTCATCTGTTTGACACCTCATAATCATGGTTATGGGATATTATCCCATGGTAAGACTGTATTGGACAAAATGTGGGATTTTGACCTTAAAACAGCCATTACTTTGTCAGTTTTGGAGATATCAATCTCAAAATGGGTTCAGTGTGTAGCCCTCTATGCTTTTTACACAATGGTACCTTATTTGATATGGCTATAATTAAATATGACAAAGTTATCACATGTACAAGATATTTTGTACATATGCGTGTTTTGGGAAAAAGCTGTATTGGGCTTGTTTGCCCCATAACTTTTAATCTAGTTGAGATATGAGGAAATAGATGACACCATTAGATATCCCTGATTGTGCCCTTTCCAAAAAGACCCCACTTTAGGTATCTCACACTAAAACTGTAGAAGTTAGATGAGAGGTGAAGCTTTTGTTCACCGTTATTTGGCCTGAATTTGACCATAAGTTCTGTAATACTGGTTCTAGCTCAGTTTGGCTGGTACCATTGGATAGCCCTGACTTAGAGCTTCAACTTCAATACTCATTTGATGGGGTTAAGCCTCTTACTCTGTATTTCAGATGAGAGGTGAAAATTAAGGTTTATGCTCAGAAATAACTTTAAGCATGAATAACTTTGTTATTCTTTGTCCTATGATGATGGGACTTGTATATTTGGAAAGGGATGAGTTTCCTATTTCTTGTGATACCTTTTGAACCAATTTGGCTTAGCTCCATGTTTTGGTGGTATCTGGGCTATACCATTGGTTTATGGTATTTTGGCTGTCATGCTTGCACTCTGGTTTTGAGTCATAGGCTGACACAAATATGAATCTTGATATGAAGAATGTCTCTGAATAATTTGATGAAGAACTTGAAAATCAAAAGAAAATTAAGATTATGCCTGAATTATGAATGAATTAAAATTTGATGATTTGAGATAATATTTAAAAAGAGAAACAACAATAAAATTGGGTCAGATTTTAATTTTCAAAATGAAGAATGAATGTGAGAAAAAATGAGAGGTGATTATTAATCATAAAATTAATAAGCATCAAAGAGTCATAATTTCAATTAAATGAGTGAATGAAATTATAAGAAAGAAGGAACATAATGAAAAGAAATTATGAGTTAATCAAAATAATGTTACAGGGTCTCTTGGACAGAAAGTCCAGGGTGGCCTGGCACTCAGCAATCAGGCAACTCACTTGGAAGACTCCAACATAATAAAGAAAATAAAAAAAGAGTTGAATTTTATTAAGAAGAATGTAAGTACAAAGATTGAATGCAATGAGAGCAATGAGAAGGAAAATGGCCAAAGAGCCAACCCAGTAAGTCCTTAACCACTGTTTCAACCTGCTAAAATGAAAAATGGAATTAGTAAGGATATGACCACCAAATATTGATTGACAGGCAAATAAAGAAAAAGCGAGGTGCTAAATGACTGACTTTATAATATTGGTATTCACTTAGCATAATGGAAAGAAAATAAAGATAAAATAAAATCAAACTATATTAATTAACTGGGGGAAACCCCCCAGGGTCAAAGGAAGCTGGAATATGTGAAAGGGTGAGAGCTTGACACCTTCAGGCTGACGGCTGGTCTGTATTGAATACTTAAAGCTGTATTGACAGCTTTATGAAGTGTAAACCTTGCCAGATTGGGAAATTAACTGTGTTGAGAGAGCTTCCCATGATGTATAAATGACAATACAGGTCTTTATGAATCAAGACTTTATCGAATGAATGTGCTGGCCAAGGTGGATTGATGGAGAACTCACACTTGGCAATTTTTTTTGGAAATTCCTCTATAATATTGCTTGATAATGAACTGCAAGTATTCCCTGGGAGGAATACTGTGAGTGAGAAATAAACAGTGATGGCTTGGTGTCATTGGTATTTTGAGATTGACACTTTTCTTTTTGAGCCTTGATAAACTCTCTGGATGACATGCCTTGATGACCTTATGAAAAGTTGAAATAACCATTTGATATTGGTTCCATTGGATTGCTGGTGAAAAAATATGCATAATGGTGTATAACACCATTTATGGAACTTTTGGTTATTGGAGGTTGAAAGTGGTCAAAGGTCTTCTGAGGTGATGCCAGGAGGATGTAAGTGAAAAATGGGTTTTGGGTGGCTTCAGAAGTGAAAAGGTGTATTTGGGTGTTTTGACCAATTTTGGGGTTGTGGCCAAATACAGCTTATACAGTCTTAAAACTTTAGTTGCACAAGGTGCACAGAAATGTGCAATACTGGAAATTAAGCCCAAAAGGCCTGATATGGCCTTTTGAGAATATTTCCAATAATACATTCAAAAATGGCATATACATCTGAATACAGAAAAAAGGTGCAAAGTGCGCAAAATGGGCAAGAATTTATTTCAAGCTTAAAAGGCCAAATACAGGCTTTTGAGCTGTATTTTCCCTCTTGAATGGAAAATACCCAAAAGTGCCCAAAAGCAGAGAAAGGCCAGGAAGGGCCAAGTTGGGCCCAGAAAGTGAAATGGGTATAAAAGGCCCAAAAGAATGTAATGGCCAATTTGGCCAATGATTATGGATATGGCCAAATTTACATAAATTGGTTATGGCATGGTTATGCCATATTGAGGTCCAAGAGAGTGAATCTACATTGTTGTGACATGTGAAAACACATTTTTACTTGAAAAAATTAAGTAAAAATGAATTTTCAACAAAAATATCAAAATTGAAAGATTTTTGGAAAAAAGTTAACAAAAAATTATCATAACTTATGATCAAGCAAATAAGCATATGCAGATTATTTCACCATTGGATTCCTCATAAAAAATAAGATGGGGTCACCTCCAGGTAAAAATTCTGTAACTCAACTCTAAATAACCTTAAATCAAGTTTTTAGTATTTTCTGTACAAAAGTTGACAATCCTAGAAACCTTAATTTAATTCACATCATATGTGGTTTTAACCATCAATTTTTATGCTAAATCTGAATTGTTGTGTGTAGTTTAGAAGCTATGAGGAATTGAAGTATTTTCAATTGAAATATCAAAATGTGCGCATGTATTACATAAGTGAACTGTAATTTACATATGAGGTGTCAATTATTACAGTAAGTGTACTGCAAAACTCAATTGAATTAAAAGTTCAAATCACAAGTATAGCACATGATGAGGAATTAAAGGAAAAATAAATTGGAAAGATTAATTTGGGGTGAAAGGATTCTAGCTCTAAGGGGGAGCTAGACCCCCAAATTCCTTGCTGACAGGTGTGTCACAGGGTCTGTGACTCAATTGATGGTGAGGTTTGGATACCAACCAGGGCAGGTTTAACTGTTTCCAAGAACTTTTCTTTTCATATTATAATGTTTTCCTTTTTTAATCAGTTTAAACACTGTGAAACCAATAAATAAAAGATTCAAACAACCTTCTTTTATCTTATTTAAACCTCCTAACCACATGAAAAAATCATTAGAATCATTGTTTGTAACTCTTATAATCATTTTTACCCCTGAGCCACCCCATAAGTGAATTAAAGAAACTTTCACTGGGGGGATTTCACTTGGACCTGCTTGCAGATCCCTTACAAGGATTTTGTCTGATGACTGCAATTTAACTCAGCATTAACTCATAACATATCTCTATATTTAACTCACAATTAACTCATCATTAACTTCAGTCATATCTCCATATGTATCTCCAAATTATTTAATTCTTCACATGGTTCATATATAAGTATAATTTTTGTCCTTTCTTTATTTAGATCTGGGCTGATTAGGGTTTGCCTTTTTCAAATTCCTTAAGTAATACTCTAAGATATTTTACATTTAGCTTAAAACTGAGTACATAAGATCTTTGAATTTATTACCACCTTGTCCCAAGGCTTATTTTCATTTTCTCTCACCCTTTATCTCAATTTCAACATAAGATTGGTCAAAATTATTTCAACCCACTACATGAAATTCTTCACATATATTCTAATATATCTTAAATAAGTCATCATATATAGTGATTAATCATTATCATCTCAAAATATTACACAGATAAAATACACATAGGATGATTTAATTTTAATTTGGATTTTGGTTCTATGAGGGTTTTATTTTTCTAGTTAGAGTTTGCATATAAATATTTATTTTGGTTGATTACCCAGTGAAAATTGGTTGGGAAATATATAAATCAATTGATTTTCAATCCTCTCTTGAGATATAGCTATTAATGTCTACATGAATTTGTATTTATATAAATAATACTATTTAATCCTATATTATTGTTTGATAATAACATTTAATGTAAACCAATCAATCTTCAGTAAAGTTTTTCTCAAATTAAGACCATATCAAATTATTTCAAATATTCCCATTTTTTATTTTATTGTCTTCAATTTCTTCAAAATGAGGTCTTCTAATAAAAAAAACCTTTACAAAGTATTTTATACAAAATATGTATTAGAAACATATATATATTAAGTAGATAATCACCAATTACTTGATAATAAAAACCAAGATGAATCCCAAGAAACATTCTTTCAGTACATTGGGATTCTGAGCCTTATTTCTTCAGTTGTTCTCACTATTGATCCTGTAACCTTTCTGTATATACTTTCATTGTTACTTCCTGTACATATTTTGTATATATATAGTATACATACTTGAATAATGTATTTAAGCAATAAATTTAATGGGCATAAATAAGACTCATGAGTTTTTCAGCTTATTATAAGACAATGGAACTTGGAATAAATAGATTCCAGCTGAATTTATGGGAGATCTTTACCATTAACAATGAATCTGATAAGAATTCTCCTTGAGTAATTTGTTTTTAAGTCATAGCTCAATCATATCTATAATCTCTTCTTTTAATTTAAAAGTTCCTTTACCAGCTATCCTACTAATTTAATTAAATGTCAAAAGGAAGTTGTGTTCTCTTTTATGAAGGAGTTTTACAAATGGATTGATTATAAAATAATAAAATGTAAGCTTCTGATTCATATGTACAACTAAATTAACCTCAGAAGAAGATGCTTTAAAATGTATCTTTCATGATGGTAAGCCCTAGAGTCTCAATAGAGCCTCAAATTACTTGCATGTAATGATTTGGCTTTCTTCAAAAGGATAAATTCAAAGAAGCTTACAAGTCCCATCAATTTTAAAAAAATATGGGCTTAGAAAGAAAATTTATGGAATAAGAAATTATTTCATCATTCTAATGGTACAATCTATTCCATTTGTCTATTAGAGTCAAAATTTTGGTTTCTCATAATTATTTTGCATCAAAAATATATTTCTGTTCCTCTCTAAGACTTAAGAATTTTCAAAAAAAGTCTTCTGCATACACTCATAATTATTCAGCTATTATCTTCAGGCTTTTTCTAAAATGCTGATCATATTGTAAAACATTTAGAATATTAATAGGCATACACCTTACTTGAACATTTTGAAATTATTTTCATTTCAACTTACTTTAAAAAAATCAGGAACTACATAGATACTAGTATTATTACTTAATTAAATGGCTTTACATATTTTAAGAAACTAAATTGAAGAAGAGAAATAAAAAGAAAAAGAACAACATTATATCTACCACACTCCCAGTCTTTTTTGCCATGGAGATCCTCTCATTTGGTTATTGACAGACCTCCCATAAAAATATTTGGTGATTAATGTCAAATTAGGAAGATAATTAAACTTTAATGGAGAATATGGAAGCAGTGATAAGGTTTCAAAAGCTCATCTTAATGATATTTCATTTATAATTCTGATGAAAAGGTTTAAATCTGAGTTTATCATTATATTTCATACAAATAATATGGGTGAGTTTTCTCTTGAGGATGGCCCCATGTGAGGTGGTAAAATATCTTCATATATATGCATTCAATTGATTAACAAGCTGTTGGTATATGTTCCAGATCAATGTACCTCAACTTCTGAGTAATTTCTTGCTAAAAATATTCAAAAGTATACAAACAATTATGAACTTGTAATCTGAGTAGTTCAGTGATGGACACAACTGATAGGAGAATGGAACACTCAATATTTAGAAAAAAATTAATATTTTCTTCTAATTTAATCTTACTTGGAGTTACTTTTACTTTATATTACTGAATGGCATGGAATTGAATGGAACCCCCTACACAAGTGGCTTGCTTACATAACATGATACTGTGGCAAAGCTCTACTACTCCATTTATCTGATCATACTTACCCCCCCACCATATTGTCATATAGGGGAGTTCATCATTTTCTATTCCTCATCTACTCCCCCTCATGCGGGTGTGGGTGGTGAGCTTATTTTCCTTGATTTTATTATCAAATCTACCCGGTGGCTACCTTTATCCACCTAGTCATGCCTTGTATTGTATCTATCCACCTCCGTCCACCCCTGTGTGTGGATTATTTATTCCAGTGTATTACCTGCAGCTTAAAAGTGCAAGGTTGATGAGATTCAAACTCACAATAGCTTCCTCAAGAAGAAAGAGTCTTACCACTAGATGTGTGAGCCTTGAGGTATATTTTACATACCCAAATAGGCCACAATTATCTTAAAAAGAAATTTTGAATTATGCTTAACTCATAAGTCATGAATATATCCAAAATTCATCATTTTTGATTTCAGAAAAGATGAATAACTTTTTATTGAGTAAGTAAATCCATGAATTTAAGGCCAGATTTGGATTCTACACTAAAATTCACCTAGGGTAGCTCCATAGAGTGAATAAGCGCAAATGAACTCTTTGAGGTGGTAAAATGGAAAATACTTCAATACCACATCATCAATACCACATAAAAGATTGGTGAAAATTTTGGTTTTTCTTAATTTCACGCCAAAATAATGGGAAAGTGAGAAATCCCATGTTACATATACACTAAGAATAGTGTTATGCATGTTTTGACCACTTAATATCATGGTATTCTTACATGGACTTTTGGTACACCCAGAGTGGATATCTCACTTGAAGCTTAAATTACTATTTTGATGTAAAAAATAGGCAAGGGGGACAAAAGACATCAAAGAGAGCCAGGGTACCCAACTTCTGAGGCCTCAGAGACGTGGACAGCTCTAAAGCTTGGATACATGGCTCATCTTAGACTAATTGGTAAAACAAAACCTTTTGGGAACTTGGTTACCATGTCACAACTACTGTAAATCTTAAGAAAATAGCAAATAACCTGCTATTTTGATGTGTCAAGGAGGTAAAGAGCTACTTAGTGTGAGCCTTAGAGGTAATTTCATATACCCAAAAGGCCACAAATACAAAAATAACATATTAATATATATAAAATAAATTTATTTATATTATTAAAATAAAAATCAAAATATAAATATAAAATTATATTAAAAATAAAAAATTAATTACAATTTAAAAATAAAAAAAATACATTAAAATTTTGTAAGTATAAAAGTACATTTATACTTGGAAAAATTAAGTAAAAATGAAATTTTAACAAAATTGTGAAAAATTAAATAAATTTGTAAAAAAGTTAAATAAAAATTATTATAACTTTTTATCCAATAAATAAACACATAAAAATTATTTCACCATTGGATTCCTCATAAAAAATCAGGTGGGGTCACCTCTGAGTGAAATTCTTGTAACTCAACTCTAAATAAGCTTAAATTAAGTTTTTAGTATTTTCAATACAAAAGTTGAAAATCCTCAAAACCTTAATTTAATTCACACCACATGTGGTGTTAACCATCAATTTTTGTGTTAAAATTGAGGTGTTGTGTTTAGTTTAGAAGTTATGAGGAATTGAAGTATTTTCAATTGAATTCAATTGAAATGTCAAAATGTGCGCATGTATTACAAAAGTGAACTTTGATTTACATATGAGGTGTCAATTATTACTGTATTGTACTGTACAATTGAATTGAATTACATATGTAAATTATAAGTATAGTACATGATGAGGAATTAAAGGAAAAATAAATTGGAAAGATTAAATTTGGGGGGGAAAAGGAACTCCAGCTCTAAGGGGGAGCTAGACCCCCAAAATCCTTGCTGACAGGCGTGGGATGTCAAAATTCACGCAAAAGTTCATCACTTTTGGCCTGGAATTGAGTCACAGGGTCTGTGGACTCAATTGATGATGAGGTTTTGATACCAACTGGGGTAGTTTTAGCTGTTGCCAAGAAGGTAAAACTACCCTTAAGATAAAACAACCATAGTAAAAACAGTTTTAACTGGTTTCTACGCCTCTTACACACATTCTGACGTGTTTTGAAGGCTCTAGGCCTGGTATTGCTATAGTAATGGCTGATTTAAGGGTCTAAAATGGCTAAAAATGGCTAAAAATGGCTCAAACCAGCCCTTTTTGGTCTAAACCAGGGTTCAATGATGCCATAATTGGCTTTTCTGTTGTCAGACTGTTTTTCACGACTGACAAGAGTAAAATTTACTTTTGGAGTAAGAGAATTGATGGCTATAAAAGAATGTCTTCTTTGCCCCACTTTTCTCTTCATGTTAGAATCTTTTCCTTTTATTAATTAGTTTCAACACTGTTAAACCAATCAATCAAAGATTCAAACCACCATTTTTAAATCATTTTAATCCTTTAACCACGTGAAAAAATCATTATATTCATTGTTTGTAACTCTTATAATCATTTTTACCCCTGAACCACCCCAAAAGTGAATTAAAGCATCTTTCATCACTGTAAACTTTGTCACTTTGTTTCCAAATTCACTCTGGTCACTTTTGGGCGTGTTTTCTCTTTAATATCCTTTTTAAAGACTTTGTTCTTTAATTAATTGCTTGCAGTTCTTTGCTCAATTAATTCCAATTGAAATTGCTCTTGAAGAAATTTCTTTTGTAGCCTTAAAATATCTCTTGTAGAGTATTTTTTGGATAAATTTTTATTGTTGGTAAAACAATAAATTTTTATAATATTATTGTTTTATACTAATAAAGTTATAAACAATAAAATTGGCGTGTTTTCTCTCAAAAATAATATTTCATACTGTTTTTAATTGATTTTTACCTTATACAAATTTTGAGGACAGGAAAAGTCCTTGATTTTTAATCAAAGTTTCATATCCACACCTTACACTTAGACTCCTGTAACCACGTCAATTCTTAATGATTTTCCATGGATAAACCCCAAAAGAGTAATTAAAACCCTTTTTGGACTTGTATCCATTGATTTACCTCATAGCAACCAGTGAAACACTGATATTTGCAGTTCTACGTAGAAATGAGGTAAAAACTTCAAAAATTCATCAAAAGAACAATTCTTAATAAATCCTCGTGAAACTTTCAGGACTAATGGAGAACTGTATTATCTATGGTACAACAAAAAATAATTACAGTTTTCCTAGTAAAATTAAAAGTTTTACTTACAGTCCATTGTTGACTTTTCTACATGAAACACTGAATCTTCAAAAATTCACAGTAATTACAACCTGTGATGAAATTGGCAATAACATTGATAACTTTGAGAAATCAATGATTATTTTGGAATAAAAGAAGATATACAGATGTTACTCCTTTTATTCTTAACCATATTGGGGTTGGTAGTCAGGTAAAAGCATCAATTAAGTAATTATGATAATCTTACATGAAAACAGATGATGCAATCAATAATCCAAAAAGGTTTATTGCTTTCTCACTCACTGGTATTTCAGTTTGCTCCATGGCATGCCTCTGTGAGGTGTTGTTGACTTAAAAGAGGCCTCCTCTTGCTGTTTTTTCCACATCATCATCTTATTATCATATAAACCACTATTACCAACAAGTAAGTATTAGTTACAGCTATTCTTAAGTGTTTCGAATCTTTCAGAATAAACCAGAAAGACGTGAAATCATTGAATCCAACTATATATTGTTGTAATACTGTTTTAAATGCATTTTTTATCCTTAAAATCCACAATTCTACCTCAAATCTCTCTACTTTATCTTTCAATAAGCTCTTTGGAATATTAGTGAGTGATTTATTTTTAATTCTTAAAGTTTTTCTCTAAAATTAGTTTTCTTCAAGAATTACCATTATAATTATTCTTGCCAAAGATAATTATATATTAAAATAATTTTAATATTTTAATAAAAGAAGTTTTTATTATTAAAATATTATTGTAATTGATTCTTGTAGACAATTACATGCTCACTGTTAAGATCACTAGTAGTGTTTAAAACGTGAAAGAAATAATTTTTAATTATTTAATTGTGGTTATAATAATACTTTATTATTATATTTCATAAGAACAGACATAGTGCTGTTGATTAATAGTTATATTATCATCAGTTTCATAGTCATATCTTACATTTGGGGGCCTGGCCATGTTTTTTGAACCTTGTACCCTTAATTAATATATGTTTAAGCTCTAAAATATATTAATTTAATAATCTTTTCTTTCATTTTAAAGTTAAAATAATTCTTATTTTTGGAATTGTTTTGGAAATCTTTTTCATTGAGGAATTTGGTTTAATTTTATACTGTTTTTACACGTGGCTTTTTCACATCCAAAGACTTATAAAATTATTCTTTGAGTTACTCTGAATTAATTTTCATTCAAAATCTTAAATTTCAATTTTTTTTTGTTAAAAAGAATAATTTTTTTAATATTAAAAAATATAAAACTTATGAAAAATCTTTAAAAAATATTTTAAAAAGTATAGAAATTAATTTTTTCTCTTTTGTGATTTTTTTTAGTGTCTTGAATCAAATACTGTGGACTACTGTGCAGCTGGCAACAGACTCAGTCAAAGATATATTACTAGTGCAGAACCTTCAGAAGCAGAATCTGAAGACAGTATTGAGGTGCAGATTGCTAAAAGAGCCACCTTATTTAACTCAGAAAAGGCTAAATTACCACCAAAAGGTGTGTATTTTATCTTATATTTTCACCTTTCATCTTTAAATTGACGTGAAAATGGTGCATACCAGAAATGGAAGCAACTATTCAGTCCAACCAGATGGATGTGGACAAGGAAGAGGCAAGACCAAATCCAGAAGTGCCAAGTCTTCCACAAGAAAGACACATTTGGAGGATGCCAGAGTTGCCACCCATTCCCCAAGGTCTGTACCAACAGATTTTGACGTGAATTCTGAGCCTGAACTGATTCATGACCATATTTCCAGGGCTGAACCATTTTCAAGTGGCAGCAATAGAAATATATCAATGCCAGTACAAAAATTGGTTCAGAGCAGCCAAAGAAGAGGAGTGGGAAATATGCCCCAGCCTTTGGCAGGGGGCCATGAACTCCTACTTACACATCAAGAGCTTTCTGGGTCAGGAGAAGACCATAGAACTCTTAGGAGGATGGAGCCCCATGTCTTGCAAAGACAAGGTCAAAAAGATAAAGAATTAGTTGAAGAACCAAAGTGTTTTATCCATAGACCAGAAGAAGGAACTGGAAATGACTTCAGCTTTGGAGACAGAGGCCCCAGTGGCGTCTACCAGCTCCAAACCAGCTCCAGAAGTGTCCAAAGACAAGCCCAAAGGACCTCAGAAGAAGCAGAGAGGTCCCAAGAGCCCTCAAGGCAAGGGCAAACACAAAGACAATTGGCACAGACCTTACCCACAAGGGTACAGGATCCCCAAATTGGAGCCTTCAGCAGTGGACAGTGTATTCAATATGGCCAGAACTCTTGTGGAATTTACAGCCAACGAGCAGGAAAGGATGAGCATGACTTTTCCACGCAAATAAATCATGTACAAAGAGCTATTAATGTATAAATCGGTAAACTTGATTCAAAGTTAACTAAAATAACACTAGACATTAATGACTTGAAAAAACATGACAAGAAATACACTGAGTGGTATGAATTAACAAATGCCAGATTTGATTCAATTACCAATGCTTGTAGCAGAATTGAGAGTGCATGCCAGATTCAGAATGATGAAATGTAAGATCTTTCTATTTTTAAAATGAATGATCAAATTAAGATTCTACAAGAGCATGTCTTGAAGATAGTTGAAAACACCAATCAATTTGCTACACATTTAGCAAAAAGTAACAGTGAAAGGCAGAAGTTAAAGAATGAAATCATTGCGAATGTAGAACAAATTCAAAAGAATTATGAACCACATATGCCAAGACATTCTACACCTTTGACTGAAGAAAAACTTTCTGTTAAAGGAAGTTTTACCCCACTTCTGGGAGAAAATGTTGTCTCTTTAAAAGATATTCCCAAATTAGAAGATTCACCAACATTCTCTGGGGAAGGAGAATATAACCATATTGAGTTCATCAGGACTAATGATATTTTACAAGAATACTTTAATATACCTGATAAAATCATAGTGGGGAAATTACACTCTCTGTGTACCAGGACTGCAAAGAAATGGTATTACAAGATGAGGATGGATCATGGAAAACATGATTGGTCTTGGTGGAAATCTGAAGTTATTACCAAATGGGCCAACAATTCTTGGAGGTTTAAAATGGAAAATGCTTTTGAAAGTGCCATTTTTAACTCAGAGAAAGATAAACCACTTACTTGGTTCTTCAAACATAAAGACAGATTATCTGATTTACACCCAGATATGTCTGAAACTATGATTAATATGAAGATATTAAGAAAGTGTGGAGGAGAACTGGAACATGCTATCAAAATCAGATGTGTAGAACCCTGTTTAACAGAGGACTACATTAATGCAATGGAAGATATCATTACCAGAACAAGAATTGATAAGCTTGGACCAGAATCCCTATGGAATCCAAGATGATCCCAAAGATTCCCAGAGAGGATAGAAGACCAGAAAGACCTGTCTTGAAGTGTCATAAATGTGGAAGTACTTCACATTTAGCAAACACTTGCACCAAAAAGACCAAAATCAATGAAATTCAGGTCATTGAAGAAATTCAGTGTACTGAAGAGAAAGAAGAATCTGATCAAGATTCTGCAGTCTCTGAAGATACACCAGTGGAGGACTATCCCATTGAGAACATTACAGCTTTCTTTGAGGTCACAGAAGTCCATACCCTCTTGCAACAGTACAATGAGGATTGCTGCAACCTTACCAATATCCAAGATGCCAGAATGTGTAAACCAAAACCTGCTAGAGGAAAGGGTTACACTGCTAGAGCAACCTGTATCACATCAGTTTTGATGAGTGATATTGAATTTTGCACATGTGTGGGCAAAGATTATCTCCAAATTATACTTCCTGAATGGAAAAACCATCTATTACTAATAGAAGGTGTGCAATTTAGTAGTGCCAGTAACAATATGTACCCCTTGGGTATATTAGACACTAATCTTGTATTTCCACACCCAGAAGTAAGTGTAAGGATGAAAACTGAGATTGTTGTAATGGATAATTGCACATCTCAGCACATCATTCTTGGAAATGATTACTTGAATATCTACGTTATTGACATAAATAACCGTAAAGACAGATATTTTACAATTGGAGATAACAAAATACAAAAACTTGCTTTTTCCAATATGCCAAAACAAATATCTGTAGTATCTTCTGTCAAGGATACTTACAAAGATAAATTTGTGTCTAATCAACTTGTTGAAGCACAAATTAATTCATCATTGTCACCAAAAATGAGGAATGAACTTATTGATGTGTTATACACATACAATGATGCATTTGCCTCTGATAATGAACCATTAGGTGCTATAAGGGGACATGAAGTTGATATTACTCTTAATATTGACAGGCCATATCCTCCAGTACTCAGAAGACCAGCTTTTCCCGCCAGTCCCAGAGCTAGAGAAGCCTTGGAAAAACATATCCAAGAGTTAATCCAACTTGGTGTACTAAGAAAAGTAGGCCATAATGAGGAAGTTGAAGTGACAACACCTGTTATTATTGCATGGCATAATGACAAGTCAAGAATGGTTGGGGATTTCAGAGCATTGAATACCTACACAGTTCTAGATAGGTATCCAATCCCTAGAATGCAAGAAACCTTGACTCAATTGTCTAAAGACAAGTATATAACATCAATGGATGCGTTGAAAGGTTTCCATCAGAATGTTTTGACGCCTAAAGCTAAGAAATTACTTAGAATTATCACTCAATGTGGTATTTATGAGTATCTTAGAATGACATTTGGCATTAAAAATGCTCCATCCCATTATCAAAGAATGATGAACACAATCTTTCCCACACAATTGTCTGAAGGATGTCTTATCATTTATATTGATGATATTATTATATGTTCTGATTCATGGTCTTTGCACCTTGAAAGACTTGCAAGAGTACTTCACAAAGTTGCAGAAGTGAACATGAAAATTTCCCTTAAGAAATGTAATTTTGGTTTTGAAGAACTTAAAGCATTGGGAAATATTGTTTCTGGGTTAAGCTTGGGTATTGACAAAAACATAGTAGCAGCAGTGTTACTTCAGCCAATACCCCAGAATAAAAAAGAAATGATGTCTTTTCTTGGGTTTGCTAGTTATTATAGGCAACACTTGAAAGACTTTGCAATTCTAGCCAAGTCACTTTATAGAATCTGTGATCAACAGACTGTATTTGAGATGACACAGGAGAGAATTAAAGCTTATGAGAAGATAAGGAAAGCTCTTACAGAAGCACCTTTACTCCTCATGCCTGACTGGAATATTCCTTTTAAATTGTACATTGATGCATGTGGAGATGGATTAGGGGCAGCCCTACATCAAGTCCAAATTATTTATGAAAAACCTATGGAAGGACCAGTTTGTTACATCTCAAGGCAAATAAAACCAACAGAAGCCAGATATGGTGCAAGCCCAATGGAGTGCTTATGTTTGGTATGGGCACTTGAGAAATTACACTATTATCTTGATGGCAGTGTTTTTGAAGTGATAACTGACTGTAATGCCATAAAATCACTTCTTAACATGAAAACTCCCAGCAGACACATGTTGAGATGGCAAATAGCCATTCAGGGATATGGAGGAAACATGACTATAGTCCACAATGCAGGTAACATTCACAAGAATGCTGATGGACTTAGCCAGTGGGCATTAGCCAACACTCCTGATAACCCAGCTTATGCACCCTTGGAAGCTGAACCACAGATTCCAATTGAAGGTATTAATATAACTGATATTGGGAATGAATTCTTTGAAGAGGTCAGAGAATCCTATAAGCAAGACAAGAATTGCCATATCTTGACTTCCTTGTTGGATAAAGACTGCAAAGATACATCTTTGGTCAATGCACTAGATGAACTTTGGAGAAATTCCTATTCTGAAGGGAGATTTCACTTGTTTGATGGGATTATTTACCACAGAACCAAATATTCTTGTGTAATGACATTATTGAAACACTGAATCTTCAAAAATTCACAGTAATTACATCCTGTGATGAAATTGGCAATAACATTGATAACTTTGAGAAATCAATGATTATTTTGGAATAAAAGAAGATTTACAGATGTTACTCCTTTTATTCTTAACCATATTGGGGTTGTTAGTCACGTAAAAGCATCAGTTAAGTAATTATGACTATCTTACATGACAACAGATGATGCAATCAATAATACAAAAAGGTTTATTCCTTTCTCACTCACTGTTTTTTCAGTTTGCTCCATGGCACGCCTCTGTGAGCTGTTGTTGACTTAAAAGAGGCCTCCTCTTGCTGTTCTTTCCACATCATCATCTTATTATCATTTAAACCATTATCACCAACAAGTAAGTATTAGTTAAAGCTACTCTTAGGTGTTTTAAATCTTTCAGAATCAACCAGACAGACGTGAAATCACAGAATCCAACTATATATTGTTGTAATACTGTTTTAAATGCATTTTTGATCCTTAAAATCCACAATTCTACATCAAATCTCTCTACCTTATCTTTCAATAAGCTCTTTGGAATATTAGTGAGTGATTTATTTTTAATTCTTAAAGTTTTTCTCTAAGATTAGTTTTCTTCAAGAATTACCATTATAATTATTCTTGCAAAAGATAATTATATATTAAAATAATTTTATTATTTTAATAAAAGAAGTTTTTATTATTAAAATCTTCTTGTAATTGATTCTTGTAGACAATTACTTGCTCACTTTTAAAATCACTAGTAGTGTTTAACATGTGAAAGAAATAATTTTTAATTATTCAATTGTGGTTATAATAATACTTTATTATTATATTTCATAAGAACAGACATAGTACTGTTGATTAATAAAAATATTATCATCAGTTTCATAGTCACATCTTACAAGACGCCACAGCAGGCAAACAGCTGACACTGCACATGGGTTTTGAAATCACCTGTGGGGTCAACACTGTCACGCGCTGGCATCAGCTGAAGCTGCGATCCTTTGAGTTGCATTTGCCTGTGACTAATTTTTACTGATATTTTATTTTGAGAAAGAAATAATAAAAAATTGAAAAAATTAAATAAAAAACAATTAAAAAATAAATGAGAAGTAAAAAAATCAAAAATAAGAAATAACCAAGAATAACTAAAACATGATTGAAAATTAAATCAGAAATAAATAATCATGAGAAATGAATAATCAAAAAATAATCAAAAATAATAATAACATAAATAAATAAAAGATAAATTGAAAATAAATAAAAAATAAATAAAAAATAAATAAAAAATAATTTTTATTTTGTTTTAAATTCATTTCAATTTTATTTTGATTTTATTTTAATTTTATTCCAAGTTTGTTTTAATTTTATTGTAAATTTATTTCATTTTTATTTCAATTTTATTTGAAATTTCTTTTAAATTTATTTCAAATTTATTTTATTTTTATTATTTTTATTTTAATTTCATTTTTTTATTTTTTTTTGTGGGGGCACAGCGTCACGTGATCCCAGCAACAAAAGCTGTCAGCAAAACGTCTCTAAATCCTGAATTTTCCAGCTTAGATGATTTTCTTTCCGGAAGTAAGAGTTTCAGGAATAGAATCACATACTTGATGCGGTCAACATATGATACAATAGCAGCAGTGCCTGCTCCAAAGACTTCTGTGGTGTTGCCTTCTTTAGACCTATCAGCGATTTCAGACATAGTCATTAGTCTTTCTGAGACTTTCAAGCTTGGAGGTAGCCCATGCAGTTTCTGTGATTCTTTTAGGTGGGCTTGTAGCCATAATGATATTGAATCCCTTGTTACTCCTGGTAAAATTTTGTCATCCAAGGGTGGAGTTACAAGGTCAATACCTTTAAATGAGTAATGCCTCAATTCAAATGTCATGTCAAGATGCGCAAAGACGTCAGTCAAGGCTATAATTTGTAATTTTTGAAAAAAACCCAAAGGTAAAAGAGTCGCGACCTGATTTATCTTGAACAGCTACAAATAAATTCATTGTTCCAACCCCTGTAAGGTGGTCTTTCTCACGAAATAGCCAAAGTATTTGTTAATAACCATCTTTTGCGGCTTCTTTTTGGGGCAAGAGTCCGGTGGCACAGTTAGCTCCTAGCTTCCAAGAGCCCGAGCCACCTGGCCAAGCACGACAGTATTTTGATGAGGCTAAAAGGGATATAGGTTTGAAAAAATTTGGGTAATAAGGTCCTACAGGACAGAAAATCACTGAAAGAGTGAATTCCTTTGATGGGCCCACACCCAAACCTGGTCCTGTCCCCATCATAAAGGGCCAAGTATACAAAGAGTAACCGGGTTTGGCAGGAATCCAATTGCCATCCAATTTGACTAGTTTCTTGATCAGCTAGATTAGAGTCTGACCATGAAAGCTCTAAAGAGACATTTGAAAGAATAAAGTGGTTTTCAAAGACCAAAATTAAAAATTAAAGTTAGCAAGAAAAATATTGAAAAGGACCATAAAAGTCATTTCATTAGCACAAAGAGAAGAAAAGAGAGAATGAAGGCAGAGTTTTAAAATGAGAAAACTGGAAAAGCTAGTTACTGGGCACTTTGGTTCATTCTTTACATGTTTGCCTCAGGCAGGAATAGTCTTATAGTACCATTGTGAGATTTGTAAGCTTTCATGCCTTCAAAAGGGCAAGTCACATGGTGTAATACGCCGGCTGAAGGATCAATTTCAAGATTTCCATAAGGCTTGATTTTGGGGGATGTACAACCCTTGCCATCTAGCCACTTGACGACCAATATGTGATTGGTAAAGGTCTTGCCAAAAACCAATTCTGAAGTGGCTAGTTTTGTCTTTGGAGGTTGTGTGGGTCTGACGATTATCTTGGAGGACTGAATGTAAAATATGACCATTGGAAGATGTTACCATCAGCCTTGAGTCATGATTCTTTGCTTTGTTTTTTTTCTTTTCAAGGAAACCAGGTTTCAATTAGATTTACGCACATTGATATCCTGAGAGTATGCTAGTGTACTTTGATTGCAATAAGAAGGTGGTCCACATGGCTGGGAAACCACCGACAATGGTAAGGCTGAAGTTTTAAGAGTGTTCGATCAAGCTTGTGGAGCAAAGACATGCAGACGGCAAGCTGAAGGACGTGCTAAGAAGAAAGTAGTTTTCAAGCCCTGGAAAAATTATTTGGCCCCATTCCAAGAAGTTCCTTGGAAATTTTTAGGATTTCAATTGAAGTATCCCTCAAAATGATGAAGCAGCTCATTCATAGACAATTTGGAGTATCATCTTCAGTACAGTACAGCCCACAATCCAAAGGAATTTAGTGAGCTCTTCCTTTGATTCATCACTCCGAGAGCCGTATTTATTGGTGTACCCTTATCATGAGATTATGTTTTTTTATTGGGGCGCAGCATCACATGGCCCCAGCAGCGAAAGCAACGCTGGCTTTGGCATTGGCGCGACGCCGCGGCTGCAGCGTCACTTATTGGCATTATCTCCATACTCCCAACAAAACCTTATATATAACATATCCTGCCCTATATCTTAAATCCTATACATATTATATATTAGATATTAGACCTTCTCTTTGAGCAGGAGAGAATTGAACTCACTTAGCAATACTGCACCAATTTTACAGATTGGTCAATCTTCCAAGATTATCTGCTCATTTATTACCATACCTCCTAAAGCATACCTTCACCCCCCATCCTAAATGATATTTAACATCACCTAGCCTCGCTCATCATCCTTTGCTGCCCCCCATTAACCCTCACCTAGCATTTACATGCTCATCATCCTTCGTTGCAGGAAATCAATCAAACTGATCCAAGGGAGTGTTGCTGATGATGATGGTGTGAATTAAAATGATGGCGATGATGAGTTGGCAAGGTGAGAGGTGAAGTAGTGATGGGCATAAAGGGATTAACGAATGAATTGATGAAATCCATGATTTAATTGAGTTGGTTTGATTAAATGATTGAATCTGTTGTTGGGTTGTGGAAAGAAGATTTTGAGATTTTAAAATAGTCGAAATTGGTGATTTCATCAATTGAGTGATTTGAAAGTGATTTAGAAGGAATTTTTATTGGTGAATTTAATTCATTTGATGAAGTTGGTAAAGAGCTAGATAATGATCTACTTTGATGATTGTTTGAAGGGTTTTTAGGTATTTTGATTGAGTTCAGGGATGATTTGATCATTGATAGAAAGTTGGCTTGAGTTGATTGAAAAGCGATTGAGTTCAAGTTATTGGATTGAGCTTTTTGTTGAATTGACAAGTGACTGAACACTCTACAATTGGAGAGAGATTTGATATTTTGAATTTCAGTTTTTGACAATCCATTGCTTAAGTTTTGAGGATGAAGATTATTAAGATTTGAAGGATTTTTTATTAAAGTGGAATTGTTTGAGACTTTTATTGAATTAATGATTTATGATTGATTGTTATTAATGATGATGACTTGATTTTGATTGTGATTAAGATTGATTGACAATGAGGATGATGATGAGTTAATTTTTGTGAAGATCTTTCAACAATTATAAACTTTGAATTGCAAAAGATTGGCTAACCAACAACCAGGATCAATCAAACCAACGCTGGAACGTCAATGACCCGGATTGTGTGAGCCTTAGAGGTATTTTCATATACCCAAAAGACCACAAAAGATAAATTAAGATATAAATATAAATAAAATTGAAATACAAATAAAAATTTATATTTAAAAATCAAAATTTAAGTTGAATTTAAAAATAAAATTACAATAAAATTTAAAATTATGAAATTATATTTTTACTTGTAAAAATTAAGTAAAAATGAATTCTTAATAAAAATTGTGAAATTAAAACATTTTTGGTAAAAAGTTATATAAAATATATTATAAATTTTCATGCAATAAATAAACATAAAGAAATTATTACACCATTGGATTCCTCATAAAAAATAAAGTGGGGTCACCTCTGGATGAAAGTTCTGTAACTCAACTCTAAATAAGCTTAAATTAATTTTTTAGTATTTTCAATACAAAAATGGAAAATCCTCAGAACTTCAATTTGATTCACACCACATGTGATGTAAGCCATCAATTTTTGTGTTAAAATTGAGGTGTTGTGTTTAGTTTAGAAGTTATGAGGAATTGAAGTATTTTCAATTGAATTCAATTAAAATGTCAAAATGTGCACGTGTATTACATAAGTGAACTTTGATTTACATATGAGGTATCAATTATTAATGTATTGTACTGTATAATTCAATTGAATTACATATTTAAATTACAGGTATAATACATGATGAGGAATTAAAGGAAAAAAAAAATTGAAAAGATTAAAATTGGGGGGAAAAGGAACTCTACCTCTAAGGGGGAGCCAGACCCCCAAAATCCTTGCTGACAGGCGTGAGATGTCAAAATTCACTCAAAGGTTCATCACTTTTGGTGTGGAATTGAGTCACAGGGTCTGTGACTCAATTGATGATGAGGTTTTGATACCAACCAGGGCAGTTTTAACTGTTTCCAAGAGGGTAAAACTACCCTTAAGTTAAAACAATGCTAGTAAAAACAGTTTTAAATGGGTTATAAGCCTCTTACACACATTCTGACGTGTTTTGAAGGCTCTAGCCCAGGTATTCCTATGGTAATGGCTGATTTAAGGGTCTAAAACGGCTAAAAATGGCTTAAACCAGCCTTTTCTGGTCTAAACCAGGGTTCAATGATGCCATAATTCGCTTTTCTGTTGTCATACGGTTTTTCACTACTGACAATAGTAAACTTTACTTTTGGAGTAAGAAAATGGATGGCTATAAAAGAATGTCTTATTTCCCCACTTTTCTCTTCATGTTAGAATCTTTTCCTTTTATAATTAGTTTAAACACCGTTAAACCAATCAATAAAAGATTCCAAAAACCTTTTTTAAATCCTTTAAAACCTTTCAACCACCTGAAAAAATCATTATAATCATTTTTACCCCTGAACCACCCCAAAAGTGAATTAAAGCATCTTTCATCACTGTTAGCTTTGTCACTTTGTTTCCAAATTCACTCTGGTCACTTTTGCGTGTGTTTTCTCTTTAATATTATTTTTAAAGACTTTGCTCTTTAATTAATTGCTTGCAGTTCTTTGCTCAACTAATTCCAATTGAAATTGCTCTTGAAGAAATTTCTTTTGTAGCCTTAAATATCTCTTGTAGAGTATTTTTGGATATATTTTTATTGTTGGTAAAACAATAAATCTTTATAATATTATTGTTTCATACTAATAAAGCTATAAACAATAAAATTGGCGTGTTTTCTCTTGAAAACAATATTTCTTACTATTTTTAATTGATTTTTACGTTATACAAATTTTGAGGACAGGAAAAGTACTTGATTTTCAATCGGAGTCTCATATCAACACCTTACATGTGAGCCTTGAGGTATATTTTACATACCCAAATAGGCCACAATTATCTTAAAAAGAAATTTTGAATTATGCATAACTCATAAGTCATGCATATATCCAAAATTCATCATTTTCAATTTCAGAAAAGATGAATAACTTTTTATTGAGTAAGTAAATCCATGGATTTAAGGCCAGATTTGGATTCTACACAAAAATTGACCTAGGGTAGCTCCATAGAGTGAATAAGCTCAATTTAAGTATTTAAGGTGGTAAAATGGAAAATACTTCAATACCACATCATTAATACCACATAAAAGATCCGTGAAAATTTTTGTTTTTCTTGATTTTTAGCCAAAATAATGGGAAAGTGACAAATCCCATGTTACATATACACTAAGAATAGTGTTATGCATGTTTTGAGTACTTAATATTATGGTATTCTTACATAGACTTTTGGTACACCCATAGTGGATATCTCACTTTAAGCTTAAATTACTATTTTGACGTAAAAATTAGGCAAGGGGGACAAAAGACATCAAAGAGGGCCAGGGTACCCAACTTCTGAGGCCTCAGAGGCGTGGATAGCTCCAGAGCATGGATCCATGGCTCATCTTGGCCCAATTGGTAAACTAAAACTCTTTGGGAACTTGGTTACCAAGTTACACCTACTGTAATCATAAGAAAAATAGCAAATAACCTGCTATTTTGACGTGCCAAGGAGGTAATAAGCTACTTAGGCTCCTGTAACCACGTCAATTCTTGATGACTTTCCATGACTAGACCCTAAAAGAGTAGTTAAACCCTTTTGGGATCCATATTCATTGATTTACCTCATAGCAACCAGCAAAATACTGCTATTTGCAATTCTACGTAGAAATGAGGTAAAAACTTCAAAAATTCATTAAAAATACAATTCTTAATGTATCTTCCTGAACCTTTCAGGACCAATGAAGAACTGTATTATCTATGGTAAAACCAAAAAGAATTATGGTTTTACTAGTAAAATTAAAAGTCTTACTTACAGTCCATTTTTGATCATTCTACGTGAAACACTGAATCTTCAAAAATTCACAGTAATTACAACCTGTGATGAAATTGGCAATAACATTGATAACTTTGAGAAATCAATGATTATTTTAGAATAAAAGAAGATTTACAGATGTTACTCCTTTTATTCTTAACCATATTGGGGTTGGTAGTCACGTAAAAGCATCAATTAAGTAATTATGATAATCTTACGTGACAACAGATGATGCAATCATTAATCCAAAAGGGTTTATTGTTTTCTCACTCACTGGTTTTTCAGTTTGCTCCATGGCACGCCTCTGTGAGCTGTTTTTGACTTAAAAGAAGCCTATTCTTGCTGTTTTTTCCATATCATCATCTTATCAATTTATTAAATTATTATTACCAAAAAGTAAGTATTAGTTAAAGCTATTCTTAAGTGTTTTAAATCTTTCAAAATCATCCAGAAAGACGTGAAATCATAGAATCCAACTATATATTGTTGTAATACTGTTATAAATCCTTTTGATCCCTTAAATCCACAATTCTACGTCAAATTTCTCTACTATTATCTATCAATAAGTTCTTTGCAGTATTAGTGAGTCATTTATTCTTAATTCTTAAAGTTTTTCTCTAGTAATAGTTTTCTTCAAGAATTATCTTTATAATTATTCTTGCAAAAGATAATTATATATTAAAATAATTTTATTATTTTAATAAAGAAGTTTTTATTATTAAATTCTTCTTGTAATTGATTCTAGTAGACAATTAATTGCTCACTGTTAAAATCACTAGTAGTGCTTAACACGTGAAAGAAATAATTTTTTTTAATTATTTAATTGTGGTTATAATAATACTTTATTATTATATCTCATAAGAACAGACATAGTACTGTTGATTAATAGTAATATTATCATCAGTTTCATAGTCACATCTTACATTACAGATTGTTTCCATAGCATTCAGATACAAAAAAACCTGTATCTTAATGAGGTCCAGCCACAATACAGCTTTGGCTGGAATCATACACAGGTGGTCAAATTATGACCGGCGGTCATAATTTGTACCACTTGTAAACTAATCATGGCCGTAATTGGTTTGTCTCCTTGAAATCCAATCAGACCCACTCATATACAGAAAAAACTGTATCTGAATGAGGTCCGGAAACAATACAGCTTGGGCTGTAATAATGAACAGGTGGTCCAATTATGACCGCCAGTCATAATTTGTATCACTTGCAAACAAATTACAGCCATAGTTGGTTTGTCACATGGGAATTTCATCAGACCCACTCAGATAAAGAAAAACCTGTATCTGAAACAGGTCCAGAGACAATAAAGCTTTGGCTGTAATCATACACAGGTGGTCACATTAAGACGGCCGGTAATAATTTGTACCATAATATAAATAAAGCTATTCTTGTGTCCACTTGAAAGCTCTTTTGAGTTCACTTTACCCCCCAAAACCTTCCTCATAACCACACTACTCCATTTCAATTTCTTGGGCCCTTTTTGTTCATTCCCCACAAAATCTCATGGTGCAAAAAATGGGTCACCCTAAAAAAATTTGCACTTGTCACAAGCTTGGATGTTACAATCAATATTATGAAGATTTGAACAATATTGTTCAACATGGAAGACCTATGTCTGACCCAGCTTGGAAGACACATCAATTGGAACTAGTAAAGCTCAGGAGACCACAGCCTTTGGTTGATCAGATGTTTTTAGCCCAAAATAGTGAAAATGTAAGGACTCTTTCCCTCATTCATTTCAATTATTCATCATTACTTAAATCTAATTTTCCACAATCTTTTGGTGCAGGCAAGACAGAAAACCCCTGGATGCTCTCAAATTGAAAAGATATGTCCTCAGAATAATGAAAGAAATTTCCTTTTTGATCCCAAAAAATATGAAAACAAGACCTTTCAATTAATTGACACTCATGCTCTTGAAGCTTTGGTTCAAGCCTCCAGCGTATACCTCAAAAATGGAATTTCCAGAGATAGTATCAAAGAATATCTTCAATCAGAAAGGGAAAAGATAACTATCCTTGGAGAGAAATTCAATTTTGATCAATTATCCATTGCTGAAGAAATTCCACTTGCAATTGAATCTATTTTGGTTCAGCTGGGCATATCCATGGACTTTGAAAAAAAGATTTGCTGTTCAGAATGCTTCAGCTTGTATGATCTGACTGAAATGGGGCACATCAACAAAAAGTGTACATCCAAATTTATTCAACCTCTTCCTTCCTCCATTGTCAAATTAGGATCTCTTTCAAGAAAAGAATGTGGTTCTCATTTATTTAAAACTGATGACAAGAATGATACTTCACTTTAAAAACCAATCTGTACCTTTACATACCAATCCTTGCAAAAATGGTTGGCCTCCATTTGTGGATTCCTGGCTTTGAAAAGCTATTAAGTGCTCACAATACCCATAGTTCTCAAACAGACCCTAAAGTTATTTCTGATATCTAGCATAGCAAAATTTGGCACACATTCAAATCTTCCCCACGCAGTAACCAAGGTTTCACAAATAGAACAGGTAATTTGATATTTAGCTTATGTGTAGATTGGTTTAATCCATTCAGTAACAAAGGGGCTGCGAAATCCATTTCAATTGGGTCAATTCTTCTCACTTGTTTGAATCTTCCTCCAAGTGAAAGTCACAAAGAGGATAACATGTTTTTATATGCAATGATTCCTGGTCCCAAAGAGCCCACTCTTGATCAAATGAATTCAATCTTGGAGCCTCTTGTGATTGAGCTTCAAATTTTATGGAATGGTATTTGGTTTTCCAATACCCATGACTTTCCACAGGTTAGACTTATTAGAGTAGCTTTATTACCTTTAATAGCAGATATCCCTGCTCTATGTAAAGTGCCTTGATTTGCCTCTCATTAGGCCAATCGATTTTGCTCCTTTTGTAATATTACAAGGGTGGACATGAATGAAATAGGTATTTCAAAATTTGAAACAAGGACACATGACAATCATATTTCCAAGGCAAATGAATGGCTCCAACTTCAAACCAAAAAGGAACAAGATGAACTTGTAAAATCACTTGGTGTCCAGTGAAGTATTCTAAATAAACTAGCTTACTGGAGACCAATTGACTTTTGTGGAATAGATATTATGCATTGTTTGATTTTAGGGGATATCAAAGACTATTGCATATCATTCCTCAAGGTGGGGTTGGCTGGTCACAAGTTAGAGCTTCAAAGGAAAAAGCAAAGTTTGTTGGCCCACTCAAATCCATCCAAATATCCTCTTTTTTATTGGGGAATCCAAGAAAAAGGAAAAATGAAGATGACAATGATTCTGACAAAATAAGTAGACCCAAGAAACAAAACCTTACAAAAGCGAACCTTGCCCACATTTGACCTCCTACATCCCAAAGGCACAAAGGCTCTAGTGAAGCCTCTGGGACCAAAAGTGATCAAACTGAAAAAAGCCACAGAACTTCAAACTCCAGGTATTCCCTTAGATCCCAGACAGCCACTTCTACAGTACTAAACTTATGACCTTTTGCACATGGTAGTGATTCATTGGTTCCCTCAGATTTATCTTCTGATGATAATCAGTATTTAAGTACAATGGGGGATGAAACTCCAAGATTAAAAAAAGATGAATTAGAGGTACTTCAAAAATTCATCAATCAAACAAAAGTCCCATCATGGTTTTCTCATCTACCCAGAGAATTTGGTTTGAAAAACTTTCAGACACTCAAAGAAGAAGAGTGGCTAATCTTGATGACATTGTATTTACCTTTGGCACTTGTACAAATTTGGAGTTCACAAATACCTCACAGGGGGGAAAGGGTGAAATACCCAGGGAACTACCTCCATAAGGATCTTCTACTCAAATCACTAATTTCATTCGTTACATTAACAAACATGTTACTCAGAACAAGCATTCATGAATCAGCCCTAGATAAGATTGAAAGTACTACAAAGATCTGTTGTCAAAAACTTCCTTTGGGTTGGTCCATGATAAACTCCAAACCTAATCCACACCAGCACAAAATTTACCAAAGGTTATCAAGGATCTTGGGCCACCAAGAAGCTTAGCTGTGTGGGAATATAAAAGAATGAACCATAAATTTAGGGACATACCACCAAATAATAAGGCATGTTGAGTTTGAATTATAAATTTTTATGCCAAAAAATTACCCTCACTCAATACTTACCCACATATGACCAATTGTATCTGAGATATCCCAAGCAATACTGAAAAGATGGATATCTAAAGTACAATATCAATGGATCTCCAAATTGCCTAATCTTCAACAAAGAGTTGGTAGGAACAATCACCTCATTGCTCTGCATCAATCAAAAAATATAAGTGCCAGTCATACAGTTCAATTGCATGATGCTATTGTTCAACAGTGTAAACTACTAGTTTCAAGAGATTTAAGGGATGTTGTAAGCCTCTTTGAATGCAAAAAGTCAATAATTTTTGAAAAAAAAAGGTATTGTAATGTAAAATAACATGTTGAAGACAGTATCATAGAGTATAGCATTAATAATGTCAAATCATGGGGCCATATTGATAATATTGTCTCATTAATTGGAGGTGATCCCAACATATGGTGGCTAATAATCAAATTATTTTTAATTTATAAAATATCTCTTTTAATCACTAGAGTCACTCAAAGAAAGTTCTTGCAAGTCTAAGGATGTGAAAAACCACGTGTAAGACAGTACAATTGCTTTCCAAATGCCTCAATAGCTTTTAAAATCAATAAAATATAAAATTATTATATAATTTTATGATTATAAATATAATTTATTATTGGATAAACCCAAATAGAATCTTTTAAAGGTCTTTTAAGTAAATATCACGGCCAGGCCCCCAAATGTAAGGTTTGACTATGAAACAATAAGTAAAAATTACTAATTTATTACTTATTGTACTCTGAATGTCCTTATAATTGAAATAAATAAGATTAAAATAATAATAATAATAAAGAAATATTATTATTATGGCGTAAAAATATTATATTATTAAATAAATATAATAATATAATTAATATTATATGAAATTATAATATTATAAATAATATATTAATATAAAATAATTAATATATTATAAAGCTCTTTATTATTGTTACCAACGAATAATAAAGGCGTAAAAAACTGTTTTTTATAAATAAAAAACAATTAATAACAATAATATTACCAATATTAAAGTTATATATTAATATAAATACTATTTATATTAATTAAGAATTATTAAGATTAATAATAAGAGAGAAATTATTATAATAAGATGAAATAACCTACTTTTAACACTTAAAATAATAATTTTGAGATATTTTACGCCAAAAGAATATAATACAACCTTTTCAAATTGTATTTACAATAAAAAATAAAGAAAATTACTAAATTTCTTGATTTTACGTGGAAATGAGTTTATAGAGAGATTTATAACAAAAACAATTAAAGAATTGATTTAATCACGTAAAAATGGTGATTAATATTAAGATGGTCTTTGGTCTTTAATAATATAAGAGTTTTATATATAAAGAATAAAGAAATTACCTTTTATTTAATTGATTTAATGTTTTTGATGCGTCTGAGGGGTAAATAGAGTAAAAAGAGCTCTATTTATAGTAAATACCTCCCTCCTAGAGTCCAACAGGCTTCTAGTAGACGTGTACTGATCATACCCACTGGAATTGATCAATATTTTAAGGTTTGAGGGTGATTACATCATGATCAAACCATATTGCATCATTATTACACCATCATTTAGAGTTATCACTATAACTCTAAGTTTGATGACATCAGAGGCTTGGCAGAACCCCAAATTTCGTGGATTTTATTAGTTTTAATCATAAACTAATAGTATTCACCAATTTTATCACTCTTAAGACTGTTAAACTTAAATTAAGGTTACAGTATGTGATCATAACTGCTCAAATTAAGCTCAAACTTTGATCCTCAATAACTTTTAAGATATACACGCTACAGCAATTCAGAGAGTGAATTCTGATAGCCTGGCATAACCTTATTATGCTGCCAAGAGCTTTTCATTACATCATCAAAACTCTATTCTTGATGATTTTTCTGGTAACTCATCTTTTCTGTCGAAATTCAATATTTTAAACTTCAAACCTTGATTTCAGGGGGTTATACCCTGAATTTAATAATAAAAAATTACATCATTCTTCACGAATGAACTAGTAGAATCCAACTGTATACTTTTTTTTAAGTTTGGAACACTTTCACAACAAAGTGGTCAACAGCTCTGTTGATTTTTATCAATAATTCATCATAGGTTTTAACCTTGTTTATAATTTGTAAAATAAAGTTCATATCTGTGTTCTTACAGTAATTACGTGGTAACTTTATTTTTGGTTCATCATTCTATCATGTATAGTTTAGAAGATATTAGCTATGATCCTTGAATATATGCGTTGACCAAAAAAGTGCATATATTCAGGATAATTCCTTAAGTATTAACATTGGGAATTAGCTTATTAATTGTTTTATGCGTGGATTTTCATGGGGAATCCACTGGTACAATTTATTTCACATGTTGTTTCATTAGTTCTTGAGATAAATAAGGTTTTATGATTTCTATAAGGTATTATACCTTATAATTCCTTAAATATTGACTTTACAGATATGCCATAAAAATGGTATATGTGTATTTTTCCATGGGGAATCCAATGGTATAATTTATTTTACATGTTGATTCATTGGTTTTTAAGTTAAACCAATTTTTGTACCAATTTATGGTATTTTTTGTATATTTAAGTAATTATTCTGAGTGTATAATTATTCTAAGTAATTTTAATATAATTATATTAAAGGTATAATTGTTCTGAGTCTTTTTGTGACCTTATTGGGTATGTGGTCATATCTCAAAGGCTCACATTCCCTACCACCAAAAAAGATTGTACCACAATCTGATATGTGTGATTAAGGTATCATCCACTGTCCTACCTCTTCATTAGACTTTGTTAGTCTTGAAGCTCAATAATGCTTAGCTTTTCTATTTTTCAGGCTTTCTTTCATGTCTGAACCTTCTTAGTAGTTTATCAGCATTTTTTATATCTTTCTCAAGTCGCCATTCATCTTCTTGAGTTGAATTTCTATACCTTACAAGGTATTCCCTTTCTTTTTTGTTTCTTGTCCTTCTTTCTTTAAGGACTTTTACTATTTTCTTTTCTTCTCCTTCTTCCAAGGGGGGAATTTCAAGTGGGGGTTTATTTCTTAGTGGAAATAACTCTTTGTCACTTGAACTGTAAGGTTTTATTAGACTTACAGGGAAAGTTGGGTGTTTGTTCATTAGTTCACCTGTGAGTTCTAATTGCACAGCATTGGGTCCATGAAGTGCTTTTATCATAAATGGTCCTGCAAAGGAATTTTTCAATTTCTTTGGGCCTTTTATGTTATTGAAATTAAGGGTTGATACTAAAACCAAGTCCCCTATTTTGAAATCAGGTGGCTTATGACTTTTATCCCATCTTTCTTTTGCATATTTACAGGAATATTGCATGCATCTGTTTGCATGGTGTCTTGCTTTGTCAAGCATTATCTTGAAACTGCTTGCTGTTGGATGTATATCCACTAAGTCCTTTTTGAGGGTATCATAAGGAAGTCTTGGATTCCAACCTTTCTCTAGCATTGCTGGTGTTTTGCCAGTAGAAGAATGGATTGATGTCTTATATGCCAGTTCAAGTGCTGGTATTAGTGTACACCAATCATGGGTAAAACCATCAGAATCTTTGAATTCTAGCCCATAAGCACAGAATCTTCTGATCATATCCTCTAGGGTCTGTATCATTCTTTCTGCTAGACCATCAGTTTGAGGATGATAAGCTGTTGAGAATGATAACTTTGTCCCAAACAATTTATGGAGATTTGTCCATAATGCTGAAGTGAACTTTGGGTCTCTGTCACTTATAATATTTTGGAATAAGCCCATGTGGCTAATGACTTTATTCCATATCATTATGGCTGTATCCATAGCTGTGTCATCTTTATGACATGGTAAGAACATGGGAGTTTTACTGTACCTGTAAACTAACACTAGGCATGCATTATAACTCCTGTCTCCTCCTGGAGGTAAGGCTGTTACCCAATCCATATGAACTATTTCCCATGGGTATTTTGGTTCTTGGATTTGGATCATCATTCCAAATTTCTTTCTTGTGGCTCTGTTGGCTTTTTTACATCTGTCACAGGTTTGGCAGTACTCTGCAACATCTTTCTTCCAATTTGGCCACCAAGAGCAGGTTTTCACCCTCTCTAGTGTCCTATCTTCTGAGAGATGTCCAGATGCAACACTATCATGACAATCATGTAAAATAGTGTTTATTAGTGTTCTATCTGTTAAGGCCATAACACATGTGTGTTTTGTTCTATGGTAAAGGATTCCATCAAGGAGGTGAAATCTTCCTTCATCATATGCCTTTTTCCATAATTCATCTAGTTTTGATGAAAGTGATGGATGTTTGCAGTCTTTCATTAGAAGTTGGCTTAAGATATGGCAATTTTTGTCTGTCTTATAGCTTTCTTGAACTTGGTTAAAGAATTCTGTGCCAATGTCTGTAACACATATTCCTTCTATATGATGCTCTTCTTGTGGTACCCATGCTGGATTGTCAGGGGTATTTGCTAGAGCCCATCTGCTAAGACCATCTGCATTTTTATGAATATTTCCAGATTTATGAACAATAGTCATATTTCCTCTATATTCTTGGATAGCAATTTGCCATCTCAGCATATGTCTATTTGGAGTCTTCATATTTAATAGTGATTTCACAGCATTACAGTCTGTGATTACATCAAATACTGTGCCATCCAAATAATAATGCAGTTTTTCTAAAGCCCATACTAGGCATAAGCATTCCATTTGGCTTGCTCCATACCTTGCTTCTGTTGGCTTTATCTGCCTTGAAATGAAACAAATTGGTCCTTCCACTGGTTTATCATTGATAATTTGTGTTTGGTGAAGTGCGGCACCTAATCCTTCTCCACAAGCATCAATGTACAGTTTGAAGGGCAGTTTCCAATCTGGAATTAGAAGAAATGGGGCATTTGTTAAGGAATTTTTCAATTCTTCATATGCCTTGACTCTTTCTTCTGTCATCTCATGGACTGTTTGTTGGTCACATAGCTTATACAAGGATTTAGCAATCTTTGCAAAGTCCTTTATATGCTGTCTATAGTAACCAGCAAATCCTAGAAATGATTGCATTTCCTTTTTGGTTTGAGGCATTGGTTTAAGTAGTACTGCTGCTACTTTATTTTTTGTCTATGCCTAGACTAAGGCCAGATACAACATGTCCTAGTGCTTTTAATTCACTATATGCAAAATGACATTTTTTCAAGGAAATTTTCATATTCACTTGGACTATTTTTTGTAGTACCCCTTCTAGTCTTGTAAGGTGATTTTCCCAAGTTTCTGAGCAAACTATGATATCATCAATATAGATAATCAACGATCGTTCTGATAACTCCTCAGGGAATATGGTATTCATCATTCTTTGATAATGGGAAGGTGCATTTTTTATTCCAAATGGCATTCTTAGGTATTCAAAAATTCCACAATGGACTATTATTCTTAGTAGTTTCTTGGCATTGTCTGTTAAGACATTTTGATGAAAACCCTTAAGAGCATCCATAGCTGTGATGAACTTAGCTTGTGACAATTGGGTTAATGCCTCATGGATTCTGGGTATTGGATATCTGTCTGGAATGGTATAGGTATTCAGGGCTCTGAAGTCTCCTACCATCCTTGATTTGCCATTATGCCAAGTTATAATGACAGGTGTAGTAACTTCTACTTGTTCATTATGTCCAACCTTTCTTAACACTCCAAGGTCCAGTAATTCTTTAATGTGCACTTCTAAGGCTTCTCTAGCTCTTGGACTGGCTGGATAAGCAGGTCTTCTTAATAAAGGTGGGTAAGGTTTTTCTACATTAAGAATTATATCCACTTCATGTCCAATTATGGCACCTAGTGGCTCTTTGTCAGTTGCAAAGGCATTTTTATACTTAAATAAGAGGTCAATCAATTTTTCTTTCATTTTTTCTGTTAATTCTTGATTGAATTCTGCCTCTTTGAGTTGTTCAGATATAAAAAGTTCCTTTTCTGGAATTTTTTCTTCATTCTTAATAACTGTGATTTGCTTTTTGTTATTTAAGAATCCAAACTTTTGTCTTTTGTTATCTCCTATGGTAAAATATCTATCCTTTTGGTTGGAGATATCTATACCATAGATTGATAAGTAGTCATTCCCAAGTATGAAATTATTACTAGTACAGTTGTCCATTAGTACAAACTCTACTTTAATTCTGACACATTGTGAGGGATGAGGAAAAATTAGTGTTAAATCAATTATTCCAAGGGGTTTCATGCTCTCACTTGCACTACTAAATTTGAGACCTTGTATTGGCATAAGTTTTTCTTGCCAGTCTGGGACAATGGTTTTTAAATAACTTTTGCCAACACAAGTGCAATATGCTCCTGTATCCAAGTTAACCTTTCCTTCATGGTTATCAACCATAACAATACTAATACTTGATTTTCCAGCTATATATCCCATTCCTCTTGCAGGTTTGGTTCTATACATTTTGGCATCTTGTATGTTTGTCAGATTTGTGTCAGATGTCCCAACTTGTGGCAAGTTTGAATTAACATCCAGTACTTCATAAATTATATCAATATTATTAATTTGTGCATTAATTATATTGATTTCATCACTTTCAGAGCTTTCTGACTCTTCTGTCTCTTTTTCAGAGTCAGATTCCTCTTCTTTGTCATTGTGGTTTTCTGTTTCCACAATTTCATTAATCTTTGCTTTTTGAAGGCAATTATTGGCTAAGTGTCCAATACCTCCACATTTATGGCATTTTCTTTGCTCATTATTGTTGGATGTATTGGGCTTAAAGGATTCTTTTGACTTATCTTTTTTGATAAATGGTTTATTTGGGCTTTTAATGTCCAATTTTTTCCAAGTCCTGCCAATTTTTGTTCTTGTCACTATATCTTCTAGTGCATTTATATACTCTTCTGTGGAGCATGGTTCTATACACCTGCTTCTTAGGGCATGTTCTAGTTCCCCTCCACATTTTTTAAGTATTTTCATATGCACCATCTTCTGTGACATTTCTGGGTACAGTGCATTAAGCCTTTCAACTTGTTTTAAGAACCAAGTTAAAGGTTTGTCTTTCTCTGGGTCAAAGAAAGAGTTTTCAAATGCATTTTCTATCTTATACCTCCAGGCATCATTTGCCCACTTGGTGATTATTTCTTGTTTCCACCAAGACCAGGTATTTTTACCATTTGTTTGTCTTATGCCATAATACCATCTTTTTGCAGATTTCTCAAACAATGAATGTAATCTTGCAGTGATTAATTCATCTGGTATGGCATAGTCTTCTTGTAACATGTCAATTGTTTTAATAAATGACATGTGGTCATATTCACCTTCTCCTGTGAATGTTGGCCATTCCTTCAATTGAGGTGCTTCTTTCATTAAGACTTGGTTATTGTCTTGGTGACTCAAGTCTGTTATGAAAGGATTTGACAATTCCTCTTTTGTTTTAACAGGGCTTCTTATAAGAGAAAATGGTGTTGATAACTTTGGCATATTTAAATTAGCCTCATTAATTTTATCCATTTTTTCTGTAATAAGCCTTATTTCACTTTGAATATCATCTTTCAGATGCATTCTTGCTTCATCACTTTTTTCCACATGGTCCAAAAGTAATTTTTGGTGTGATGAAGTCTTCTCTTCAAATTTTTCTACAGAAATACTTAATTTATTTAATTTTTCTGTAAGATTGTCAATACTCACATCATAATTGATTGTCAAAGTCTTGTCTTTGATATCTTTTATGTATTTATACAATTCTTGTTGTCCTTGTATTAATTTTTGAGTATTGTCAATTAAATTCTTTGGTTTATTATTTTCAACAATAAACTTAATGTTGTCAATTTCTTTCTTGTTTTGCACAACAATTTTTGTTAAAGAAGATAAATTGTTATTTATTTCTTGTAGTGATAATAGACTATCTTTAATTTCTTTTAGAGGTAATATACTATTTTTAATTTCTGTTAAAGTATTTACAACATCTTTGGACAAGGTTATTTCTTTGGGAAATGAGGTTGTCTCATTCTTTGCTCTTCCTTGTCCTTGAATTCCATCAAAGTTCTGGGCATGTTGAAAACATTGTCCATGGCATCCTTTTGGATTCTTGGGATTCTGTAGCTTGGGGAATATGGTTTCCTCCAATGCTTTTTCTTGTTCTTCTTCCCTTCTTGGGGAAGTGGGTTGGCTTGAGGCTTGCTGGTAGAGGCTACTGGGGCTTCTTCCTTGGTTGCCTCCTTCTTTTTGGCATGATAATCCTTGATTTTTTTGATTTGAGGTTTGGATGACAGTGGATTCCATCCATTGGAGTATTTCACTATCTCCTCCTCTTTGAGGAACTTTTTCAGGATGTGCCAGGAGTTCATCACTCCTTGGTGTATTTGAGGCAGCATTTCCCAGTCTTTGTCCTTGTATACTGTGTAATACTGCTTGTACTGGCTCATGTAGATGTCTATTTGAGCCCTCTGAATGTGATTTGTACCTATTTGAGTTACTCATACTTAGTTCCAATTCAGGCTCAGATATCATGGGCATTTCTGGGACTTGCCTTGGGGATAAGGCACTTCCTTGTGTGGATTCTGTTCCACTGGGGATATTGCCCTTTCTTTTCCCTTTTGAGGGATCAATTCTACTTCTGAGTCCAGCTCCATCTGATTGGATGGAGTATTGGGAACCTCTTCTGGTAGTCATAATTTTTAAAAAATAAGAAAAAATAAAAGTATTTTAGAATAAAATTCTTTTATGGAAATTTAAAAAGAGGTGCTCACCTTCAGAGTCTTGAATGGTGGGCCCTGGAAAGTCTAATTTCTTAGCTTTCTTTCTTTTGGTGATAACTTGTGTTGGAGAACTTTGACAAGTTTCTTCCACCAATCTCTCAACAGTAGCTTGGTTGTTTTCTGTTGGGTTATCTTCAAACACTAAAAAAGACAAATAAATATAAGTCTTTTTATAAGAAGTGTTATTTTTGGCAAGATATGGCAATTTTCCACGTAGAAATTGCTTTTTTATCTTTGAAAAATTGAAATAAATAAAGAAATGAATAAAAATGAATAAAAATAACTTTTTTATTGGTTTTTAATATTTTTTAATATTTTTTATATATTTTTTTATTTTTATTTTTAAAGAATAAAATAAAAAATGAATATGATTCTTATAAAATTAAATTATAATAAAAATTATTTTTAATTTATAAAATATCTCTTTTAATCACTAGAGTCACTCAAAGAAAGTTCTTGCAAGCCTAAGGATGTGAAAAACCACGTGTAAGACAGTACAATTGCTTTCCAAATGCCTCAATAGCTTTTAAAATCAATAAAATATAAAATTATTATATAATTTTATGATTATAAATATAATTTATTATTGGATAAACCCAAATAGAATCTTTTAAAGGTCTTTTAAGTAAATATCACGGCCAGGCCCCCAAATGTAAGGTTTGACTATGAAACAATAAGTAAAAATTACTAATTTATTACTTATTGTACTCTGAATGTCCTTATAATTGAAATAAATAAGATTAAAATAATAATAATAATAAAGAAATATTATTATTATGGCGTAAAAATATTATATTATTAAATAAATATAATAATATAATTAATATTATATGAAATTATAATATTATAAATAATATATTAATATAAAATAATTAATATATTATAAAGCTCTTTATTATTGTTACCAACGAATAATAAAGGCGTAAAAAACTGTTTTTTATAAATAAAAAACAATTAATAACAATAATATTACCAATATTAAAGTTATATATTAATATAAATACTATTTATATTAATTAAGAATTATTAAGATTAATAATAAGATGAAATAACCTACTTTTAACACTTAAAATAATAATTTTGAGATATTTTACGCCAAAAGAATATAATACAACCTTTTCAAACTGTATTTACAATAAAAAATAAAGAAGATTACTAAATTTCTTGATTTTACATGGAAATGAGTTTATAGAGAGATTTATAACAAAAACAATTAAAGAATTGATTTAATCACGTAAAAATGGTGATTAATATTAAGATGGTCTTTGTTCTTTAATAATATAAGAGTTTTATATATAAAGAATAAAGAAATTACCTTTTATTTAATTGATCTAATGTTTTTGATGCGTCTGAGGGGTAAATAGAGTAAAAAGAGCTCTATTTATAGTAAATACCTCCCTCCTAGAGTCCAACAGGCTTCTAGTAGACGTGTACTGATCATATCCACTGGAATTGATCAATATTTTAAGGTTTGAGGGTGATTACATCATGATCAAACCATATTACATCATTATTACACCATCATTTAGAGTTATCACTATAACTCTAAGCTTGATGACATCAGAGGCTTGGCAGAACCCCAAATTTCGTGGATTTTATTAGTTTTAATCATAAACTAATAGTATTCACCAATTTTATCACTCTTAAGACTGTTAAACTTAAATTAAGGTTACAGTATGTGATCATAACTGCTCAAATTAAGCTCAAACTTTGATCCTCAATAACTTTTAAGATTTACACGCTACAGCAATTCAGAGAGTGAATTCTGATAGCCTGGCATAACCTTATGATGCTGCCAAGAGCTTTTCATTACATCATCAAAACTCTATTTTTGATGATTTTTCTGGTAACTCATCTTTTCTGTCAAAATTCAATATTTTAAACTTCAAACCTTGATTTCAGGGGGTTATACCCTGAATTTAATAATAAAAATTACATCATTCTTCACGAATGAACTAGTAGAATCCAACTGTATCCTTTTTTTTAAGTTTGGAACACTTTCACAACAAAGTGGTCAACAGCTCTGTTGATTTTTATCAATAATTCATCATAGGTTTTAACCTTGTTTATAATTTGTAAAATAAAGTTCATATCTGTGTTCTTACAAAAATTACGTGGTAACTTTATTTTTGGTTCATCATTCTATCATGTATAGTTTAGAAGATATTAGCTATGATCCTTGAATATATGCGTTGACCAAAAAAGTGCATATATTCAGGATAATTCCTTAAGTATTAACATTGGGAATTAGCTTATTAATTGTTTTATGTGTGGATTTTCATGGGGAATCCACTGGTAAAATTCATTTCACATGTTGTTTCATTAGTCCTTGAGATAAATAAAGTTTTATGATTTCTATAAGGTATTATACCTTATAATTCCTTAAATATTGACTTTACAGATATGCCACAAAAATGGTATATGTGTATTTTTCCATGGGGAATCCAATGGTATAATTCATTTTACATGTTGATTCATTGGTTTTTAAGTTAAACCAATTTTTGTACCAATTTATGGTATTTTTTGTATATTTAAGTAATTATTCTTAGTGTATAATTATTCTAAGTAATTTTAATATAATTATATTAAAGGTATAATTGTTCTGAGTCTTTTTGTGACCTTATTTGGTATGTGGTCATATCTCAAAGGCTCACACTGCAGAGGAGGTTAAATTTCAAAAAGCTAAGAAATCCAAAAAAACTAGAGGGGGGAAGAATGCACATGCTTATTCTTTTTTTAGAAATACACCAAACTGTAATATTACTTTTATATTTAGGCTACAGTTTCCTGTTTCAAAATAGCACGTCAATTATTCCCTCGAAACAATGATTTCTCTGCAATATATACTGATATCAAAGCAACTTCAGATGTAGAGGATAATTCTGACTTGGGAAAAGCACCAAGAAGACTTGTTGGAGTTTGGCATAGTGAAGCTTTGACCTTGTGTACAAGGCAATTGCATCTAGCAATGACCCTTGGTGCCACACCCAGCTTGAAAAGAATAGAGTTCAACGTATGCTTCATAGGGATGGAGAGAAATTAGACTATAATTCTGATTTAACTAATGTCCCACTTTGCTTACCTTTAGATTTTTATTCCACAATATACTTAAACACAATTTCAGAAGTTGAAAGAAACCACTTACTGATAAAAGAACCAATTGGACTCCAACATATTTTATTGGAGATTGAGGCCAAGACAAAAAGGGGATGTCACATCATACAAAGGCCAGGAAGATCTTCTCTCAGTGGAATTGAAGCTGGTTCAAGTAGTCACAATTGTATGAATCCTGAATAACGTTTATCTCCTAGTCCTTTTTTGTATCCAAACCTAGAGTTCTGTAATAGATGTATTTGGAAATATAATTAGAGATAAATTATTTTAACAATTCACCAATTGAGTGAATTAATAACCAACTCAAAAGATGCCTTTCAAAATCATGACTGGCAGTCATAAAATTAGTATTTTTGTAGTGGATTTGAGAGCTGAAGTGTCCTATATGTTTGCCAAGCTTATAGTTTAGTAATAAATGTACCTCAAAAGAAAACATGTTTAAAGTATCTTTAAAAATTGCCCATTGTAAGAATTTATAAGTTAGCCACAATGTGGGCTTTCACAAATATGACCATCAGTCATAAATCTGTTATTTTTTAATTTTTCAAAGCTGAACTGCGCTTTAGGTTCTCAAAATTATTTAATATATAAGCTTCTTATTTATGCTCGCTTTGGTTTTCAATTGTCTCCAAGCTATTATATATTGAGAAATGCTCCCAAAAAACTATAGACATTTATCAAAAGTCATCATTATATATGCCTTCCCAAGATCCTACATTCCATAATATTCCAATCTGTCTTGAACACTGTAAAGAACACCCAACTTCTATTTTTTTTGATATCATTTCAAAAATAAATTTATAAACTTATTTATAATAATTAACCCTCAGTCAATTTCAGATAATCACTGCTCCAAACTGGATCCATTACTTGAAATAGAGCCAAAGCAAGTTGAAAAATAGGAATTAATATTCAAAATCTCCAAATTTCTTCCTTCTCTCAAGCTTGCTACCTGTGATACTCACCTTCCTGAATATTCAAGAAAATAAATTCAAGAGGTCTCCAAAATACTTGAAGATGATCTGTATCATATGTTTTTCCAGCTTTTGCCCATATGGAGCCATTTTTAATTGGAATTCAAATCATAATTTAGGTGTACAGCTAGGTGGATCATTACCCCCTGAAGCCAAGGTTGTTATTTAAGCATCCTCCCAAACATCAATAAAGAGGTATCTCATATCTTCTCCTAGTATGAGTGATAAAAGCCCAAAATTTATCAAAGTATAAATGAAAAGAATCAAGAATTATGTCTTGATATTTTATTTAGGCTTTACTCAAAGATTAAAATATATTCCCTGAAGCATTTCTTTGTTAGAAATTGGAATGCAATTATGATACTGAGAAATCACACCCACAAAACCAGTCAGATTCTCAAAATCTAGAACCAGGATTATTCCAAACTCAAAATGATTTTGAAAAAGCCCTATCCACCTCAAACTCCAGCCCTGAAGTCAATAGTATTTCTCAAAATGATCAATGAAATATAAAAAGTTTTCCAGCTTCCACCATGACAAAAAAAATCAAAAATAGAGGAGCCCTTGATACAACCTACATCTACCAAACACTCCAAAGAAAAACCTAACTCCAATTTCATACTTGTAGATAACAACCCATCAACTTCAAAAGTAATGTAAATCAGTAATGAAGAGCCTTCAACATCCCAAAAGAAGAAAAAGATTCTTCAATCTGGATTATTCAATCCCATTCACTCAGATCACTCTGAAGAAAAAATCAGCTATTATTGGCCACTTTCTGTATCCTCATGGAAGAAATTCCAGGTTAATGTTGAAACTTTAGTAAGAGAATGATTCCAGGAAATTCCCCAAAGGCCATTTTCTACCAAAATACCCAAAGGAATACACTTCCAAAGTATTGGATCTCTTAGCATTACCAAATGGCTAGTGGATTTGGATAAATCTGGTAAATACAAAAGACATTCATTCATGTTTCTTCCATAACATTGATATTTACTTGCTTTTTTCAGGATTAGATATCTTTTCACCAAATAAATATGATCCTTTCAATGATCCTGATGCTTGGAATGTTCATATCTTTACTTTGGATTCTACAATTTCAATGCAAAAAATTCCCAAATCACACCAACCCCATTTTCAATTGGAACAATCCCTCTTTGTCCCTAATCTTCAAAAGAAACAGTTCTGGGCCAATCTAATACTGGAGTAAATATCAGTTTCTGCACAAGATCTCATACAACCTGAAAAGTTTGAAATCACGAAATCAACAGAAGATGATCCCTTGTTAGTTCAAAGACTCAGCCTGGAATTTACAGTGTCCTGCCTCAGCACAAGACCATCCCATTCAGCTCAAATTGAAAATACCCTTGATGAAAAGGAGAAAAAACAGCCAATTCATTATGGAATGAATGGCTTAATGTCTTTCATGATTCCATTTTACATCTTATGATTTCATATTTCCTGATACTAGCACATTTGAAATTTCTTCCAGTCAATATTTCTGATGGATTTGTGCTCACTCATAAAAGGTCCAAAGAACACCTTAAGACGTTATCAGAGCTATAATCAAAAATAGGATTAGTTAAGCCCTACTATCATACTTCAGCTTCATTTCTTGCTTCTGGGGTAAGAGGCTCAATGGTTTTCTCAAGAGATTGGAGAAAAAGCTTGGCTAAAGGAAAATTGCAGATGATTGAAATTACTGATGGTGTTATTGCAAAGGAAAGGCCTTATGAGCCTATTTGGAAGAGAACAAATGCATATATTTTGGATATTTTTAACAAGGCATTTTTCTCAAAAACCCATGAATTTTTTCCCACTGCTCCAGAAAAATTGGAAGTGGTCAAATGTTTAGTATTGGACTTCAGCAAGGCATGTCTTGAAAAAAATACCATAGATGGACAGCCTGTACTAGATCTCCCTGATAAAGCCAATGTAAACACCTTATTAATTTGATCAGTTTTTTCTGTAATTTAATTTTATTCTTTCAAAAAAGGGTGATTTTTATTCAAATAATGTCCGAGTGTGCTAAGATTACTTTTCTTCACCTGATACCTCATTGCTTACTTTCCCAAATAAGCTCCTTTTACACAAGATAGCTTTTTTCAGGCTCATCAAAACTATAAGAAATGACTACAGCGCTCCAGAATCCTCTCATTTATGATAAATAGGAGCCTTTTGATTGATTCTTCCACCTATACCCAAAAATCTGACTTTAATTAACCTGTTTTAATATGCCTCAAGCTTTCCATTACTTTTTGGAGACCTCTATACCCCAATCAAAGATGACTATCAACAAGATATTACATCCCATCATCCCACTACCTACCAGTGCAATATCAAGATCCATACATCAATTATGCTGGTCGATTGTGGAAATCAACTATTTCCAATCTCCATCTGATATAAATCGTTGGAAATCTCTTCCATCAGAAGAAAGTCTCAAAATTGTTGAGAACTTACCCTTTTCTTGCACTGATAATTCAATTACAAATCCCCATAATCACAACTCAAGAGAGGATAGACCATCTATAAACCCAAGAATATTAATTTCACCAATGTAAAAAACTATGTTTCTAGAGGATCTCTTGAAATCAGGCTTCCCAATGTCAACCTTTGCTTGGAATCAATGTTGGGAATCAAATATTTGCAAAATTTGTTCTCAAACACTGGAACTATTTACAACCACAAGGAGAATTGAAAATATTCTTGATAAATCCAAAGGATAATACACATATTAATAAGTCTTTAATACTAATGCACTGGTTCAGAGGGAAACAAGAGGATCTTAAGAATGATAAATTGGTTTGTAGAGCACTTTCCAAAAACGCGAGTCAGAAGCAGAAATCAAGGTTGCACAAAAGAGTATGTTTTTATTTTATTTGTGATTGATTTCTACACCAATTGATGTTATTTAATATTCAGTTATCATCAACTCTCTCAGAGACATTACTATCATTGAAAATCAAGCCAGTTGAAGCTTCCATATTTGATGAGCCACAATGCTGCTCTGATACTGAAGATGAAAATGGATCATTAATGAAACAAAAGTCCTCTTAAAGGTCAGATTTATTCTCAAAGCTAGCAAGTAAATTAGATTCCTTATTAATTCAAAAGCAAATTCAAAAAAGTATATTCAATAGAATTCCAAATGTATTGGAAAGTAGAAGAGTACAAAGTGGTATTTTTGAGAAAGAAGCCAAAGGTCCAATTCGACTTCCAGAAGATCTTTATTCAAATGATTATATTGCCAAGCTTACTAATGATGAGAAGCTAATGTTACAATCAAAGCCATGTATAGATATTCATCATTTACTTCAACTATCTGGAACCTAAAAAAATAATTCATGATTTTTGTATTGTTTTCACAATACATTTTTCCAATTCATGATCCACAGTACCTAAATGTCCTATGCTCAACCTGAAATGAAATGAAAATTGTTTAGCTACTAAAAAAGATAAATATTGGTTGAGTATAAACTATCTTAAATCTCAAGCTACTGTTTCTTCTTTCTAACTTGCTGAATATTCACCTCAATACTACCAAAATTTATATAATGAAATACATGAACTTCTTTCTTTTTCCCTAGCCGATAAAGCCTATCAATTGCTTGATCATCAATTTAAGGGCTCCAACCTGGTTCCTAATTTAAGTGATTGGAATAATATTAGATTAAGCTTCAAGTGTATCTAAATACTGTCATACCATTATGTAGACAGTTTGAGCACATTTCAGATCAATAACAACACCACCTGTGCCTTTTGTCGTAAGAAGAACTTGAGATTTTGGATTTTTTCTGAATTCTTCAAGGATTTGTATCCTTTGATCATTTTTAAGCATTCCATGCATCATCAAATTGGATATTCCACTTTCATCCAGTGCAATTTCAATACTTTTCACAATATTTGATCAATAAAATCATTCAAATTACAGGTAGTAGAAGGGTTTGAGCTCACATATCAAGAAACCTTTTTTATTCTGAGAAAACAACTGCTTTGGGATATCTTAAGTATGGCTCCTTCTGAAAAAACTCCTTGAGATGGCTAACAAGATGCACCACTTTGGATCCTTCTTTCCAGGTATATCGCCTTCCCCCTTCTTCCCTTTCTATTAGTGCTGGATGATTGCAAAGCTGCCTCAAATCTGATAATCTGGAGAAAAATTCTGATGAATCTCATTGGACTGCTTTGGACCTCTGTTTTCCATACAATGCACTAAACGCTTCATGATTTTTGAAATAAAGTGTTTTCTATGGCTCATAGTTCTCAATTCCAACTCCATGTTGCACTTTCTTGGGAAGATCCAGTAGGTTGGCTTTCAATATTCTCAAGGTGAGTGTATGCATTATAAGCTGTAATGATTGGATTGCCATTTTATTCCCAGATGATATTTGTTTGATTATGCAATTTTCCCATAAAGGCTTGAGATTCCATGGTTCTACTTGTAAAAACCTCAACACACTATGAAGATCCCAAAGATTGTTTTGTAATGGTGTTCCTGTACAGCATAACTTCCTTTCAGATTTTAAATTTAATATTGTGAATGCTCTATGAGTAGATTGTTCCTTTATGTAGCTAATTGATGTAAAAATTTCAGTAATTTTTTATTTAAGAATCTCAAATAGAATCTTACTGTGCTTCATCCAACACTATTCTGAACCAATTCACCAAAAGAGGATTTATTTTCATCCCATGAACATCATCAACATTATAAACAGCAATAACATCATATATGGTGATGATAACTGCATTCTGCATCAAATTTTGGAATGAAATAAGATTACGATTGGAACCATGGAATATTGAATATGGTAAACTACCATCATGAAAATGTAGTCTTATTTCATTCTCCCAGTTATGCAAAGTAGAAAGTGGTACAATGATCAAAGTAGCTGGGACATGGTCCTTAGATATTTATGTGTACTTTAATGCTTCATTTTGTGTTTCTTTAATCAAGCATAAAGTTTTCAACAATTTTCCAAGTCCCATATCATCAGCCAATATTCAACCCCTACTTTTGCACACAATATCTTGTGGTATAAGCCCATTTTTAACAGCATTAGAAAACACTTTTTTAATCCATAAGTTATCTGAATGTTTCCATAGATTTTCACAAATTTTTTCCATATTATTTTCCATACTTAAGAGAAAGGAAATAACCTGGATTTGGTGCAATGAAAGATTGGTTTGACAATTAGGTATTAAAGTAACAGAAATAGTTAAACTTGTATTGTTAGAAGCTTGATAAAGGGCACAATCTTGAGGAATATCAATAAATAAAGGTGGGCTATAGTTTCCAATATGTCTCAGAGCCATGTTTTCATTCTTGAAAGCCTCTCTTGTTTGTAAAATATTCCCTTTATCCACAAAAATGCGTCCATGTAATAGGATATTTTTATCTTTATTCTTGAAATTTATGAAAGAATTTATAAAAAGAACTTTATTATTGTTTTTGTATTTTTTATATGTTTCAGGATTCAAGCCTTCAGCCACTCCTCCAAAAATATCAAGCAGTGGACCCAGATGGAAACTCTGGAAAGAATCAAGGCTCCCAAGATGACTCAAGTCAGATTCTAATAGTATATGAATAGAATTAAATACTCTTTTGAATATTAATGAGCTGAGAGAGGTTGGAAAGGATTGATCAATATTGATTTTTTTTTCAATTTGAATAATAAAAAACCCAAGACAAAATATTGAAATCATACTGTAAAATTTTAGATTTAAAATTTAATTTATCAGTGTGATATGATTTTTTTAGGACAAATGGAACCTAAATGATAGGATTGCATGGGTTATATAGTGGAAAGACCCCAGGGGATTTTGTAAGTGATTTTGATAAGCTAAAGATTTAGCCCCTGAATTTTTCTTAATAGTGTAAAAAATGAATTATATTTTGAAACTTAGTTTATTAATGGACATAAATATATTCCAAATCTGAAGATCAATTAAATTTTTTATTACTGTTGTCCCAAATCCTTGGATTTTGATTTTAAAAGAAATTATATATGAGGAAACAAGTTCCTTTCCAAATGTGGATTTCCCTCCAAGATATATCCAGCACTGATCAAAATATTTCAGTTGTGACCCATGCAACCCCTTTCCAACTTTTTTTTAAATTCATCAAAGTATTCCTATACTTTGTTTCTTTTTCCTTTGCAGAAATTCTCAAGAATCTAAATTCAAAAGTATTCATTAAATCATGTTGAAGGCCATTGACTCACTATTTGAAGAGCTTCAAGTTTATTTTATTCTATTTATTCATTTTTTATCTTGAAACATTCTAATAAATTAAGATTAATTTGTATGGAAACATCCTTTCCAATAATTTTTCCCAATTTCTATTATAATAATAATCACTCAAGGAGAGGTATTCTACTTATTATGAAATTAATGGATCTTATTTTTCGAAATTATTCATAATTTTGAGGAGGAACACCCATTCTAAATTTAAATTTGGACACGATTCCCCGCAAAATAATTACCATTATAGTTTTCAAATTCATCATTACTTATTATTGTCATTGTTGGAAATCAATTCAAGCTTCATTTTTCATTCATCTGAAAACAAGCATTCTGGTAGATAAAATTTCTTAGTTATTAAGTTATCCTCATTGCTTAAGCCAACATGAAAGATAAATTAAAATCAGAGAAATTCAAGAGTCAAGGCATCATAATGACAAAAAGATCAAAGAACCAATTAATGCTACAAGTATCAAAGAATTCCTTTTGAATGCTCCCCATATAGCTGGATGAACTTTCAAAATCCATAAACATTCATGAAGTGAATTGTAAGGAACTCAATTGATGAGAGAATTTGAAGATTATTCTACTAACTATAAGCAGCATGGGGGAATTTAAATGTTCTCACAATCCAAAAATTGAATAAGATTCATCACCCATGTTTGTTGCCAGTGTATATATTGAGTTTAGAGAATATTAATAAAAATTAAAGGGGGAGTAAAAATGTGAGAATACAATGAAGGTGAGTTACACTAGGGATACTTCCAGAGATACACTCAGACATAAGCTGAAGATACTGTAAAGGACCTGTATGCAAGTCCACAGCTTTTTTCTGTGGTGTTTCATCACTGTAAACTTTGTCACTGTGTAACAACCACCAATCAGGGGTAAGGGTATTCATACTTACACACACTCAAACACCTCAAACCAGAAAATCCACTGTGTGTATCAGAATTCAGTTTCAGCAATATTCTTTTTCTGAAACATGCATACAGTTTGGTTCATCAATACAGCCTTTCAATACTTGTACAGGTTGAAATTACCCAGTACAGTTTTCACTTCCTGAAATAATGTGTAAACATGACCCATGTGACATCAAGTTACATCAAGTTGGTTTATTTTAGATAAACCAGAATTTTCTGATTCAATCAGTTGTTGATTTAGGATAAACTTCAAAGAAGGTGATGAAATGGGTTGATTTTATGTCAGCCATATGATGATTTATTTTGAATAAATCCTGGATTCCTGACTTAATGTAAACCAATGTTTTATTTACTATAAAGCAATGGTTTACTTAATATAAACCAATGTTTTATTTAATTTAAACCAATTTTTTATTCAATATAAAGAAATGGTTTATTTACTATAAAGCAATGGACAATTTACTATAAAGCAATGGTTCATTTAATATAAATCAATGTTTTATTTGATGTAAACCAATCGTTTATTTACTATAAATCCATGGTTTATTTAATATAAACCAACGTTTTATTCAATATAAAGCAATTGTTTATTTACTATAAAGCAATGGTTCATTTAATATAACTCAATGTTTTATTTAACGTAAACCAATGTTTTATTTAATATAAAGCAAGGGCTTATTCACTATAAAGCAATGGTTTATTTACTATAAAGAAATGGTTTATTTAATACAAACCAATGTTTTATTTAATATAAATCAATTATTTATTTATTATAAAGCAATGGTTTATTTAATATGAACCAATGTTTTATTTAATTTAAACCAATTTTTTATTTAATATAAAGCAATGTTTTATTTAATATAAACCAATGGTTTATTCAACATAACCCAATTGACAATGTTTGATTCTAATTACACACACTTTATATGTTTTTTCAGCTTTTCAAACTTATTTGATGTGTACAAGGATGTTATATGAGCATACAAATAATCTGTTGTTTTCCTTTCAAATTAAGTTCAAATAAATAGAAAAAATTTTATCCTCTGAAATAATCTTGAGAACGGTTGAATAATGCATTAGATTCATAAATTCACCTTATATATTGCTTTTGTCAAATCTTATAGAAAGGGATCTTTGTACTTGAAAGGTGAGTATAATGAAAAATCCTTTTTCAATTTTTGATAGAATCACTAGCCTTTCAGCTAATTGAGAATGAACGTTTGATTTTTTGATTCAAATTGCAAATATATTCTCCATTAAGACTCCTTTACACACGCGAGCTCAAACAATATTCAACCCAACACATGAATCCTAGTAATCTTCAGATAGGACAGTTTCAAACGTATGTCTTTCTCAAACTGATAGAGAATGTTTCTTTTTTTTAAAAAAATTGAAGCTTATTGTCAATTTTTACCATCTACTAGACTTCAAACGTCTTTTTTAATGAATATAAACCTCAAAGAACCAGATCGCGTTGAGGATAAGATCTTTGAAAATACTCAAGAATCATTGAGCAGTGTCAAAAGGAAATTGTAATGGTGAATTATTTAATAAGTTCTATTAAGAGCTAATCAAAAAATTATTTAATATTGACCTATCTTTCTCAACCTTTCACATGAATATATCAGGAATCACATATACCAAGTGTCAACAAATCTGGAAAACTTTTACAGCAATGTTCAAACACATTTGGACAATGCTCAAACACATTTTAAAAATGTTCAAAAACATTTGGACAATGTTCAAACACATGTAAACAATGGTCAAACACATTTGAACACTGTTCAAACACATTTTAACACTGTTCAAACATATTTGAACACTGTTCAAACATATTTGAACACTGTTCAAACATATTTGAACACTGTTCAAACATATAGAACACTGTTCAAACACATTTGAACACCGTTCAAACATATTTGAACACTGTTCAAACATATTTGAACACTGTTCAAACATATTTGAACACTGTTCAAACATATTTGAACACTGTTCAAACATATTTGAACACTGTTCAAACATATTTGAACACTGTTCAAACACATTTGAACAGTGTTCAAACACATTTGAACAGTGTTCAAACACATTTGAACAGTGTTCAAACACATTTAATTATTCAATTGATATTAATATTAAGCTCTTTTAGGTCACTTATTTGTATTCCAGGAATAATTTTCAAGCTAATAATAGGTAGAAATAGAAAAATTAACTTTACTTTCACTTGCTGCAACTTTTATTTGGCCTGAATATGTGAGTAAACTTATCATTTTTTGAAAAGCAATGTATGATTTTTATGTTTAATTTGATTTTTTCTTGCATTAATTCTAATTTAAGATCCAGAATGATTATTCATTAAAACCTTAAAAATAATCCCTGGATAGCTTAAATTCAAATCCTGTCAGCTTAATATTCAATCAAATAACCAATTGGCACAATGGTTTACAGCTTCATGATGAAATAAACTAAAGGATGAAAAACTATTTCATTAATTTCTAGATGGTAAATAAAGCTCTGCTAAAAATTTCTTATTAACTCAAAATTTAATAATTTATTGCTTCATTTTGGTTTACTTGAACTTTAGGATTGGTGCGTATAGATATTAGCTAATTAGTTTCCCCAATTATTCACATTTATCAAGCATAAACTCAAATTGTTCAAACCCCAATCAGCTTTTGACTACGTGTTCCAAGAACAGAAGCTCCAAGTCAATAAAGATATTTTATCAATAATTTTGAATGAATCATTACATCATTGTTGTCTTTCCAAATCTCTTGATGAACTACCTATTCATACTTTGACTATTTTAATAACTCAAATTATAAAGAATAAAATCATTAAAATTGTACTCAACTTTCAAAAGAAATCAACTGAATTAATCTAATCCGGTCCAATCAGTTCCAATTCAAATGAATTTTGCATTTCCATCCATCAAAAAAGCATCTCTACCACTAAATCAAATGAGCAAATCCACTCTCCTAATAATTTTCAGGATTTATCTTGAAGCATAACCAAAAATTTCTTATTTTAAAATCTTGAATCTCTTTTTATATCCTCCTACAATAAATGATGATGTGTGTGTATTATCTAAAATTGTTTTTTTTTCTTTTAAGATTGTTACAATTAAGGACACTGTTCCATCCTAAATTCAGTATCAGATGAATTTTAATCATGTTTTAAATTCCAGATTTATCATAGACAGCAAAACAGGCCGGATCCAAAGATGGGAAAATTCAAATTCAAGTTTTATTCTTTATTTAAAACAGGAAAATTTAGAAAATTAAACAGCTAAGGAATTTTTTCTGTGCTCAATAAAATCATATTTTCTTTGTTTTTCTAGGAAGCTTAGGATTTCATATGCATTATTCAACTACAAAAATTAATAATGAGTGTTTCTTAAAAATCAAAGACAGTTTAATATCATAAGCTTACTTCATCAAGGATATTTTCAAAACCACTTCCATTTTCATGCAAAAGTCCTTTCAACATCCAATAAGATTCATCAATTTCATTTACACTTGCATTTTCATGAATACAAAATATCTTTTGAAATCATTGGAGTAAGTAAGCTATTTACAGATCAATCAATAGTAAGATGATTCAACATACCTTGTAAAGCTCAAAGTTGGGATATATAAAAGAATAAGGAAGGTTACTATATTTAATAGAAATTTCAGAAAGCTGCTTTGATGGTGCTTCACTTTGTTTGTTTGAGACTAATGACCACAGTAGCGCTAGTGTTGAAAATAATTAATGCTTGAAATTGATGCTAATTTGGCTTTTTGGATTCCAAAGTAATTCTAAATTTTTAATTTCTTCAAATGACCTTGAAAGCATCAACTTACATTGAGAAAGCTCTAAAATTGTTCTTCTTCTGAAATCAGTCATCTCATCAATTTGATTTTCAAAATTAATCTTCAGTCTGATCTCAAATAACTTTGACACTGGTTCATAGTCATTATAAAACATGTAACTTTGACTCCTTTTCCAAATGCTCACAAACCGTTTGACCTTTGTTGTTTCAGAATTACAGAGTTCCTGAAAAAAAAGAATTAGAACCTGAATTCAAAAAAAGCTTTTAAAGCTTTTAGAGCTTTTTACCTTTATTTTGAAGAGAAAACTTGGTCTTGTTGAATTTTTAAGCTGACATTGAACTAAAGAATAAACTTCCAAAAGGTTTGTAAAAAGGGCATGTGTGTGGATAATCATCAAGGGGCTATTTTGCTTCCATATTTTCTCTAATATTAAAGCTTCTTTTTCAGGATGTGAAAGTTGAACGTGATATCTTGCAAGTAGAAGATATATTTTGACTAAAATTGAATGAATAGCCCCATTTCTTGAAGGCTCGAGGTTTTGGTTATCAGAAATTATTTTTTCAAGAAGCTGCACAGCACCGTTTTCTCCTTTGTACTTTTTGTTTTCCAATAAATTAAGTGCAGTTTTATATTGCTGAAAAAGCTTTCCAGATTTGTTGACACTTGGTACATGTGATTCCTGATATGTTCATGTGAAAGGTCAAGAAAGATAGGTTAATATTAAGTAATTTTTTGATTATCTGTTAATAAATCTTATTAAATAATTCACCATTCCAATTTCTTTTTGACACTTTCTCAATGATTCTTGAGTATTTTCAAAGATCTTATCCTCAACACAAGTTGGTTCTTTGAGATTTATATTCATTGAAAAGATGTTTGAAGTGTAGTAGATGGTAAAAAATGACAATAAGCTTCAATTTTCTTTTAAAAAAGGAAGATTCTCTATCAGTTTAAGAAATACATAGGTTTGAAACTGTCCGATCTGAAGATTCCTAGGATTCACGTGTTGGGTTGAATATTCTTTGAGCTTGCATTTGTAAAGGAGTCTTAATGGAGAATATATTTGCAATTTGAATCAAAAAATCAAACATTCATTCTCAATTAGCTGAAAGGCTAGTGATTCTATTAAAAATTAAAAAAGGATTTTTCATTCTACTCACCTTTCAAGTACAAAGATCCCCTTTTATAAGATTTGACTAAAGCAATATATAATGTGAATTTCTGAATCTCATGCATTATTCAACCGTTCTCAAGATTATTCAAGAGGATAAAAGTTGTTTCTACTTGTTTGAACTCAATTTGAAAAGAAAACAAACTATTCTTTGTACGCTCATGTTACATCCTTTTACACATAAAATAAGTTTGAAAATCTGAAAAAAGATATAAAGTGCGTGTAATGAGAATCAAACCTCATCAATTGGCTTATGTTTAATAAACGATTGGTTTAGATTAAATAAATCATTGGTTTACATTAAATAAACCATTGGTTTAGATTAAATAAAAAATTGGTTTACATTAAATAAACCATTGGCTTACATTCAATATACCATTGGTTTACATTAAATAAACCATTGCTTCATAGTAAGAAAACCATTGCTTTATAGTGAATAAATCATTGATTTATATTAAATAAAACATTGGTTTAAATTAAATAAAACATTGATTTATATTAAATAAACCGTTGCTTTATAGCAAATGAACAATTGCTTTATATTACATAAAAGATTGGCTTATGTTAAAGAAAAATTGGCTTACATTAACTAAAACATTGGTTAATATTAAGTCAACCATTGCTTTATAGTAAATAAAACATTGGTTCACATTAATGGTTTACATTAGGTCAGGAAGCCAGGTTTTATTCAAAATAAATCATCATATGGCTGACATAAAATCAACCCATTTCATCACCTTCTTTGAAGTTTATCATAAATCACCATCTTATTGAATCAGTAAATTCTGGTTTATTCAAAATAAACCAAATTGATGTAACTTGATGTCACATGGGTCATGTTTACACATTATGTCAGGTAGTGAATCTCCAAACTTGATCATAACTCAATACCACCACTCCTCTTGTACAGATCCTGTATAGCCGTACAGAACCTATATTGGCGAGACTCAATTCAATCATCAATTCTTCTCATGAAAATTCTCTGTCTGGATCAGGGGTGGTGATTCTCACATATACCAGCCCCTCTTTCTCCCCCTGGGAACTTTTCCCCAGTTAGTTAATTTGGTAGATTTTTTATTTTGTAATTATTCTTATCCTTATTTTGGGCATTATAATTATTTGAATTCACATTAGTCTTTGCCTTTTTTCCTTTGTCGCCCATACAGTATGAGCTGGGTGGCCATATCCTTGGTCATTCTTCTCTTTCCATTCTGACAGGTTGAAAAATTTGACTTGAACTTGTTCATGGTTGGATCTTTTGTTCTTACTCTTATTGATTGTTTCGGCTTTTGATATATTCCTTTATTTAGTAATTCATCTCTTAACACTCTTCAGTGTACTCGTTTCTTACCATATCTTGAGCCCTCCATAAGTCCCAGTTTACTGAGTGCCAGGCCCTCTTCCCTTAAAAGAGCCCCTGTGACATTGAATTAATTAACTCATATTTGATTCTTTGTTTTCATTCATTTCACTTCATTTCTCTCAGTCATCAAATTATTACTCTTTTATGATCTTATGATTTCTCATGATTATGATTTTTCTCTCATCAATTTTCATCTCATTCATTATATTAATATGAAATTTGATTTTTTTTATTTCTTTTAATCATTGCTGACCATCTCATTTCACTTCATTTTATCTCAAATCAAATTTCTCTTTGTTTGTTTATTCAGGTCTTGTCAGGAGTTATTAATTGGTTAATTTATTGGTTGATTGATTGGGATTCATTTGGTTTATTGATTCAGTGGTTCAGGATTTTATTTGGATTGTACTGATTGACTTTTTAATTCCTCAAAATAACGGCCTTATCCTCAAGAATTGATTTTGATTCCTAAAGATATTGATTTGACTGATGCATTCCTCAAGACCTTCAATTGACTTTGAAGAAGTTTATTTATTGATTGATTTATTATTGAATTCTTCAAATTTATTGATATTTGATTGAAATTGATTGTTGATATTGGTCAAATTGAATGATTTATTGTTTAATTGAATTTGATTTCACCTCAAGACTGTTTATTGATTCCTTAAGATAATCATTATTTTATTGATTATTGATTTGGCCAAGCTTTGATTCCTTTTGTGAAGTATCATCAAGTTTTTATTCTTAAGTTTTCCAACAATTCCAGTTCATCATAGCCCTCCAGCCAACAATACTAGATCTCAAAGAAAGCCAGCTGTTCTGACTCCTACAGCAAGGGTTTCTCTTGATCACACACTGTCAGTTCATCAACTGAGTGCAAATTTGTACAGAGGACCACCAATGGAAGGAGCAGCCCCCTCCACAAGAGGGTAAATGAAATCAAGAAGATCAAGAAGTTTCTCTGGCCTGTTGGGTGGCTATCCTGGAATGTCTGAAGGTGAAAGAGCAAGACTAGGAGAAGTTGAAAATGAAGAGGGGGAGAATTCTGTGGAAGAGGAAGATTCTGGGGAAAATGAAGTGCAAGGTGCTTTGTAAAATGCTCCAGCGGTACCCCAGGGTTTTAATCTAGCCCCTACTAATCAACCTCTTGTCTCTCAATTGGATCCAAGTCTTGTCAAGATCATGGATGGAATGGCTACTATTATGGGACAACTTTCTCAAGAAGAAGCCCACAGAGACAATTCCAAAGCCTCGGCATTCAAGAATACATCAATGAAGGGACCTGATTCTTTTGATGATACTCAAGCTCATAAATTGAGAGGATTTATCCAACCCTTTCAATTGATTTTCCATAATGATCCAGAAAATTTCTTTGACAGGAGGAAAACTCTGTACTCAACTTCTTTCCTCACTGGTAGAGCTGGCAAATTGATTGAACCCTACCTCCCAAATATTTCCAATGAATATCCTTCCTACCTGCTCGATAATTGGCAGTTATTTGAAATTCAATTATTCACTTTGTTTGGTGATCGAAATGACGTGAGGAAGCTGAACAAGAGTGGGAAAATTTGAGGATGAAGGAAAGTGGTCATATATCCTTGTACATTGCTGATTTCAGAAGCTTAATGTCAAGACTTGGAGATTGGGGAGAAAGAGCTTACATTCATGTTTATAGAAGAGGATTGCCATCAAGACCTTTTGACCAGTTGGTTTCCTACCGTGGCAAATTCAATACTCTTCAAGAACTCATGGACATTACTCTGGAATTAGATACCAGATACCATGAAAGACAGAAGGAGAAGGGTAGTCATAAAGAAAAGAAGCCTACTGTTACTGGATCCAGTTCTTCAAGGCCTCCTCAAGACTCATTTTCAAAAAGGCCTCACCATAAGAAGAAAAAGGAGGGCAAGCAATTTCAAACTTCAAAGGACAAGCCCCATTATGCTCTGCTTAATAAGGACAATAAATTAATCGGTTCTTGAAAGGAGAGGAGGATCAATGAAGGGTTATGTACTTATTGTGGTGGAAAGTACTGAAGTGAAAAATGCTAAAAGAGACCTCAGAACAAGCCTGGGTCATCAAGAGGCTTCCCTAGCAAGCAGGGAAAAGCCCAAGTGGCAATCATGATGTGTTCAATGGTTCTCACTTATTTCCTTCAAGAGCACAATTGTGCACTCTGAATACTAGGGTCAAGCCATCTTGAAATTTTCGTATTTTTTCTTTTGTCTCTGATATTTTTAAGAGTGTTCTCATTGATTCTGGTGCTAAAAACTCTTTGATTTTAAAGAATTTTGTTCTCAATTACTCATTGACTATGTCAGAGCTCCCTGAAAAGATTCCCCTTTTTATTCTGAATTCAAATGACTCCCCTTCCTTCATCACCCATTATAACAAGTGGGTAGTTGAATTTCCTTCCTTCCCAAGCTTAGAATAGGAATTTCTTATCTTACATTCACCCAAAGGAGAAGACCTGATATTGGGCTATGATTTCCTCTACCATTTTAATCCTATTATGGATTGGGAAAATGAACTGATCACCTATGATTCTAGTCATAAGGATGCTAGTGGTATCAAATCTTCTGCTAGTAATGCCTTGTCCACTGCTGTCAACAGTGTTGCTGTGGTTGGTGAATTCAGACACCTTCCCTTCCTTCTTCTTTCCATATCCCTTCCATCATGCCATCTCAGTCATTACTTAAATCAAGAGATGTGCTTTTGAAGGAGATAAAAGATGTTGGAGAAGATGTTGCTATATCTTCACTTCATCTCTTTCAAGGGGATATTGACCTTCCTCCTTTATCTTTTCATGCCTTGCTGGGGGAGCAGTGGCATGAGGAGGAAGAGCCAGAATAAATTGAAGCTGTGTTAAAGTTAATCCCTCCTGCTCATCACAAATACTTGGATGTGTTTTCAAAAGTGAAAGAAGATAGACCTCCTCCACACCTCACCTGTGATCAATATATTTAACTTGAGGGTCTTCTACCTCCAGTTGGTGTTATCTACTAATTATCAAATCAAGAGTCAGAAACACTGCGGGCCTACATTTCAGAGAATGTAGAGGAAAGTTTCATAAGGCCAAGCTCCTCTTCAACAGGAGCACCTGTCCTTTTTGTCAAGAAAAAGGATGGAAGTCTTGGTATGTGTGTTTACTACCGCAAACTCAATGCTGTCACTAGGAAGAACAGCTATCTTGTTTCCCCTATGAACCCGCTCCTTACCATATTAAACGGTTCCACTATCTTCTCCAAGATATATCTGCATGGTGCATATAATCTCCTGAGAATCAAAGAGTGGGACGAGCACTTAACTGCCTTCAGAGAAAATATGGTAGTTATGAGTATTCGGTTATTCCATTTTGCCTTACCAATGCTCCAGCTTCTTTCCATAATCTTGTGAATGATATATTTGCAGATTTCTTGGATATTTTTGTTGTAGTTTATCGAGATGATATTATGGTCTTTTCCAGTTCTGAGGAGGAATATGTCAGAAATGTGGCCTCTGTCCTCCAGAGACTTAAGAACAAGAATTTCTTTGCCAAAGCCTCCAAGTGTGTATTCCATGCCGCAAGTGTGGAATACCTGGGCTATGTTGTTTCAAGTGATTGCCTCAATATTGATTCTCCAAAGGTTCAGCAAATCCTCAATTGGCCTCAGCCCAAGAACATCAAAGCTCTTCAATCCTTCCTTGGCTTTGCTAATTTCTATCGCTGTTTCATTAAAAATTACTCCAAAGGAATCACTTCTCTCACTTCTCTTCTTAAAAAAGACTCTCCCTTTACCTTCAATGAGGAAGCTCTTAGTCAGTTTGAAATCCTCAAAGAAGAATTCACCACTGCTCCTATCTCATCCCATTTAAATGCTTCTCTACTGACTATTGTAGAGACTGATGCTTTTGATTATGCCTTGGGTGCTGTACTGAGTCAGGTTAATGACTGAGGAAAGCATCCCATTGCATTTGAAAGTAGCAAGCTTCTCCCAGCCGAGCTGAATTATGAAATTCATGACAAGGAACTCCTTGGCATAGTTTGGGCTCACAAGTGCTGGAGAGCTTTTCTTCTTTCTCTTTTCAATCCCTTTGAGGTCTTGACACAACACTCTTCTCTTCAGTATTTCATGTCTTCCAAAGTTCTTACTGGCCATCAGGCCCGTTGGGCTGAATTTCTTTCTGAGTTTCATTTTACTATCACTTACTGCCCAGGCAGGCTGGCCACTTTACCAGATGCCTTGTCATATTGGGAAGATGTGTACCCGGAGAGGGGGGTTGAATTCATCAGCAAGAATCCTTAGAATTTTCATCAAGTAATCAAGCAAGATGGAATTCAAGAGGCAAGGTTCTTCTTGATCAAAGTGTAAATATTCTCAGATATAGTTGAAAAGATTCAAAAAGAAGTATGGAAAGACAAATACTATAAAGAGATACTCAAGCAACTAGCAAGAGGTGAATCAGTTACAGATTATTTGCTTGAACCTCAAGCCAAGTTATTATTATTATTCAGAGATAGAGTGGTAATTCCAAAAAATGAAGAAATCCAACCCAATATTCTTCAAAAGCATCATGACTCACCATTAGGTGGCCATCCTGGCCAGGAGAAGACCCTCAAGCTCATCAAGAGAGATTTTTATTGGGCTTGCATGAATCAATTCATTAAGGACTATGTTTCCTCATGTCAGCAATGCTCAAGAAACAAGAACATTCATCATAAGGAGTTTGAATTACTCAAGCCTCTTCAAGCTCCATCTGGTCCTTGAACTTGTTTATCAATGGACTTTATCAGTCAATTTCCACTATCCAACATCTTTGATTCAATTCTAGTAGTTGTGGATAGATTCTCAAAAATGGAAATCTTCATTCCAACTTATAGAACAATCACTGCCCTGGAATTAGCTCATTTGTTTCATCATTATGGACCAATTTATGTCAGCAGCTCAAGGTATCAAGAGATCTTTCAACTACCTTACATCCTGAAACAGATGGACAGACAGAGAGGGTAAATCAGATTCTAGAATAATATCTTCAGATGTATGTCAGTTACCATCAAGATGACTGGCACACCTGGCTCCCTCTGGCTGAATTTTCCCACAATAATGCAGAACAGTCATCAACAGAGCCAACACCTTTTTTCACCATTTATGGAAGAAATCCCAGCTTTGACTCAATCCACATTTCTCACAACTCACCTTCTGGAAAGTTATCAACAAAACTCCAATCACTACAGAAAGTTGTCAAAGAAGAATTAGAGTCAGAATTAACGAGATTCTAGAAGTATGCAGATAGAAATAGGTCAATTCCACTTGATTTCCAACCTGGGGACAAAGCACGATACCCCAAGACCCACCAAAAAACTTTCAGAAAGATGGCTGGGACCCTTTGAAGTCATGCTTATCACCTAAAGTTGCCTTTGCAATGGAAGTCAGTTCACCCTGCATTCCATGTGTCCTTACTATAACCAGTCAACCAGTCCGGCATTGCAAATTGTAATCAATTACCCCCACCACCTGTTGTAGTGGAGGAGCAAGAAGAATGGAAAGTGGCTCAGGTCCTGGACTCAAAACTCAAAAGAGGTAAATTAAGGTATCTTGTAGAGTGGAAAGGATGCGGTGAAGACCAAGAAAGAACAACTTGGGAACCAGCTTCCAACCTTACCAGCTCACCAGACCTTGTCAAGGATCTCCATTCATTGTATCCAGACAATCCTGGTCCAATTACCTCAAGAGTTTGATTGTATGGTGCTTGGTGGGGAGAAGAGGTTATGAAATTAAGTTCCCCTCCTGGAATGCACCTTCAAGGGGGTATTCTACCCAAAATGTTGTTGTAAGCATCACCTTAGCCACTTTGTGAGCACTTGTCAATTCTTTGGACAGATTCAGAAGGCCTTGCAACATCAATACCCTCACATTTGGACCTTCCTTCAAGACATGGCAAAATTCCTTCTTCTTTTATTTTTTATTATTCTTTTCCAACTTATTCAAATCACATTTATTCAAGACATTCATCACTTCAAAGTCAATTATGGAATAGGTATCTATTTTATGCTGCTTGTTGGAGAGTGGAAGTTATGAAAGTAGGTTTCATCTGCCGGTATAAATCCCTGAGGGTTCTACTTCTTGTAAAACATCACCTTGGCCACTCTGTGACCATCAAATGCTTGTTTTTTAGCTTTGAGACAATTTTTGGCCAAAATCAAGCAACTCACGACAATAAGGACAACCTCAGGATTTTTTCTATTTCTTTTCCTTGATGCTCATTTTATCTCATTTTCTTTCTTTTCTTCACCTATATATTCCTCTTTATTTCTTTCTTAAAGCAGAAACATCCCCTCCCAAATCATGTATTGGGATGTTCTGATTTTTTTATTTTAGTAATTAAAAGAGTGGGGATAGAAGTCAAGCCAAACACAAACAAGGACAAGGGAACTAGTTAACTCTACCTAAATGATCAAAAGTTTTCTGGAAATCATTCATCAACTCATCTTCATACCAGGCAAATTTTGCAGCCATCTTGTCAAAAGTAGTCCCTGGAACAGTCCTATCATTAGCATACATAATCACCTCCCTCCTAAATAACCTGGCGACAGAATTCTTATTCTCACTTGTTGTATTTGGATATTCTCTGGTAACTCGGATAGGCCATTGATTCCTGCTTTGGAACACTTTACCGGCAGGTAAAAGCCAAGGAGAAAGTTCTTCTCTTATTCTAGTGGTACTGGCCACAGGTTGGAGTTGTTTTGAGGTGACTATGGGTGAGTTTCTGGGCTGTTGGATGGGGGATGGTCTTACTGCTGGATTCAAGGCATGCCTGGTGTGAGAAGAGTGTGCAGAAGTAGGAGGAATGGAAGTAGGAATGGCAGAAAGAGTGGGTTGGAAATTTCTGGGGCACTGGGGATAATTTGACTTTGAAATCTCTTGGCAGGAGGCTGGGAAGGAGAAGGATTGGATGGACAACCAGCAGATTTACAAACCACCTCAACTTCTTCACCATCCAACTGATCACTACCTTCAGCATCCGGATCAGGTGGGGAATCAACAATTTGTCTTATTCTTTTCACTATCCCTTTGGTATTGGTCCTTGAAATTGGGCCTCCTGAGCTGGAGTATATTGGCCTACCACCAACTGAGATGGGCCCTCCAACATTTGTCCACCTAGCCACATCCCTCTGCCTAGAACCAGTCACTGAGTCAAGATATCAGTATCCATTTCAAACAACAAAATTATTTCACTCATAAGCAGAATACCCCAAAGTACCATCAAGAATTAGGGCCTCAGAAACTGGGAACTCTTTCCCAAAAGGCCCATCCTTCCTACTCCACAAATAACTCCTGATTTTTGAAGCTCGCTTCCCAGTATGGCAACATGGCTTCTTCCCAATAAAGCAGTGGTGGCATCTTGAAGATCTGGGAGTTTAATGTTCAAAAAAATCCTTCCCCTTTCCCAAACATTCAGGACAAGCAGGATCAAGAACTTCGTCTGCCTTTTAACCATCATAAGTTTGGGTGGGATCAAAATGACCAGAAGAAGCCATTGATGGTGAAGAAACTGACTCAGAATGCCAGACCCATGAAGGACAGATGGTGGTGGCACAGAAGATGAAGATTCAGTGAGCTAAGTCAGTTTGAAACTCATGACTAAGGTATATACAAGCAGAAGATTCAAGGCATCATATTTAAATAACTCCAAGGCCGAAAGAAATGACCTCAAGGAAATGGGGGCTATAACTCAATTATGGCCCCCCTCAAAGCTCCTAAGGTGGTGAGTCAAGGTCCCTTTTGGACCGAAATCACCACCCAGGGCCTCCCCTGCAGCTTTGGGGAAGTCATAATCTTGATGGTCCTGGACCCTTCTAAGGGGCCCAGGCCATGGGACCCCTGAACCCCCAGAAAATCTGGGCTCAAGGGTCATATTAGGTCCTGGGGGTCCCCAATTGCCCCCACGGCCTGCGGACTCTAGTGCCCTCAAAATCAACCCACAACCAAAATGCGCCAAAATATGCCCTGAAGCCATAAAAGTCAAAAATCACCATAAGAAGGGCCATGACCCAGAATCAATGGTACGGCCAATTGGGCCCCAAATCCACAAATTGAGGCATTTTGAGGGACAATGGTGACAAAACCCCCCTTGTAGATTTTTGAAAGGATTCCAATCAGGGCAAGAAGGGCTAAAACATCAAGCTGGCCAATTCACAATGAGGTATATGATCATATATTCATTGGCAAACAAACTTTGAGCAGAAGAACTCTATGGCACTCATTTTGGGATACAACCCAAAGGCCATGCCTTGGAAGGAAGGAAAGGACTAAATCCAAAAAAAAGAAGCATATTTTGAAGTTGAAAGCACTTACTCAAGTTAAAAGAAGGGGGAAGATAATTCAAACCAAGTATGACAGTGAAGACATGAAGAGGGGATTTTCAGGATAATGGTCAAGAGTAAAATATAATTAACAAGAAATTTTTTGAAAAAAATGGGGGGATATTGAGATGCCACTCAACAGTGGCAGGGTATTATGGTGTTCAGGAGCCCACCAGTTTTGAGAGGGGGATACTGTAATAACCACTAATCAGGGGTAGAGATATCCATAATGAAACCCACACAGACACCTCAAGCCAGCCAATCCACTGTGTGTATCAGTATTCAGTTTCAGAAATCTTCTTTTGCTGAAACATGCATACAGTCTGGTTCATCAATACAGCCTGTCAATACTTGTACAGGTTGGAATTACCCAATACAGTTTGGATACATCATCCCCAAACTGTATTATCACTCAATACCACCACTCCCCTTATACAGATCCTGTACAGCTGTAAAGGACCTGTATTGGCCAGACTCAATTCAATCATCAAATCTTCTCATGAAAATTCTCTTTCTGAATCAGGGCTGGTGATTCTCACATATAACAGCCCCTCTTTCTTCCCCTGGGAACTATTCCCCAGGTGATTAACTTAGTATGTTAGTTATTTTATAATTATTCTTATCCTTATTTTTGGGTATTATAATTATTTGATTTTAAGTTAGTCTTTGCCTGTACAGTATGAGTTGGGTGGCCATATCCTTAGTAACCCTTCTCTTTCCATTCTGACAGGTTAACATAGTGGACTTGGACTTGTTTGTGGTTGGCTGTTTTCTTCTTACCCTTATTCTTTGCTTCTTCTTTTCTTATATCCCTTTATTTAGTAATTCATCTCTTAACACTCTTCAGTGTACTCTTTTCTTACCATATCCTGAGCCCTCAATAAGTAAGTCCCAGTTTACTGAGTTTCAGGCCCTCTTCACTTAGAAGAGCCCCTGTGACGCTTTTTTTCCAAATTCACTCTGGTCACTTTTGGGAGTGTTTTCTCTTTAATAATCTTTTTAAAGACTTTGTTCTTTAATTATTTTATTTCAGTTCTTTTCTCAATTAATTCCAATTGAAATTTCTCTTGAAGAAATTTCTTTTGTAGCCTTATATATCTCTTGTAGAGTATTTCTGGATATATTTTGATTTTTGGTCAAACAATAAATCTTTATAATATTATTGCTTTATACTTATAAAGTTAAAAGCAAAAAATTTGGCATTTTTTCTCTTAAAGATACTATTTCATACTATTTAATCATATTTTTACCTTATACACATTTTGAGGACAGGAAAAGTTCTTGATTGTCAATCAAGGTTTCATATTCACACTTCACATTTGGGGGCGCAGCCATGATATTTTTCCCTATGACATAATTTTTCCCCTTTTTAAATCATTTTTTTCTTATATTGGAAAATTTTAAAACATATAAACATAAATATAATTCAAAAAATCCATAAAAGAAATTTACTTTATATTATAAGTGAGGCTTTATTTTTCATTGTTAAGACAAGAAAATATTGAAACAGCTTCAACAGTACCCAGCATATTCCTGAAAGTACTGTGAATTATGACCATAATAGTACAATTATTATAACTCAGAATAATCAACCAGAGCCAATGTCATCTGAATTAATTGACTTGGATATAAGTAATACTTTTCAGAAAGCAAAGAATTTAGCCAATAGTAAGTTTTTGACGTAAAATTACCATTTTTGAGCTTTTTTGATCAGAAATATGCCTTCAACAAGAGCAGGAGCCAGCTATAACCCTTCAAACAGCTCCCAAAATGGGAAGAGACATCATTATGGCAGAAGCCAATCAGTTGAAGAAGAACAAGGGTCAGTTGATGAATCCAAAAGTAATAAATTAGTTCATTCTGAAGCTGATAATACTTTTTTACATTCAAAAAGAGCTGAAACCTCCACAAGAAGCCTCAGTGTACATATAAAAAGCCAGAAAGAAGGCCTATAACAACCCATTGAAGCACAAAGAGTACCAGATCCTTGTAGATCTGTGGAAAAACTGCATTAATTCTTACCTGACTGTGAGAAAATTCCTGGGCCATCCCAACACTTGAAAGTTACTTGATGGATGGCATGCATTGATGGAAAAGAAAAACATGATTCTCTTAACAGCATAATGGAGGAAAAACAACCCACCACCACCAAAGAAAGTTCCAAAAACAACTGCAATAGCCAGAAGCAGCAATTAAAACGTGAAAAAGCATCCATAAGCTCAATAAAAAAGGCAAAGGAAAGGGAACATCCAGGGTTACAGAATCACAAAGATTCAGAAGGACTCCATGCAAAATATATTTCAGATCAGCAGAACAATGATGGAATTACAGAAAAAGGAGGAAGGAAGATTAAAATATGGGAAATGATTTTTGTCAATTTTGATGATATCTCAGAGTTGTATGAAGCTACAAGTGATGTCAAAAGTTATATTTCTGAGAAAAATTAATGAATTTTTAACAATCTTAAAACAAATAGCTTAAGTCTGAGCCAAATAAATGTATCACTTAGGTGTTTTGAGAAAGGTTTAGGAACAATTAAAGCTTTTGATAATGATAATTCTTTTGTCAATAACATTAATGAACAATATGCAAATATCAAAGAATTAACAGACAAATATTCTAAATTAAATATTAATGACATAATTGAAACAAGAACAAAACAAGCCATAAGTACTATCAAAGAGGAGAATAAGAATGTTCTTGATAATATTTTAAAATCTTGTACTGAAGTAAAGACATAAAAAATTTCCTTGAAAAAGTGTTTTGACACCTCACAAGAGGAAATATCAAGATTTACAATGAAGTTGGATCAAACCAATTCTGATAATAATAGAGAAAAGGGGCTAAGGCAAGAATTGGCTCATACAGAGGAAAATCATAAAACCAAAGTAATACATTCAATACAATGTTTACAAAATAAATTCAGAAACTCACAAAGGTGTAGCAACAATAAATGAATGATATTGAACAATTACTTCACACCTTACCAAGTATTTCTACACCTTTGAATCAGAATGAGGGCACAAGAATCCCAAATCCACAAGTATTGGAGGTTGAAAATTCACAATTAAAAAGTGAACTTTCCACTTCTTTTCATAACTTGGAACCATGAATGGGCCAAGCACTCTTGAAAGAAGTAACAAACTTAAAGAATTGCCTTGTTTCAGTGGTGAAGGAGAATATGACCATATGGAATTCATCAGAGGAATTGACATGATTAAAGTAGATTTTGAATTACCACCCAGATTGGTAACAGAAAGATTTAACACCATGTTTACCAGATCAGCCCACAGATGGTATATCAAATTAAGAGATGCATATAGACACCATAGTTGGACATGGTGGGGACCCAAATTAACAACAAATGGGCCAACAATGCTTGGAGACTTAAAGTTGAAACAGACTTTGAATCTGCCAAATTTAATGCTGATAAAGAGAAAGCTTTAGAATGGGTTTTCAAACAAAAAGACCAATTAAGAGCATTATAGCCTGACATGTCAGAATTTATTATTCACAGAAAAATGATTTCAAAAGCAGCACTACTGAACAATATTCAGCACACAAAATTAGTAATTTATTAAAAGAAGTAACCACCAGAACCAAAATTGGTTATAGTAGGGTGAATCTCAAAACCAAATTCAATACACCTTGGAAATATTCTGTGGCCAAAATACCCAAAGAACATTTTAATATCATGAAGGATAAGTCTGCAGTTATAATAAGTAAGTGCCATAGTTGCCAAAGTGCAACACATTTAGCTAATGTATGTCCCAGTAAGGTAAATATCAATGAAATTTACATTGAAAAAGAACCTGATGTCGAAAAAGACAATGATGCAGAAAATTCAGATGAAAATTCATTGATATTTTCTGAATCTTCAAAAGATATAGAAAATTTCAATGCCACTTCTGAAATCTTGCAATCTTATTCCTACTTGCCACAATTACGCAATGGTAAACTTCATTTGTCAAAAATTCAAGGTGCACGACTTATGAAGACCAAACCAAATTAGGGAAAGGGCTATAAAACTGGTAAATCCTGTATGACAGAAGTGGTAATTAAAAACAAAACCACTAAACCTTCACTTGACCCAGGGTACTTCTGCTCTTGTGTTGGCCAATCTTTTCTAAAAACTTGTATAACAAATTTTAAATGTCAATTTTTCACAATTGATGACATAAAATTCAATAGTGCAAGTAATCCAATGAAAGAATTGGGAATATTTTAGACCACTGACATATTTCCACATATCACTGGAAATTGAAGAATCATGGTTTAATTTGTTGTTGTGGAGAATTGCTCTAGTACCCATTTTAAATTGTTAAATGACTATTTAATCATCTATGGCCTAGTCTTACATAACAACAAGGACAGATACTTTATTATTGGAGACAATAAACATCAAAAATATGCCTTTTTCTCATTTAAAAGACAAATTACAGTAAGCAAAGTATCACCAGTCAACTTAGTGTTGGAGAAATTCAAATCTGAACAGTTAAATGAGGCTGAAATAAGCCTTCATCTGACTGAAAAACAGGAAAGTGAACTTTTTTCCCTTTTATATGACCACAAAGAAGCATTTCATCAGACAAAGAACCTTTGGGGGCAATTGTTTGTAATGAAGTTTACATCATCATTGATATTAGAAGACCTTATCCATCATCTTTAAGAAGACCTGCAAATACAGCAAGTCCTAAATAAAGAGAAGCTATGGAAATTCATATTAAAGACCTTCTAGATCTTGGTGTAATAAGGAAGGTTGGCCATAAGGAGCAAGTAGAAAAACTACACCATTCCCAGTGGCATGGAATAATGGAAAATCTATAATTGTTGGGGACAAAAGAGCTCTGAACACTCACACTGTTTCAGACAGGTACCCAATACCAAAAATCCAAATTTCCTTACCAAGATATCTCAAGCAGTGTATATAAGAACTATTAATGCCTTCAAAGATTCTATCAGAATGTGGTGACACCAAGGGCAAGAAAATACTTGAGAATTATTGTTCATTGTGGAGTATATGAATATTTGACAATGTCTTTTTGTATCAAGAATGCACCTTCACACTTCCAAAGAATGATGAATGATATCTTCCATGAGAAACGTCCAGAAGGATGGTTAATCATTTACATTGATGACATTATTGTCTGTTCCAAGGCTTGGGAAGAAAATATATACAGATTATCCAGAGTTTCAACCAAACCACAATCTGTAAGCATGACAATTTCTTTGAAGAAATGTCATTTTGGATTTAAAGAACTCAAAGCATTGGGACATGTAGTATCTGGTTTATCCCTGGGATTAAAAAAACAAAGTTGCAGCAGTACTGCAAAAACCTATGCCTCAGAACAAAAAAGAAATTCAGTGATTTTTGGGGTTTGCAGGATATTAAAGAAAGCATATTAAAGATCTTGCATCCATAGCAACACCTCTGTAAAAATTGTGTGACAAGGACACAGTGTTTGAAATGACTGTTGACAGAGTCAAGGCCTTTGAATCTTTAAGAAAAGAATTAACCACTGCTCCACTCTTACTGATGCCAGACTGTAAGCTGACTTTTAAGCTTTATATTGATCAATCAGGAGATGGGCTTGGTGCTTCATTTCATCAAGTCCAGATTATAAATGATAAACCTGTGGAAGGAGCCATATGCTTCATATCCAGGCAAATCAAACCAACTGAATCCAGATATGGAGAAAGTAAAATGGAGTGTTTATGCCTTGTCTTGGTCTTGGAAAAGCTGAATTACTTCCTGGAAGTATGTGTTCTTGAAGTAATAACATATTTTCCTGCTATTAAGTCACTTTAAAACATTAAGACACCTAACAGACATATGCTTAGATGGCAAATAGCCATACAAAAGTATAGCCGCAATATGAATATTTTTCACAAAGATGGGAATATTCATAAAAATGCAGATGTACTGAGAAAATGGCCATTACAAAATAATATTGATAATCATGCTTATGTTTCAGAAGAAGGTTCCCCACAGAAACCAATAGAAGGAATAAGTATTACAGAGCTGAACACCACTTTCTTTGAAGAAGTCAGAAATAGTTACAGTAAAGATAAGAATTGTAGCATTTTCTTCCAATTAATTACTAAAGACTGCGGAGACAACTCTTTGTTACATGCCTTAGATGAAATATGGAGAAAATCATGTGATTAAGGAAGATCCCACTTATTGGATGGTATAATTTCCCACAGAATTAAGCATACATGTGTCATGACAGTGGTGGACAGGTCCTTAATCAATCTTGTACTGAAACAATGGCATGACAGCCCCTTTGCAGGACATCTTCCTGAAGGAAGAAAAAGAGAAGAGACAAAGATGTGTATATGGTGGCTCATGTGGCAGAAAGATGTTTCAGAGTATTGCAGATCCTGTCACAGATTCAAAAAGGGAAATACATCCACTGGAAAAGGACTTGGAAATATGATCAAGATCCAAGAGCCCAGCAGAACTTGAGAAATTGTCCATATGGATTGCGTAACTGGCCCAACACAAGGAGGTGACAGAACTTATGATGCTTGCCTAGTGATTGTTGACAGATTTAGTAAGACTCAAATCTTTCTACCATGTCACAAGGATGATGCATCCATGGATACAGCTCTTCTAATGTGAAATAGAGTAGTATAATGGACTGGCATATTCACAGACATCATTAGTGACAAAGATCCCAAATTCATCCCAGCACTATGGAAAAATATTCACCAACTATTTGGGAAAAATTTATCCTTCTCTACAGCCTACAACCCACAAACTGATTGTCTGGCTGAAACAACGATCCAAACCTTGGAAGACATGGTAAGAAGATTTTGTGTGTATGGACTTGAATTTAAGTATTGTGATGGATTCAACCATTATTGGTGTATTCTTTTACCTGCACTAGAATTGGCGTAGAAGACATCCATTCATGCCAGTACCAATCAAACTACTGCTATTCTAGAAAAAGGATGGAATCTCAAATTACTTTGGGAACCCATGAGGAAAGATTTGGTTGAGATACATCCTAAAGCTGCTAGATTCAAAGGAATGCTAGACAAAGCTAGAAAGAATGCAGTAAGGTGCATGGAAGACTCATTTGCATATGCTAAACACAAAGGGGACAAATCACATGCCACTGCAGATTTTAAAGTGGGGGATTTATTACTTGTATTCACCACTAACTTCAATAACATCAAAGGATGTAAAAATCTCAAAGACTCCTTTGCACGACCTTTTTTTATCAAGGGCCTCCATGGAAAAAATGCTGTTTAAGTAAAATTATATGAGGAACTTAGCAATAAGCATCCTACATTTTGAGTGAGCTTGATAAAGCCATATAAATCTAGTGATGCTAAAAAATTTCCTTTGACAAATAAAGCTGCCCAAGTTATACCTCCTGTTGAATAATATGGTATTAAGAAAAATACCAAATTTCTAAAAGGAAGAAAGCTGAGAACCAATAAAGTAAGGGAATACCTTGTTAGGTACAGTGACTGTGAGCCTGAAAGCATGTAATGGCTTACCTGCTACACCATCTACATCTTAATTTTTCCTTTTATTCAATTATTAGGTTCAAAATTTAACCTAAAAATTAAAATTTCTTATTTTAAATCTTAATGATTTCATAAAATATTATATGACATAATGTAATTTTGTAAATAAATCATTATTAATCTCTCTTGATGATGTCATAAAAATCATACTATGACATCATTTATGCTTTTGTACTTACAATATTCAAGAGGATCATTCTTACCTTTGAATGATACCTCAGAGCTCAATTTTATATATATATTTTTTACCGTTTAAATTAAATCATTTATTGATTTTAAAAAAATATTATATCTCTCAAAATTTTATATAGAAATTTATATTACTTAAAATTATAAATTATCTTTGATATTATTAGTGAAGCTCATACCACTAATAATACTACAATTAAGCTTACAGTGACGTCTCTGTTATCTCCTCTTAGCAGTATCCCACTCTTGTTTAATTTATCAAATTCCTTTTATATAAACTGGAAGTCACAAAAGAGACACCAGCTTACAGTGACCCAACTTGTGAACATGAATGGTTAGCGGAAAAAGACATACCTGAAGCTACCAAAATCCTCAGAAGGTTCAGACACACTAGAAATAACAATATTACAAAGCAATAGTCTTTTTTCAGGGGGGAGGTAATGTGAGTGTTAGAGGTGTTTTCAGATACCCAAACCACCACAAACGAAAAAATAGCATATGAATATAAATAAAATAAATTTATTTATATTATCAAAACAAAAATTGAAATATAGATTTAAATTTATAAACAAAAATTAAAATTTAATTATATTCTTAAGATAAAATTGGATTCAATTTTAAATGTGTGAAAACACATGTTCACTTGAAAAATTAAGTAAAAATGAATTTTAAACAAAAGCACCAAAATTGAAATATTTTTGGAAAGAAGTTGAATAAAGATTATCAAAACTTTTTATCCTACAAATGAAGATATAAAAAAATTTTCACCATTGGACTCCTCATAAAACACAAGGTGGGGTCACTTCTGTTTAAAATTTCTGTAACTCAACTATAAATAAGCTGAAATTAAGTTTTTAGTATTTTCTGTACAACATTTAAAAATCATCAAAACATTGATTTAATTCACATCACATGTGGTCTGAGCCATCAATTTTTGTGTTAAAATTCAGGTGTTGTGTTGTGGTATTCCATACTTTTTTTACCAGTTTCAAGAAATTTTTTGGAAATTAAAAGTAGGAAAATCAAGATCAAAATGACTAATTCAGGAAATTACCACTCAAAGGACATGATTAAAGATCACACACACTCAGGAATAACATCAATAGTAGGGAGGAATGGAAGATTTGGCATTCAGAATTGAAATAATCAACATATTTCCACAATCAAATAAATAATAGGGGAATCTAACCTTATGGAATTATACAAGAAAACCTACCTATAAGCCTTACAGAATCAACAATAGGCTTAATACATACAGAAACTCAAAATTACATGGGAAAAGTAACATTGTAACATTATATCCACTCTAAATCCATCAAGAAGACTATATTACCAAGAATTACAGTAACCAAATACAGTGCATGTGACACAAGGGTCATATGACAGTATCCAATTCAACTCAATACATGAAAGTCTACTAAAAACTTAAAGAATTACACAACAATACAGAAGCCCAAATAAGACTTATGCAGTCCAGATGCATAAGATCTGTACAGTACACAGCCTCAGGGTCATCAAATACAACTCAATTCAATTTCAACTAACTGCATGCAAGGGGAATACACTAAAACTGTAAACCACACAGCAATTACAGTAATCAAGAATTAAAACTCAAGAAGATATCCCCACATTACACAGCATGATCACCTGGAACTAAATTAATCTTACAAACAAATTATACAGGGGCTTGTTCACATGACACCACCTTCATCCTTAACACACCAGCATTAATTCCTCAAGGCTATGCAAGCTGACTAAAGCAGTGCAAAAGAGAAGTCACCTGATATTTTTATCAAAAATCCCCACCAAGGAAAACATCTCAACCTTCATTTTGACCAAACAAATGGAAAAAATATCTCAGTCATATGACACCATTCTCAATTTTACACACTAGCATTAATATCTCAAGGCTGTGCAAGATTACTAATACAGTGTAGCAGATAGGTCATCTGACTTTTGTTACAAAAAATCTACACCAGCAAAATTATCTCAAGGGCAAGAATAACACTTTACATGGAGAGCCCATGGGTACTTCTCACAACATAAAAGAGGCCTCTCTCTCTCATTTTTCTCCTCTTTCCTCATGCAAATAATTATATACCAAGAAGGAGAATAATTATTCATCCCTTACTAGTAGGTTAATCTAGAAATTATTATTATTAAATTACACTAAATAGTGGTTTATAAATAGCTGTAGTAAACAGTAGGTCTGCCTATATTATAAATTCATCTATTAGTGAAATACTCATATTCAACAAAATATTTATATTATACTCTTCTCACTAGAAGAAAATCTATATCACTATTATTATTATCACAAAATATATTTTTACATATTATCAAAATTATTTACCAACAACAACTATTTAAAACTACCAAACAATATTATTATATTATCACTATTACTAAATTTTCTCATATTAAACTATTATCCATTAAACAAAATACCTTCAACAAAGAAAACAACTTAAAAATCACCACTCAGTACTATTTTATCTATTATTTATCTACTCAATTATTATCTTATCATCTTGAATCCGCCTACGAATTTATTATTTAAAATTATTATTATTTTATCATTAGTCTGATTATTGAATAGGTCTGATAGAGACTGCTGAAAAGTCTTCTCTAGTTGTAAAGCCACAATCTTAAATATTGATTTGTGAGCTCTGTAGGGAGATTGTTTAGTATATTCATAGGGGCAGCTAAAACACCATTAGCACCCTTGGTCACAGAATTATTTCAGCAATTCAAAACTGTTTACCTGTGATTTCCCCCTCAAGGAATGCCTTATCCAATCCCACACCAAAAGGAGTTCCACATCTGGTGTCCCAACAGTGGCATTTCAACTTCAACATTCAATAATCAGTCAATAATCAATAAAAGAAGAAACCCAAATAAACATAACTCACAAAAATAATTATCATTATCAAGAATTAACAATCAACACTCTCATACAATCTGGAATCTGGAAACAAATCCCATTCCAAATCATCATCACCATCACAATCCTCAAATCAATCATACCATTTTTATTATCCAGTAAAAGAAGGAACACCAGAAAATCAAACACCTCAGGATATTGACTTACTCATTGCAACACCAAGAACAGAACAGAAAGAAAAGGAAGAATTAAGGAGATTTTTCTTCAAGTTAATTCAAGAAGCAAGAAAAAACAAGAGAAGTACAAAAGAATTTAAAGGATCAGTTTATTAAGTAGAAATGAATCAACAATCAACATCTGACTTACCACCATTACCTGAAGATACTGTAGGAGGACAGTATGCAGAAGAAAGTGAAGAGGAAGATCAAACAGTACAAATACAAAGTCTTATGAAACAAATGCAAGATCTCTTATTAACACAAAGCAAAAAGAAAGGAAAAAGAAAGGAACAAACATCTTATACACCTGGAGCTAGTCCAAGTGAATCCACATTACCAAGGCATGTTAGACCTGAAGACTCACCAATATCACCTACACCTGGTCCTAGAGCAACCTCTACTCCAGTAACAGAACCAAGAATTCAAAAAATCCCCAGGAGAGTGTTTGTCACTACACCTAATAACCCAAGTCCACTACAGCAGAAAGTTCCAAGACAAGAAAGACCTGTGGTTAAAATTAAAGCAAAAGATTACAATCTAAATTTTGATGGAGAAGAAGTAGAGAAATTTATCAAGAAAGTGGAAAGAATAGCTCAAATTGAAGGAGCAACAGATGAAGACCTAGCAATGCAAATGGCATTTTGGACAAAAAACCAAAAGGTGAGTGATGCAATTGAAGCTATGCCAGGTTATGAAGAAGGAAATTGGACACAGCTCAAGAAAGATCTTATAACAAAATGGGGCAGAGTTGAACCTGAAAGAAGATACAGAAAAGACTCACTGATGAAGCTTTTTTCTGAAACTCAAGAAGATGGAGGAATTGGTAGTCTATCACAATATAAAAAGTTTATGGGAGAATATGAAACTATTCTTACTTACTTATTAAGATACAGGTATATTCCTCAAGATAACATGTTCCATGAAGACTTATTTGATTGCCTTTCAGCTGATATTAAAGGAGCCATAAGTAAGGAAATGATTAAAGATAATGTCATGGTTAGAGCAGAAGATGGAGGATACCTTATACCACCTATGAAGATCCTCAAGAAGTACATTGAACAAGAATTGGAAGCCAGAATATTGGTAACCAAAAGATTCTCATCATCAAGAGATACAGGAAGGTATGTCACTGAAAATAAAAATAAAGTTCATTTCAAGGAAGAGGTTTTCCCAGGAATGAATGAAGCTTTTAATAAAATGAAGGAAATTACTGAATCCCTCAAAGAACAAAAAATGGAAACTAGAAAGCAGGCACAAGGGGAAAATGAAGATGTCAAGAAATTTATTACTCAACTGGAGGAATTGAAAAGTTTATCCAAACCTCAAATGGGAGGGGCTACCAATAACCAACTCAATAATCAACAGTTCAAACCAAGAAATGATTTACCCCCATTCTCACAAAGGCGTGTTCCCTATGCACCAGCACAAAACATACCAAGACCTTATGTAAAATGTTATTACTGTCTTGAAGAAGGACATTCAGTTAACAGATGCAACTACCTCTTTGAAGATCAAAATAGAAAATGGGTCAGCAGACAAGGGGGTGGATTTTTGTTTCCCAATTGGCAAAGAGTACCAACTGATGGGAAAATATCACCAAAGAAGTTAGTTGAAGAATTTGCAAAAGAACAGGAAGAACTTACCAATAAAAGAAAAGAAAATGAAGCTAAAGAATCAACACACCAACCAAAAGAAGTAAACCTAATAAAAGTAAAGAAAAATGACATTTCAACAGCTATAGCCAAAATTGAAGATTGGGGAAGCTGGCAGCCACCAACTATATCATCAGCAAATGATCCATTTCTCAATAATTATGGATTGAGGAACACCAAACAAAGATTCTCAAGAAATGAGAATCCAAGTCAAGAATGAACAAAGTCATTACCAAAAACAATGGAAACCCCACTCAAAAAGAAGCCAAACATACCTGGAGCCTATATTGAAGATGAAAATGGTACAGTGGAAAAAACAATTATTCCTACTAAATTCAAGAAACTTCAAGAGTCCAAAGAGGAAGAAGGAGTTAGCCCAGAAGTTAAAGAAAAACAGGATTCTGGAAAGAAGCTGGAATTGACTCAAAGTACTGTTAAAAACAAGAATATCAAGCAAGAACACACAGAATTTCAAGAGGTCATGAGTCAAATTATCAAAAAGGTTTTGGATCAGAAGATAAATCTCACCTTAGAACAAGTTCTTATCATGTCACCCAAAGTTATCAACCAGCTTAAAAATTTGATAACAGAAGAAAGAAACTCAATCAACTCACTTGACACAAAGGAAATTCAAACCAAACTCATAAACCACCATTTAGGAGATTATGAACAGCCTAAACTACATTATGCCTGTCCATTGGGATTTATGCAGGTATATTTGGGGGAAGAAGGACATGAAATAATGGCATTAGTAGATACAGGATCAGAATTGAACATAATACCAGAAGATTCAGCAATAAAAGCAGGACTCACCACAAGATGTCTCAACATGAATTTAAGGGGAATTGGTGGTCACTGTACTTCAATTGTTGGATTAGCAGAGTTTACCCCAATTACTTTAGTCACTGGGGAAGAAAGAAATATACACCTTTTTGTAGCAAGGGGAGCAGTACACACAGTATTGGGAAGGCCCTTCCTTGCAGACAATAACATCAGATTAGACTTTTCTCAACAAAAGGGGGAAATATTCAGTTATATAGAGCCAGATGGAAGAAGGCTTTGCTTACCAATTTGTTCACCACAGAAAGTAGGATGGAGAGAAAACCCACCAGCAGGAATGGAAACATGTGCAGTTTCTAAATTGGAATATTGGAAAGAATTACCAGTAGAGAAAGAACCAAGTTCCAATAATCAGGAAATTTCAGAAGAACATCCTCACCAAGTACTTAAGGAAAAAGAAATAATGGAATCTGAATACAAAAGGGAAATAAAAGTGGAATTAGCCTCAGTTGATACAGAAGATAAGGAAAGTTCTGGGAATATAGGAAGTGATATCAAATTTTCCAAAAATAAAGAGACACCTCAAGAAATTCCAACTTTGGCCAACACAGATGTAGAAAATAAGACTTCACCTAAAAACCTCACAGGAATTTTGGACTTAGAGAAACAAAATACCAGAAAAAATGAAAGCTCAATCAAGACTATCCATCAAGACTCCACAATAACAGAAGGACAGGGGGTCATAAAAACAGAATCCAACACAATTAGTCAAGGGGAATTCATTCTGCAAGAGATACCTGGAATCACCCACAAAGACCCTGATTATAATCTGGTTACTAAGAAGAAATCCCTCAAAAGCAGATTATCACCTAAGAAATTAGTCAAATCAATATCCAAACTAATCAGGAAGGAAAAGGAGATTATTAGACATAAACCCAAACAAAACTCAACACCTGAAATTGATCCAAGGGCACAGCCCTCAACACTAATCAGTGGTATTACAAAGGAAGAAACAGTTAATAATATGAAGTACCTACCCTCCTGGCACCCAGAATATCTAAATCAAAATTCAGTACACAACAGAGAAAGCACAAAAGTCAATGAAAAAAAAAGTGAAGAAATAAATGAAGACATCAGTAACAGACAAGGAAAACAGGATCAAAAGGCTTTATCAAAACCAACAAATATGGAAGAAATTGAAGCAGATGGAATTTTGCTTACAGAAGACCAATTTCCCTGGGAAGGCTATACCAATTGGAAGCCTTTTAGGAATGAAAATTGCAACCAGGAACTGTACAAAATAACTGAAAAAGATCATCAATGCTCAGTTCAGCATATAAAGTGGCTAGAAGGAATAAAGAAAGCATCAAATAAACAAACAGAAAGTAATAAAAAGAAGAATAAGACTAAGGAAGAAAAGGAGTATTTTTGGATTACTCAGAACAAAAAGCTATGCCCAAATTTGCAAGCCCATTTGGCAAGGCAATATCAAAATTCAACACTAAATGAGGACTGGAAAGAGAACAAAAATAAAAATGGAAACACCAATAATGAGTATTTGAGGGATGACAAAGAAGAGTTACAGGATCAACACCTCAATAATGAAAAAAGAAATGAGCTTACATCAAAAAAAGCCAAATTTAGGAATGGTCTTGATAGCAGGCTTTCACATCCTCAATGAAGTTTTTTTTTTATATATAACAATAAACTTTTCTCTTTATCTTATGAACTTTAGTTTCTCAGATATATAAAAATAAAAAAAAAATATATATATATATAAATATATGATAAAAATAAAAAATAAAAAATAAATAAAATAATAATAAATATATATATATGTAAAATAATACCTTTTTTGTTAAAATTTTATTTTTTTTAGCTTTATCTATTTATTCAATTATTTTATTTTATTTTTATTTTTTTTTGTTTTGTTTGTTTTATTATTATTTCATTTTATTTCTTATTTTATCTTATTGTTACCTTATTTTATTATTATTATTGTTTTTTATGGTTATTTAAATTTTATTATTTATTTTTTATTGTTGTATTGTTATTTTCTATTGTTTATTTTTTATTTTTTTATTTTTATTTTATTTTTTTTGTTTTTTTTATTTTTATTTTTATTTTTATTTTTTTTTATTATTATTGTTTTAATTCATTTTCTTTTTCTCTCGCGGCTAATAAGGTTTTGGCAGAGGAGCAAAAAGGGTCAAAGTATCAAGTTTTTTTTATTTCAAAACTTCTAGCCCAGACAACTAATAAAAAAAAAAAAAAAAAACATTGAATTTTTAGGCCATTCAGCTTCTATGACGATGATCCTGTTTCTTCGTCGAGGATGCTATGCCATATAAAAAAAAAAAAAAATATAAATAATAATAAATAGTAATAAATATAAATTATTATTAGTAAAAAAAAAAAAAAAAAAAAAAAAAAAAGAAGGCTCACTCGGACATTTGGTTATAGAGCTCCATAACCACGCGTAACGACGAACGAAGGCAAAGAAAACCGGTTGGATTAGAAGAGGATGCAGCCGTTTCATGATAGTTTTCATGAAAATCCCGAACGTAGCGTCGGAAGGTACGATCAAATGCCTCGTAGATCTGGTTAAAGTGACGCTCGCGTTGTGGTCTTAAAGTAGGAGGTGAAAAGGGAACGGCTCGAGGTTCATAAGGAGGCAAAGGATTAGGTATTGGAGAATCGGGAGCGGGAGGTACTGGATCGCCAAAAATCGAGGCGATTTCAGAATAAGTCGGCCCATTAAAGCCATTAATAACTGTGGGAGGAATTGGATCTCCAAAAATGGATGCGACCTCGGAGGATGTCGGTCCACTAAAACCATTAACGTGAAAAGTAGGAGAAGTCGGATCATCATCGTTAAAGGATGACAAAGTTGCTTGGACAAGGCTTGACTCGGGTAAACTGGTGACTGGAATAGAAGACGAGGGCCGAAAAGTCACAGGCGTCGAATGATGGGCATTTGGTATACAACGGATCGTATAACGAATTCCCCCATAGAAGACCGTAATGACATCTTGACCGCTTTCGGAGGTATTGATGAAAAACGCAGTGGTTGGCATTACGACGCAAGATAAAATAACAAAATAAGAGTATTAGTAAAAAAAAAAAAAAAAGAAAAAAGGAAAAAAAAAAAAAAAACACAGGACATACCCAAAAGATGCCCCAAAACTCATGCATTCGACGGCATTACACCCTAAACCCCGCCAACATTGTATCAAGGAAACCATATAGCATACCAAAGCAAAATACGGCCAACCATAAGGATTGGCATTGCTACAAACCAACCACGACATAAAAAATACCAAACTTGGCGTCAACAGAGGGAGGAAGAAGCCACGATAAGAAGAAATAATAATAACAGAAAACAAAAGAAAAAAAAGAAACGTTGCGAAATAAATATAAAATAAAAAAAAAAGTAATAATAAAATAAAAAAGAAAAAAAAAAATGATAAGAAAATCAGATTGAGCGGGCAGAAGAAAGAAACACCCGCGGCTAGAAAACAAAACCAAACACTTCAAATTTGAAGTGTTCACACCCAGCTACTCCAAAAAAAAAAAAAAAAAAAAATATTATTATTATTTAAATTAAGTTAAACCTATTATTATTATATAAATTAAATTAAATTTATTATTATTATTTGAATTAAAAAAAAATATATTATTATCATTTATATTAAATTAATTTTATTATTAAAAAAAATAAAAATAAATAAATAAATAAATATCATTGTTCTTTATATTAAATTTAATTTATTATTATTATTACATTAAAAATATTATTATTATTTATTATTAAAATTAAAATTATTATTACTGATAAAATTAAATTAAATTTATTATTATTATTAAAAAAATTAAATTAAATTTATTATTATTATTAAAAGAATTAAATTAAATTTATTAAAATTATATTTTATTTTTTTTATTATTTATGAATTACTATATATATATTTCTCTATTACATTTATACCTTCATGTATATGTATTGATCATTATTATTTCTTGATTTATTTTATCTTATTTTATTATTATTATCATTTTTTTTATACTCTAAATCATTGTACTATCATTTTCTTTAAAAAAAAAAAAAAAAAAAAAAACATCACGACTAGTATAAAAAGTGGTAATTAGGGCAAAAATTTTAAATGGAGAGGGGGTGCCCACCCATTTAATAATCATCAATGGGTTATAGTGTAGAGCTGTCATGAAGAGGATGACATGGGTATTAATTTTACTCAAGAACATATGGGGTCTCAATATTGTTAAATACAATAAAAGGAAAAACAACAAAACAAAACTCACCAAAATCAATCAAATTAGTAAAACAATAATACCAACCAAATTAACTCAATAAAAGGTCCTAGATAAGACCTTAAGCTGTCTGAATAATTACTTTATCTTTTATCAATACCATTCAACAAATGTCAACTCAAGAAAAGGGCCTAGATAAGACCTTAAACTGTCTGAATAATTACTTTATCTTTTATCAATACCACTCAACAAATGTCAACTCAAGAAAAGGGCCTAGATAAGACCTTAAACTGTCTGAATCCTTTATATTTTTCCAACAAAATTTCTTCAAGAAGAGGTCCTTGATAAGACCTTAAACTGTCTAAATATCTCAATTTTCTTTATTTATTTCTTCCATCATCAAACAACATTAAGTCAAGAAAGAGGTCCTAGGTAAGACCTTAAACTGTCTGGATCATTATTTCAACATTCATCAAGATAAATCAATCAAAATTGCCTCAAGAAAAGGTCCTTGATATGACCTTAAACTGTCCAAATATTATAATTTTTTCTATTTATCATCAACAAATTAACCCAATAAATGGTCCTTGATAAGACCTTAAACTGTCTGAAAAACTCTTTTATAATACTTATTCAAAAAAATCAAGACTCAAGAAAAGGTCCTGAGTATGACCTTAAACTGCCTCATCAGCATTATTTTATGCTAATTACAGTCTCAGGACTAAAGAAGAGGTCCTGGATAAGACCTTAAACTATACCAATTTTCTTTTTTTATTATTTTCATCTATTTTATTTTATGGCAATACTGGTGGAAATATTTAATCAAGATAATTTATTAGTACCTGGAAGAATTTTTATCAAATAGAGAGGGAAGTCACCCTAAATCAGTATACATGATATGGGACAACATTAACATGGATAAACAAACAAAAAAAGAAGAAACAACAGGGTACAAATCAAATATGAAGAAATGAAGATTCAAAATCAATATAACAAGCCATCAATGGAGATTATCAACTGAGTTTATTGAAATAAAAACTTAAAGAAAGAAGATTCTCACTTATGAACCCACGATATTGTACTTGAAACTGGAATGCTGGGGACAGCATTAAATGGAGAGGGGGATGTGGTATTCCATACTTTTTTTACCAGTTTCAAGAAATTTTTTGGAAATTAAAAGTAGGAAAATCAAGATCAAAATGACTAATTCAGGAAATTACCACTCAAAGGACATGATTAAAGATCACACACACTCAGGAATAACATCAATAGTAGGGAGGAATGGAAGATTTGGCATTCAGAATTGAAATAATCAACATATTTCTACAATCAAATAAATAATAGGGGAATCTAACCTTATGGAATTATACAAGAAAACCTACCTATAAGCCTTACAGAATCAACAATAGGCTTAATACATACAGAAACTCAAAATTACATGGGAAAAGTAACATTGTAACATTATATCCACTCTAAATCCATCAAGAAGATTATATTACCAAGAATTACAGTAACCAAATACAGTGCATGTGACACAAGGGTCATATGACAGTATCCAATTCAACTCAATACATGAAAATCTACTAAAAACTTAAAGAATTACACAACAATACAGAAGCCCAAATAAGACTTATGCAGTCCAGATGCATAAGATCTGTACAGTACACAGCCTCAGGGTCATCAAATACAACTCAATTCAATTTCAACTAACTGCATGCAAGGGGAATACACTAAAACTGTAAACCACACAGCAATTACAGGAATCAAGAATTAAAACTCAAGAAGATATCCCCACATTACACAGCATGATCACCTGGAACTAAATTAATCTTACAAACAAATTATACAGGGGCTTGTTCACATGACACCACCTTCATCCTTAACTCACCAGCATTAATTCCTCAAGGCTATGAAAGCTGACTAAAGCAGTGCAAAAGAGAAGTCACCTGATATTTTTATCAAAAATCCCCACCAAGGAAAACATCTCAACCTTCATTTTGACCAAACAAATGGAAAAAATATCTCAGTCATATGACACCATTCTCAATTTTACACACTAGCATTAATATCTCAAGGCTGTGCAAGATTACTAATACAGTGTAGCAGATAGGTCATCTGACTTTTGTTACAAAAAATCTACACCAGCAAAATTATCTCAAGGGCAAGAATAACACTTTACATGGAGAGCCCATGGGTACTTCTCACAACATAAAAGAGGCCTCTTCCTCTCATTTTTCTCCTCTTTCCTCGTGCAAATAATTATATACCAAGAAGGAGAATAATTATTCATCCCTTACTAGTAGGTTAATCTAGAAATTATTATTATTAAATTACACTAAATAGTGGTTTATAAATAGCTGTAGTAAACAGTAGGTCTGCCTATATTATAAATTCATCTATTAGTGAAATACTCATATTCAACAAAATATTTATATTATACTCTTCTCACTAGAAGAAAATCTATATCACTATTATTATTATCACAAAATATATTTTTACATATTGTCAAAATTATTTACCAACAACAACTATTTAAAACTACCAAACAATATTATTATATTATCACTATTACTAAATTTTCTCATATTAAACTATTATCCATTAAACAAAATACCTTCAACAAAGAAAACAACTTAAAAATCACCACTCAGTACTATTTTATCTATTATTTATCTACTCAATTATTATCTTATCATCTTGAAGCCGCCTACGAATTTATTATTTAAAATTATTATTATTTTATCATTAGTCTGATTATTGAATAGGTCTGATAGAGACTGCTGAAAAGTCTTCTCTAGTTGTAAAGCCACAATCTTAAATATTGATTTGTGAGCTCTGTAGGGAGATTGTTTAGTATATTCAGAGGGGCAGCTAAAACACCATTAGCACCCTTGGTTACAGGATTATTTCAGCAATTCAAAACTGTTTACCTGTGATTTCCCCCTCAAGGACTGCCTTATCCAATCCCACACCAAAAGGAGTTCCACAGTGTGTAGTTCAGAAGCTACGACGAATTGAAGTATTTTCAATTGAAATGCCAAAATGTGCATGTGTATTACATAATTGAACTTTAATTCAAATATTAGGTGTCAATTATTGCAGTAAGTGTATTTTAAAACTCAATTGAATTACAAATTTAAATCACAAGTATAACACATGATGAGGAATTAAAGGAAAAATAAATTGGAAAGATTAATTTGGGGGGGAAGGGATTCTAGCTCTAAGGGGAAGCTAGACCCCCAAATTCCTTGCTGACAGGCTTGTCATAGGGTCTGTGACTCCATTGATGATGAGGTCTTGATACCAACTAGGGCAGTTTTAACTGTTGCCAAGAGGGTACAACTAGCCTTAAGTTAAAACAATCCTAGTAAGTAGATTTTAAACTGGTTTCTACGTCTCTTACACACATTATGACATGCTTTAAACGCCCTAGACCAGGTGTTACTATAGTAATGGCCCATTCAAGGGTCTAAAATGTTTAAAAACAGCTCTTTTTTGGTTTAAACCAGGGTTTAATGATGCCATAACTGGAGTTTCTGTTGTTAGAGTGTTTTACAAAACTGAAAAGAGTAAACCTGACTTTTGGAGTAAGAAAATTGATGGCTATAAAAGAATATCTACTTTGCCCCACTTTTCTCCACATGTTAAAATCTTTTCCTTTTATGATTAGTTTCAACACTGTTAAACCAATCAATACAAGATTCAAGCCACCTTTTTTTAATCATTTTAAAATTTCTAACCACGTGAAAAAATCATTAGAATCATTGTTTTTAACTATTATAATTATTTTTACCCCTGAACCACCCCATAAGTGAATTAAAGCATCTTTCATCACTGTAAACATTGTCACTTTGTTTCCAAATTAACTCTGGTAGCTTTTTGGGCGTGTTTTCACTTTAATAATATTTCTAAACAATTTGTTCTTTCATGTATTGCTTGCAGTTCTTTGCACAATCAATTCCAATTGAAATTGCTCTTGAAGAAATTTATTTTGTGCCTTAAATATCTTTTGTAAAGTATTTTTGGACAAATTTTTATTGTTGGTAGAACAATGAATATTTCTAATATCATTCTTTTATACTTATAAAGTTAAAAACCAAAAATTGAGTGTGTTTTCTCTTAAAAATACTATTTCATACTATTTTTACCTTATACAATTTTGAGGACAGGAAAAGTGCTTTATTTTCAATCCAAGTTTCATATCAACACCTTACAATAGATTCTTAACCATTTCTCTGATATCTCATGTGGAAAAATGGTATTAATCATTTTTTGATAATGAGAGGGTGAATTTTTCATACCAAAAGGCATCCTCAAGTATTCATAAATACCACAATGAGCAATTATTATCAATAACTGCCTAGAATGAGGTGTCAAGACATTCTTATGGAAAACGTTAAGGGAATCCATGCAAGTGATGAATCTTGCTTTTGAAAATTGAGTCAAAGGCTCATTTATTTTGGGAATTGGATACCTGTCTGGCATAGTTTGGGTATTCAATTCTCTACAATACCCAGCCATCCTTAATTTATCATTATGCCAAATAATGATTACAGGAGTTTTGAGTTCTACTTCCTCATTTTGTCCAGCTTTTCTCAGGACTCCCAGTTCCATTAGCTCATTAATATGAGTTTCCAATGCTTCTCTAACGCTGAGGCTAGCTGGGTAAGCTAGTATTCTTAATAGTAGAGGGTAAGTTCTTTCCATCTTAAGCATAATGTACACCTCATAGGCTCAAATAGCCCGTAGTGGTTCATTATCAGAAGCAAAAGCTTCCCTATATTGAAATAAAATTTCACTAAGGTCTTCCTTCATTTCTAATGTTAATTCAGGACTAATTTGTGCTTCAATTAAACAATATGACACAAATTTTCGCTTATTAACACTTTTTACTTTTCTGGGGACATTTGTTCCCTTATTTTCTAGAGGAAAGGAAAATTTCTGTCTTTTATTCTCTTCTATAGTGAAAAATATGTCTTTGTCATTATTAATATCCATACAATAAATATTGAGATAATCATTTCCAAGTATAAAATGATGTGAAGTGAAGTTATTCATAACAACAAATTCAACTTTTAGTCTGATACTTCCTGCAGGGTTAGGAAATGTCATTGCTGCTTTGGAAATTTTCAAAAAGATGAGTATCACAGCTAGTACTTCTGGATTTTATACCTTCAAATGGAATTAATTTTCCTTGAAGATTAGTATAAATATTTTCAAGATAATCTTTGACAACACAAGTGCAGAAGGCACCTGAGTCAAGATTTATCTTGGCTTCTTTGCTGTTTATCACAATACTAGTGAATTTTAACATCTTGCACATGTATGAGTTCCATACATTCATCAATTTACTGTGGTAAGTGAGTATGCAATTCTGTAAAATCAAAAGATACATCAATTTTTTCTATACTATGTTGATTTGGAAATTCGTCTTCTTAAGAAGACTCAGAATCACTTTCTGGTAAATATAAATCCACTGTTTGTGTTTTGTCTTCAGCTTTTTCCATTTCTATCTCACGGATTATTAAGCTTTTTGGACCATTATTAGCCAAATGAGATGTACTTCAAAATTTATCACATTTAAAAGGAGCTCTGTCTTGTGGCTTATGTGGTATTGAAATTGGTTTCCCACAACCCTTATTGTCTATTGATGTTTTATCATGGCATTGATATAATCTTCTGTAGAGAAAGGCTCAGTAAATCTGCTTCTTATAGCATCCTCAAGGTCACCACCACACTTCCTTAATATACTTCTATGCACCTGTAACAACCACTAATCAGGGGTAAGGGTATTCATACTTACACCCACTCAAAAACCTCAATCCAGAAATTCCACTGTGTGTATCAGCATTTAGTTTCAGCAATCTTCTTTTTCTGGAACATGAATACAGTCTGGTTTATCAATACAGCCTGTCAATATTTGTACAGGTTGGAATTACCCAATACAGTTTGGATACATCATCCCCAAACTGTATGATCACTCAATACAGCCACTCCCCTTATACAGATCCTGTACAGCTTTACAGGACCTGTATTGGCCAGACTCAATTCAATCATCAAATCTTCTCATGAAAATTCTCTTTCTGCATCAGGGCTGGTGATTCTCACATATAACAGCCCCTCTTTGTCCCCCTGGGAACTTTTCCCCAGGTAATTAATTTAGTATATTTGTTATTTTATAATAATTCTTATCCTTACTTTTGGGTATTATAATTATTTCATTTTAAGTTAGTCTTTGCCTGTACAGTATGAGTTGGGTGGCCATATCCTTATTAACCCTTCTCTTTCCATTCTGACAGGTTAAAACAGTGGACTTGGACTTGTTTGTGCTTGACTCTTTTATTCTTACTCCTATTATTTTTTGCTTCTTTGCATATATTTTTTTATTTAGTAATTCATCTCATAACACTCTTAAGTGTATTATTTCTTACCATATCCTGAGCCCTCCATAAGTAAGTCGCGGTTTACTGAGTGTCAGGCCCTCTTCACTTAGAAGAGCCCCTGTGACATTAAATTAATGAACTCATATTTGATTCTATCCTTTCATTAATTGAATTTCATTTCTCTCATTCATGAAATTATGACTCTTTCATGATGTTATGATTTCTCATGATTATGATTTTTCTCTCATCCATTTTCACCTCATTCATTTCATTGATAAGAAAATTGATTCTTATCATTTCTTAATCATTGCTGACCATCTCAATCTCATTCTCAATTCTATCTCAAAATCCAATTTCTCTTTCTTGTTGCTTATTCAGGTTGTATAAGGAATCTTTACTTATTGGTTCATTGATTAGTTGGGTTTCATTTTGTATTGATTGATTTGTCAATTCAGGATTTTGTTTTGGATTGGACTGATTTACTGCTTTTGAATCCTCAAGATAATTAATTGATCTTCAAAAACTGACTTTTTACATATTGATTTGACTGATCAATATATTGAATTGAATCCTGAAGATATTGATTTGACTGATTGATTTATCAACATTCTGATTATATTGAAGAAATTGATTGATTGATTGATTGATTGACTAATTGATTATTGAATTCTTCAAGCCTTGGGTATTGGATTTGAATTGATTGTTGAGCTTGGTTGCATTGATTGATTGATTGATTGATTGAATTTGATTTCACCTCAAGACTGTGAATTAATTGCTCAAGATCATCAATATTTTATTGATTATTGATTTGGCCAAGTGTTGATTCCATTTGTCAAGTATCATCAAGTTTTTATTATTAATTTTTCAGTAATGCCAGTTCAGCATAGGCCTCCAGCATGTCTGAAGGTGCAAGCAAAAGATTTGCGGAATCTGAAGATGAAGAGGGGCAGGTGTCTGTGAAAGAGGAGGAGTCTGAAGAAACTTAAGTGGCAACTGCCTTGGCAGGTGTCCCTGAGGCTTCTGAAGCAGAATGTCAGGATGAAACTATGATAAAGGTGTAAATAGGCTAGTTACAACTTTAACTATTTTGATGAAATGGTAAAAATGGTTAAAAAAGGTTTATAAGAGTTTAAGATGATTTAATTTAAGATTAAAAGGGCTTTACTATATATAATATAGTGGTGGTGAGTGCTGTTGAAAGCCCTGGGTGCAGCTTTATCTGTTGGGTTACAATAATAAAAGACTACAATAATTAATATTTATAATTATACCTGATTATTAACCAAGAGTAAAACTGTTTTTGACAGTTTACTACGTAGGTTATTCAAGAGAAGGATGAGGAGACACTTCTGGCTGTGAAAAGCCTCCTTTTTATCCTTAAATGGGGTGAAAAGGGTGCTAGACCTTTCCACTTAGAGGAAGTGAAGATTTTTTCACTCTCTAGTACTGCCTTGTGATTTTCAAACAGCCTTTATAGCCTGTATTGGGCTCAGATTTGGCTTTGAAACCACATCTGGGCAGTTTTCACCAATACAGCGTGACAATTTTTGTCTGGGGACCTCAGCCTGATTCTGACGTGTATGACACGTAGAATGCTGTAAAGAAGCTGTATGAGACCCCAGTATTGACTGACATATGAGGTTCTTGAAGTAAAAACAAGCTTCTTTGTCTATTCGACACCTCATATTCATGGTTATGGGATATTATCCCATGGTAAGGCTATATTGGTCAGAATGTGGGATTTTGACCTTAAAACAGCTATAGCTTTGTCCGTTCTTGCAATATCAACCTCAAAACTAAACCGGTGTGTAGCCCTGTATGTGTTCTACACAATGGTACCTTATTTGATATGGTTATTATGAAATATGGCAAAGTTATGCCATGTACAAGAATTTTGTACATATGCGTGTTTTAGGCAAAAATCTGTATTGAGCTTGTTTGCCCCATACCTTCTGCTGTAGTTGAGATATGGGGAAGTGGATGACACCATCATATAGTCCTTATTGTTCTCTTTCCAAAAAGACCCCACTTCAAGTATCTCACACTAAAGCGGTAGAAGTTAGATGGGAGGTGAATGTTTTGTTCACCCTTATTTGGCCTGAAATTGACCATACCTCCAGTAATATTGGGGATAGCTCAGTTTGGCTGGAACCATTGGATAGCCCTGGCTTAGAGTTTCATTTTGAGTACCCATTTGATGGGGTTAAGCCTCTCCTTCTAGATTTTAGATGGAAGGTGAAAATTAAGGTTTATGCTCAGCAATAACTTTGAGCAGGAATAACTTTGTTATTCTTTGTCCTATGGTGATGGGACTTATATTTTCAGAAAGGGGTGAGTTTCCTCTTCCTTTTTATACTTTTTGAGCTGATTTGGCTCCGATCCATGTTTTGGTGGTATCTTAGCTATACCATTGGTTTATGGTATTTTGGCTGTCATGCTTGTGCTCTGGTTTTGAGTCACAGGCTGACACAGAAAGTCTAGCCCATTTTAATAAACCTGTTGTATCTCAAGATGAACCAAACTTCCTCAATATGATGGAGCAGATGACTCAATTCATGGGGCAACTCACTCAAGCAATTGCTCCCAAGGACAATTTCAAAACCCTGCATTCAATATTTCATCAATCAAGGCACCTGATTCTATTGATGGTACTCAAGCTCATAAATTGAGAGGATTTATCCAACCCTGTACATTGATTTTCCATAATAATCCAGCAAAACTCTTCTCTGACAGGAAGAAAGTTCTGTACTCAACTTCTTTTCTCCCGGGAAGAGCTGGCAAATGGATTGAACCCTACCTTTCGAATATTTCCAATTAAGCTCCTTTCTACATGCTCAATAATTGGCAGTTATTTGGAACTCAATTATTCACTATGTTTGGTGACACCAATGAATTCAGGAAAGCTGAACAAGAGTTGGACAATTTGAGGATGAAGGAAAGTGGTCATGTATCCTTGTACATTGCTAATTTCAGAAGCCCAATTTCAAGAATTGGAGATTGGGGGGAAAGAGATTACATTCATGTTTATAGAAGAGGATTGGCATCAAGAGTTCTGGACCAGTTGGCTTCCTACCATGGTGACTTTGATACTCTTCAAGAACTCATGAACATTACCCTGTGATTAGATACCAGATACCAAGAGATACAGAAGGAGAAGGGTACTAATCAAGAAAAGAAGCCTCCTGTTACTGGATCCAATTCTTCAAGGCGTCATCAAGGCTCATTTTCAAAAAGGCCTCACCATAAAAAGAACAAGAAGGGCAAGCGATTTCAAGCTTCAAAGGGCAAGCCCCATTCTGCTCTGCTCAATAAGGACAATAAATTAATAATTTCTGAAAAAGAAAGGAGGATAAAAGAAGGGTCATGTACTTATTATGGTGGAAAACACCCAATTGAAAAATGCTTCAAGAGACCTCAGAACAAGTCTGGGCCATCAAGAGGCTTCCCTAAAAAGCAGGGAAAAGCCTGAGTGGGAATCATGATGTGTTCAATGGTTCTCACTCATTTCCTTCAAGAGCACATATATGCACTCTGAATACTAGTGTCAAGAAGTATTTAAAGTTTCTTATTTTTTCTTCTGTATCTCATATTTTTTATAGTATTTTCATTGATTCTGGTGCTACAAACTCTTTTATTGCAAAGAATTTTGTTCTCAGGTACTCATTGAATATGTCAGAGTTCCCTGAAAAGATTCATCTTTTCATTCTGGATTCAAATGAATCCCCTTCCTTGTTCATCTCCCATCATATCAAGTGGGTAGTTGACTTGTCTTCCTTCCCAACCTTTGAATGGGACTTTTTTATCTTAGATTCACCCAAAGGAGAAGACCTGATATTGGGCTATGATTTCCTCTATGATTTTAATCCTATTATTGATTGTAAAAATGGACTGATCACCTATGATTCTAGTAGTAAGGGTTCTAATGGTATTAAATCTTCTGCTAGTAATGCATTGGCCACTACTGTCAACAGTGTTGCTCTGGTTGGTGAACTTAAGACACCTCCCCTTCCTCCTTCTGTCCATATTCCTTCCGAAATGCCATCTCAGTCAATACTTAAATCAAGAGATTAGGTCTTCAAAGAGATAAAAGATGTTGGAGAACATGTTTCTATATCTTCACTTCATCTCTTTCATGGGGATATGGACCTTCCTCCCTGGAGGGACAATGTTATGAAGAGGAAGAGCCAGAAGAAGTTGAAACTTTGTTGAAGGTAGTCCCTCCTGCTTATCACTATTATTTGGATGTATTCTCCAAGGTGAAAGCAGAGAAACTTCCTCCACACCGTGCCTGTGATCACCATATCAAATTGCAGGGTCTTCTACCTCCAGGTGGTGTTATCTACTCATTATCAAACCAAGAGTCAGAAACAGCATGGGCCTACATTTCAAAAAACGTAAACAAAGGTTTCATAAGGCCAAGCTCCTCTTCAATAGGAGCATGTGTCCTTTTTCTTAAGAAAAAGGATGGAGGTCCTCGTTTGTGTGTTGACTACCGCAAACTTAATGCTGTCACTAGGAAGAACAGGTTTCTTGTTCCTCCTATGAACCAGTTTGTTATTGTATTCAACGGTTCAACTATCTTCTCCAAGATAGATCTGTGTGGTGCATATAATCTCCTGAGAATCAAAGAGGGAGATGAGCACTTAACTGCCTTCAGAGCGGAATATGGTAGTTGTTAGTATTTGGTCATGCCATTTGGCCTTAGCAATGCCCCAGCTTCTTTCCAGAATCTTGTGAATGATATATTTGGGGATCTCTTGAATATCTTTGTTGTAGTTTATTTGCATGATATTATTATCTTTTGTAGCTCTGAGGAGGAACATTTCAAACATGTGGCCTCTGTCCTCCAAAGGCTGAGGAACAATAATTTGTTTGCCAAAGCCTCCAAGTCTCTATTCCATGCCTCAAGTGTGCAATACTTGGGCTATGTTGTTTCAAGTGATGATCTCAAGATGGATTGGTCAAAGGTTTAGAAAACCCTTGATTGGCCCCAGCCCAACAACATAAAAGCCCTTCAATCCTTTGTTGGCTCTGCCAATTTCTATCGTCATTTAATTAAAACTTATTCCAAAAAAACCAATTCTCTCACTTCCCTCCTCAAAGAAGACTCTCCTTTTGTCTTCAATGAGGAAACTCTTGGTGAGTTTCAAATACTCAAAGAAGCATTCACCATTACTCCATCCTTTCCCATTTAAATCCTTCTCTACCAACTATTTTAGAGACTGATGCTTCTAATTATGCCTTGGGCGCTGTACTGAGTCAGGTGAATAACTCAGGAAAGCATCCCATTGCATTTGATAGTTGCAAGCTTCTCCCAGCTGAGCTGAACTATGAAATTCATGAAAAGGAACTGCTTGGAATAGGTTGGAATCTCAAGTGCTGGAGAGATTTTCTTCTTTCTCTTTGCAATCCTTTTGAGGTCTTGAAAGACAACTCTTCTCTTCAGTATTTCATGTCTTCCAAAGTTCTTACTGGTCGTCAGGCCTGTTGATCTGAATTTCTTTCTGAGTTTCCTTTAACTATCACTTGCTGCCCAGGTAGGTTGGCCACTTTACCAGATGCCTTGTCACATTGGGTTGACGTGTACCCAGAGAGGGTGGTGGACTTCATCAGAAAGAATCCTCAGAATTTTCATCCAGTAATCAAGCAACATGGAATTCAAGAGTCAAGGTTCTCCTTAATTAAAGTGTAAATATTCTCAGATATAGCTGACAAGATTCAAAAAGAAGTATGGAAAGACAAATACTATAAAGAAATACTCAAGCAACTAGCAAGAGGTTAATCAGTTACAGATTATTCTCTTGGACTTCAAGCCAAGTTAATATTATCCAAAGATAGAGTGGTAATCCCCGCAATGAAGAAATATAACTCAATATTCTTCAAATGCATCATGACTCACCATTTGCTGCTCATCCTGGCCAGGAGAATACCCTCAAGCCCATCAAGAGGGATGTTTATTGGGCTGGAATGAATCAATTCATTGAGGACTATGTGTCCTCATGTCAGCAATTTTCAAGAAACACAAACATTCACCATAAGAATTTTGGATTACTCAAGCCTCTTCAAATTCCATCTGGTCCTTGGAATTCTTTATAAATGGACTTCATCCTCAGTTTCCACTGTCCAACAACTCTGATTTGATTCTGGGAGTTGTGGATAGATGCTCAAAAATGGCAATCTTTGTTTGAACTGATGGAACAATCACTGCCCTGCAATTAGTTCAAGTCTTTATCAGCCATGTCCTTTCCAATCATGGACTTCCAGTAAGTATTGTTAGTGATAGAGGGTCTTTATTTGTTTCATAATTCTTGGGCAATTTATGTCAGCCGCTGAAGCTATCAAGAGATCTTTCAACTTCTTTTCATCCTGAAACAGATTGACAGACAGAGAGGGTAAATCAGATTCTATAACAGTATCTTCAGATGTATGTCAGTTACCATCAATATGACTGGCACACCTGGCTCCCTCTGTCTGAATTTTCCTACAATAATGCAGAACATTCATCAACCAAGCAATCACCTTCTTTCACCATTTATGGAAGAAGTCCCACCTTTGACCCAGTCCATATCTCTCAAGATTCACCTGTTGGAAAGTTATTAACAAAATTTCAATCAGTACAGCAAGTTGTCAAAGAAGAATTAGAGTAAGCAATAAGGAGATTTAAGAAGTATGCAGATGTAAATAGGTCAATTCCACCTGATTTCCAACCTGGGGATAAGGTATGGCTAGCTTCCAAGAACATCAAGACTAAAAGACACACCAAGAAACTTTCAGAAAGATGGCTAGGGCCTTTTGAATTCATGCTTATCATCTCAAGTTTCCTTTGCAGTGGAAGTCAGTTCACCCTGTATTTCATGTGTCATTACTAGAACCAGTCAAGCAGTCAAGAATCCCAAATCAAAATCAATTTCCACCACCACCAATTCTAGTGTAGGAGCAACAAGAATGGGAATTGGCTCAGGTTCTGGACTTCAAACACAAAAGAGGTAAATTATGGTATCTTATAGAGTGGAAAGGATTCAGTGAAGACCCAGAAAGCGCAACTTGCAAACCAGCTCCCAACCTTACCAACTCACCAGACCTTGTCAAGGATTTTCACTCATTGTATCCAGGCAAGCCTGGTCCAAATACCTCAAAAGCTTGGTAGGGAGAAGGGGTTATGAATGTAAGTTCCTCCCCTGGCATTCACCTTCAAGGTGGTATTCTACCCAAATCATGTTGTAAGCATCACCTTGGCCACTTTCTGAGCACTTGTCAATCCTTTGGACAGATAAAGGAAGCCTGCAACATCAATACCCTCAGATTTGGACCTTTCATCAAGATATGGCAAAATCTCTTCCTTATTTCTTTTTCTCTTTTATTATTTCTCAAATTAGGCCAATAGTTATGATTCAAGACATTCATTACTTTAAAGTCAATTATGGAAAAGCCATCTGTTTTATGGTTCTTGGTGGGGAGTGGGAGTTATGAAAGTAAGTTTCATCTCCTGGTATGCATCCCTGAGGGTTCTACTTCTTGTAAAACATCACCTTGGCCCCTCTGTGAGCATCAAATGCTTGCTTTTTATGTTTCAGACAATTATTATCAGAAATCAAGCAACTCACCACAAGAAGTACAAACCTCAGGAATTTCTCTATTTCTTTTCTCTACTCTCTTTTTTCTCTCAATTTCTTTCTTTTCTTTACTTGTATATTTCTTTTGTATTTCTCATTCCTTAAAGGTGCAGCATCCCCTGCAATATCTTGTATTGGGAGGTTCCCTTTATTTTTCTTTTTACCAGCTATAAGAGTAGGGATAAAATTCAAACAAAACGCAAACAAGGACAAAGAATCCAGTTATCTTTACCCAAATGATCAAACGTTTTCTGGAAATAATTAATAAACACATCATCATACCAGGAAAGGTTTGCAGCCATCTCCTGAGAAGCAGTCCTTGGAATAGTCCTATCATTAGCATACATAATCACCTCCCTAGAGTTTCTATCAACCCTCCTAAATACCCTGGCTACAGAATCCTTATTTTCACCCGCCATATTTGGATCTTCTCTGGTACCTTGGATAGGCTAGCAATCCCTTCACTGAAAAACTTGAGCGGCAGAAGACGGCAAAAGAGAAAGTTTTTCTCTTCTACTGGTACTGGCCACAGGTTGGAGTTGTTGGGAGGTGACTATGGGTGAGTTTCTCCGCTGTTGGATGGGGGATGGTCTTACTGCTGGATTCAAGGAAGGCCTGGTTTTTGAAGAGTTTGGTGATGCAGGAGGAATGGTAGCAAGAGTGGGTTAGAAATTTCTGGGGGTAATGGGGATGATGTGACTTTGGAATCTCTTGGCAGGAGGCTGGGAAGGAGAATTATCGGATGGATGACCAGCAGAATTAGGAACCACCTCAACTTCTTCACCATCCAATTAATCACTACCTTCAGCATCTGGATTGGGTGGGGAATAAGCAGTTTGTCTTATTTGTTTCACAATGCTTTCAGAATTTATCCTGGAAATTTGGACTTCTGAGCTGGAGTATATTGGTCTATGATCAACTGTGATGGGCCCTCCAACATTAGTCCACCTGGCCACATCCCTCTACCTAGAACCAGTCACTGAATGAAGATATCAGTATCCATTTCAAGCAAGAAATTCATTTCACTCACAATCAGAATACCCTGAGGGGTCATCAAGAGTAAGGGCCTCAGAAACTGGGAACTCTTTCCCAAAAGGCTTATCTTTCTTACTCCACAAATACCTCCTGATTTTTGAAGCTTCCTTTCCAGTACGGTGACATGGTTTCTTCCCAATAAAGAAGTAGTGGAATATACAAGATCTGGGAGTGTAATTTTCAAAACAATCCTTCCCCTTTTCCAAACATTCAGTACAATCAGGATCAAAAACTTCAACTACCTTGTAACCATCATAAGTTTGGGTGGGATCAAAATAACCAGAAGAAGCCATTGTTGGTGAAGAAAATTGACTGAGAATGCCAGAACCACAAAGGAAAGATGGTGGTTGCGCAGAAGCAAAAGATTCAGTGATTTCAGTCAGTTTGGAACTACAAGCAGAAGATTCAAGGATTCAGATTTAAATCACTTCAAGCCTGAAAGAAATAGCCTCAAGGAAGTGGGGGCTATAACTCAATCATGGCTCCCTAAAAGTACTTAGGGTAGTGAGTCAAGGTCCCTTTTGGACTGAAATCACCACCCAGGACCTCCCCTGCAGCTTTGAGGAGGTCAGAATCTTGATGGTCCCTGACCCTTCTAATGGGCCAAGGCCATGTAGGTGAAGAATTGGGCCATGGGACCCGTCAAGCCCCAGCAACGTTGGCTCAGGGGGTCATTTTAGGTCCTGGGGGTCTCCAATGGCCCCACGGACCGCAGACAATAGGACCCAAAATGGGCCAAAAACGCCCATGAAGCCATAAAATCAGGGAATCACCATAAGAAGGGCCAAGACCCAAATTCAATGGTAGGGCCAAAGAGGCCCCAAATCCAAAATTTGAGGCACTTTCAGGGACAATGGGGACAAGATAACCCCTTGAAGACTTTTAAAAAAATTCCAATCAATGCAAGAAGGGCCAAACATCAAGCTGGCGTATTCATAATGAGGTATATGATCATATACTTATTGGACGTCAAAACTTGAGCAGAAGAGCTCTATCACACTCGTTTTGGGATACAACCCAAGGGCCATGCCTCAAAAGGAAGGAAATGACTGAATCCAAAAAGAAGCATATTTCAAAGTTGACAGAACTTACTCAAGTTAAAAGAAGGGGGAAGAGAATTCAAATCAAGTATGGCAGTGCAAAAAAGAAGAGGGGATTTTCAGGATAAGGGTCAGGGGAAGATATCATTAAAAAGAACATTTTTGAAAGAAATGGGGGGATATTGAGATGCCACTCAACAGTGGCAGGGTATTATGGTGTTCAGGAGCCCACCAGTTTAAAGAGGGGGATACTGTAGCTACAACTAATCAGGGTAAGGGTATTCTTACTTACACCCACTAAAGCACCTCAAGCCAGAAAATCCACTGTGTGTCTCAGCATTCAGTTTGAGATATTCTTTTGCTGAAACATGTATACAGTCTGGTTCATCAATACAGCCTGTCAAATCTGTTCCAGGCTGGAATTACCCAATACATTTTGGATACACCATCCCCAAACTGTATGATCACTCAATACCACCAATAATCTTTTACAGTTCCTGTACAGCTCTACAGCACCTGTATTGGCCAGACTCAATTAAATCATCAAATCTTCCCAAGAAAATTCCCTGTCTGGATCAGGGCTGGTGATTCTCACATATACAAGCCCTGCTTTCTCCCCAGTAATTGATTGAGTGTATTTATTATTTTATAATTATTCTTATCCTTATTTTGGGTCTCATAATTATTTGATTTGGAGTTGGTCTTTGCCTTTTTTTCCTTTGCCTCTACAGTATTAGTTGGGTGGCAATGTCCTTATTAACCCTTCTCTTTCCATTCTGACAGGTTGAAACAGTGGAATTTGACTTGTTTGTGGTTGGCCCTTTTATTCTTACTCCTATTCTTTGTTGCTGCTTTTCTTATATTCTTTTATTTAATAATTCATCTCATAACAGTCTTAAGTGTATTCATTCTTACCATATCCTGAGCCCTCCATAAGTAAGTCCCATTTTACCAAGTGCCAGGCCCTCTTCACTGAGAAGAGCACCTGTGACAGCATCATTGTTTCAGAAATATCACGATGAAGGGAAGTTAATCTGTCTTTCTGTTCAAGAAAGAAGGACATGGGCCTGTCCCTCTCAAGATTCAAAATGCCTGCTTCGAAAGATTTTTCCATTATAAATCTCCAGGAATCATTTTCCCATTTGGAAATAATTTGTTCTTTCCACAAACCCCAAGAATGCTCACCATCATCCAGTCTCATTTTATAATACCATTTCTTTGCTAATGTGGTAAATAATGGGTGTAATCTGGCACTTATGTATTCATCTGGAAACTCAAAGTCTTCTTTTAACATATGAATTGTTTTCATAAACTCCATATGACCATATTCTCCTTCACCACTGAAGGTGCGCCATTACTCTAATATGGGAACATCCTTAAAATTACATGCAGAATCCACTCCTGCATTGTTTGAAATTGTATGATGTAAGTCATTATTCAAGCTCAACACATTTCGGTCAAGACTTGGTGTGGACCTTGTAAGGTGTGGATATGAAACTGTCATTAGAAATCAAGTACTTTTCCTGTTGGCAAAACTTGTGTAAGGTAAATTTATTTAAAAATAGTGGAAATGGTATTTGGAAAGAGAAAAAATTCCAATTTTATTCTTTTTAACTTTTCAAGTATGAAATAATAATTTAATGAAAGTTTATTGTTTTACCAACAATAAACATTTATCCAAAAATACTCTACAAGAGATATTTAAGGCTTCAAAAGAAATTTCATCAAGAACAATTTGAATTGGAATTAATTGAGCAAAGAACTGCAAGCAATTGATTAAAGAACAAAGTCTTTACAAATATATTTAAAGAGAATACATGCCCAAAATTGACCAGAGTAAATTTGGAAACAAAGTGATAAAGTTAACAGTGATGAAAGATGCTTTAATTCACTTTTGAGGTAGTTCAGGGGTAAAATGACTATAAGAGTTACAAACAATGATTATAATGATTTTTTCACGTGGCTACAAGGTTCAAAATGTTTACAAAATGGTGGTTTTAATCTGTTATTGATTGGTTTAACAGTGTTTAAACTAATTATCAAAGGAAAAGATTCTAACATGAAGAGAAAAGTGGGGCAAAGTAGACATTCTTTTATAGCCATCTATTTTCTTACTCCAAAAGGAAAATTTACTCTTGTCAGTCGTGAAAAAAATTCTGACAACAGAAAAGCCAATTATGGCATCATTGAACCCTGGTTTAGACCAAAAAAGGGCTGGTTCAAGCCATTTTTTGCTATTTTTAGCCATTTTAGACCCTTAGATCAGCCATTACTATAGCAATACCTGGTGCGGAGCCTTCAAAACATATCAGAATGTGTGTAAGAAGAGTAGAAACCAGTTAAAACTGTTTTGACTAACATTTTTTTAACCTAAGGGTAGATTTACCCTCTTGGCAGCAGTTAAAACTACCCTGGTTTGTATCAAAACCTCTTCATCAATTGAGTCACAGACCCTGTGACACAATTCCAGGCAAAAATTATTGAACGTTTGCATGGATTTTGACATCTCACGCCAGTCAGAAAGGATTTTGGGGGTTTAGCTCCCCCTAAGAGCTAAAGTGTGTTTTCCCCCCCCAGAATTAATCTTTCCTATTTATTTTTTCTTTAATTCCTCATCATGTAATACAAATATAATTTAAATATTTAATTCAATTTAGTTTTTAATTACACATCTGTAATAATTGATGACTCATATTTAAAATAAAGTTCATTTATGTAATACACATGCACATTTTGACATTTCAATTGGAAATACTTCAATTCCTCATAGCTTCTAAACTAAACACAAAAAATCGATTTTAAAACAAGAATTGATGGTTAAAACTACATGTGGTGTTAATCAAATTAAGGTTTTGAGTATTTTCATACTTTTGTACAAAAAATACCAAAAACTTAATTTAAGCTTATTTAGAGTTGAGTTACAGAAATTTCATCCAGAAGTGACCCCACTTTATTTTTTATGAGGAATCCTATGGTGTGATAATTTCTTTATTTTTATTTATTGGATAAAAATTTGTAATATATTTTATATCAATTTTTACCAAAAATATTTTAATTTCATAATTTTTATTAAAAAATTCATTTTTACTTTATTTTTAGAGGTAAAAATGTATTTTCATAATTTCAAATTTATTGTAATTTTTATGTTTAAATTATAATTAAATTTTGATTTTAAAATATAATTTTGTAGTTATATCTCAATTTTTATTTTTATAATATAAATAGATTTCTTTTATTTATATTTGTAACTAATTTATCATTTGTGGTCTTTTGGGTATGTGAAAATACCTCTAAGGCTCACATTCCCTCCCCCTAAAAAAAGAATATTACTCTGTAATATTGTTATTTTTAGTGTTTCTGAACCTTCTGAGAAGTTTAGTAGCTTCAGGTATGTCTTTTTCTGGCAACCATTCATCTTCACAAGTTGGGTCACTGTATCTAACAAGGTATTCCCTTACTTTGTTGGTTCTAAACTTTCTTTCTTGGAGGACCTTGGAAATTTTCTTACTACAAGATGAGTCAATGGGAGGTATAACTTGGGGAACTTTATTCCTCAAGGGAGATTTTTCAGCATCACTAGATTTATATGGCTTTATCAAGCTCACTGGAAATGTAGGATGCTTATTGATCAGTTCTTCAGAAACCTCTACTTCAACAGCATTTCCTCCATGGAGGAACTTCATAACAAGAGGTCCTGCAAAGGAGTCTTTCAGTGTTTTACATCCTTTGATGTTATTGAATTTGGTGGTGAATACAAGAACTAAATCCCCAACTTTGAAATCTGGAGTTGCATGTGATTTATCCCATTTGTCCTTAGCATATGCAAAAGGGTCTTCCATGCATCTTACTGCATGCGTTCTAGCTTTGTCTAGCATTCCCTTGAAGCTGGCAGCTGTGGGATGTATTTCAATCCAATCTTTTCTCAAGGAATCTTGAGGTAATTTGGGGTTCAATGCCTTTTCTAGGATAGCAGGGGTTTGATTTGGTACTGGCATGGACTGATGTTTTATATGCTAATTCCAATGCTGGTAACAGAGTACACCAATCATGGGTAAATCCATCACAATCTTTTAATTCAAGGCCATACACACAAAATCTTCTTACCATGTCTTCTAAGGTCTAGATCATCCTTTCAGCCAGACCATCAGTTTGTGTGTGGTAGGCTATAGAGAAGGACAGTTTAGTGCCAAATAAAGGGTGAAGATTTTTCCATAGTGCTTAAGTGAATTTGGGATCCCTGTCACTAATGATATTTGTAAATATTCCAGTCCATGACACTACTCTATTCCATATCAGAAGAGCTGTATCCATGGCTGTATCATCTTTGTGACATGGTAAAAAGATTGGAGTTTTAATGAATCTGTCTAAAATCACTAGGCAAGCATTATAGCTTTTGTCACCTGCTGGTGGTAGGCCAGTTACCCAATCCATATGACAATTTTCCAAGTTCTGCTGGGTTCTTGGATTTTCCTCATATTTCCAAGTCTCTTGCCAGTGAATTTATGTGCCTTTTGACATCTGTCACAGGTTTTGCAATACTCTGCAACATCTTGAAGCCACATTGGCCACCACATGCAGGTCTTTACTTTTTCTCTTGTTCCGTCTTCCCACAGATGTCTTGAAAAGGGGCTGTCATGGCATTCTTTTAGTACAAGATTGATGAATGAACTGTCCAGAACTTTTATGAAACATGTGTTCTTGGTCCTTTGGTAAATCATACCTTCCAGTAGGTGAAATCTACTTTCATCATAAGATTTGTTCCATACTTCATCCAAGGCATGTATTAGAGAGTTTCCTTTACAGTCTTTGTTAATTAATTGGCATAAGATGCTAAAACTTCTATCTTGAGTGTAACTTTTTCTCACTTCTTCAAAGAAGTTGGTGTTCAAGTCTTTAACAATTATCCCTTCTATTGGGATCTGTGGTGAATCTTCTCCTGGCACATAAGCATGATTATCAATATCATTTGGTAATGGCCATCTTTTTAGTCCATCTGCATTTTTATGAATATTCCAATCTTTGTGAACAATAGTAGAATTGCCCCTGTATTCTTGTATGGCTATTTTCCATCTGAGCATATTTCTGTTACGTGTTTTCATGTTTAAAAGTGATTTGACAACTGCACAATCTGTTATCACTTCAAAAACACATGCCTCTAAAAAGTAGTTCAATTTTTCCAAGGCCCAGAGAAGGCATAGACATTCCATTTGACTTGCTTTATATCTGGCTTCAGTTGTTTTTATTTTCCTGGATATGAAAGATTTGGATTCTTCCACAGGTTTATCACTTATGATCTGAACTTGATGAAGTGCAGCACCCTGCCCATCCCCTGATGCATCAATATACAATTTAAAAGGCAACTTAAAGTCTGGCATCAGTAAGAGTGGGGTAGTGGTCAAGGCTTCTCTTAGAGACTCAAAAAATTTGACTCTGTCAACGGTCATTTCAAATACTGTGTCTTTGTCACACAATTTATAAAGTGGTCTTGCTATGGATGCAAAATCTTTAATGTGTTTTCTGTAATATCCTTCAAAACCTAAAAATTACTGAATTTACATTTTCTTCTGAGGCATGGATTTTAGAAATAATGCTGCAACTTTGTTTTTTTCAATTACAAGGGACAAACTCAATACAACATGTCCTAGTCCTTTAAGTTCTTCAAATCCAAAATGAATTTCTTCAAGGAGAGTTTCATGTTTACTGATTGAATTTTTTTCAAAACTGTGGAAAATCTGTACATGTGCTCTTCCCAAGTCTTCTAAAAGTTGTCTTTACAGTATTCAGTAATTAATTGGCATAAAATGCTACAATTCGTATCCTGAGTATAACTCTTTCTTACTTCTTCAAAGAAAGTGGTGTTCAGCTATGTAATACTGATTCCTTCTATTGGGATCTGTGGGGAACCTTCTTCTGGAACATAAGCAGGATTATCAATATTATTTGGTAATGGCCATTTTCTCAGTCCATCTTCATTTTTATGAATATTCATATTGCGGCTATACTTTTGTATGGCTATTTGCCATCTAAGCATATGTCTGTTAGGTGTCTTCATGTTTAAAAGTGACTTAACAGCAGGACAATATGACATTACTTCAAGAACACATACTTCCAGGAAGTAATTCAGATTTTCCAAGACCAAGACAAGGCATAAACACTCCATTTTACTTTCTCCATATCTGGCTTCAGTTGGTTTAATTTGCCTGGATATGAAGCATATGGCTCCTTCCACAGGTTTATCATTTATAATCTGGACTTGATGAAATGAAGCACCAAGCCCATCTCCTGATTGATCAATATAAAGCTTAAAAGTCAGCTTACAGTCTGGCATCAGTAAGATTGGAGCAGTGGTTAAGTCTTTTCTTAAAGATTCAAAGGCATTGACTCTGTCAACAGTCATTTCAAACACTTTGTCCTTGTCACACAATTTTTACAGAGGTGTTGCTATGGATGCAAGATCTTTAATATGCTATCTTTAATATCCTGCAAACCCCAAAAATGACTGAATTTCTTTTTTGTTCTGAGGCATAGGTTTTTATAGTACTGCTGCAACTTTGTATTTGTTAATCCCAGGGATAAACCAGATACTACTTGTCCCAATGCTTTGAGTTCTTTAAATCCAAAATGACATTTCTTCAAAGAAATCATCATGTTTACAGATTGTGGTTTGGTTGAAACTCTGGATAATCTGTATATATTTTCTTCCAAAGCCTTGGAACAGACAATAATGTCATCAATGTAAATGATTAACCATCCTTCTGGACGTTTCTCAGGGAAGATATCATTCATAATTCTTTGGAAGTGTGAAGGTGCATTCTTGATACCAAAGGGCATTCTTAAATATCCATACACTCCCCAATGAACAATAATTCTCAAGTATTTTCTTTCTCTTGGTGTCACCACATTTTGATGGAGTCCTTTAAGGGCATTCATAGTGGTTATATACACTGCTTGAGATATTTGTGTAAGGGAAATTTGTTTTTTGGTATTGGGTAACTATCTGGAACAGTTTAAGTGTTCAGAGCTCTAAAGTCTCCAACCATTCTGTATATTCCATTATGCCATGCCACTATGACTGGTGTAGGTATTTCTACTTCCTCATTATGGCCAACTTTTCTTATTACACCAAGGTCTAGAAGTTCTTTGATATGAGTTTCCAGAGCTTCTCTTGACTTGGGACTTGCTGGGTATGCAGTTCTTTACAAGGGTGGTGGATAAGGTCCTTCAATATTAAGAATGATGTCAACTTCATGACCAATAATTGCTCCTAGAGGTTCTTTGTCTAAAGAAAATGCTCCTTTGTGGTCATACAAAAGGGAAGAAAGTTCATTTTCTTGTTCATCAGTCAGATGAAATCTTATTTCAGCCTCCCTCAACTGTTCAGATTTGAATTTTTCCAATTCTAAGTTGACTGGTGATACTTTATTTAATGTAATTTGTCTTTTAAATGGTAAAAAGCCAAATTTCTGACGCTTATTGTCCCCAATAGTAAAGTATCTGTCTTTGTTGTTATGTACATCTATCCCATACATGATTAAATAGTCATTTCCCAATATAAAAGGGGTACTAGAGCAATTTTCCATAAAAACAAATTCAACTGTGATTCTTAAATTACCATTAATGTGTGGGAATATGACATTGGTCTCAAAAATTCCTAATGCTTTCATTGGATTACTTGCACTATTGAATTTTATACCTGTCACAGAGGCTCTTTGAAGTGAAGAGGGCCTGGAACTCAGTAAACTGGGACTCACTTATGGAGGGCTCAAAGATATGGATAGAAAGAACACACTTAAGAGTGCAAAAGATGAATTACTAGAATAAAGACTATAAGAAAGCAGCAACAAAAGAAATAAGAATAGAGAATATAAGAGCCAACCACAAACAAGTCCAACTCCACTGTTTCAACCTGTCAGAATGAAAAGAGAAGGGTTAATAAGGATATGGCCACCCAACTCATACTGTACAGGCAAAGAGAGAAATGCAAAGACTAACTTAATATTAAATAAATATAATACCCAAAATACGAAAAGAATATTTATAAAATAATAAATAAACTAAATTAATTAACTGGGGAAAAGTCCCCAGGGGGGACAAAGAGGGGCTGGTATATGTGAGAAACACCAGCCCTGATCTAGAGGAAGAATTTTCATGAGAGGATTGAATGATTGAATTGAGTCTGGCCAATACAGGTCTTGTACAGATGTACAGAGCCTGTACAAGAGGTGTGGTGTATTTGAGTGATCATACAGTTTCATGCTGGTGTATTGAAACTTTATTGGGTGAATCCAACCTGTACAGATGTTGACAGGCTGTATTGAAGTACCAAGATGTATGCATGTTTCAGCAAGGAAGATTGCTGAAACTGAATGCTGATGCAGATAGTGGATCTGCTGATTTGAGGTGTTTGAGTTGGTGTATTGATGAATACCCTTACCCCTGGTGAGTGGTTGTTACAGTATCCCCCTCTTGAAACTGGTGGGCTCCTGAACACCATAATACCCTGCCACTGTTGAGTGACATCTAAATATCCCCCCACTTCTTTTCAAAAAAATTCTTTTTAATTTTCCTTCTTCAATTTTTCTCTGTCAATTAAATTGATCCCCCCCTTCTTTCAAATTTTGAGTAAGTATTCTACTTCAAAATATGCTTTTTCTTCCTTCTGATCCAATCAATCTTGTCCTTGGGGTATGGCCTTGGGATGTATCCCAAAATGATGGCCACTGAGCTCTTGTGCTCAAAAAATGATTCCCAATGAGAATATGAAGTGTACTTATTTGGCAAGGCTTAATCAAAATAAAATGTTGAATAATTCCTTCAAGGGGTCTTGTCCCCATTGTCTTTGAAAATTGCCTCAAAAAGCCCTCTATGATGGTCTTGGGCTGTGGCCTCTTCTATGATGAATCTTGATAAAATTGGATTCCATGGCCTTTTGGGCCTTTTTGGGGTTCTTGGTGATTTTTGATGAATTGATGATATATGGCCATTTTGGCCATTTTTTGTCTCTTGGGGTTGTATGGTCCATGGGCCATGGGCCGTACGCCGCTGTCCACTGTCCGTGGGGGCTATTGGAGGCCACCTGAGCCCAATTTTGCTGGGGACCCAGGGGTACCAAGGGGCCAAGAATTGGCCCAAAACCAAAATCTCACCACATATGGCCTGGACCCATTGATGGGGTCCAGGACCATTAAGATCCTGGCCTCCCCAAAGTTGCAGGGGAGGTCCTGGGTGATGAATTCAGCCCCAAAGGGGTATGAATCCTCAACTCAGAGGCTTTGAGGGGGCATAATTGAGTTATGGCCCCCATCTCCTTGAGGTATTTTTTTTTGATATGGGTTGGACTGATTCTGACATCTTGAATCTGCTTCTTTCATATTCTTCAGTTATGAGTTCCAAACTAACTGAGCTCACTGAATCTTCTCCTTCTGCACCACAACCGTCTGTTCTTTGTGGTTCTGGCATCTTCAGTCAATTATCTTCCCCCTCCATGGCGTCTTCTGGTCATTTTGATCCCTCCCAAACCTATGATGGACTCAGAGCAGTTGAAGTTCTTGATCCTTCCTGTACTGAATGATTGTGTGAGCCTTGACGTATATTTTACATACCCAAATAGGCCACAATTATCTTAAAAATAAATTTTGAATTATGCATAACTCATAAGTAATGCATATATCCAAAATTCATCATTTTTAATTTCATAAAGGATGAATAACTTTTTATTGAGTAAGTAAATCCATGGATTTAAGACTAGATTTGGATTCTACACTAAAATTCAGTTAGGGTAGCTCCATAGAGTGAATAAGCTCAAGTTAACTCTTTGAGGTGGTAAAATGGAAAATACTTCAATACCACATCATCAATACCACATAAAAGATCCATGAAAAATTTTGTTTTTCTTAATTTCACGCCAGAATAATGGGAATGTGAGAAATACCATGTTACATATACACTAAGAATAGTGTTATGCATGTTTTGAGCACTTAATATCATGGTATCCTTACATGGACTTTTGGTACACCCATAGTGGATATCTGACTTGGGGCTTAAATTACTATTTTGATGTGAAAAATAGGCAAGGGGGACAAAAGACATCAAAGAGAGCCAGGGTACCCAACTTCTGAGGCCTCAGAGGTGTGGACAGCTCCAAAGCTTGGATCAATGGCTGATCTTGGCCTAATTGGTAAACTAAAACCTTTTGGGAACTTGGTTACCATGTTACAACTACAGTAAAACTTAAGAAAATAGCAAAAAACCTGGTATTTTGACTTGCCAAGGAGGTAAAGAGCTACTTAGACTCCTGTAACCATGTTGATTCTTGATGAGTTTCCATGGATAAACCCCAAAAGAGTAATTAAAATCATTTGTGGACTTGTATCCATCGATTTACCTCATAGCAACAAGTGAAACACTGATATTGGCAATTCTACATAGAAATGAGGTAAAAACTTCAAAAATTAGCTGTAGTATCTTCTGTCAAGGATACTTACAAAGATGGATTTTTGTCTAATCAACTTGTTGAAGCACAAATTAATCCATCATTGTCACCAAAGATGAGGAATGAACTTATTAATGTGTTATACACATACAATAATGCATTCACCTCTGATAATGAACCATTAGGTGCTATAAGGGGACATGAAGTTGATATTACTCTTAATATTGACAGGCCATATCCTCCAGTACTTAGAAGACCAGCTTATGCAGCCAGTCCCAGAGCTATAGAAGCCTTGGAAAAACATATCCAAGAGTTAATTCAACTTGGTGTACTAAGAAAAGTAGTCCATAATGAGGAAGTTGAAGTGACAACACCTGTTATTTTTGCATGGCATAATGACAAGTCAAGAATGGTTGGAGATTTCAGAGCATTGAATACCTACACAGCTCCAGATAGGTACCCAATCCCTAGAAGTCAAGAAACCCTGACTCAATTGTCTAAAGCCAAGTATATAACATCAATGGATGCATTAAAAGGTTTCCATAAGAATGTTCTGACACCTAAAGCTAAGAAATTACTTAGGATTATCACTCATTGTGGTATTTATGAGTATCTTAGGATGCCATTTGGCATTAAAAATGTTCCATCCCATTATCAAAGTGTAACAACCACTCATCAGAGGTAAGGGTATTCATTCACACACCCACTCAGATACCTCAAATCAGCAGATCCAGCATTTGTATCAGCGTTCAATTTCAGCAATCTTCATTCTGAAACATGCATACAGCTTGGTACCTCAATACAGCCTGTCAATACCTGTACAGGCTGGTTTCACCCAATACAGTTTCAATAGACCAGTATGGAACTGTATGATCACTCAAATACACCACACCTCTTGTACAGGTTCTGTACAGCTGTACAGGACCTGTATTGGCCAGACTCAATTCAATCATCAATTATTCTCATGAAAATTCTTCCTCTGGATCAGGGCTGGTGTTTCTCACATATACCAGCCCCTCTTTCTCCCCCCTGGGGACTTTTCCCCAGTTAATTAATTTAGTTTATTTATCATTTCATAATTATTCTTATCCTTATTTTGGGTATTATAATTATTTAATTTTAAGTTAGTCTTTGCATCTTCTCTTCGCCTGTACAGTATGAGTTGGGTGGCCATATCCTTATTAACCCTTCTCTTTCCATTCTGACAGGTTGAAACAGTGGACTTGGACTTGTTTGTGGTTGGCTCTTCTATTCTTTTACTCTTATCTTTTGTTGCTGCTTTTCTTATATTTATTCTTTAGCAATTTATCTTTAACACCCTTAAGTGTATCTTATCTTATCTTATCTTTGAGCCCTCCATAAGTGAGTCCAGTTTACTGAGTGCCAGGCCCTCTTCACTTCGAAGAGCCCCTGTGACACAAAGAATGATGAATACAATCTTTCCCACAGAATTTTGTGAAGGATGGCTTATCATTTATATTGATGATATTATCATATGTTATGATTCATGGTTTTTGCACCTTGAAAGACTTGCAAGAGTACTTCACAAGGTTTCCAAAGTTAACATGAGAATTTCGCTTAAGAAATGCAATTTTGGTTTTGAATAACTCAAAGCATTAGGACATATTGTTTCTGGTTCAAGCTTGGGTATGGACAAAAACAAAGTAGCAGCAGTGTTACTTGAGCCAATAACCCAGAATAAAAAAGAAATGATGTCTTTTCTTGGGTTTGCCAGTTATTATAGGCAACACTTGAAAGACTTTGCAATTCTAGCCAAGTCACTTTATAGAATCTGTGATCAACAGACTGTATTTGAGATGACACAGGAGAGAATTAAAGCTTGTGAAAAGATAAGGAGAGCTCTTACAGAAGGTCCTTTACTACTCATTCCTGACTGGAATATTCCTTTTAAATTGTACATTGATGCATGTGGATATGGATTAGAGGCAGCCCTACATCAAGTCCAAATTATTGATGACAAACCTACAGAAGGAACAGTTTGTTAAATCTCAAGGCAAATCAAACCAACAGAAGCCAGATATGGTGCAAGCCAAATGGAGTGCTTATGTTTGGTATGGGCACTTGAGAAATTACACTATTATCTTCATGGCAGTGTTTTTTGTAGTGATAACTGACTGTAATTCAGTAAAATCACTTCTTAACATGAAAACTCCCAACAGACACATGTTGAGATGGCAAATAGCCATTCAGGAATATAGTGGAAACATGACTATAGTCCACAAAGCCGGAAACATTCACAAGAATGCTGATGGACTTAGCAGGTGGGCATTAGCCAACACTCCTGATAGCCCAGCTTATGTACCCTTGGAAGCTGAACCACAGATTCCAATTGAAGTGATTAATATAACTGATATTGGGACTGAATTCCTTGAAGAGGTCAGAGAATCTTATAAGCAAGACAAGAATTGCCATATCTTGACTTCTTTATTAGATAGAGACTGCAAAGATACATCTTTGGTCTATGCACTAGATGAAGTTTGGAGAAATTCCTATTCTGAAGGGAGATTTCACTTGTTTGATGGGATTATTTACCACAGAACCAAACATTCTTGTGTAATGACATTATGCAGCAGATAACTTATCAATACAATTCTTCATGAATGCCATGAAAGCATCTACTCTGGACACCTTTCAGAGGACAGAACACTTGAAAAAGTTAAGAACTGTGCATGGTGGCCATATTGGAGAAAAGAAAGCATTGAATATTGCCATACCTGTGACAGATGCCAAAAAGCAAACAGGAGTACAGGCAAGAAATTTGGACTTATGATCCATATTCAAGAACCAAAATCCCCATGGGAAGTTGTTCACATGGATTGGGTCACAGCACTTCCTCCAAGTGGTGAAAAAGGTTATAATGCTTGTTTAGTCATTGCAGACAGATATAGCAAAACTCCCATATTCTTACCATGTCATAAAGATGACACTGCTATGGACACAGCTCTTCTTCCATGAAGTAGGGTTATTTATCATACAGGATTATTTAAGAATATCATAAGTGACAGAGATCCCAAGTTCACATCTGCACTTTGGACCAATCTTCATAGATTGTTTGGTACTAAGTTATCATTCTCTACAGCATATCACCCTCAGACAGATGGGCTAGCAGAGAGGATGATTCAAACTTTAGAAGAAATTATCAGGGGATTTTGTGCTTATGGGTTAGAATTCAAAGACTCAGATGGCTTTACCCATGACTGGTGCACTCTGATACCTGCATTAGAATTGTCATACAAGACATCAGTCCATTCTTCCAGAGGAAAAACTCCTGCCATGTTAGAGAAAGGGTGGAATCCAAGACTCCCAGCAGACACACTGAGGAAAGACTTGATTGACATTCATCCTACAGGTTCCAGCTTCAAGATAATGCTTGATAAAGTAAAACATCATGCAAAACAAAGTATGGATGATGCTTTTGATTATGCAAAACAGAAGTGGGACAAGAGTCATAAAGTACCAGACTTTAAAGTAGGGGACTTAGTTCTAGTTTCAACCTTGAATTTTAATAATATCAAAGGCCCAAAGAAACCTAAAGATTCTTATGTAGGACCTTTTGTTATTGTTGCCATACATGGAACAAATGCAGTTCAAGTGGAATTGAGTTGTGAATTGGAAAATAAACACCCCACTTTTCCAGTCAGCTTGATAAAACCTTACCAACCAGCTGATAAAGAATTTTTTCCTCTAAGGAACCCAACTCCTTTGACTGTCCTACCAGTGGAACAGAATGAAGACAAAACGATAAAGAAAGTCATTGAAGAAAGGAGACTTAGGGCTAAAAATCAGAGAGAATATCTTGTCAGATATAGAAATCCAGTACATGAAGATGAATGGCTGGCAGAATCAGATATACCTGACTCAGATAAACTCTTGACAAGATTTAGACATGAAAGAAGGCCATAAGCCTGAATATGTCTATAAATGTGCCTTAAATTACTTGATATGAGTAATGTAAAGAGGTTGGACAGTGGAACTTAACCCCCCTTTGGGGCTTTTTATTATTTCTATCATTGATAAAATTGTAGTACAATTTTATTTTTTGGTGGGAGGGAATGTGAGCCTTGAGGTATATTTTACATACCCAAATAAGCCACAATTATCTTAAAAATAAATTTTGAATTATGCATAACTCATAAGTCATGCATATATCCAAAATTCCTCATTTTTAATTTCAGAAAAGATGAATAACTTTTTATTGAGTAAGTAAATCCATGTATTTCAGACCAGATTTGGATTCTACACTAAAATTCACTTAGGATAGCTCCATAGAGTGAATAAGCTCAAATTAACTCTTTGAGGTGGTAAAATGGAAAATACTTCAATACCACATCATCAATACCACATAAAAGATCCATGAAAAATTTTGTTTTTCTTAATTTCACGCCAAAGTAATGGGAATGTGATAAATCCCATGTTACATATACACTAAGAATAGTGTTATGCATGTTTTGAGCACATAATATCAAGGTATTCCTACATGGACCTTTGGTAAACCCATAGTAGATATCTGACTTGAAGGTTAAATTACTATTTTGATGTGAAAAATAGGCAAGGGGGACAAAAGACATCAAAGAGAGCCGGGGTACCCAACTCCTGAGGCCTCAGAGGCGTGGACAGCTCCAAAGCTTGGATCCATGGCTGATCTTGGCCTCATTGTTAAACTAAAACCTTTTGGGAACCTGGTTACCATGTTACAACTACAGTAAAACTTAAGGAAATAGCAAATAACTTGCTATTTTGACGTGCCAAGGAGGTAAAGAGCTACTTAGACTCCTGTAACCATGTCAATTCTCAATGAATTTCCATGGATAAACCCCAAGAGAGTAATTAAAACCCTCTTTGGACTTGTATCCATTGATTTACCTCATAGCAACCAGTGAAACACTGATATTTGCAATTCTACATAGAAATGAGGTAAAAACTTCAAAAATTCATTAAAAATACAATTCTTAATGAATATTTCTGAAACTTTCAGGACTCATCTAAAACTGTATTATATATGGTAAAACCAACAAGGATTACAGGTTTACTAGTAAAATTAAGAGTTTTACTTACAGTCCATTTCGGACTATTCTACGTGAAACACTGAATCTTCAAAAATTCACAGTAATTACAACCTGTGATGAAATTGGCAATAACAATGATAACTTTTAGAAATCAATAATTATTTTGAAATAAAAGAAGATTTACAGATGTTACTCCTTTTATTTGTAACCATATTGGGGTTGGCAGTCATGTAAAAGCATCAATTAAGTAATTATGATAATCTTACGCGACAACAGATGATGCAATCAATAATAAAAAAAGGTTTATTGCTTTCTCACTCACAGGTTTTTCAGTTTAATCCATGGCACCCCTCTGTGAGCTGTTGTTGACTTAAAAGAGGCCTCCTCTTGCTGTTTTTTCCATATCATCATCATCTTATTATCATTTAAATCATTATTACCAAGAAGTAAGTATTAGTTAAAGCTATTCTTAAGTGTTTTAAATCTTACAGAATCAATCAGAAAGACGTGAAATCATAGAATCCAACTATATATTGTTTTAATACTGTTATAAATCCATTTTGATCCTTAAAATCCACAATTCCACATCAAATCTCTCTATCTTATCTTTCAACAAGCTCTTTGGAATATTAGTGAGTGATTTATCTTTAATTCTTAAAGTTTTTCTCTAAAATTAGTTTTCTTCAAGAATTATCATTATAATTATTCTTGCAAATGATAACTTCATATTAAAATAATTTCATTATTTTAATAAAAGAAGTTTTAGTATTAAAATCTTCTTGTAATTGATTCTTGTAGACTATTACTTGCTCACTGCTAAAATCACTAGTATTGCTTAACACGTGAAAGAAATAATTGTTTAATTATTTAATTGTGGTTATAATAATATTTTATTATTATTCTATTTCATAAGAACAGACACAGTACTGTTGATTAATAGTGATATTATCATCAGGTTCATAGTCAAATCTTACAGTTTGGCCAAGGGTAAGGATTGTTTGCAACACTACAATCCCCAATCTTCAAAATGCCATTTTTGCTTCATTGGAAAGAAACCATGTCATTGTACCGTGGTGACTTCTTCTAATGTCAGGAGGCATTTATGGAGCAGAAAGGATGGGCCTTTTGGGCAAGAATTCCCCATCTCTGAGGAACCTACTCCTGATGCAACTTCAGGATTTTCTCAATGTGAGTGATTTGCATATATTGATTGAATTGGTACTGATATTTTGATGTAGCGACTGGTTCCAGGAAAAGGGATATGGCAAGGTTGGCTAATGTTGGAGGGCCAATTCCAGTTGGTGGTAGGCCCATACATTCCACCTCAGAGGTCCCAATCTCAAGGACAAATACTGAAGGGTTAGTGAAGGTGATGAAGAAAATAAGAAGGATTGATGATTCCCCCACTGATCCAGATGCTAAAGGAAGTGATGAGCTGGATGGTGAAGAAGTTCAAGTTGTTCCTCATTCAGTTGGCCATCCATCCAGCAATTCCTCTACTCAACCCCTTGTTCACAGATTTCAAATCCAAGTAATTCCCAGCACTCCTAGAACCTTCCTACCAATTCTTGCTTCCATTCCTACTGCCATTCCTCCTCCTTCAACCAGTACTTCCCATGCCAGGCCTGCCTTGAATCCAGCAGTAAGACCATCACCAGTTCAGCAATCCAGAAACTCACCCATAACCACCTCCCACCAACTCCAACCTGTGGCCAGCTCCAGCAGAAGAAGAGATGGATTGTCCCCTTTGCCGTTTCCCGCCGCTCAAGTTTTTTGAAGAAGAGAACATTGGCCTATCCGGGTTACCGGAGAATATCCCAATGCTGCTAGTGAAAACCAAGAAGCTGTTGCCAGATGATTCATGAGGGTTTATAGAAATAGCAGAGACGTGATTATGCATGCCAATGACAGTACTATTCCAGGTACTGCTTCTGAAGAGATGGCTGCAAAATTTGCCTGGTATAAAGATGAGTTGATAAATGATTTTCAGAGAACTTTTAATGAATTAGGTAGAGATAACTAGTTTCCTTATCCTTGTTTTTTTTGTTTGACTTCTATCCCCACTCTTATAATTACTAAAAAATAAAAAAATAATGGAACCTCCCAATACAAGATTTGTGAGGGGATGCTTCTGATTTAAAGAAATAAAAAGAAAACAAGATTATTCAAGTAAAGAAAAGAAAGATAATGAGAGAAAAAGGGAGTAAAGAAACAGAAATAAAGAAAATCCTGATGGTTTGTCCTTCTTGTGGTGAGTTGCTTGATTTTGGCCGAGAAATGTCTGAAAAGATGAAAACCAAGCATTTGATCCTCACAGAGTGGCCAAGGTAATGTTTTACAAGAAGTAGAACCCTCAGGGATGCATACCAGGAGATGGAACTTACTTTTATAACTCCCACTCCCCACCACGCACCATAAAACTGGAATCAATTGCCATAAATGACTTCTGAAATGAATTTCCATAATGACTTCTGAAATGAATTTCCCTAAATGACTTGAAGTAATTAATGTCTTGAATTATGATGATTGGAATAAATTAAATGATAAATAAAAAGAAAAAGAAAAAGAAAGAAAGAAACATTTGGCCATATCTTGAAAAGGTCCAAAGGAGGGTATTGATGTTGCATGCTTCCTGAGCCTGTCCAAAGAATTCACAAGTGCTCAAAAATTGGCCAAGGTGATGCTTACGACAACATATGGGTAGAATACCCCCTTAAAGGTGCGTGGCAGGAGAGGAACTTACTTTCATAACGTCTTCTCCCCACCAACCACCATAAATCAAACTCTTGGTTATTTGGGCCAGGCTTGTCTGGATACAATGAATGAAAATCCTTGAAAAGGGCTGGTGAGTTGGTAAGGTTGGAAGCTGGTTCCCAAGTGGTTCTTTCTGGGTCTTCACTGAATCCTTTCCACTCTACAAGATACCATAGATTACCTCTCTTGAGTTTTGAGTCCAGAACCTGAGCCACTTCCCATTCTTCTTGCTCCTCCACTAAGACTGGTGGTGCTGGCAATTGCTGTCAATTTGGGATATTTGAATGCTTCACTGGTTCTCATAAGGACACATGAAATACAGGGTTAACTGACTTCCATTGCTGAGGCAACATGAGGTGATATGCATGGCTGCCAATCTTCTTCAGAAATTCAAAAGGTCCCAACCATTTTCTGAAATTTCTTGGTGGGTCTTGTTGTCTTGTGTTCTTAGAAGCTAGACATACTTTGTCCCCAGGTTGGAAATCAGGTGGAATTGCTCTATTTCTATCTGCATACTTCTTGAATCCCCTTATTGCTGACTCTAATTCCTCTTTAAAAACTTGCTGTACTGATTGGAGTTTTGTTGATAACTTGCCAGCAGGTGAATCTTGAGAAATATGGATTGGGTCAAAGGTGGGATTTCTTCCATAAATGGTGAAAAAAGTTGATTGCTTTGTTGATGAATGTTCTGCATTATTATAGGAAAATTCAGCCTGAGGGAGCCAGGTGTGCCAGTCATCTTGATGGTAACTGACATAAATCCAAAGATACTGTTCTATAATCTGATTTACCCTCTCTGTCCGTCCATTTGTTTCACAATAAAAAGCAGTTTAAAGATCTCTTGATATCTTGAGCTGCTGACATAATTGACTCCAAAATGATGAAACAAATAAGGATCCTTTATCACTAACAATACTGACTGGAAGGCCATGCTTGGAAAATACATGACTAATGAAGATTTGAGCTAAGTCCAGAGCAGTGATTGTTCCATAAGCTGGAATGAAGATTGCCATTTTTGAAAACCTGTCCAAAACTACTAGAATTGATTCAAAGTTGTTTGACAATGGCAATTGAGTGATAAAGTCCATTGATAAGGAATACCAAGGACCAGATGGAATTTGAAGAGGCTTGAGTAGTCCAAACTTCTTGTGATGAATTTTCTTGTTTCTTGAACATTGCTGACATGAGGACACATAGTCCTTGATGAATTGATTCATGCCAGCCCAATAAAAATCCCTCTTGATGAGTTTGAGGGTCTTCTCCTGGCCAGGATGCCCAGCCAAAGGTGAGTCATGACGCTTTTGAAGAATATTGAGTTGAAGGTCTTCATTGCTTGGGATTACCACTCTATCTTTGAATAATAACCACTTGGCTTGAGGTTCAAGAGAATAATCTGAAATTGATTCACCTGTTGCTAGCTGCTTGAGTGTTTCTTTATAGTATTTGTCTTGCCATACTTATTTTTGAATCTTGTCAAGTAAATCTGAAAATACTTCTACTTTGAGTGAAATTAATCTTGACTCTTGAATTCCATCTTGCTGGATTACTTGATCAAAATTTTGAGGATTCTGCCTGATGAAGTCCACCGCCCTCTCTGGCTACACGTTGTCCTGATGTGACAAGGCATCTGGTAAAGTGGCCAGCCTGCTTGGGCGGTAAGTGATAGTGAAGTGAAATTCTGAAAGAAACTCAGCTCAATGAGCCTGAAGACAAGTAAGAACTTTGGAAGACAAAAAATACTGCAAGGAAGAGTGGTCTGTCAAGAACTCAAAAGAATTGGAATGAGAGAGAAGAAATGCTCTCCAGCGCTTGAGAGCCCAAACTATGCCAAGGAGTTCCTTGTCATGAATTTCATAGTTCAGCTCAGGTGGGAGAATCTTGCAACTATCAAATGCAATGGGATGCTTTCCTGAGTTATTCACCTGGCTCAGTACAGCACCCAAGGCATAATAAGAAGGATCAGTCTCTACAATAGTAGGTCAAGAAGGAGTGAAATGAGATAAGATAGGAGCAGTAGTGAAATCTTCTTTGAGTGTTTGAAACTGGCTAAGAGCTTCCTCATTGAAGATGAAAGGGTGAATATTTTTTGAGAAGGGAAGTGAGAGCAGTGATTTTTTTAAAAGAATTTTTTATCAAACGACAATAAAAATTGACAAAGCCAAGAAAAGATTGAAGGGCCTTGATGTTTTTGAGCTGAGGCCAATTGAGGATTTGCTGAACTTCTGAAGAATCTATCTTGAGGCCATCACTTGAAACAACATAGCCCAAGTATTCCACACTTGAGGCATGGAATACACACTTGGAGGCTTTGGCAAACAAATTATTTTCCCTCAGTCTTTGGAGGACAGAGGCCACATGTTTGACATCTTCCTCCTCAGAACTGGGAAAGACCATAATATCATCTAGATAAACCACAACAAACACATCCAAGAAATCTGCAAAGATATCATTTACTAGATTCTGGAATGAAGCAGGAGCATTGGTCAAACCAAATGACATGACCAAATACTCATAACTACTATATTTGGTTCTAAAGGCAGTTAAGTGCTCATCCCTCTCTTTGATTCTCAGAAGGTTATATGCACCAGGAAAGTCTATCTTGGAGAAGATAGTGGAAGCGTTGAATATGGTAAGGAGCTGGTTCATAGGAGGAACAGGATACCTGTTCTTCCTAGTAACAACATTGAGTTTGCAGTAGTCAACACAAAAACAAAGACCTCCATCCTTTTTCCTAACAAAAAGGACAGGTGCTCCTGTTGAAGAGGAGCTTGGTCTTATGAAACCTTTCTCTACATTCTCTGAATTTTAGGCCTGTAGTGTTTCTGACTATTGATTTGGTAATGAGTAGATAAAACCAATTGGAGGTAGAAGACCCTCCAATTCAATATGATGATCACAGGCGTGGTGTGGAGGAAGTTTCTGTTCCTTCACCTTGGAGAATAAATCCAAATATTGGTGATAAACAGGAGGGACTACCTTCAACACAGTTTCAATTTCTGCTGGCTCTTCCTCCTCATCCCACTGATCCTCCAGGGAGGCATGTGAGGATAAAGGAGGAAGGTCCATATCCCCTTGAAAGAGATGAAGTGAAGATATAGCAACATCTTCTCCAACGTCTTTTATCTCTTTGAATACTTCATCTCTTAATGGAAGTAATGACTGAGAGGGAATGATGGAAGGGATATGGACAGAAGAAGGAAGGGAAGGTTTCTTCAGTTCACCCACCAGAGCAACACTTTTGACAGCAGTGGCAAAGTCATTACTAGTAGAAGGAATAATACCACTAGACTCCTTATAACTAGGATCATAGGTGATCAATCCATTATTCCAACCAATAATGGGATTAAAATGGTAAAGGAAATCATATCCTAATATCAGGTCTTCTCCCTTGGATGAATCTTTGATAAAGAAGTCCCATTCCAAGTTTAGGAAGGAAGGCAAGTCAACTCCCCATTTGGTATAATGGGTGATGAACAAGGCAGGGGATTCATTAGAATCCAGGAGTAAAAGAGGAATCTTTTCAGGGAGCTCTGACAGAGTCAATGAGTACTTGAGAACAAAATTCTTTGCAATAAAAGAGTTTGTAGCACCAGAATCAATGAGAATACTATAAAAAATATCAGAGACAGAAGAGAAAATAAGAAACTTTAAAGATTTCTTGACACTAGTATTCAGAGTGCACAAATGTTCTCTTGAAGGAAATAAGTGAGAACCATTGAACACATCATGATCCCCACTCAGGCTTTTCCCTGCTTGCTAGGGAAGCCTTTTGATGATGACCCAGGCTTGTTCTTAGGTCTCTTGAAGCATTTTTCAATTGGGTACTTTCCACCACAATAAGTACACAAACCCTCTTTAATCCTTCTCTCCTTTCCAGAACCAATTAATTCATTGTCCTTATTGAGGAGAGCAGCATGAGGCTTGTCCTTTGAAGATTGATACTGCTTGCCCTTCTTGTTCTTCTTCTGGTGAGGCCTCTTTGAAGATGATTTTCGAGGAGGCCTAGATTGATTGGATCCATTAACAGGAGGCTTCTTCTATTGATTGCGCCCCACTCCTTTTTGCCTCTCATGAAATCTTGTGTCTAATTCTAAAGTGACATCCATAAGTTCTTGAAGAGTATCAAAAATTCCAGGCTGAGAAGCCAACTGATCCAATAATCTTGATGCAAAATCTCTTCTGTAAACATGGATATAAGCTCTCACCCCAATCTCCAATTCTTGACATTAAGCTTCTGAAATCAGCAATGTACAAGGATACATGACCACTTTCCCTCATCCTCAAATTGTCCAACTCTCGTTCAGCTTTCCTGACTTCATTGGGGTCACCAAATAGAGTGATTAATTGAGATTCAAATAATGGCCAATTATTGAGGCGATAACAAGGGTCTTCATTGGAAATATTTGAGAGATAGGGTTCAATCCACTTTCCAGCTCTACCAGTGGTAAAATAAGTTGAGTAAAGAAATTTCTTCCTGTCAGAGAAGAAATTTGCTGGATCATTATGGAAGATTAATTGACAGGATTGTATAAATCCTCTCAATTTATGAGCTTGAGTACCATCAAAAGAATCAGGTGGCTTCATGGATGGAGTCTTGAAAGCAGGGGCTTTGGAATTCTCCCTGGGAGCAACTGCTTGAGTGAGTTGCCCCATAAATTGAGTCATCTGCTCCATCATCTTGAGGAGACTTGGGTCAGTTTGAGAGACAAGAGGTTGACTAGCAAGGGCTAGATTAGGACCCTGAGGCACCTCTGGAGCATTTGACAAGGAATCTGCCACTTCAGCCTCCCCAGAATCTTTCTCTTCCATAGACTCTTCCCCCTCTTCATCTTCAACTTCCCCTAATCTCGCTCTTGCACCTTCAGAAATGCCAAGGTAGCCACCCAAAAGTCCAGAAAAGGATCTTGATCTTCTAGATTTTATTCCACCTCTTCATGAGGGTGCTGCTCCTTCCATTGGTGGTCGTCTGTCCAAGTTTGCACTCAGTTGATGAACTGATGGTGTGCAGTCAAGAGGAGCCCTTGCTGTAGGAGTGAGAACAGCTGAAATGCGTTGGGATCTAGTGTTCTTTTCTGGGGGACTATGCTGAACTGGCATTATGAACAGAAGTTGAATAAAAGAAACTTGATGGTATTGAGAACAGAAATCAAAACTTGGCCAAATCAATCACAATGAAAATATTGATGAGTCTTGAGGAATCAATTCAATTCTTGGGGTGAAAACAATTTCAATCAACAATCAATCCATTCAATCAATAATCAACAAGAAATCAAATTCAAATCAAATATTAATAATCTTCAGGAAATCAACAATCAATCAATATTCAATCAATAATCAATCAATAAATAAATCAGTGTCTTCAATATGAAAGCAAGTCTTGAGAAATCAATCAATCAATTCAAAATCTTCAGAAATAAATTCAAATATCTTGATTAGTCAAGATCAATAAATAATCAAAATCAATTCTTGAGGAAAAATAAGATATCTTGAGAATTCAAAGTCAATCAATCCAATACAAATGAAAAATCCTGCATCGCTGAATCAATAAACCCAATGAATCCCAATGAATAATCCAATCAATTAAACCAATCAATGATTCCTAAATAAGGCCTGAATGAGAACACAGAAAAAATTTGATTTGATAAAAATAAAATGAAGTGAATGAAATGGTCAGCAATGATTAAGAAAGAAGGAAGAATCAATTTTCATATGAATGGAAAGAATGAGATGAAAATTGATGGGAGAAAATAATAATCATTAAGAATCATAAGATCATTAAAAAGTCATAATTGATGAATGAGAGAAATGATTATAAAATAATGAAAAGAAAGAATCAATATGAGTTAATTAATTTAATGTCACAGGGGCTCTTCAAAGTGGAGAGGGCCTGGCACTCAGTAAACTGGGACTCACTTATGGAGGGCTCAAAGATGTGGATAGAAAGAATACACTTAAGAGTGAAAGAGATGAATTACTAGAATAAAGAATATAAGAAAACAGCAACAAAAGAAATAAGAATAGAGAATAGAAGAGCCAACCACAAACAAGTCCGAGTTCACTGTTTTAACCTGTCAGAATAAAAAGAGAAGGGTTAATAAGGATATGGCCACCCAACTCATACTGTACAGGCAAAGAGAGAAATGCAAAGACTAAGTTAATATTAAATAAATATAATACCCAAAATAAGAATGAGAATATTTATGTAATAATAAATAAGCTAAATTAATTAACTGGGGAAAAGTCCCCAGGTGGGAGAAAGAGGGGCTGGTATATGTGAGAATCACCAGCCCTGATCCGGAGGAAGAATTTTCATGAGAGGATTGAATTATTAAATTGAGTCTGGCCAATATAGTTCCTGTACAGCTGTACAGAACCTGTACAAGAGGTGTGGTGTATTTGAGTGATCATACAGTTTCATGCTGGTGCATTGAAACTGTGTTGAGTGAACCCAACCTGTACAGATGTTGACAGGATGTATTGAATTACCAAGCTATATGCATGTTTCAGAAAGGAAGATTGCTGAAGCTGAATGCTGATGCAGATAGTGGATCTGCTGATTTGAGGTGATTTAGTGGGTGTATTTGTAAGATGTGACTATGAAACTGATGATAATATTACTATTGATCAACAGTACTATGTCTGTTCTTATGAAATATAATAAAAAAAAATCATTATAACCACAATTAAATAATTATAAAATTATTTCCTTCACGTGTTATACACTACTAGTGATTATAACTGTGAGCAGTAATTGTCTACAAGAATCAATTACAAGAAGAATTTAATAATAAAAACTTCTTTTATTTAAATAATGAAATTATTTTAATATATAATTATCTTTTACAAGAATAATTATAAAGATAATTCCTGAAGAAAACTATTACTAGAGAAAAACTTTAAGAATTAAAGATAAATGACTCACTAATACTCCAAAGAACTTATTGATAGATAAAAGTAGAGAAATTTGACGTGGAATTGTGGATTTAAGGGATCAAAAGGATTTATAACAGTATTACAACAATATATAGTTGGATTCTAGGATTTCACGTCTTTCTGGATGATTTTGAAAGATTTAAAACACTTAAGAATAGCTTTAACTAATACTTACTTGTTGGTAATAATGATTTAATAAATTGATCAGATGATGATGATATGGAAAAAACAGCAAGAAGAGGCTTCTTTTAAGTCAACAACAGCTCACAGAGGCGTGCCATGGAGCAAACTGAAAAACCAGTGAGTGAGAAAACAATAAACCTTTTTGGATTAATGATTGCATCATCTGTTGTCATGTAAGATTATCATAATTACTTAATTGAAGCTTTTACGTGACTACCAACCCCAATATGGTTAAGAATAAAAGGAGTAACAACAGTAAATCTTCTTTTATTCTAAAATAATAATTGATTTCTCAAAGTTATCAATGTTATTGCCAATTTCATCACAGGTTTTAATTACTGTGAATTTTTGAAGATTCAGTGTTTCACGTAGAATGGTCAAAAATGGACTGTAAGTAAAACTTTTAATTTTACTAATAAAACTGTAATTCTTTGTGGTGGTACCATAGATAATACAGCTCTTCATTGGTCCTGAAAGTTTCAGAAAGATTCATTAATAATTGTATTTTTAATGAATTTTTGAAATTTTTTCCTCATTTCTACGTAGAATTGCAAATAGCAGTATTTTGCTGGTTGCTTTGAGGTAAATCAATGAATATGAGTCCCAAAAGGGTTTTAATTACTCTTTTAGGGTCTAGTCATGGAAAGTCATCAAGAATTGACGTGGTTACTTGAGTCTAAGTAGCTCATTACCTCCTTGGCACGTCAAAATAGCAGGTTATTTGCTATTTTCTTGTGATTAAGTAGGTGTAACGTGGTAACCAAGTTCCCAAAGAGTTTTAGTTTACCAATTGGGCCAAGATGAGCCATGGATCCATGCTCTGGAGCTATCCACGCCTCTGAGGCCTCAGAAGTTGGGTACCCTGGCTCTCTTTGATGTCTTTTGTCCCCCTTGCCTAATTTTTACGTCAAAATAGTAATTTAAGCTTAAAGTGAGATATCCACTATGGGTGTACCAAAAGTCCATGTAAGAATACCATGATATTAAGTGCTCAAAACATGCATAACACTATTCTTAGTGTATATGTAACATGGGATTTCTCACTTTCCCATTATTTTGGCTAAAAATCAAGAAAAACAAAATTTTTCATGCATCTTTTATGTGGTATTAATGATGTGGTATTGAAGTGTTTTCCATTTTACCACCTCAAATACTTAAATTGAGCTTATTCACTCTATGGGTCTACCCTAGGTGAAATTTTGTGTAGAATCCAAATCTGGTCTTAAATCCATGGATTTCCTTACTCAATAAAAAGTTATTCATCTTTTCTGAAATTGAAAATGATGAATTTTGGATATATGCAGGACTTATGAGTTATGCATAATTCAAAATTTCTTTTTAAGATAATTGTGGCCTATTTGGGTATGTAAAATATACCTCAAGGCTCACAGTATTGATGAATACCCTTACCCCTGGTGAGTGGTTGTTACAATACCATCAATTGGTAACAATTGGTCTTCAAAATTTGGTACACAAGCTTTAAGGAGAGATTTACCAACAAAAGAGCAGAGGGCTCCAGGGTCAAGCAAAAGCTTAGTGTTCTTTTTGTCAATCACCACTTCTGTTATACAGGAGTTAACAGCTGTATAGCCTTTCCCCCAGTTTGGTTGTGTTTTCATAAGTTGTGCATCTTGAACTTTTGATAAATCAAGTTGAGCATTGCTCAATTGTGGCAATTGGGAGCAAGATTCCATGAGGTCAAAAAGGGCATTGATATCTTCTATATATTCTTAATATTCAGAAAATATTGATTACTTATCATCTGAATTGTCTTCAATTATGTCATCTTTTTCAACATCAGGTTCCTTTTCAATATCAATTTCATTGACTTTCCCCCTTTTTGTACATGTATTGGCTAGATGGGTGGTGCTTTTGCAAATATGGCACTTTCTGACTGTATCTGAGGATTCATACTTATTATTAGAATTTTCTTTGGGGTTTTGTCCACAGAATCTTTCCAAGGTGTATCAAACCTTGTTTTGAGATTCACTTCACTAGAACCATTACTGGTTCTAGTGGTTACTTGTTCCAATATATTTATAATATCCTCTGCTGAAGATTGTTCAGTAGTCCTGCTTTTGACAGCATGCTCTAAGTCAACTTCACATTCTCTCAGAATCTTTCTGTGGATCATAAGTTCTGACATGTCAGGATATAATGCTGTTAGTCTTTTTTTTTGTTTGCAAACCCATGGCAAAGCTTTGTCTTTATCAGAATTAAATTTTGCAGATTCAAAGGCTGTTTCCACTTTAAATCTCCAAGCATCATTGGCCCATTTGTTGATAATTTGGGTTTTCCACCAAGTCCAACTTTGGTGTCCATGTGCCTGTCTTAATTTGATATACCATCTGTGAGCTGATATGGTAAACAAGGTGTTAAAACTTTCTGTTACCAATCCGTCTGTTAATTCGAGATCTTCTTAAAACATTCCAATTCCACTGATGAATTCCATATGGTCATATTCTCCTTCACTGCTGAAGTGAGGCCATTCTTTAAGTTCTGGTACTTCTTCCAAAAGTGCTTGGCCCATTGATGGTTCCAAGTTATGAAAAGAAGTGGACAATTAATTTTTTAACTGTGAAGTATCAGAATCTAATACTTGTGGATTTGGAATTCTTGTGCCCTCATTTTGATTCACAGGTGTAGACATTCTTGGTAAGGTGTTCAGTATTTGTTCAATATCATTCATTTTACTGTTGCTACACCTTTGGGAAATCATGCATTCATGTTGGAAGGATTGTATTAAATTTATTACTTCAGTTTTATAAATGTCTTCTTTAGTGGTCAGTTCTTGCAATAACTCTGTATGTCTTGTATTATCAGCAGTGACTTGATTCAATTTCATTGATAATTTTGATACTTCTTCTTGGAAAGCATCAAAACACTTTTTCATGGCAATGGTATATGTCTCTACTTCAGTAAATGAATTTGAAATGTCAGCAAGGACTTTCTGGTTATCTGTCTTGATAATACTTATGGCTTGTTTAATTGTTGTTTCAATTATGTCATCAATATTGAATTTAGAATATTTGTCTGTTAACTCTTTAATAATTCCAGATTGTTCATTTACTTTATTGCCAAAAGAGTTATCATTATTAGAACTTTAAATTGTTCTTAAAACTTTTCCAAAACACATAACTGTTTCATTAATTTGGCACAGACTCAAGTTGTTTGTTCTAATTTTGTTACAAATGGTTTCATTTTCGTCAGAAAGATGATTTTTCATGTCATTTATAGCTTCATACAACTCTGCAATGGAATCAAATATGTCAGAAATCATTTGTGGAATCTTAATCTGGCTTCCTCCTTCTTCTGTAATTCAATCATGGTTCTGGACATCTGAAATATATTTTTCATGGCATCCTGTAGCCCTGGCTGTAAGGCTTTGGGGCAGGTGCCTTCCCTTTGTCCTTGATTCTAGCTTGTGGCTGCTTTTTCACGTTGGAATTGCTTCTGCTGGCCACTGGGGCTGGTCTTGCAACTTGCTTTGGTGGTGGAGGGTTGTTTCTTTTCCATTCTGCTGTTAAAAGGATCATATTCTTTTTTTCCATAAATGGATGCCATCCATTGAGTAACTTGAAAGTGTTGGGATGACCCAGGAATTTTCTCACAGGCAGGTATGATTTCATGCAGTTTTTCCACCAATCTGCAAGGATCTGGTACTATTTGTGCTGCAGTGCGTTGTTGTAAGCCTTCTGGCTGGCTTTGTAAATGTCCACTGAGGCTTCTTGTGGCGGTGTCCACTGTTTTTGAAGGTAAAATAGTGTCATCAGCTTCAGAATTGGACAATTTATTGTTTTGGAAGTCTTTTACTGACCCTTGTCCTTCTGTATCTGATTGGCTTCCACCATAATCATGTCTATGATCTTTTTGGGAGCTGCTTGAGGGCGTATAGCTTGCTTCTGATCTGGTTGAAGGCATATTTTCTGATTAAAAAGGTTTCAAATAGTAATTTTACATCAAAAGCTTACTATTTGCCAAATTTGTAGCTTTCTGAAGAGTATTACTGATATCCCAGTTGATCAATTCAGAAGAAATTGGCTCTTGTTGGTTATTCTGAGGTATAATAACAGTGCTAGTATGATCAGAAATCACAGTGCCTGCAGGAATAATGCTAGTAACTGTGGAGGCTGTTTTAATATTTTCTTGTATTACCACATTGTCAGACACAAAAATTAATGAAAAAGCCAATTAATTAAGAAAAAAAAGGTTTTTAAAAAGAGAAATAGAAAATGAAGGCTCACTTATCATTATAAAAAGAAATTATTTTTCAAGCATTTTTTGAATTATGAGTATTTTTTATATATTTTTAAATTTTTCAATATAAGAAAAAAAGATTAAAAAAAGTAAAAAATTATGTGACAGGTAAAATATCATGGGTGGGCCCTTGAATGTAAGGTGTGGATATGAAACTTTGATTCAAAATCAAGTACTTTGCCTGTCCTCAAAACTTGTGTAAGGTAAGTTTATTTAAAAATAGTAGAAATGGTATTTTTAAAGAGAAAACACACCAATTTTATTTTTTTAACTTTTTAAGTATGAAACAATAATATAATAAAAATTTATTGTTTTACCAACAATGAAGATTTATCCAGAAATACTCTACAAGAGATATTTAAGGCTACAAAAGAAATTTCAACAAGAACAATTTGAATTGGAATTAATTGAGGAAAGAAATGCAAGAAATTGGTTAAAGAACAAAGTCTTTACAGATATATTTAAAGAGAAAACACGCCCAAAAGTGACCAGAGTGAATTTGGAAACAAAGTGATAAAGTTACCAATGATGAAAGATGCTTTAATTCACTTTTGGGGTAGTTCAGGGGTAAAAATGATTATAAGAGTTACAAAGAATGATTATAATGATTTTTTCACGTGCCTACAAGGTTCAAAATGTTTAAAAAATGGTGCTTGGAATCTTTTATTGATTGGTTTAACAGTGTTTAAACTAATTATAAAAGGAAAAGATTCTAACATGAAGAGAAAAGTGGGGCAAAGAAGACATTCTTTTATAGCCATCTATTTTCTTACTCCAAAAGGAAAATTGACTCTTGTCAGTCGTGAAAAAAAGTCTGACAACAGAAAAGCCAATTATGGCATCATTGAATCCTGGTTAAGACCCAGAAAGGGCTGGTTTAAGCCATTTTTTGCTATTTTTAGCCATTTTAGACCCTTAGATCAGCCATTACTATAGAAATACCTGGTCTGGAGCCTTCAAAACACATCAGAATGTGTGTAAGAAGCGTAGAAACCAGTCAAGACTGTTTTTACTAACATTTTGTTAACTTAAGGGTAGATTTACCCTCTTGGCAGCAGTTAAAACTACCCTGGTTTGCATCAAAACCTCATCATCAATTGAGTCACAGACCTTGTAGCTCAATTCCAGGGCAAAATTATTGAATGTTTGCATGGATTTTGACATATCACACCATTCAGAAAGGATATTGGGGGTTTGGCTCCCCCTTAGAGCTAAAGTGTCTTTTCCCCCCCAGAATTAATCTTTCCAATTTATTTTTTCTTTAATTCTTGATCATGTAATACAAATATAATTTACATATGTAATTCAATTGAGTTTTTAATTACACATCTGTAATAATTGATACTTCATATTTAAATTAAAGTTCACTTATGTAATACACGCGCACATTTTGACATTTCAATTGGAAATACTTCAATTCCTCATAGCTTCTAAACTAAACACAACACCTCATTTTTAAAACAAGAATTGATGGTTAACACCACATGTGGTGTTAATTAAGTTAAGTTTTTGAGGATTTTCATACTTGTGTACAAAAAATACTACAAACTTAATTCAAGCTTATTTAGAGTTGAGTTACAGAAATTTCATCCAAGAGTGACCCCACTTTATTTTTTATGAGGAATCCAATGGTGTGATAATTAATTTTTGCTTATTTATTTGATAAAGAGTTATAATATATTTTATATAACTTTTTACCAAAAATATTTTAATTTCATAATTTTTATTAAAAAATTCATTTTTACTTGATTTTTACAAGTAAAAATGTATTTTCATAATTTTAAATTTATTGTAATTTTTATTTTTAAATTATACTTAAATTTTGATTTTTAAATATAATTTTGTATTTATATTTCAATGTTTATTTTTATAATATAAATAAATTTATTTTATTTATATTTGTATCTTAATTTATCATTTGTGGTCTTTTGGGTACATGAAAATACCCCTAAGGCTCATAGACCTTCTAGGTAATTCATTCTTTAGTGATATATTGTTGATACTTGATTGAATAACTTCTTTCAATTAAAATCTTGCTTTATCATTGTTTTCTAATTGCTCGTTAAAAAGACCTGCATTGTGACCAGTTGAATTTTCCATGCTTTGCACTTGTATCCTTAAATCGTCTAACTTCTTTGTAATAAAAGATATAGAATTATCATCTGGTTGATTGATCAGAGTCACTTTGGACTAGATTATCCCATAATTATGTGTCAAACACAAAATATTTCCTTTATTTACATTTTCTAGACCAAGAATGCTCTTTTTTTGCCTCTTTCACTCGTAAAATTTCTCTACCTAGCTTTTGTTGGATATACTCAACATTGTTAAGCTTTGAAAAACTTTCTTTATTACAAGTTTCAAAGTTATTACCCCTTTAACATTTCTATTTCTTTTTAAAGGATTGGTTTATTCTTTCCTCCTCCTTGTTTTTCAATTCCATAAGAGTTCTGCCCATATTGAACACAATTTCCATGGCTGTCTTTTCTCTCTTTTGAATTCTGTAATTCTATGGGTAAGGCTTGTTCCACTTCAACTTTGCCTTTCCTTTTCCTTTTGCTTTCCCTTCTGATTTCTCTTTGGGGCTTTCTTGTCATTTTGTGGCACTTGTGGAGGCTTGAGGAGCCTCCAATGGGCTGTTGTCCTTTCCTGGGGCCAGCTCCTTCTACTGGACCTCTTCCAAAATAGTTTTGTTTTTCAACCAAGCTTTTATCTGTTGGACTTTTCCTTTCCAAGAAATGGGTGTCCAACCCCTCAGAAGATTGTTCATCGTTTCTGGGCCCATGAACTTCTTAACTTGAAGATCACAGTTAATGGTGCCTATCCAAATAATTGTCAGAAGTTCCCACTCCTGTTGCTTTACTGCCATAAACCAGTTCCTCTACTGAGACATGTATATCTCTATTGTGGCATGTTGGAAATGATTCAGTTCTGACAACAGTGATAGCAGTTATTTTGGCTTCTGGACTCTCAATAAGAGTTTCAATGGTGGTGGCTAACCTTTGAGAACTGGTGGAAGGTTTGGTATCTTCCACTTGTGCCTCTCCTCTGGGCTGAAATTTGTGTCTTTTTTACTTATGACTTGAATGTCCTTGTCCAGATCCATTTGATTGGATGGAGTAATTTCTTCCAGCTCTAGTAGAATTCATTTCTTTTCAATTCAAAGCAAATTAGACTAAGAAATGGATTTAATTCACCTGATGGGCCTTTGAAGAGTTCTTTAGTAATTAAACCTCTTGGTGCTGGGCTGGTTTGAAGTTCAATACTTGAATCTGGGATATTAGAGTAAGATAATCTTTCTCTGATGAATTAAACTAGATAAAAGAGAAAAATTAAGTTATTTCATTAAAAAATAGAAAATAACTGATTAACTCAACTTATTAGATAAAGCTTTTTTAATGTGATATATGGCAAATTACATCAAAAATAAATACAAATGTCTAAAGAGTAAAGAAAAGTATTTTTAATTAAATATTTTTAACTTTTAAATTTTTTTATTTTCTTGAAGGAAATAATAAGTATGAAATTAATAAGTTATTAATCAAAATTTTATTATTATTCACTTTATACTAGAATAACTCAAATAATAAGCTTCAAGTTTGTGATGTGAAAAAGCCACTATTTAGACAGTAGAAATTTATTCAAAGTTATTCAATAGTATATTTTTTCAAATGAAATCTATAAGAAAAATATCTTTATTCATATTATAAAGATTATTTATAAGGGATAAGTCCTGAAAAAGCCAATATTAAAGTAAATATGGTGATTTTACATGCAAAAGATTTAATTCAGGTGTATATCATGGTTTATGTCCCAAAGATTGGTTAAAATCATGGCCAAGAACCCAATTGAAAGTTTTTTCTATGAAGCTCTTGATGATAGTAACAAATATCAAGAGTACTATCACTGTCCTCAGTAGAAAATATAATATAATTAAATATTATAACCACAAATTTATATAATTATTAAAGAAAATCATAATAAATAAAAGGAGATTTAATTATTATTAATTAATTTAATAATAATAAAAATTCTCATCATTGTAATTAATTATAATTATTCTATTATTGTTACAGTGACTGAAAATTATAACATTAAGAAGTGTAAAGCTCTTAATGAAACAATTACATGTAAAAAGTAATAATATTTATCCACTTATAAACAGTATATAAGTATTATTTCTAAAACCAACTATCACACGGACTGTGCAGAGATAATTCTTATAGAAAATTTGTTTCAAAAAATAGAGAACTTTATAGACAAATTACTTATAATACTGGTTTGTAACAACAAGTCAAACAACAACAGTGATTGTATTAAATAATGATTATAAGCTTAAAACACATAAAAAATCAATATTTGAAAAGATAAAACAACTTCTTATGATAAAAATATGATTAAAGATTTTTTAAGAGGAATTTGTGGATTTTAAAAGATATTTAAGAAGATGATTTTATATGATAAAATGTATTATTGGTGATTACAAAAATAATCTGAATTCTATGATTTCAATTCTTTTAATTTTGAAATTAATAAAGAATAAAAAAACTTAAGAACTACATTAATAATAAGATTTTATATTTAACGAAACTCTTTGTGTTTAAATGTCTAATATGATTGGAATAAATACGTGTTGTTGGCAAAAGCAGTGATGTGTAGGCTCTTTTTATACTTTCAGAGAAGCTCTCTTGATTCATAATGAATATAGAGCGTTTGGTCATGTCCAAAGTGAAAAAATATACTTAAAAATAAGGTTGTAAGCTTAATGTAACTTATTTTGGATTCCAATTTAAAGCTAACAATGTCATTCTTTACTCCAAGTGACTTTGATCCTCTTTTGTATTGATTATTTTAAGTTTTAATATAAATTAAGTTTCTGTACATTGATTTTCATCACATGAACAAATTGAAAATAGATTTTCAAACAAAAATATCTTAAACTCAATTTTCAATTAATTTTTGAAGAAATCTAAATTTTCTATAAGTATAATGAAAAGAGTAAATTTCCAGGCTAATTAACAATTAAAAATATTTATAAGAGATACTTCAAATGGAAGATACACCCAGATAACATCAATTTGAAAGCTGTGTAAAATTTTCATGAAAATCCATTAAGAATTGGATTTTTAATGAATTTTTGAATTTATTGCTATTTTCCACATAAAATAGTAATACCCACCAAACCTCAAATTTTAATAAGGTTTTAATGCCTGTGACTTTGAAGGATTAATCTTATTTAAGCTTTTACAGCTCTTGAAACCTTTATTTCAAGGTTTCATATTGGGATTTACCCTTTGGCAGATTGAAATTCCTCTCCAAATTGGGATAAAGTCAGCTAAAACTTTAAGGTTGGATCAAAGTCTAATCTTAAAGCTTAAATAAGGTTGAAAATAATCCAATACAGGTAGAAGACCTTAGTTGTATCCTTTCCATACTATGGCCTTAAACCTTTTGATTCAAGTTCACAAAGGATACAAATTCTGTATGGCAAATCCTTAGCCAATTCAGTAAATATACACAACACCTCAGTTTTAACTAAAATTTTGGTAGGTTTGCATAAACTGTATGCAGCTTTAAATTTAATCTTATTTGAGCTTAAATTTAACAATTTTAATAAGTTATAAAAAAAATTGAATTGTACTGTGAGATTCTTAAATGTTCTAATAGCTTCATGAATAATCATTTTTGGGTATAACACCACATTGGTCTACCCTAGGTTATTTTTGGTGTAGAATCCAAAAATGACATAATAATTATAAATTTTTTTATCCAACAAGAATTTAAATTTATTTTCTGTTATTGTTCATTTCAAATTTAATTGCAGAAATGTTTCAAGACTAAATAAACTGTGTAAAAAGTTTTTTGTGGACTTATGGGTATTTCATACATACCTCACAGTCTCACACACACTTTGGTAAGAAGAATGGAAGTGATGTCCCTTACAGCCCACATAACAGAGCTTCTTCTAGCAGAAATGAACAAATTTATTTTCAACCTAAATATGTTGGGATAAAAATCATAATTAGGAAAAGCCTCTTTTCTTCTTGGTATTCATATGTCTGAAAGCCTAATAAATAATCAATTTAATTAGGAAGTAAAATACTTTTATCTCATATGAAATCCTTCTTTTTAGATGGTTTCAAATGGAAGATTCCAAATGTGGGAATAAAGCTCATTTAAATAGTATGAGCTGATGAAGGGTTTGAATAACCACCAATCAAGATCAAAACATTGTATATTTGTTAGTTTGTGAGACTTTTATTCATAGTTGACACTTTGAGAAGGAATTTTCTATTGAAATTACTATTCATAAAAGGCTATGTTTAATGCTTCTTCTGAAATGTGAGATATATGAACAACATAATATGAATAATTTATTATCTCAATTCAGTTTGTTCTGGAGTTTTACTAAGATGGCTGCTCATCCCAAAGGCAATTTCTTCTTTCAATTAATTGAAATAACTTTATGCATTAATAATTTAAATCCTTTTCTTTTCAGACATAAAGTGGGTTCTCATTAAGCTTCATGATATAAAATTTCATTTTTTAACTGAATTAATCTTCATTTTTTTCATATAATTTTTGAAATATTGGAGATAGATTTTTGGATACATAATGAAATATTCATAAGAATTATGTGCTTCTTGTTTAAGAAAAAAAATTGTGCAATTGCTTTGTAAGTATGAGCATAGTTAATATGACATTAATTTAGATTAGAATGGAACCTTATTTCAGAAAGACTTATCTCATGTGAGTCAATGAATAGGTATAATATATTGATCAAAAGAATTCATAAATTAATCTTTTGAAACCCTGATATGATCCTCAAAATCAGGCAATACAAAAGCTCAATATTTTTGAATGTTTTCCCAAACTTTTATATGTATCAATAGATATTCTTCAAGTTTATTCTAATCCCTTGGATACTAATACAGCTCCAGTCATAATTTCAAGGTATATTTCTTTAATAAGAGATCTCCTTATTTTGAAAATTGAAGCGAATTTAAGATATAATGAAAGGAGAATGTTCCACTAAGATGTTTTTATCAATTATATTCTTCTTTTTTGAAATTATGAGCTGATTTATGATGAGGATTCCCAAAATAGGATTCATATAAATCTCAATTTTGATTTTTTTTTCAATTAATGAAACAATCAATATCAACTTCTATCATTATTAGCCATTAAAAAGGTAATAATAAATACTTATTTGCCATTTTCAGAAGATCTTCTTCAAGACAGGTGATATTTACAGCTCATAAAAAGGACCTTTTTCCAAAGCTTGAATCAAATTCAAGTTTTGAAATTGGATTAAGCTTAAGTAAAATTTAAAAAACTATTATATTGTTGTAAGTTATAATGAATAGGCACTTATATTGGGTTTTCTTTTCTTCTAATAAGAATATCTATTCTCATTCTATGAAAAATACAAAATCAATCTTTGATTTTATCCTTCTTCACAAATTATCCTATAATGGAAATTGTGAAAGTTTTGACCTAAATTTATTGAGAGTTTTATCCAATTGATGAGTCATTTTGCTTAGAAAAGCTCTTAAGTAGTAATTATTTATTATATCAAGAGATTTAGATAGTATCCTTATTGAGCTTAAATCAAGTTATGATCTTTCAAAAGGGATTCCTCCAGAGATTTTTAATTCACTTTTTGAACTTTAACAATGAAACCCACCAAGGCCCTTTGGAGCTTAGATCAAAGATTCAATTTAAACTGGAAACCAATCATAATTACATAAATGACACTAATATGCTATAAATGACATTAATATGTCATAAATGAAATTAATATTCCATAAATGACACTAATATGCCATGAATCCCATTGATCATGTCATAAATTCCATTAATCATGCCATAAATTCCATTGATCATGCCATAAATGCCATAAATAATGCCATAAATTCAATTGATCATGCCATAAATTTAAGGTTTGACTATGAAAAAATAAGTAAACATTACAAATATGTTACTTATTGTACTCTGAATTTCCTTGTAAATAAAATAAATAAGATAAAAATCATTATAATGATAAAGAATTATTATAATTATGGTGTAAAAATCATTATATTATTAAACAAAGATAATAAAGAAATATATTAATCTTTGATAATTAATATACTTAAAATAATGTTATTATTGTTACCAACATTTAATAAAGGTGTAAGAAATTTCTTTTTATCAATAAAAAACAATTAATAACTATAATGTTACTAATATTAAAGTTATATCTTAATATAGATACTATTTGTATTAATAGAAGAATTATTAATAGTAATAATAGAGAGAAATTATTAAAATAAGAGAAAATAACTTACTTTTGATGCTTCATATAATAAATTTGGAATATTGTACGCCAAATAATGTAATATAATTTATTTGAATTGTATTTACAAATTAAAATAAAAGAAATTACAAATTTTCTTGATTTTACATGGACATAAGATCATTGAGAGAATTATAACAAAAAAACTGAACAATTGAAGCAATCATTTCAAAAATGACGATTATAATAAATATTACCTTTTTTATCTGATAATAGAAAATATTTATATATAAAGAATAAATATTTTACCTTTTGATTTAATTGTTTTATTGTTTTGATGCATCTGTGGGGAAAATAGAGTACAAAGAGCTCTATTTATAGTAAATATCTCCCTTCTAGAGCTCATTAGGCTTCTATTAGACGTGTACTGATTGTACCCACTGGAAATTGTCATTATTTTAAGGTTTGATGATTATGTCATGATCAAACCATCTGATCTCATTATTATGCCGTTATTTAGAGTTATCACTATAACTTTATGTTTAATGACATCATAGGCTTGGAAGAAGCCTAAATTGTGTAAATGTTATTAGTATTAATCATAATCTAATATTTTTCACCAGTTTTATCAGTTGTATAACTGTTAAACTTAAAATAATACTACAGTGAGTGATCTTAAATGGGCAATTTTAAGCTTAAGCTTTGATTATTAATATCTTTGAAATTATACAGGCTACAAATATTCTGGGAGTGAATTTGGATAGTTTGGCATGTCCTTATTTATCTTCCAAGATAATTTCATTACATCATCAAAACTCTATTTTTGTTGATTTTTCTTTTATCTCCTTTTTTCTGTCAAAATTCAATATTTTAAACATCAAACCTTGATTTGAAGGGGTTATACCTCAAATATTATGATACAAATTACATTATTATTCAGGTATGAGCTAGTAGAATCTGAATATCTTCTTTGTTTTAACTTTGGACCACTTTCACAACAAAGTGGTCAACAGATCTAGTAATTTTGTTTAATAAACCCTTACAAGTTATAACCTTGTTTATAAATTTTCAAATGAAGTTCATACCTTTGTTCCTACAGGAGTTACAAGGTGAATTTCTTTTGGGATTAACTCTTTATCATGTCTTATTCAAGAGATATTAGCTAGAAACCATGAATACATGCATTGACCAAACAAGTGAATATATACAGCTTACTTCCTTAAATATTGACTTTAGAGGATTTTCATAAAGCTTTTTTATGTTAATTTTTAATGGGGTATCTAATAGTGCAATTTATTTCACATTTTGTTTCATTGGTTTCTGAGTTATATAAGATGTCATGTCTTTTTTAAGGTATTATTACTTATTATTCAGGAATTATTCACTTTACAGATATTCCATAAAAATTATATATGTGCATTTTACCATGAGGAATCCAATGGTTCAATTTTTTACATCTTTACTCATTAGATTCTGAGTTAATTCAAAGGTTGTACCTATTTATGGCATTTTCACTGGTTTTAAGATAATTATTGTGAGTATAGCTATTATAAAGTTTTCTTGTGAGCTTTTTGGATATGTTTTCATATTTCAAAGGATCACATTCCCTACCACCAAAATATATTGTATCACAATCTGATATAGTTAATTAGGGTATCATCCACTGTCCTACCTCTTCAATAGACTTTGTTGGTCATGAAGCTCAATAATGCTTAGTTTTCTATTCTTTAGGTTTTTTTTCATGTCTGAACCTTCTTAATAGTTTATCAGCATTTTTTATATCCTTCTCAAGTAGCCATTCATGTTCTTAAGCTGGATTTCTATAGCTTACAAAGTATTCCCTTTCTTTTTTGTTTCTTTTCCTTCTTTCTTTGAGGACTTTCACAATTTTCTTTTCTTCTCCTGCTTCTAAAGGGGGTATTTCAAGTGGGGGTTTATTTCTTAGTGGAAATAATTCCTTTTCACTTGAGCTTTAAGGTTTTATCAGACCTACGGGGAAAGCTGGGTGTTTGTTCATTAATTCACCTATGAGTTCTAATTGCACAGCATTAAGTCCATGTACTGCTTTTATGCACCATTTTCAAATGTCTTGGTTTGCATGAAACAAAAAACGTACCAATTTCGTCATATCCTACATTTTGCTCTTTAACTGGTTACAGAAAGTTCACTATCAAAAGAGGACCATTCTGCAATTCAGAATCTCTGAGATCCAAAATGTGGCATACCTTGCCAAATTCAGTATCTGAGTCACCTTTTTTTGTTAAAAACTAAGCTGTTGTGGAAAGGTTTGAGACCTTCATGCCATAATTCCATGATACATGAGTATGTTCAACTACATAATTCCTGAAAACTTTTGAATTCAGTGGATGGGGAATTTCCCCATAATGGCCCAAATCTGGCTTTTCTTTTTGAAGATCATTCAATAATTTTGAATAATATCCTTCATCTAGTTCCTTCCTATTAAAATTTGATGATGAAGATTTATTCAACGGAAAAAAATCTCTATCAGGCCCTTGCTTCTCAAGCCTTTGAAGTTGCCAAACTTCTTCATAAGACTTTCTTCCACAGATCCTGAGAGCCCATACATAATAATTGTCAAGTTATAACAAGATAAGAATTAAAATATAGAGAAACTATCATTGGGAGAGTTTTTTTTGAATTTCTGGGGGATTCCAACCAGCCTTTTTTGAATATTCCTGAGCAAACAGACTTCCATATCTTGAGATTACTGAGCGTGCTCCAACAATGTTGGTGCACTGAATAAGTGGACCAACTTGACCAGAAGAAGATGATGATTTGGTCACAAATCCCAGAATATATTTACTATAGTTAAAGGAAGGTAAACCTGAAACAATACTGACCACTCATTGGCTTGTAACTTCCCTGTCTGTGCTGTACCCAGTCTTGATGGTATGGGACTGACACCTTTTGTAACAATGACTTTGTTCAGTCTCTTCCTTATTTTCTCAATGAGCTCTTCCAAGAGATATACTTTAATCTCTGTATTTCCTTCCTCTGACCCAAATTCATCTTCTATACTTACATCAGATCCCAGGTTAGATGAGTTGGAAGAAACCATTGCTTAATGTATTGTTTTTGCATCAAACCCCCATCAATAACAAAAATGGTGCTGCAACACACCTTCAGACCAATTGTGAACTACCCCCAATGAGATATTGGTGGTAGGGTCCCAATAAGGTAAGATATTCAATTCGGACCATTGAATTCCATGCTCTTTTGCATACTTTTGATGTGGGTTACTGTTCTTGCTTCATTCCATCAATGAGATGCAGCCAAAACACTGTTTCGTGTACAAAGCTTTCCAATCTTCAAATCATCCCTTTTGTTGTCTTTAATCTCACACCAAGAGCAAAACCTTTTAGCAGAATGAGACATGTATCCTCCAACCTTGTGAGTTGCCACAATATTGCCAATTAATGCCACAAGCTTGACAATGACTTTTTTTCCATGTGGATAACTGGGTGTACAAACCTTAATTCCATTTTTGAATTGATTGAGTACATCAACTAGGGGCTTCATGACCTTTTTAATGGTGATCATGTCTGGTTGGTTTGGAGAAGGTACAACTCCAGCCAAACAGGTGAATTTTTATTGGAACCGTTTTCGTGGGGGAAGTTTAAGGCAGTAGAGAATTATTATTCCCATTGATAGTTGCTTTCCTGCAATCTTATTTCCTTTAGCATTGAACCAGTCGACAAAAAGCCAAAATCCTAATTTGAGAGGGCTGTTTGTAGAACTTTTTGAAATAATTGCGTTCCAAAAATGACCTTGTGCTACATCAAAAAGGATTGAACCTTGGGGAGATGTTAGGTTGGATTTCCATTCCTGAATCCCTTCTTCAAAGCATGGAATACTCAGGAGCCAAGAAATCCACAAATGTATAGGCTGTGAAATTAATTTTGCTTGTGGAATACAAATGTGTTTATGCCCAGGTAACTGAATTTGACGAATCATTTTACGTTGATGGTGTGAGGCCAAAGCTGTTTTGAATTGGAGATATGGAAGTATATGGATTTTAGCAGGAGAAAATAGCTCGGTATAACATTGATTGCTTGCTATGGTTGGCTTGTATGTACAATCTTCAGGTGAAACTTCCACATTGTAAAGTGAGTAGCAGCATCAACAGCATACATGTTGATCAATCATAAAATCCAGTTTTAGTTTTTTTGATATTTTACAAATATTGCAAGGCACACTAGATGTATCAATCTGGCTGTGGTGGATTTTTTTGGAGAGAAGTTGCATGATATGCACAAGCATATCTCTAGATTTCCAACAATTTTGCCTGCTGATTCCACAAACACAATAGAGCCATATTATAAAATGTAAGATAAGTGCTAACATATAAGATGCATATTAGTTGGTTTCTCAGTGCTAATAAGAGAAAAAAGTAAATACTTACAAATGATTTTTGTGTTATTAGGATCGTGATTGGATTTGCTCTCTTGTTAGCTACTTTCTGATTATTAATTATCACTAGAGAGTTTTGATGTGAGTTTTTCTTGATGACTGAGGGATGTTTTAAGAAAACAATTATTGTCAACAGATTCTTCCCTTTGAGTTGAAAACTTGGCCCAATGCCTTATTCGCGTGCTATGGTCAACATACAATCCTTGAGAGGTTTGTCCATCGGAGGTTGTAGCTTTGGAGTTCTGGCAGCTTGAGCAGGTGCAGAAGTACATTTTCTAAGTCTGAGGAGTGTGAATTTGCTGACATAATTATTTTTATATAGTATAAGTTACTGGAAATAAAAGAAAGGAGGAAGAATTGATTAAAGAGCTGAAAGAAAAAACAGGAGACAATCAAGATAGAAAAGTTCAAGCAGTGAAAAAAAGTGTTAGTGGTTTACACCGGCACTGCAGCATAGAACCCCCAACCCTACGTCAAGGTGATGTGTGGCTGCGCACATCACCGAAATTCTGGGGGCCGCTAGACTACCAGACCTCGAGGTATGGTAACCGTTTTAGAAATGAGATGAAAGCTTCCCTAAACTTATATTCTGTCAGGAATATGATTGAGAATATTGATTTATTCCATTGATTCAAATTATAATCTCATTTATGTAGAGCTTAAATATTTGATGATATTTCTATGCTTTGCTTGGATATTGTCAAGAACTGCAAGAGAAGAAGTTCAAATCATAAAATATCAGTCCATTTTTTTATCTAACTACCATTTGAATAGTTCATCTAAGCTAATATGACCAACTATAAGTATGCACTTATTATTAGCTTGAAGGACTAATTATTGGAATCATTTGGAAAATATTTCAACATTAAACAAATAAAGGTATACTTGTGTCCAGAGAAGATAAAAAAACATTTATATTATGGATAAAGGAGTTTTCTCTTATTAATGATATTAGAAATTATTTTAATAGATTGATTGATTAGAGAAGTTTAACTTTTATCAATTATATATTGATTGTGTATTTTGGAATGTTATAACTTGAATTTTTTTCTAAAATAATGCTTTTATTCTTAAGCTGACTTCAACTTTCATATTTTGATATCTGTGGATTTAATATTAAAAGCAACAAAATCTTGATATCTTTAATCTTTATAGTAAACTAAATCATTCATTATTTCATAAATACTTTTATATTTAGAGACCTAAGCTACATACTAAGGAAATCAAGTTGTGAATTTCAACATAATCTCTCTTTATTACTATATTAAAGGAGTTTTGAGTTTTATAGAGTCCTTTAATTATAGAACTAGCAACATTTAAAGGAGTCTATGAGCTATTATCAAGGTATTATCATAGATTATTCAAATATATTATCACTTAATTTCAAAGCTTTAAACTTTAGCTCTATAAGTTTAAATGGAAGATCTCAGATATTTTTAGAAGAAGATTTCTCCCTTCAATATTTAAATTAGAATTTTTCTTCAATTTTCTCAATTATTTTATAGAGCTTGGATACATCCTCTGAGGAAGAAGGTATTTGAGAGTAAATTGTCTTACAGTTGACCTCAAAAAAGGGAAATTATATTTATTAAGAGCCTTTATGAGATATCTTTTTGATATGACCAAAGTTGATTAAAAAATTGCCTTTTCTCAGTTTGTTATTTTCTGATATAAATATCAAAACAGATAAACAATTCCATTTATCAGCTAATCTGAAGAAGGAAGTATAGTATTTTTGAATTAAATAGAGTTCTGAGACATACTAGGCAAGAAATAAATGTATTATTGTCTCTCCACAGCAAAATTGGAACATATATTCAAGTTTTATTGTGAGCATAGTTTATGATTTTTTTTCATTTAATATTCAAGGAAATATCCCCCTCCAGACAAGAATAAGGAAAAGATTTTACTGTATAATCAATTTGATATCCAAGTAATATATATTAATTATCAAAAATCTTAATATTTTCTCATTAAATATTTGAGAGGATAATATTTTCTTCATCCTCAGTTTTGGAATACCACTTTTAAAAGCTTTGAGGTATGATTCCTTGAGGGGTTACCTGAGGGGTAGTAAGTTTTTTTATTCCTGAAATATATGCTTTATGGGGTTGATTAAATTATTGACTATTAGTTGAGGAAGTAATTTGAGGAAATTACTCTTTGATAAGGGGTATACAGTTTGAATAAATTTCTCCATTTTAAAAAATGATTAAAATGGGTAGTAGAAATCTACGTAGAGAACAACTTGAATCTTCAAAAATGTGTTCAAGTATCATACTAGGGCATGAAATTACAATATAAAATTACTATTATCGGGAGGAACATATTACTTAATGGACATTTCAGAAGAAACTGGGTCTCAAAAGAATTCTCGAACACCCTTGAATATGATTCAATATATCTAAAAGCTTATTTCAGTAGGAATAGAATCTAAAAAACATATATTAATGAAGTTCTTTGAAATTTCCTAACAAGAGTGGCCGAGAAAAAAAATTTTCAAATTTGTTTCAGAAGCACAGAATTTAGAACATAAAATCACTTGGGAGTCCTTTCCCTTGAATTTGCCTCAATAGGTATCCAAGTAACAAGAGCCATCTATATTCCTAGACAGGTATTGTAAGCCTTAGAGGTATTTTCATATACCCAAAAGAACACAAACAAAAAATTAATGTATAAACATAAATGAAATGAATCTATTTGTATTATTAAAATAAAAATAAAGATATAAATATGAATTTGTATACATAATCAAAAATTTAATTATAATTCAAAAAGAAAATACATTCAATTTGAAAATTGTAAAAACACATTTTTACTTGAAAAAAATTAAGTAAAACTGAATTTTTAACAAAATTAACCAAAATGAAATAATTTTCGAAAAAAAATGAATAAGTCTTATCATAACTTTTTGTCTAAAAACAACATATAAAATTTATTTCAACATTGGATTCCTTATAAAAAATTGGGTGGCATCACCTCTGAGTGAAAATTTTGTAACTCAAGTTTTTTGTATTTTCTGCATAAAAGTTGAAAATACTCAAAAAATTAATTTAATTGACATTACATTTTGTAAGATGTGACTATGAAACTGATGATAATATTACTATTAATCAACAATAATATGTCTGTTCTTATGAAATATAATAATAAAATATTTTTATAACCACAATTAAATAATTAAAGAATTATTTCTTTCACGTGTTAAGCACTACTAGTGATTTTAACAGTGAGTAAGTAATTGTCTACAAGAATCAATTACAAGAAGAATTTAAGAATAAAAACTTCTTTATTAAAATAATAAAATTATTTTAATATATAATTATCTTTTGCAAGAATAATTATAATGATAATTCTGGAAGAAAACTAATTTCTAGAGAAAAACTTTAAGAATTAAAGATAAATCACTCACTAATATTCCAAAGAGCTTTTTGAAAGATAAGATAGAGAGATTTGGCGTAGAATTGTGGATTTAGAGGATCAAAATGAATTTTATAAATGTATTACAACAATATATAGTTGATTTCTATGATTTCACGTCTTTCTGATTGATTCTGAAATAATAAAACACTTATGAAAAGCTTTAACTAATACTTAGTTGTTGGTAATACTGATATAAATGATTAATAAGATGATGATATGGAAAAAACAGCAAGAAGAGGCTTCTTTTAAGTCAACAACAGCTCGCAGAGGCGTGCCATGGAGCAAACTGAAAAACCGGGTAGTGAGAAAACAATAAACATTTTTGGATTAATGATTACATCATCTGTTGTCATGTAAAATTATCATAATTGCTTAATTGATGCTTTTACGTGACTACCAACCCCAATATGGTTAAGAATAAAATGAGTAACATTTGTAAATCTTCTTTTATTCCAAATTAATCATTGATTTCTCAAAGTTATCAATGTTATTGACAATTTCATCACAGGTTGTATTTACTGTGAATTTTTGAAGATTCAGTGTTTCACGTAGAATAACCAAAAATGGACTGTAAGTAAAACTTTTAATTTTACTAGTAAAACTGTAATTCTTTGTGGTTGTACCATAGATATACAGTTCTCAATTGGTCCTGAAACTTTCAGAAAGATTCATTAAGAATTGTATTTTTAATGAATTTTTGAAGTTTTTACCTCATTTCTACGTAGAATTGCAAATATCAGTTTTTGACTGGTTGCTATGAGGTAAATCAATGGATAGAAGTCCAAAAAGGGTTCTAATTACTCTTTTGTGGTTTATCCATGGAAATTCATTAAGAATTGACGTGGTTACAGGAGCCTAAGTAGCTTTTTACCTCCTTGGCACGTCAAAATAGCAGGTTATATGCTATTTTCTTAAGATTTACAGTAGTTGTGACATGGTAACCAAGTTCCCAAAAGGTTTTGGTTTACCAATTAGTCTAAGATCAGCCATGTATCCAAGCTTTACAGCTGTCCATGCCTCTGAGGCTTCAGAAGTTGGGTACCCTGGCTCTCTTTGATGTCTTTTGTCCCCCTTACTTATTTTTCACGTCAAAATAGAAATTTGAGCTTAAAGTGAGATATCCACTATGGGTGTACCAAAAGTGCAAGTAAGAATACCATAATATTAAGTGCTCAAAACATGTTTAACACTATTCTTAGTGTATATGTAACATGGGATTTCTCACTTTCCCATTATTTTGGCGTAAAATCAAGAAAAACAAATATTTTCACTGATCTTTTATGTGGTATTAATGATGTGGTATTGAAGTATTTTCCATATTACAACCTCAAAGAGTTAATTTGAGCTTATTCACTCTATGGAGCTACCCTAGGTGAATTTTTGTGTAGAATCCAAATCTGGCCTTAAATCCATGGATTTACCTACTCAATAAAAAGTTATTCATCTTTTCTGAGATCAAAAATGATGAACTTTGAATATATGCATGATTTATGAGTTAGGTATAATTCAAAATTTCTTTTTAAGATGATTGTGGCCTATTTGGGTATGTAAAATATACCTCAAGGCTCACATTCCCTCCCACCAAAAAATAAAATTGTACTACAATTTTATTAGTGATAAAAGAATAAGGCCCCAAAGGGGGTTAATGTCCACTGTCCAACCTCTTTAAATTACTCAGATCAAGTAATTTAGAGCACATTTATAGACATATTCAGGCTTGTGGCCTTCTTTCATGTCTAAATCTTGTCAAGAGTTTATCTGAGTCAGGTATATCTGATTCTGCCAGCCATTCATCTTCATGTACTGGATTTCTATATCTGACAAGATATTCTCTCTGATTTTTAGCCCTAAGTCTCCTTTCTTCAATGACTTTCTTTATCGATTTGTCTTCATTCCGTTCCACAGGTGGTACAGTTAAAGGAGTTGGGTTTCTTAAAGGAAACAATTCTTTGTCAGCTGGTTGATAAGGCTTTATCAAGCTGACTGGAAAGGTGGGGTGTTTATTTTCCAATTCACCACTCAATTCCACTTGAACTGCATTTGTTCCATGTATGACAACAATAACAAAAGGTCCTACATAAGAATATTTAGGTTTCTTTGGGCCTTTGATATTATTAAAATTCAAGGTTGAAACTAGAACTAAGTCCCCTACTTTAAAGTCTGGTACTTTATGACTCTTGTCCCACTTCTGTTTTGCATAATCAAAAGCATCATCCATACTTTGTTTTGCATGATGTTTTACTTTATCAAGCATTATCTTGAAGCTGGAACCTGTAGGATGAATGTCAATCAAGTCTTTCCTCAGTGTGTCTGCTGGGAGTCTTGGATTCCACCCTTTCTCTAACATGGCAGGAGTTTGTCCTGTGGAAGAATGGACTGATGTCTTGTATGCCAATTCTAGTGCAGGTATCAGAGTGCACCAGTCATGGGTAAAGCCATCTGAGTCTTTAAGTTCTAATCCATAAGCACAGAATCTCCTTATCATGTCTTCTAAAGTTTGAATCATCCTCTCTGCTAGCCCATCTGTTTGAGGGTGATATGCTGTAGAGAATGATAACTTAGTCCCAAACAATCTATGAAGATTGGTCCAAAGTGCGGATGTGAACTTGGGATCTCTGTCACTTATGATATTCTTAAATAATCCTGTATGAGAAATAAGTCTACTCCATAGAAGAAGAGCTGTGTCCATAGCAGTGTCATCTTTATGACATGGTAAGAATATGGGAGTTTTGCTATATCTGTCTACAATGACTAAACAAGCATTATAACTTCCGTCACCACTTGGAGGAAGTGGTGTGACCCAATCCATGTGAACAACTTCCCAAGGGGATTTTGGTTCTTGTATATGGATCATTAATCCAAATTTCTTGCCTGCACTCCTGCTTGCTTTTTGGCATCTGTCACAGGTATGGCAATATTCAATGGTTTCTCTTCTCCAAGATGGCCACCATGCACAGTTCTTCACTTTTTCAAGTGTTCTGTCTTCTGACAGGTGTCCAGAGTAGATACTATCATGACATTCATGAAGAATGGTATTGATAAGTAATCTACTGCACAATGTCATAACACAAGAATGTTTTGTTCTGTGGTAAATGATTCCATCAAACAAGTGAAATCTTCCTTCAGAATAGGAATTTTTCCAAACTTCATCAAGTGCATTAACTAAAGATGTATCTTTTCAGTCTTTATCTAATAAAGAAGTCAAGATATGGCAATTCTTGTCTTGTTTATAAGATTCTCTGACCTCCTCAAAGAATTCAGTTCCAATATCAGTTATGTTAATTCCTTCAATTGGAATCTGGGTTCAACTTCCAAAGGCACATAAGCTGGGTTATCAGGAGTTTTGGCTAAAGATCATCTACTAAGTCCATCAGCATTCTTGTGAATGTTTCCTGCTTTATGAAGTATAGTAATGTTTCCTCTATATTCTTGAATAGCTATTTGCCATCTCAACATATGTCTGTTGGGAGTTTTCATGTTAAGAAGCCATTTTACTGCATTACAGTCAGTTATCACTTCAAAAACACTGCCATCAAGGTAATAGTGTAATTTCTCAAGTGCCCATACCAAACATAAGCACTCCATTTGGCTTGCACCATATCTGGCTTCTGTTGGTTTGATTTGCCTTGAGATATAACAAACTGGTCCTTCTGTAGGTCTGTCATCAATAATTTGGACTTGATGTAGGGCTGCCCCTAATCCATCTCCACATGCATCAATGTACAACTTAAAAGGAATATTCCAGTCAGGCATGAGGAGTAAAGGTGCTTCTGTAAGGGCTCTCTTTATCTTCTCATAAGCTTTAATTCTTTCCTGTCTCATCTCAAATACAGTCTGTTGATCACAGATTCTATAGAGTGATTTGGCTAGAATTGCAAAGTCTTTTGAATGTTGCCTATAGTAACTAGCAAATCCAGGGAAAGACATCATTTCTTTTTTATTCTGGGGTATTGGCTTGAGTAGTACTGCTGCAACTTTAATTTTGTCAATACCCAAGCTTAAACCAGAAACAACATGTCCTAATGCTTTAAGTTCTTCAAAACCAAAGTTGCATTTCTTAAGTGAAATTTTCATATTCACTTCTGCAACTTTTTGAAGTACTCTTGCAAGTCTTTCAAGGTGTAAAGACCATGAGTCAGAACATATGATAATATCATCAATATAAATGATAAGCCATCCTTCAGACAATTCTGTGGGGAAGATGGTATTAATCATTCTTTGATAATGAGATGGAGCATTTTTAATGCCAAATGGCATTTTAAGATACTCAAAAATACCACAGTGAGTGATGATTCTAAGTAATTTCTTAGCTTTAGGCGGCAAAACATTTTGATGGAAGCCTTTTAATGCATCCATTGATGTTATATACTTGGCTTTAGACAATTGAGTCAAGGTTTCTTGGATTCTAGGGATTGGATACCTATCTGAAACTGTGTAGGTATTCAAAGCTCTAAAATCTCCAACCATTCTTGACTTATCATTATGCCAAGCAATGATAACAGGTGTTGTCACTTCAACCTCCTCATTATGGCCTACTTTCCTTAGTACACCAAGTTGAATTAACTCTTGGATATGTTTCTCCAAGGCTTCTCTAGCTCTGGGACTGGCTGGATAAGCTGGTCTGCTAAGTACTGGGGGATATGGTCTGTCAATATTAAGGGTAATATCAACTTCATGTCCTCTTATAGCACCTAATGGTTCATTATCATAGGCAAATGCAGTATTGTATGTGTATAACACGTCAATAAGTTCATTCCTCATTTTTGGTGACAAAGAGGGATTAATCTGTGCTTCAAAAAGTAGATTAGACACAAATTAATCTTTATAAGTATCTTTGACAGAAGATACCACAGATATTTGTTTTGGCATATTGGAAAAGGCAAATTTTTGTCTTTTGTTATCCCCAATTGTGAAATATCTGTCTTTATGGTTATTGATTTCAATACCATAGATATTCAAGTAATCATTTCCAAGAATGATGTGCTGAGATGTGCAATTATCCATTACTACAATCTCAGTTTTCATCCTTACACTTCCTGCTGGGTGTGGGAATACAAGATTAGTATCTAATATACCCAAGGGGTACATATTGTTACTGGCACTACTAAATTGTACACCTTCTATTGGTAATAGATGGTTTTTCCATCCAGGAAGTATAATTTAAAGATAATCTTTGCCCACACAAGTGCAAAATGCCTCTGTATCCAAATTTACTTTGGCTTCAATATCACTCATCAAAACTGATGTGATACAAGATGCTCCAGCAGTATAACCCTTTCCTCTAGCAGGTTTTGTTTTACACATTCTGGCATCTTGAATATTGGTCAGGTTGCAGCAATCCTCACTGTACTGTGGCAAGTGGGTATGGACTTCTGTGACCTCAAAGAAAGCTGAAATGTTTTCAATGTGATAGTCCTCCACTGGTGTATCTTCAGAGACTGCACAATCTTGATCAGACTCCTCTTTCTCCTCAGTACACTGAATTCCTTCAATGACTTGAACTTCATTGATTTTGGTCTTGCCTTTTCCTTGTCCACATCCATCTGGTTGGACTGAATAGTTTCTTCCATTTCTGGTATGCCCCATTTTCACGTCAAATTAAAGATAAAAAGTGAAAATATAAGATAAAATACACACCTTTTGGTGGTAATTTAGCTTTTTCTGAGTTAAATAAGGTGCCTCTTTTAGCAATTTGCACCTCAATACTTTCTTCAGATTCTGCTTCTGAAGATTCAGGACTATTGATGTATCTTTTACTGAGTCTGTTGCCAGCTGCACAGTATTTGATTAAAGACACTTAAAGAGAAAATATGATAAAAGAAATTATTTTTATGATTTAAGATATTTTAGAAGATTTTTTATAAGTTTTATTATTTTTTGATATTGAAAAAAATATTCTTTTTAAAGAAAAATTATTTAGAATTTAAGAATTTAAATAAATAATTAAGTCAGAGTAACTCAAAGAATAACTTTATAAGTTTTTGGATGTGAAAAAGCCACGTGTAAAAACAGTACAAAATTAAACCAAATTCCTCAATGAAATAAGATTTTAAGACAATTTCAAAAATAAAAATAATTTTTCCTTAAATTGAAGAAAAAAAATATTAAATTAATATATTTTAGAACTTAAAAATATATTAATTAAGGGTACAAGGTTCAAAAAACACGGCCAGGCCGTCAAATGTAAGATGTGACTATGAAACTGATAGTAATATTACTATTAATCAACAGTACTATGTCTGTTCTTATGAAATATAATAATAAAATATTTTTAAAACCACAATTAAATAATTAAAGAATTATTTCTTTCACGTGTTAAGCACTACTAGTGATTTTAACAGTGAGTAAGTAATTGTCTACAAGAATCAATTACAAGAAGAATTTAAGAATAAAAACTTCTTTATTAAAATAATAAGATTATTGTAATATATAGTTATCTTTTGCAAGAATAATTATAATGATAATTCTGGGAGAAAACTAATTTTTAGAGAAAAACTTTAAGAATTAAAGATAAATCACTCACTAATATTCCAAAGAGCTTTTTGAAAGATAAGATAGAGAGATTTGGCGTAGAATTGTGGATTTAGAGGATCAAAATAAATTTTATAAATGTATTACAACAATATATAGTTGATTTCTATGATTTCACGTCTTTCTGATTGATTCTGAAAGAATAAAACACTTAAGAAAAGTTTTAACTAATACTTACTTGTTGCTAATACTGATATAAATGATTGATAAGATGATGATATGGAAAAAACATCAGGAAGAGGCTTCTTTTAAGTCAACAACAGCTCACAGAGGCGTGCCATGGAGCAAACTGAAAAACCGGTGAGTGAGAAAACAATAAACATTTTTGGATTAATGATTACATCATCTGTTGTCACGTAAAATTATCATAATTGCTTAATTGATGCCTTTATGTGAGCCTTGAGGTATATTTTACATACCCAAATAGGCCACAATTATCTTAAAAAGAAATTTTGAATTATGCAAAACTCATAAGTCATGCATATATCCAAAATTCATCATTTTCAATTTCAGAAAAGATGAATAACTTTTTATTGAGTAAGTAAATCCATGGATTTAAGACCAGATTTGGATTCTACACAAAACTTCACCTAGGGTAGCTCCATAGATTGAATAAGCTCCATTTAAGTATTTAAGGTGGTAAAATGGAAAATACTTCAATACCACATCATTAATACCACATAAAAGATCCGTGAAAATTTTTGTTTTTCTTGATTTTTAGGCAAAATAATGGGAAAGTGAGAAATCCCATGTTACATATACACTAAGAATAGTGTTATGCATGTTTTGAGCACTTAATATTATGGTATTCTTACTTGCACTTTTGGTACACCCATAGTGGATATCTCACTTTAAGCTTAAATTTCTATTTTGACGTGAAAAATAAGTAAGGGACAAAAGACATCAAAGAGAGCCAGGGGCCCAACTTCTGAGGCCTCAGAGGCGTGGACAGCTGTAAAGCTTGGATACATGGCTGATCTTAGACTAATTGGTAAACCAAAACCTTTTCGGAACTTGGTTACCATGTCACAACTACTGTAAATGTTAAGAAAATAGCAAATAACCTGCTATTTTGACGTGCCAAGGAGGTAAAAAGCTGCTTAGGCTCCTGTAACCACGTCAATTCTTGATGAATTTCCATGGATAAACCCCAAAAGAGTAATTAAAACCCTTTTTGGACTTGTATCCATTGATTTACCTCATAGCAACCAGTCAAAAACTGATATTTGCAATTCTACATAGAAATGAGGTAAAAACTTCAAAAATTCATTAAAAAGACAATTCTTAATGAATCTTTCTGAAAGTTTCAGGACCAATTAAGAACTGTATTATCTATGGTACAACCACAAAGAATTACAGTTTTACTAGTAAAATTAAAAGTTTTACTTACAGTCCATTTTTGGTTATTCTACGTGAAACACTGAATCTTCAAAAATTCACAGTAAATACAACCTGTGATGAAATTGTCAATAACATTGATAACTTTGAGAAATCAATGATTACTTTGGAATAAAAGAAGATTTACAAATGTTACTCCTTTTATTCTTAACCATATTGGCGTTGGTAGTCACATAAAAGCATCAATTAAGCAATTATGATAATTTTACATGACAACAGATGATGTAATCATTAATCCAAAAATGTTTAGGCAAGGGGGACAAAAGACATCAAAGAGAGCCAGGGTACCCAGATTCTGAGGCCTCAGAGGCGTGGATAGCTCCAGAGCATGGATCCATGGCTCATCTTGGCCCAATTGGTAAACTAAAACTCTTTGGGAACTTGGTTACCAAGTTACACCTACTGTAATCATAAGAAAAATAGCAAATAACCTGCTATTTTGACGTGCCAAGGAGGTAATAAGCTACTTAGGCTCCTGTAACCATGTCAATTCTTGATGACTTTCCATAGCTGGACCCTAAAAGAGTAATTACAACCCTTTTGGGACTCATATTCATTGATTTACCTCATAGCAACCATCAAAATACTGCTATTTGCAATTCTACGTAGAAATGAGGTAAAAACTTCAAAAATTCATTAAAAATACAATTCTTGATGAATCTTTCTGAAACGTTCAGGACCAATGAAGAACTGTATTATCTATGGTACAACCAAAAAGAATTACAGCTTCATCAGTAAAATTAAAAGTTCTACTTACAGTCCATTTTTGACCATTCTACGTGAAACACTGAATCTTCAAAAATTCACAGTAATTAAATTCTGCGAAGAAATTGGCAATAACATTGATAACTTTGAGAAATCAATGATTATTTTAGAATAAAAGAAGATTTACTGTTGTTACTCCTTTTATTCTTAACCATATTGGGGTTGGTAGTCACGTAAAAGCATCAATTAAGTCATTATGATAATCTTACGTGACAACAGATGATGCAATCATTAATCCAAAAAGGTTTATTGTTTTCTCACTCACTGGTTTTTCAGTTTGCTCGATGGCACGCCTCTGTGAGCTGTTGTTGACTTAAAAGAAGCCTATTCTTGCTGTTTTTTCCGTATCATCATCATCTTATCAATTTATTAAATCATTATTACCAACAAGTAAGTATTATTTAAAGCTATTCTTAAGTGTTTTAAATCTTTCAAAATCATCCAGAAAGACGTGAAATCATAGAATCCAACTATATATTGTTGTAATAGTGTTGTAAATCCTGTTGATCCCTTAAATCCACAATTCCACGTCAAATTTCTCTACTCTTATCTATCAATAAGTTCTTTGGAGTATTAGTGAGTCATTTATTTTTAATTCTTAAAGTTTTTCTCTAGTAATAGTTTTCTTCAAGAATTATATTAATAATTATTCTTGTAAAAGATAATTATATATTAAAATAATTTTATTATTTTAATAAAGAAGTTTTTATTATTAAATTCTTCTTGTAATTGATTCTAGTAGACAATTACTGCTCACTGTTATAATCACTAGTAGTGAATAACACGTGAAAGAAATAATTTTATAATTATTTAATTGTGGTTATAATAATTTTTTATTATTATATTTCATAAGAACAGACATAGTACTGTTGATTAATAGTAATATTATCATCAGTTTCATAGTCACATCTTACATTTGGGGGCCTGGGCGTGTTTTTTGAACCTTGTACCCTTAATTAATATATTTTTAAGCTCTAAAATATATCAATTGGATATTTTTTTTCTTTCATTTTAAATTCAAAATAATTCTTATTTTTGAAATTGTTTTGGAAATCTTTTTCATTGAGGAATTTGGTTTAATTTTATACTGTTTTACACGTGGCTTTTTTACATCCAAAAACTTATCAAATTATTCTTTGAGTTACTCTGAATTAATTTTCATTCAAAATCTTAAATTTTAATTTTTTTTCTTTAAAAAGAATAATTTTTTTAATATGAAAAAAAATAATAAAATTCATAAAAAATCTTTTAAAAATATCTTAAAACACAAAAATAATTTCTTTTATCATATTTTTTCTCTTTAAGTGTCTTTAATCAAATACTGTGCAGCTGGTAACAGACTCAGTAAAAGATAAATCAATAGTCCAGAATCTTCAGAAGCAGAATCTGAAGACAGTATTGAGGTGCAGCTTGCTAAAAGAGGCACCTTATTCAACTCATAAAAAGCTAAATTACCACCAAAAGGTGTGTATTTTATCTTATATTTTTCACCTTTTATCTTCAAATTGACGTGAAAATGATGCATACCAGAAATGGAAGCAACTATTCAGTCCAACCAGAGGGATGTGGACAAGGAAGAGGCAAGATCAAATCCAGAAGTGCCAAATCTTCCACAAGAAAGACACATCTGGAGGATGCCAGAGTTGCCCCCCATTCCCCAAGGTCTGTACCAACAGATTTTGACGTAAATTCTGAGCCTGAACTGATTTATGGTAATATTTACAGGGCTGAACCACTTTCAGGTGGCAGCAATAGAAATATATCAATGCCAGTACAAAAACTGGCTCAGAGCAGCCAAGGAAGAGGAGTGGGAAATATGCCCAAGCCTTTGGCAGGGGGCCATGAACTCCTACTTACACATCAAGAGCTTTCTGGGTCAGGAGAAGACCATAGAACTCTTAGGAGGATGGAGCCCCCTGTCTTGCAAAGACAAGGTCAAAAAGATAAAGAATTGGTTGAAGAACCAAAGTCTTTTATCCATAGACCAGAAGAAAGAGTTGGAAATGACTCCAGCTTTGGAGACAGAGGCACAAGTGGCATCTACCAGCTCCAAACCAGCTCCAGAAGCATCCAAGGACAAGCCCAAAGGACCTCAAAAGAAACAGAGAGGTCCCAAGAACCATCAAGGCAAGGGCAAAGGCAAAGCCAATTGGCACAGACCTTACCCACAAGGGTACAGGATCCCCAAATTGGAGCCTTAAGCCGTGGACAGTGTCTTCAATATGGCCAGAGCTCTTATGGAATTCACAGCCAAGGAGCAGGAAAGGATGAACAGGACTTTTCCACGCAAATAAATGATGTACATAGAAGTATTGGTGTAGAAATTGGCAAACTTGAGTCAAAGTTGAAGCAAATTACATTAGACATCAATGATTTAAAGAAAAATGACAAGCAACATTCTGATTGGCATCAATTGACAACTGTCACCCTTGAGTCAATTAGCAATGCTTGTGAAGAATTGAGAACCAACGTCAAAATAATGACACAGAGAATCCTTCCATTTTTAAAGTAAATGATAGACTTAAACTCTTGAAGACCATGTCTTACAAATAGTTAAGAACACCAATCAATTTGCTATACATTTAGCAAAAAGTGACAGTGAGAGGCAGAAATTGAAGAATGATATAATTGCAAGTGTGGAGCAAATTCATAAGAATCATGAACCACATATGCCAAGACATTCTACACCTTTGACTGAAGAAAAACTCTCTGTTAAAGAAAGTCTTACACCATTCTTGGGAGAAAATGCCTACTCTGCAAGAGATATTCCAAAAATAGAAGAATGGCCAACATTCTCTGGTGAAGGAGAATACAACCATATTGAATTCATCAGGACTATTGATATGTTGCAAGAAGAATTTAATATACCTGATGAAATCATAGTGGGAAAACTACACTGTTTGTTTACCAGAACTGCAAAGAAATGGTAATACAAAATGAGGATTGATCATGGTAAACATGACTGGTATTGGTGGAAATCTGAAGTGATTACCAAATGGGCCAATAATTCTTGGAGGCTTAAAATGGAGAATGCTTTTGAAAGTGCCATTTTTAACTCAGAAAAAGACAAACCACTTACTTGGTTCTTCAAACAAAAAGACAGATTATCTGCTTTACACCCAGATATGTCTGACACTATGATTAATATGAAAATATTAAGAAAGTGTGGAGGAGAACTGGAACATGCTATCAAAAGCAGATGTGTGGAACCTTGTTCAAGAGAGGACTACATTAATGCTATGGAAGATATCATTACCAGGACAAGAATTGGTAAGACTTGGATTAAAAACCCAATAGAGTCCAAAATAGTCTCAAAGATTCCTAGAGAAGAAAGAAGACCAGAAAGACCTGTCTTGAAGTGTCATAAATGTGGAAGTACTTCACATTTAGCCAACACTTGTCCTAAGAAGACAAAAATCAATGAAGTTCAAGTCATTGAAGGAATTCAGTGTACTGAGGAGAAAGAGGAGTCTGATCAAGATTCTGCAGTCTCTGAAGATACACCAGTGGAGGACTATCCCATTGAAAACATTTCAGCTTTCTTTGAGGTCACAGAAGTCCATACCCACTTGCCACAGTACAGTGAAGATTGCTGCAACCTGATCAATATCCAAGATGCCAGAATGTGTAAAACAAAACCTGCTAGAGGAAAGGGTTATACTGCTGGAGCATCCTGTATCACATCAGTTCTGATGAGTGATATTGAAGCCAAAGTAAATTTGGATACAGGGGCATTTTGCACTTGTGTTGGCAAAGATTATCTCCAAATTATACTTCCTGGATGGAAAAACCATCTATTACCAATAGAAGGTGTACAATTCAGTAGTGCCAGTAACAATATGTACCCCTTGGGCATATTGGACAATGATATTGTATTCCCACATCCAGCAGGAAGTGTAAGAATGAAAACTGAGATTGTAGTAATGGATAATTTCACATCTCAGCACATCATTCTTGGAAATGATTACTTAAATATTTATGGTATTGATATAAATAACCATAAAGACAGATATTTCACAATTGGAGATAACAAGAGACCAAAATTTGCTTTCTCCAATATGCCAAAACAGATATCTGTAGTATCTTCTGTCAAGGATACTTACAAAGATGAATTTGTGACTAATCAACTTGTTGAAGCACAAATTAATCAATCATTGTCACCAAAGATGAGGAATGAGCTTATTAATGTGTTATACACATATAAAAATGCATTTGCCTCTGATAATGAACCATCAGGCACTATAAGAGGACATGAAGTTGATATTACTCTTAATATTGACAGACCATATCCTCCAGTACTTAGAAGACCAGCTTATCCAGCCAGTCCTAGAGCTAGAGAGGCCTTGGAAAAACATATCCAAGAGTTGATACAACTTGGTGTGCTAAGGAAAGTAGGCCATAATGAGGAAGTTGAAGTGACAACACCTGTTATTATTGTATGGCATAATGATAAGTCAAGAATGGTTGGAGATCTTAGAGCTTTGAATACCTACACAGTTCCAGATAGGTATCCAATCCCTAGAATTCAAGAAACCTTGACTCAATTGTCCAAAGCCAAGTATATAACATCAATGGATGCATTGAAAGGCTTCCATCAAAATGTTTTGACGCCTAAAGCTAAGAGGTTACTTAGAATTATCACTCACTGTGGCATTTTTGAGTATCTTAGAATGCCATTTGGCATTAAAAATGCTCCATCTCATTATCAAAGAATGATGAATACCATCTTCCCCACAGAATTATCTGAAGGATGGCTTATCATTTATATTGATGATATTATTATCTGTCCTGACTCATGGTCTTTGTACCTTGAAAGACTTGCAAGAGTACTTCATAAAGTTGCAGAAGTGAACATGAAAATTTCACTTAAGAAATGCAATTTTGGTTTTGAAGAACTCAAAGCATTAGGACATGTTGTTTCTGGTTTGAGCTTGGGTATTGACAAGAATAAATTAGCAGCAGTGTTACTTAAGCCAATACCCCAGAATACAAAAGAAATGATGTCTTTTCTTGGATTTGCTAGTTACTACAGGCAACACTTGAAAGATTTTGCAATTCTAGCCAAATCACTCTATAGGATCTGTGATCAACAGACTGTATTTGAGATGACACAGGAAAGAATTAATGCTTATGAGAAGATAAAGAAAACCCTTACAGAAGCACCTTTACTCCTCATGCCTGACTGGAATATTCCTTTTAAATTGTACATTGATGCATGTGGAGATGGACTAGGGGCAGCCCTACATCAAGTCCAGATTATTGATGACAAACCTACAGAAGGACCAGTTTGTTATATCTCAAGACAAATCAAACCAACAGAAGCCAGATATGGTGCAAGCCAAATGGAGTGGTTATGTTTGGTATGGGCACTTGAGAACCTACACTATTATCTTGATGGCAGTGTTTTTGAAGTGATAACTGACTGTAATGCCGCAAAATCACTTCTTAACATGAAAACTCCCAACAGACATATGTTGAGATGGCAAATAGCCATTCAAGAATATAGAGGAAACATGACTATAGTTCATAAAGCAGGAAACATTCACAAGAATGCTGATGGACTTAGTAGATGGGCTTTAGCCAACACTCCTGATAACCCAGCTTATGTACCTTTGGAAGCTGAACCACAGATTCCAATTGAAGGAATTAACATAACTGATATTGGGACTGAATTCTTTGAAGAAGTCAGAGAATCTTAAAAACAAGACAAGAATTGCCATATCTTGACTTCTTTATTAGATAAAGACTGCAAAGATACATCTTTAGTTAATGCACTTGATGAAGTTTGGAAAAATTCCTATTCTGAAGGAAGATTTCACTTGTTTGATGGGATTATTTACCATAGAACAAAACATTCTTGTGTCATGACACTATGTAGTAGATTACTTATCAATACCATTCTTCATGAATGTCATGATAGTATCTACTCTGGACACCTGTCAGAAGACAGAACACTTGAAAAAGTGAAGAACTGTGCATGGTGGCCATCTTGGAGGAAAGAAACCATTGAATATTGCCATACCTGTGATAGATGCCAGAAAGCAAACAGGAGCACAGGGAAGAAATTTGGATTAATGATCCATATTCAAGAACCCAAATCCCCTTGGGAAGTTGTTCACATGGATTGGGTCACACCACTTCCTCCAAGTGGTGACAAAAGCTATAATGCTTGTTTAGTCATTGTATACAGATATAGCAAAACTCCCATATTCTTACCATGTCATAAAGATGACACTGCTATGGATACAGCTCTTCTTTTATGGAGTAGAGTTATTTCTCATACAGGGTTATTTAAGAATATCATAAGTGACAGAGACTCCAAGTTCACATCTGCACTTTGGAACAATCTTCATAGATTGTTTGGGACTAAGTTATCATTCTCTACAGCATATCACCCTCAAACAGATGGGCTGGCAGAGAGGATGATTCAAACTTTAGAGGACATGATCAGGAGATTTTGTGCTTATGGATTAGAATTCAAAGACTCAGATGGCTTTACCCATGACTGGTGCACTCTGATACCTGCATTATAATTGGCATACAAGACATCAGTCCATTCTTCCACAGGACAAACTCCTGCTATGTTAGAAAAGGGATGGAATCCAAGACTCCCAGCAGACACACTGAGGAAAGACTTGATTGACATTCATCCTACAGCTTCCAGCTTCAAATTAATGCTTGATAAAGTAAAACACCATGCAAAACAGAGTATGGATGATGCTTTTTATTATGAAAAACAGAAGTGGGACAAGAGTCATAAAGTACCAGACTTCAAAGTAGGGGACTTAGTTCTAGTTTCAACCTTGAATTTTAATAATATCAAAGGCCCCAAGAAACTTAAAGATTCTTATGTAGAACCTTTTGTTATTGTTGCTTTACATGGAACCAATGCAGTTCAAGTGGAATTGAGTGGTGAATTGGAAAATAAACACCCCACATTTCCAGTCAGCTTGATAAAGCCTTATCAACTAGCTGACAAAGAATTGTTTCCTTTATGAAACCCAACTCCTTTAACTGTACCACCTGTGGAACAGAATGAAGACAAAAAGATAAAAAAAATCATTAAAGAAAGGAGACTTAGGGGTAAAAATCAAAGAGAATATCTTGTCAGATATAGAAATCCAGTACATGAAGATGAATGGATGGCAGAATCAGAAATACCTGACTCAGATAAACTCTCAAGAAGATTTAGACATGAAAGAAGGCCACAAGCCTGAATATGTCTATAAATGTGCTTTAAATTACTTGATCTTAGTATTGTGAAGAGGTTGGACAGTGGACATTACCCCCTTTGGGGCCTTATTCTTTTATCACTAATAAAATTGTAGTACAATTTTATTTTTTGGTGGGAGGGAATGTGAGCCTTGAGGTATATTTGACATACCCAAATAGGCCACAATTATCTTAAAAAGAAATTTTGAATTATGCAAAACTCATAAGGCATGCATATATCCAAAATTCATCATTTTCAATTTCAGAAAAGATGAATACCTTTTTATTGAGTAGGTAAATCCATGGATTTAAGGCCAGATTTGGATTCTACACAAAAATTCACCTAGGGTAGCTCCATAGAGTGAATAAGCTCAATTCAAGTATTTAAGGTGGTAAATTGGAAAATACTTCAATACCACATCATTAATACCACATAAAAGATCCGTGAAAATATTTGTTTTTCTTGATTTTTAGCCAAAATAATGGGAAAGTGAGATATCCCATGTTACATATACACTAAGAATAGTGTTATGCATGTTTTGAGCACTTAATATTATGGTATTCTTACTTGCACTTTTGGTACACCCATAGTGGATATCTCACTTTAAGCTTAAATTTCTATTTTGACGTGAAAAATAAGTAAGGGACAAAAGACATCAAAGAGAGCCAGGGTACCCAACTTCTGAGGCCTCAGAGGTGTGGATAGCTCCAGAGCATGGATCCATGGCTCATCTTGGCCCAATTGGTAAACTAAAACTCTTTGGGAACTTGGTTACCATGTTACACCTACTGTAATCATAAGAAAAATAGCAAATAACCTGTTATTTTGACGTTCCAAGGAGGTAATAAGCTACTTAGGCTCCTGTAATCACGTCAATTCTTGATGACTTTCCATGACTAGACCCTAAAAGAGTAATTAAAACCCTTTTGGGACTCATATTCATTGATTTACCTCATAGCAACCAGCAAAATACTGCTATTTGCAATTCTACGTAGAAATGAGGTAAAAACTTCAAAAATTCATTAAAAATAAAATTCTTAATGAATCTTTCTGAAAATTTCAGGACCAATGAAGAACTGTATTATCCATGGAAAAACCAAAAAGAATTACAGTTTCATTGGTAAAATTAAAAGTTTTACTTACAGTCCATTTTTGACCATTCTACGTGAAACACTGAATCTTCAAAAATTCACAGTAATTAAATTCTGTGATGAAATTGGCAATAACATTGATAACTCTGAGAAATCAATGATTATTTTAGAATAAAAGAAGATTTACTGTTGTTACTCCTTCTTTTCTTAACCATATTGGGGTTGGTAGTCAAGTAAAAGCGTCAATTAAGTAATTATGATAATCTTACGTGACAACAGATGATGCAATCATTAATCCAAAAAGGTTTATTGTTTTCTCACTCACTGGTTTTTCAGTTTGCTCCATGGCACGCCTATGTGAGCTGTTGTTGGCTTAAAAGAAGCCTATTCTTGCTGTTTTTTCCGTATCATCATCATCTTATCAATTTATTAAATCATTATCACCAACAAGTAAGTATTAGTTAAAGCTATTCTTAAGTGTTTTAAATCTTTCAAAATCATCCAGAAAGACGTGAAATCATAGAATCCAACTATATATTGTTGTAATACTGTTATAAATCCTTTTGATCCCTTAAATCCACATTTCCACGTCAAATTTCTCTACTCTTATCTATCAATAAGATCTTTGGAGTATTAGTGAGTCATTTATTTTGAATTCTTAAAGTTTTTCTCTAGTAATAGTTTTCTTCAAGAATTATATTCATAATTATTCTTGTAAAAGATAATTATATATTAAAATAATTTTATTATTTTAATAAAGAAGTTTTTATTATTAAATTCTTCTTGTAATTGATTCTAGTAGACAATTACTGCTCACTGTTATAATCACTAGTAGTGTATAACACGTGAAAGAAATAATTTTATAATTATTTAATTGTGGTTATAATAATTTTTTATTATTATATTTCATAAGAACAGACATAGTACTGTTGATTAATAGTAATATTATCATGAGTTTCATAGTCACATCTTACATTTTACGTGACTACCAACCCCAATATAGTTAAGAATAAAAGGAGTAACATTTGTAAATCTTCTTTTATTCCAAAGTAATCATTGATTTCTCAAAGTTATCAATGTTATTGACAATTTCATCACAGGTTGTATTTACTGTGAATTTTTGAAGATTCAGTGTTTCACGTAGAATAACCAAAAATGGACTGTAAGTAAAACTTTGAATTTTAGTAGTAAAACTATAATTCTTTTTGGTTGTACCATAGATAATAATTGTACTTTAAATGGATTTTTGAAGTTTTTACCTCATTTCTACGTAGAATTGCAAATATCAGTGTTTGACTGGTTGCTATGAGGTAAATCAATGGATACAAGTCCAAAAAGGGTCTTAATCACTCTTTTGGGGTTTATCCATGGAAATTCATTAAGAATTGACGTGGTTACAGGAGCCTAAGCAGCTTTTTACCTCCTTGGCACGTCAAAATAGCAGGTTATTTGCTATTTTCTTAACATTTACAGTAGTTGTGACATGGTAACCAAGTTCCCAAAAGGTTTTGGTTTACCAATTAGTCTCAGATCAGCCATGTATCCAAGCTTTAGAGCTTTCCACGCCTCTGAGGCCTCAGAAGTTGGGTACCCTGGCTCTCTTTGATGTCTTTTGTCCCCCTTACTTATTTTTCACGTCAAAATAGAAATTTGAGCTTAAAGTGAGATATCCACTATGGGTGTACCAAAAGTGCAAGTAAGAATACCATAATATTAAGTGCTCAAAACATGTATAACACTATTCTTAGTGTATATGTAACATGGGATATCTCACTTTCCCATTATTTTGGCGTAAAATCAAGAAAAACAAATATTTTCACTGATCTTTTATGTGGTATTAATGATGTGGTATTGAAGTATTTTCCATATTACAACCTCAAAGAGTTAATTTGAGCTTATTCACTCTATGGAGCTACCCTAGGTGAATTTTTGTGTAGAATCCAAATCTGGTCTTAAATCCATGGATTTACTTACTCAATAAAAGGTTATTCATCTTTTCTGAAATCAAAAATGATGAATTTTGAATATATGCATGATTTATGAGTTATGTATAATTCAAAATTTCTTTTTAAGATAATTGTGGCCTATTTGGGTATGTAAAATATACCTCAAGGCTCACACATTTAGTGTTGATCATCAATTTTTGTGTTAAAATTGAGGTGTTGTGTATATTTTAGAAGCTATGAGGAATTGAAGTATTTTCAAATGAATTCAATTGAATTTTTCAACATGTGCGCCTGTATTACATAATTGAGCTTTTATTTACATATGAGGTGTCAATTATTACAGTAGTGTACTGTAAAGCTCAATGGAATTACATATGTAAATTGAAAGTATAATACATGATGAGGAATTAAAGGAAAAAATATATTGGAAAGATGAAATTTGGGGGAAAAAGGAACTCTAGCTCTAAGGGGGAGCCAGACCCCAAATATTCTTGCTGAAAGGTGTGAGATTTCAAAATTAACGCAAACGTTCATCACTTTTGCCCTGGAATTGAGTCACAGGGTCTGTGACTCAATTGATGATGAGGTTTTGATACTGACCAGGGTAGTTTCAACTGTTGCCATGAGGGTAAAACTACCCTTGAGATAAAACAATCTTAGTAAAAACAGTTTTAACTGGTTTTTACGTCTCTTAAATGCATTAGGGCGTTTGTTGAAGGCTCTAGGCCAGGTATTACTATAGTAATGGTTGGTTTAAGGGTCTAAAATGGCTAAAACCGGCCCTTTTTTGGCCTAAACAAGAGTTCAATGATGCCATAATTGGCTTTTCTGTTGTCAGAGTGTTTTCTATAACTGACAAGAGTAAATTTTACTTTTGGAGTAAGAAAATTGATGGCTATAAAAGAATGTCTTCTTTGCCCCACTTTTCTCTTAATGTTAGAATCTTTTCCTTTTATAATTAGTTTAAAGACTTCTAAACAAATCAATAAAAGATTCCAACCACCCTTTTCATATCATACTAAACCTTCTAACCACGTGAGAAATCATTATAATCATTGTTTGTAAGCTCTTGTAATCATTTTAACCCCTGAACCACCCCAAAAGTGAATTAAAACATCTTTCATCACTGTTAACTTTGTCACTCTGTTTCCAAATTCACTCTGGTCACAAGTGGGTGTTTTTTCTCATTAAAAATCTTTTGAAGACTTTTTTCTTTAATTAATAGCTTTCAGTTCTTTGCTCATTTAATTCCAATTGAAATTCCTCTTGAAGAAATTTCTTTTTTAGCCTTAAATATATCTTGTAAAGTATTTGTGGATAAATTTTTATTGTTGGTAAAACAATAAATTTTTATTATATTATTGTTTTATACTTACAAAGCTAAAACAATAATATTGGTATTTTTTCTCTTTCAAAATACTATTTATTACTATTTTTAAATAATTTTCCCTTATACAAATTTTGAGGACAGGAACAGTACTTGATATTTTATCAAAGCTTCATATCCACACCTTACATTTGGGGGCCCAGCTGTGATATTCTACCTGTGACATATTTTTTACTCTTTTCTAATCCTTTTTCTTATATTGAAAAATTCAAAAAACATATAAAAAATAGTATAATTCAAAAAAATTCATAAAAGAATATTTTTTTCATATTATAAGTGAGGCTTATATTTCTATTTCTTTTTTTGAAATACCTTTTTTTTACTTAATTAGTTGGCTTTTTCATTAATTTTAGTGTCTGACAACATGGTAAGGCAAGAAAACATTGAAACATCCTCAACAGTTACCAGCATTATTCCTGCCAGTACTGTTAATTCTGATCATAATAGTACTGTTATTGTGACTCATAATAATCAACCTGAAGTAATTTCTTCTGAATTGATAAACCTGAATATAAGTAATACTCTTCAGAAAGCTAAGAATTTGGCCAATAGTACGTTTTTGACACAAAAATTACTATTTTAAAACTTTTTAAACATGAAATATTCCCTCAACCAGATCAGGAGAAAGCTATAACCCCTCAAGAAGCTCCCAAAAAGGTCATAGATGTGATTATGACAGAAGCCAATCAGTTACAGAAGGAAAAGGGTCATTTGATGACTTCCAAATTAATAAATTATGTCATTCTGAAGCTGATAATACTGTTTTACCTTCAAACAGAGCTGACACCGCCACAAGAAGCCTCAGTGTACATCTACAAAGACATCCAGAAGGCTTACAACAATGCACTGCAGCACAAAGAGTACCAGATCCTTGCAGATCTGTGGAAAAACTGCATGAATTCTTACCTGACTGTGAGAAAGTTTCAGGGCCATCCCAATACTTGCAAGTTACTCAATGGATGGCATCCATTGATGGAAAAGAAGAACATGATGCTCTTAACAGCAGAATGGAGAAAAAACAACCCTCCACCACCCAAACAAGTGCCAAAAACAACCCCAGTGGCCAACAGAAGCAATTCCAATGTGAAAAAGCAGCCACAAGCTCAGAAAAAGGGCAAAGGAAAGGCACCAGCCACAAAACCTTACAGCCAGGGCTACAGGATTTCAAAGGTTCAACAGAATGCCATGGAAAATGTATTTCAGATGGCCTGAACAATGATGGAATTACAAAAGAAGGAGGAAGCCATATTAAAATATCAGAAATTATTTCTGATTTTTTTTAATCTATCCCAGAACTGTATGAAGCTATAACTGATGTAAAAATTCATATTTCTGATAATAATTCATCAATTTGTAACAATCTTAAAACAAATAACTTGAAAATGAGCCAAATCAATGAAACGCTTATGTGTTTTGAAAAAGCTTTAAGAACATTTAAAAAATCCAATAATGATGATTCTTTTGGAAATAAGATAAATGAACAATCTTCCATTATTAAATAATTAACAGATAAATATTCTAAATTCAATATTGATGACATAATTAAAGAAAGAATTGAGGAAGCCATAAATATTATCAAGGCAGATAAAAAGAAAGTTATTGATGACATTTCAAATTAATTTTCTTAAGTAAAGATATATACCATTGCCTTGAAAAGTGTTTTGATGCTTCACAAGAAGAAGTATCAAAATTATCAATGAAATTCAATCAAGTCACTGCTGATAATACAAGACAGTCAGAGTTATTGCAAGAACTGAAACCTCAAGAAGACATGTATAAAATTGAAGTAATTAATTTAATACAAGCCTTTCAACATGAATACAGCAATTCCCAAAGGTTTAGCAACAGTAAAATGAATGATATTGAACAAATACTGAACACCTTACCAAGAATGTCTACACCTCTGAATCAAAATGAGGGCACAAGAATTCCAAATCCACAAGTATTGGATTCTGATACCTCACAGTTAAAAAATGAATTTCCACTTCTTTTCATACCTTGGAACCATCAATGGGCCAAGCACTTTTGAAAGAAGTACCAAAACTTAAAGAATGGCCTCACTTCAGTGGTAAAGGAGAATATGACCATATGACATGATTTAAGAAGATTTCGAACTACCAGACAGATTGGTAACAGCAAGATTTAACACCTTGTTTACCAGATCAGCTCACAGATGGTATATCAAATTAAGATACGCACATGGACACCAAAGTTGGACTTGGTGGAAAACCCAAATTATCAAAAAATGGGCCAATGATGCTTGGAGATTCAAAGTGGAAACAGACTTTGAATCTTCCAAATTTAATGCTGATAAAGACCAAGCTTTACCATGGTTTTGCCAACAAAAAGACAGATTAACAGCATTGTATCCCGACATGTCAGAATTTTTGATCCAAAGAAGGATTCTGAGACAATGTGGAGGTTACTTAGAGCATGCTGTCAAAAGCAGTACTCCTGAAGAATCTTCAGCAGAAGATATAATTAATATCTTAGAAGAAGTAACCACCAGAACCAAGATTGGTTGTAGTAGGGTGAATCTCAAAGCAAGGTTTAATACACCTTGGAAAGATTCTGTGGACAAAAATACCAAAGAAAGTTCTGATAATTTTAAATATAAACCTGCACATATAATCAGAAAGTTCCATATTTATCAATGCGCCACCCACTTAGCCAATACATGTCCAAAAAGGGGAAAAATCAATGAAATTGACATTGAAAACAAATCTGATGTTAAAAAAGACAATAATATTGAAGAAAACTCAGATGATAAGGCATTAATATTTTCTGAATCTTCAAAGGATATAGAAAATATCAATTCTACCTTTGACATCATGGAATCTTATTCCCACTTGCCACAATTGAGCAATGGTCAACTCAATTTGTCAAAAGTTCAAGTTGCACAACTTATGAAAACCAAGCCAAACAGGGGAAAAGGTTATACAACTGGTAACTCCTGTATAACAGAAGTGGTAATTAATAACAAACACACTAAGCTTTTACTTGAACCAGGAGCCTTCTGCTCTTGTGTTGGCAAATCATCTCTTAAATATTGTGTACCAAATTTTGAAGACCCCTTGTTACCAATTGATGGCATAAAATTCAATAGTGCAAGTAATCCAATGGAAGCATTGGGAATCTTTGAGACCAATATCATATTCCCATATATTAATGGAAACTTAAGAATCACTGTTGAATTTGGTGTTATGGAAAATTGCTCTAGTACCCATTTCTTATTGGGAAAGGACTATTTGATCATGTATGGAATAGACTTACACAACAACACAGATAGATACTTTACTATTGGAGAAAATAAGCATAAAACATTTGCCTTTTTACCATTCAAAAGACAAATTACAGTAAGTAAAGTAGCAGCAGTCAACTTACAGTTGGAAGGAATCATATCTGAAGAGGTAAATGAAGATGAAAAGAGCCTGAATCTGACTGATAATCAGGAAAATGAACTTTATGCCCTTTTATATGACCACAGAGGAGCATTTGCATCAGGCAAAGAACCTTTGGGAGCAATTATTGGTCATGAAGTTGACATCATCCTTAATATTGAGAGACCTTATCCACCACTCTTAAGAAGACCTGCATATCCAGCAAGTCCTAAATCAAGAGAAGCTCTAGAAATTCATATTAAATAACTCTTAGATATTGGTTCAATAAGAAAGCCTGGTCACATTGAAGAAGTAGAAATAGCTACACCAGTCATAGTGGCATGGAATAATGGAAAATCTGGAATGGTTGGGGACTAAAGAGCTCTGAACACTTACACTGTTCCAGACAGGTACCCAATACCAAAATTTAAAATTTCCCTCACCCAAATATCTCAAGAAGTGTATATAAGAACTTTGGATTCCCTTAAAAGCTTTCATCAAAATGTAGTGACACCAAGAGCAAGGAAATACTTAAGAATTATTCTTCATTGTGGAGTTTATAAATATTTGAGGATGCCTTTTGGAATAGAAAATGCATCTTCACACTTCCAAAGAATGATGAATTAAATTTTACCTGAAGAGCTTTCAGAAGGATGGTTAATCATTTACATTGATGACATTATTGTCTGTTCCAAAACTTGGGAAGAACATATGTACAGATTATCCAGAGTTTTGACAAAAATAAAATCTGTCAACATGAAAATTTCCTTAAAGAAATGCCAATTTGGATTTAAAGAGATTAAAGAACTGGGACATGTAGAATGTGGTTTATCCCTTGGAATTGACAAAAACAAAGCTGCAGCAGTATTTCTGAAACCTATGCCTCAGAGTAAGAAAGAAATTCAGTCATTTTTGGGGTTTTCAGGATATTACATGCAACATATTAGAGATTTTGCATCCATAGCAAGACCTCTTTATAAATTATGTGACAGAGACACAGTATTTGAAATGACTGTTGACAGAGTCCAAGCCTTTGAATCTCTGAAACAAGCCTTTACCACTGCTCCACTCTTACTGATGCCAGACTTTGAGCTAACTTTGAAGCTTTATATTGATGCATCAGGAGATGGACTTGGTGCTGCACTTCATCAAGTCCATATTATTAATGATAAACCTGTGGAAGGACCCATATGTTATATATCAAGGAAAATCAAACCAGCTGAAGCCAGATATGGAGCAAGTCAGATGGAGTGTTTATGCCTTTTTTGGGCTTTATAAAAACTCAATTACATTCTGGAAGGATGTTTTTTTGAAGTAATAACAAATTTTACCACTGTTAAATCACTTTTACAAATGAAAACACCCAATAGACATAGGCTCAGATGGCAAATAGCCATACAAGAGAATAGGGGAAATATGACTATTGTTCAAAAAGATGGGAATATTCATAAAAATGCAGATGGACTAAGCAGATGGCCTGTAAGAATTTTCTATGAAACTGATGATAATATCACTATTAATCAACAGCACTATGACTGTTCTTATAAAATATAATAACAAAATGTTATTATAACCACAATTGAAAAATTAAAGAATTATTTCTTTGACATGTTAAATACTACTAATGATTTTAACAGTGAGCTTGTTTTATTAAAATAATAAAATTATTTTAATATATAATTATCTTTTGCAAGAATAATTCTAATGGTAATTCTTGAAGAAAACTAATTTTTAGAGAAAAACTTCAATAATTAAAAATAAATCACTCACTAATATTCCAAAGAGCTTATTGAAAGATAAGACAGAGAGATTTGAAATAGAATTGTGGATTTTAAGGATCAAAATGAATTTATAACAGTATTACAACAATATATAGTTGGATTCTATGATTTCACGTCTTTCTGATTGATTCTGAAAGATTTGAAACACTTAAGAATAGCTATAACTAATACTTACTTGTTGGTAATAATGATTTTAAATGATAATAAGATGATGATGTGGAAAAAACAGCAAGAAGAGGCCTCTTTTGAGTCAACAACAGCTCACAGAGGCGTACCATGGAGCAAACTGAAAAAACATTGAGTGAGAAAACAATAGACCCTTTTGGATTATTGATTGCATCATCTGTTGTCACGTAAGATTATCATAATTACTTAATTGATGCTTTTACATGACTGCCAACCCCAATATGGTTACAAATAAAAGGAGTAACATCTGTAAATCTTCTTTTATTTCAAAATAATTATTGATTTCTAAAAGTTATCATTGTTATTGCCAATTTCATCACAGGTTGTAATTACTGTAAATTTTTGAAGATTCAGTGTTTCACATAGAATAGTCAAAAATGGGCTGTAATTAAAACTTTTAATTTTACTAGTAAAACTGTAATTCTTTCTGGTTGAACCATAGGTAATACAGTTCTCCATTGGTCCTGAAAGGTTCAGAAATATTCATTAATAATTGTAAATTAATGAATTTTTGAAGTTTTTACCTCATTTCTACATAGAATTGCAAATATCAGAGTTTAACTGGTTGCTATGAGGTAAATGAATGGATACAAGTCAAAAAAGGGTTTTAATTACTCTTTTGGGGTTTATCCATGGAAAATAATTAAGAATCAACATGGTTACAGGAGTCTAAGTAGCTTTTTACCTCCTTGGCACATCAAAATAGCAAATTATTTGCTATTTTCTTAAGTTTTACTGTAGTTGTAACATGGTAACCAATTTCCCAAAAGGTTTTAGCTTACCAATTAGGCCAAGATCAGCCATGGATCCAAGCTTTGGAGCTTTCCACGCCTGTGAGGCCTCAGAATTTGGGTACCCTGGCTCTCTTTGATGTCTTTTGTCCCCCTTGCCTATTTTTTATGTCAAAAAAGAAATTTAAGCTTAAAGTGAGATATCCACTATGAGTGTACCAAAAGTCCATGTAAGAATACCATGATATTAAGTGCTCAAAACATGCATAACACTATTCTTAGTGTATATGTAACATGGGATTTCCCACATTCCCGTTATTTTGGCGTGAAATTAAGAAAAGCAAAATTTTTCACGGATCTTTTATGTGGTATTGAAGTATTTTCCATTTTACCACCTCAAAGAGTTAATTTGAGCTTATTCACTCTATGGAGCTACCCTAGGTGAATTTTCCTGTAGAATCCAAATCTGGCCTTAAATCCATGGATTTACTTAGTAAATAAAAAGTTATTCATGTTTTCTGAAATCAAAAATGATGAATTTTTGATATATGCATGACTTATGAGTTATGCATAATTCAAAATTTCTTTTAAAGATAATTGTGGCCTATTTGGGTATGTAAAATATACCTCAAGGCTCACATGGCCATTACTAAATAATATTGATAATCCTGCTTATGTGCCAAAAGAAGCTTCCCCACAGATTCCAATATAAGGAAGAAGTGTTACAGACTTGAAAACCACCTTCTTTGAAGAAGTAAGAAACAGTTACACTCAAGATATGAATTGTAGCATCTTATGCCAATTACTTAATAAAGATTGTGAAGACAACTCTCTAATACATTCCTTGGATGAATTATGGAAGAAATCATATGATGAAGGAAGATTTCACCTACTGAATGGTATAATTTACAATAGGAAGAAGTACACATGTGTTGTGACAGTTGTGGACAGGTCATTAATCAATCTTGTACTGAAAGAATGCCATGACAGCCCCTTTTCAGGGGATCTGTCTGAAGACATAACAAGCAAAAAAGTGAAGACCTGAATATGGTGTCCAATGTGGCAGAAAGATGTTGCACAGTATTGTAAAACCTGTGACAGATGTCAAAAGGAAAATAAATCCACAGGAAAAAGACTTGGAAATATGATTAAAATCCAAGAACCCAGCAAACCTTGGGAAATTGTCCATATGGATTGCGTAACTGGCCTACCACCAGGAGGTGACAGAAGTTATAATGCTTTCCTAGTGATTTTAGACAGATTCAGTAAAACTACGATCTTTTTACCATGTCACAAAGATTATACAGCCATGGGTAAAGCTCTTCTAATATGGAATAGAGTAGTTTCATGGACTGGAATATTCACAAATATCATTTGTGAAAGGGATCCTAAATTAACTTCAGCACTGTGGAAAAATCTTCACTAATTATTTGGCACTAAATTGTCTTTCTCTACAGCCTACCACCCACAAACTGATGGTCTAGCTGAAAGGATTATGCAAACCTTGGAAGACATGGTGAGAAGAATTTGTGCATATGGCCTTGAATTCAAAGATTGTGATGGATTCACTCATGATTGGTGTACCCTTATACCAGAATTAAAACTGGCATATAAGACATCAATTAATGCCAGTACCAATCAAACTCCTGCTATTCTAGAAAATGGATGGGATCCCAAGTTACCCCAATATTCGTTAAGAAAAGATTTGGTTTCAATACATCCTACAGCTGCCATAATCAAAGGAATACTAGACAGAGCTGGAAAGCATGCAGTAAGATGCATGGAAAAATCATATGCATATGCTACAGATAATTGGGTCAATTCATATGCCACTCCAGATTTCAAAGTGGGGGATTTAGTACTAGTATCCACCACCAACTTCAATAATATCAAAGGACATAAAAATCTCAAAGACTCCTCTGCAGGACCTTTTGTTATTCAGTTCCTCCATGAGGAAAATATTGTTGAAATAGAATTATCTGAAGAACTTAGTAATAAGAATCCTACATTTCCAGTGAGCTTGATAAAGCCATATAAATCTAGTGATGCTGAAAAGGTTCCCTTGAGGAATAAAGCCCCCCAAGTTATACCTCTTATTGTAACATCTGGTATTAAGAAGATTACCAAAGTTCTTAAAGAAAGAAAATTAAGAACCAAAAAAGTAAGGGAATACCTTGTTAGACACAGTGACCCAAATTGTGAAGATGAATGGTTAGAAGAAAAGTAAATACCTGAAGCTACAAAACTTCTCAGAAGATGAAGACATCCTAGAAATAACAATATTACAAAGTAATATTCTTTTTTTAGGGGGAGGAAATGTGAGCCTTAGAGATATTTTCATATACCCACAAGACCACAAACAAAAAATTAATATATAAACATGAATAAAATAAATTTATTTATATTATTAAAATAAAATTTAAAATATAAATATGAATTTATATACATAATCAAAATTTAATTCTAATTTAAAAATAAAAATACACTAAATTTGAAAATTGTAAAAACACATTTTTACTTGAAAAAAATGAAGTAAAAATGAATTTTTAACAAAATTAACCAAAATAAAATAATTCTAGAAAAAAATTAAAGAAATCTTATCATAAATTTTTGTCTAACAAAAAAATATAAAATTTATTTCACCATTGGATTCCTTATAAAAAATTGGGTGGCATCACCTCTGAGTGAAAATTTTGTAACTCAACTCTAAATAAGCTTAAATTAAGTTTTTTATATTTTATGTATAAAGGTTGAAAAACCTCAAAACCTTAATTCAATTCACATCAAATTTAGTGTTAATCATCAATTTTTGTGTTAAAATTGAGGTGTTGTGTATTTTCAATTGAATTCAATTGACCTGCCAAAATTTGCACGTGTATTATATAAGTGAGCTTTGATTTACATATGAGGTGTCAATTATTACAATAGTGTACTTTAAAACTCAATTGAATTACATATGTAAACTGTAAGTATAATACATGATGAGGAATTAAAGGAAAAAACATACTGGAAAGATGAAATTTGGGGCGGAAAAGGAACTCTAGCTCTAAGGAGGAGCCAGACCCCCAACATCCTTGCTTACAGGTGTGATATGCAGAGATGCAGGCAAAAGTGCATCACTTTTGGCCTGGAATTGAGTCACAGACCCTGTGACTCAATTGATGATAAGTTTTGGATACCAACCAGGCTATTTTTGACTGTTGCCAAGAGGGTAAAACTACCCTTAAGATGAAACAATCTTAGTAAAGACAGTTTTAACTGATTTCTACGCCTCTTAAACTAATTCTGACGTGTTTTGAAGGCTCTAGGCCAGGTATTACTAGAGAAATGGTTGAATTAAGGGTCTAAAGTGGCTAAAACCAGCCTTTTTTTTGGTCAACGCCAGGGCTCAATGATGCCACAATTGGATTTTCTGTTGTCAGAGTGTTTTCCACGACTGACAAGAGTAAAGTTTACTTCTGGAGTAAGAAAATTGATGGCTATAAAAGAATGTCTTCTTTGCCCCACTTTTCTCTTAATGTTAGAATCTTTTCCTTTCATAGTTAGTTTAAACACTGTTAAAACAATCAATAAAACATTCCAACCACCCTTTTCATATCATTTTAAACCTTTGAATCATGTGAAAAAATCATTATAATCATTTTTTGTAAACTCTTATAATCATTTTTACCCCTGAACCACCCCAAAAGTGAATTCAAGTATCTTTCATCACTGTTAACTTTGTCACTCTGTTTCCAAATTCACTCTGGTCACCTTTGGGTGTGTTTTCTCTTTAAATATCCTTTTAAATACTCTTTTCTTTAATTAATTTCTTGCAGTTCTTTGCTCAATCAATTCCAATTGAAATTGCTCTTGAGGAAATTTCTTTTGTAGCCTTAAATATCTGTTGTAGAGTATTTTTCGATAACTTTTTATTGTTGGTAAAACAATAAATTTTCTTAGATTATTTGTTTATACTCAAAAATTTAAAAACAATAAAGTTGGTGTGTTTTCTCTTTAAAAATATTATTTCTTACTATTTTTAAATAATTTTAGCTCATACAAATTATGAGGACAGGAAAAGTGCTTGATATTTTATCAAAGTTTGATATCCACACCTTACAGGTATGCATTGAGCTTACCACAGAATTTCTTCCATCATTTCCATGAATCTTTTATTCATGAAAGAATTTTCTTGGTAAAATAGATTTTTCCTTAAGGATCTCCACTTTTGTTTTAAGTACCACATTTAGAAATCAAACTTTTAAAAATTCACAGATATTGGTGATATTCATTCTTCCAAAATAAAAAATTAGAGGATCCAAAGAAACAGAATTTTATAGTCTTTATTAATAAAAGCGAATTAAATTACTTCAATAATGTAGAAAGGTTCTTCCAAGCATGGCCTATCAAACAAAACTCAATAAATGAGAAGTATTCATATTCCTAGATATAAAGAAACCTGTCTGAAAAAAATTAAACTAGAACTACATCAATCTATGATATATAAGGGTCTCATTTAAAATAGTGAGTGAAAATATTCCTGAGAAAATACAAATTACAGAGATCACAGAATTAAGAAGGGAAAGAGAAATCATTTTTGAGGATCTATAGTATTTGATCATATTATTGAAGGTGTGAGTTTATTTATATAAAGTGCAAAACTCAACTAAAGAATTGAAAGATGTATGTATAAACAATTGATAATACTGAGAAAAATAAAGAGTACTATGACTGTGCTCAGTGAAAGATAAAATGAGATCAATTATTATAACTGGAAATTGAAATAATTGTTTTAAAAATAATTATAAAAAAAGAATAATAAGTTATTATTAATAAATTTAAGAATAATAAATGATAACTATTTTATTGTTATTATAGTCACTGACAGTTTTGATAATAAGAAATATAAAGTCTCTTAGTGAGACAAGTACATGTGTAAAATAATCAAATTTAACAACTTATAAATAATATTAACATGATTTCTAAAAGGACTTATGAAACACAATGTTCAGATATAGATATTATAGAGTAATTATATTGAAAAACAATACTAGATTGTAAATATAGAAGTTCAGAGGAAAACTTACTTGTAATATTTATTCAATACAATAAGACATTCAACAGCAATTATAGGATCAAAAGATTTTTTCAAGTTAAAAACACATCCAAAAATAAAAATTTTAAAGAAATAAAACAGGCTTTATGATAAAATATGATTCAAAAAACTTTAGAGACACTTTTTGGATTCAAAAGAGATTTTAAGACATCAATGTTATACACTAAAATACAATCTTTATTTGCTACAGTAAATCTAATTTTAAAATTAAATTTTTGATGATAAATGAAGTTAAATACAGTACAGTGCATGTTTTTTTCATTTTAAATTTAAATTACACACTTCAATATAAATTAAAGGTGTGCATACAATTCAAAAAAAATAATCAAGCTCCAAAGATTCTGGTAATAATTATTTGTTTTTTTTTATAATATTTTTCAGTATAAAGTAAAAGAATCACATTTGCATAATAATTCAAAGTCCTTTGCTTTACGTTTTTTGTACATTTTCAAATTAATTCACCCATGTACGAAATACAAAATACATTAAATTAGGGTGAAGTAATGGTAAAATTTTATTGGATAAAATTCTGGTAAATTCAATTTTAAGCTAAAAGCTACTGTATTACTCTTTTAATTTATCAAATATTGAATAAAGAGAAAGAATAAAATTATTATTATTATGGGAAATGCAATATATTGTTTGTAAACCAATTTCAAAATTAAATCAATTTATTTAGTGTTTATTTAATTTTTATTTATATGGTGATGATTTTGAAAATTATTAAAAAAATTCTAATTTATTTTTTGTTTTTTTAAAATTGAATTTACGATCATTCAAGATTATCAATACAATATCTTTTTTAACAATACTGATAGGAAAAATCTTCTTAAAAACTTATTTTTTATGTGTAAAATAAAGCAAATGATAATAGTAATAATTTTAAATATTTTGTTTGAAAAAATCAAAAATCCTAAATAAATAATTAAACAAATAAATAAATACATCCTCATTTTTTTATTTAAAACTGAAATATATATAGGTCGATTTTTTCAAGATTTTTTTTTACAATTTTTTTGAAATGTTTTGTTGTGCTTTTTGAATAAAGAATAAGAGATTTATATATGTAGTAGAAGTTTAATAAGCCATATACATATATGTATTTGAGGATACCATTTTATATGGCCCAGGAGAGTCCCAACATTAATTGATATTGTCAAAATATATCAAAATTATTTCACCAAATATGCAAAAGAACATTTACAAGCTCATAAATCAGTATAATAAAGCTAAAGACTAATATGCACAAAAATTCAATAAACTATGTAAAAGGTCTTCTGATAATTATAATAATCAAAAGGGATGATAGATTATTTCATTCAAAATAACAACCATAGAGATTTTAAATGGGATTCAAGTAATCTAAGAAGTATTTTTACTTTTAAAATTTTAAAAACTTTAATTCTACCCCCCTAAGATGAGAATTAAGGCATTAAACTAAATGATAAGCTTCTTTTTTATTCAGAGGATACACACATATCTCAACACTAAAGAAATCACCTTATGAACTTCTTCAAATTATGGAATGTGTATTACTAGATCATTAAAGCCATTTTGATTTGTTTTCTTAATTAACAAACTGTATTCAATAAAATATGTTTTAGCTGTTAAAATTCAGTTGAGCTCATTTTAATTCAATGGGTTTCATAATTCTAGAATTGAAGTTTTCTTACAGCCAGTTATTAGGCCCATATATTGAAGAAACTTTGTTTGTTCTTCTTCCAATGAGGTATACAAATTGATAATTCCAGAATAATCTTGTCTTGGATTGAATTTTGGAATTATTTTTGTATGATCCAAGAGGCTTCTTATTTTTTTGTGGTAGTGGAATTTCAACTTATTAAGCATAAGTTCATGGAGCTTAGGTTATTAAAAGTCATACACATGGTTTATAATAAAATTTTGACTTAAATAAAAAGTTAAAAAAGGATATTAATAGTTTATTATTTTTGGTTTTTAATTTTCTTCCTACATGGTTTTACAAAGATTATTTTTATTTGAGAGTTTTTTTAAACAAACTCCTCTAATACTATATCAAAAAATGTCTTTTGATTGGTTTTTTCTTAGTTTTTCCCAATTTAATTTCTTAATTAATATTATCAGATGGGAGATCAAAGTATGAAGGCTTATAAGATTAGTAATTTTAATTATATTTCTGTCATAACCATAGGAAATACCCCCAGGGATGGATTTATGGAAATTCCATGCCATAAACATTTTTTGGTCAATTGAAGAGACCCACTTCACATTGCCATATCCTATTCATTGGCCCTCCTGCACAACATGACCTTGAATAGCCCCAAGGAAACCTTTCCAAAAATCTAGGGTCGTATAGCCCCTCAGCTAAACCCCTTTTATCATGGGGATTTAGGATTCCTAAAGCCCCTTTAGGCCTAAGTCCAATGAGGCCAAGGGGGGAAGGCCATTACCTATGGTCTTCAAACCTTACTTTGTCCACCAAGTACCCAGTGGGCGAAAAATCCATAAAACCTCAAAATAGCCACAAGCTACCATAGACCCCTCAAGATCCAGAAGTGACCCCTGACAGTGTGAGCCTGTGAGGTATGTATAACATACCCATAAGGCCACAAATGATTTAATATGCAGCTGATCTAGTCTTCAACAGAATTTTCAATTTAATTTAAAATAAAACATAACAAAAAATAAGTATGACTTTTTTTGGAGAAACAAAGTTATAAATATTATGTCATTTTTGAATTCTACACAAAAAATAACCTAGGGTACACTCACAGAGTGTTATACCAAATAATTCTTAGTTCTTATGTTATTGGAAGATTTAATAATCTCACAGTACTAATGAAACATTTTTAACATTTTTTTAAAATTGTTAAATTTAAGCTTAAATAAGCTTAAATTTGAAGTTGCATAAGCTTTATGCAAACTTACCAAAACTTTAGTTAAAATTGAGGTGTTGTGTATACTTACTGAATTGGCTAAGGATTTGCCATACAGAATGTAAATCCTGTGTGAGCTCAATTTAAAATTGTTTAAGGCCATAGTATGTCTTTAAATAAATAAAAGGGCAGAATTCATGCAAAAAGACCAAACAGAGCTGGGGTACCCAACTTTTTGGATATTCAAGGATACAATTAAGGTTGTCCACCTGTATTGGAGGATTTTCAACCTTATTTCAACTTTAAGATTGGACTTTGATCCAACCTTAAAGTTTACACTGGTTTTACCCCAATTTGAATAGGAATTTCAAGCTGCCAAAGGGTAAATCCCAATATGCAGGCTTGAAATTAATGCTTTAAGAACTCTCAAAACTTAATTAATATCAAAAAGCTTAAATATAGTCGAAAATTTAAGGTTACAAGAATTAAAACCTTATCAAAAGTTAATGTTTAGTGTGTATTGCTATTTTATGTGGAGAAATAGTAATAACTTCAAAAATTCATTGAAAAACCAATTCTCAATGGATTTGCTTGGAAATTCACACATATTACAATTTAATATTATCTATATATAAATTAAATTTTAATTATGTTTTATAAAAATATTTGCTGGGTAATTAGTGTGGAAATTTACTCTTTTAATTATACTTAAAGAAAATTAAGATGTCTTTAAAAATTAATTAAAAATTGAGTTTAAGAGATTTCTGCTTGAAGATCCACTTTCAAGTCGTTGATGTGATTAAAATTAATATAAATAAACTTATTTTATATTAAAACCTCAAATAATTAACTTAAATGAGTATTAAAGTTACTTGGAGTTAAGAATAACACTGGTAACTTTAAATTGGAACTAAAAATAAGTTACCTTAAGTTAAGAACCTTATTTTTAAGCATGGTTTTTCAGTTTTGACCTGAGCACGCCCTATATATCCATTATGAATCATGAGAGCTTCCCTGTAGACATAAAGAGAGTCTTTTCATCGCTGTTTCTGTCTGTCATCAATTATCAATCCAATCATATTAGAGATTTAAACAGGTAAGGTTTTATTATATATAAAATCTTAATATTGAAGTATTTCATTCTCTATAAATCTTAGATTAAAGAATTGGAATCATAGAAATTAGATTATTGTTGTAATCACCTATAATATTTTTTATTTTATAAAATTATTGTCTTTAGAATATCTTTGAAAATTCACAAATTCCTCTCAAAACGTTTTTAATCATGATTTTTATTATGAAGATTTGTTTGATATTTAAAGATATTGATTTTTGGCGTGTTTTGAAGTTATAATTATTATTTAATATAATAACTGTTGTTGTTTGACTTGTTGTATTAAATAAATATTATAAATATGTTTTTCTCTACAATTGTATAATTTCTGATTTATTATTAGTTTTTTATATAGAATTTTTTGATAAGAATTATTTCTGCACAGTGTGTGTTAGAATTGTTATATAAGTAATACTTATATATTATGTATAATTGGTTAAATATTTATATTTTCCATGTGTAATTGTCTCATTGAGAGCTTTACACTTCTTATTGTTATAATTGTCAGTGACTATAATAATAATAGAATAATTGTAATTTATTATGATTATCATATTTTCTTATTATTATTGTATATATTAATAAATAAGTAAATTTATATATATATAATTGTTTTGAATAATTATATTTAAATTTGTGGTTATAATATTTTATTATATTCTATTTTTCTACTAAGGACAGTCATAGTACTCTTGTAATTGTTACTATTATCAAGACTTTCATAGACAAACCTTACAGTCATTCATAAGAGAGCCATCAATCTACAATTTGCCCAAATTGTCTCAATTTCATAAATGTACTGCAAACGCCTTCTGAATATCAAAAATAACATATATGGTGCTATAAAACATTGTGCACCATTCTCCCTGAGAAATACAATGGTGAAAGTTTCAAGACTTAAATTTTTCATATGAAAAACAAAGTCACCAACCCACAAGGAATCTTTGAAGGAAGGATTCAAGGACTTCAAGCTATAAACTATGGGCACAATCAGTAGGCTTCAAAAACACTATTTGAGGACATAAAGAGCAGTTCCCTTTCTGGAATCGGTATTTTCAACTATGAAGTGTTTTCCCAAGGGAATAATGGAAAGGAATTCTCAAGGGATAGTCAAGAGGAAGTTTTTCAAGTCAGTTGTCCACGTCTCAAAGCTCCCTGACCTCCCTGGGAAGCTTAGTTTATCCATACAGGATGAATGAAAAAAGTATGGCATCAACCTTTTTGGTAAATGAAATTCATACACACAGTTCATTTCCCAATCTGGCCAAGGTGTATTTCCTAAAATAGTCAATACAGCCGCTCACCATCCATACAGCTGGGTTTGAAACCAGAAAAGAGCAGTCTGTTTCTTCCTCACATATACTGACCACTTTCCCCAGCTAATTAATCTAATTGATTTATTATTATATTTATTTTCTGCTAATATGTATAGTGAATACTGATATTTTTCATTCAGTCATTTGTAGCTCTTTCATTTTGTGTCAGCCATATGAATGGTCATATTTTCTACTAATTAAATTTTATGTCTGGAGGGTTGAAAAAGTAATAAAGAGTTTACTTGGTTGGCTTCTTGACAATTAGCTTTCTGTCTTACTGAATAGCATCTTTTATGTGCGTTATCCTTGATAAATAAATATACTCTTTTATATTTCTTTAACTATTTGGAGTCTCCCACCTGAGTGACAGAGAAATCATGTTTCTCCCAAGAGCCCCTGTCATAAATGCCATTTTTGATTCCACAATGGCCCTTTCCAGTGCCATAAATGCCCTTTGCAATGCCATTTGAAATGGCATAACTGCCATAAAGAATGAAAAAATCCCATTCTTGTGAAGTTTTTGCTGTTTCTTTCTTCTGATTGAAAAAGGAGCCAGGGAATACCTTAGGAAACATGCTATTTGTTACATTTCATTGCCATATTGCTTATGTGCTTTTACCAGGACCCTTTTCTGCAATTTTCCTTTTTTAACAAAAATATTAATTTATAAATAACTGAATCTTCTCAATTAATATGTTTTTTCTCAAAAATGAATAAAAATTCAAAATTCAAAATTCATATTGGTATATCTAGGGGGTTGGTAAACACACGTAAGCCCTTATGTGTTTTTACAAATTTATGTTAAAAACACATAGTTTTATGGTAAAAACAGGTAAGTGACCTTATTTTTCAAAAAGAAATTCCTCAGGCTCAGTTTTGAGGATTTTTTTAATTTTTTTTGCCATATTTTTCCCAACTTGGCATGTCAATAAGCACAATTTTTTTTTGCCAAATTTCACCAATTTGGCCAATATGCCAAAATGGCATATTTGTTTCCAAAACTCATTTAAAATCTTCCCACTTATTAATGTCCTTCATTTTTTTTACAATGAAGGGTTCAATGTGAAGAATAAAGCACCAATATGCCTATTTTTAAAAAGTGAATTTAATAACTTCCCACTTATGAGTTTCCTACATTTTTTTTAAATTAAAGGGTTCAATCTGGACAATAAAGAACCAGAAGCTCATGAATTGGGAAATTCTTTTTGGTGGGACAACAAGTGAAGGTGCAATGAGTGTTTTTTTTAACTGTTTTTTTCTTGTGTGTAATATGACTATTTTCAAGCACAAAAGTTCCACATATTTGATTAAAAAGGAGACTGAGGTGGGATTTAAGCAATAAATATGACTGAGGAGGGTGATAATTGGCATAAATTGTATATACAAAAATCAATCAATCAGAATCAACATCCAAAATAGTGGGTTTTCTCTGAGAGGGGGGGAGGAAGATTGGACAAATACATTATTCTGTGTTTCTTAAATTTATCAGCCCACCCCAGGGCTTGTTTTTGGGCATGAATATCCCAGTTCACAGTAATGGGGGGGACTGGATAAACTTTAGAAATGATGATGTCCAAAGGAACAAAATGAGCACAACTATTCAAGAAGCCGATACAAATGGGGGGATTATCATTTGGAGGACAGAAATAAGGGAAAAAAGAAAAAGATTGGGCTGTGGAATAAAAGAAAACTGGTTCTTTATACTTATTTGCAATTGGATCCCCCATGTCAGGCATGGACATCCACTTGCTTTTTGGAGCCTGGCCAACATCTTCATATCATTCAATTCTTTCCAAATAAGAGGATAATGAGGGAATTAAGGTGTTCATGGCTTCATAAAGGTCTTAATTTTGGTGAATTTCTTCAGCCAAGTCACCTCTGACATCAGCCCATTGATCTTGAGTCTTGTAAATAAAGTGGGATACTGTTCTGTAGCCACAGTTTCCATCACCCTGGACATTGATGGCCTTGAAGGTATATTTCAATATAAGCTTGGGCAAGTCTTCTGAGCCAGTTATCTGATAAAATAAGTTCAAACAATGAATAAATATCAAAATAAACAACAGAAAATTACATTAAAAAGAATCAGAAACTAACAAACAGCTTGGATCATTCATCACTTGTGTGATAATTGCTTTGATAATGCTCACAGGCAAGTCAATTGCATCATAGATATTCAAACTGGTGACAGGCTTGTGTGATTTTATTTGTGAGGTTTTTCTTCCAATTGCCAATCTTCTGGACCCTCTAAGGTTTACTTCTGATTTATTTAATTCAGTTGCTGAGGGTAGTGAATCTGATGAACTGATGGATTTAGATAATGAGTCCTCAGAATATTCAGAATCTTAAGATGAGTCCACTTCCATAATTGGAGAGGGGACATTTGACTGGGATCTTGATGTTGTTGTACTGGTCACTTTTGAGGGGAGTCTTCCTCTTCTCTTGGATTGACTTTCAATAATTTCAAATCTTGAAGGTTCTCTTTTGTCTTGATTTTTGTTTTTATTCTTGGCTCCTTGGGGTCTTCCACGGATATTCTTGCATTCTAGAGGGTCTTCATAATATTGATCATCCTCTTGACTCTTGGGAATTTGATCAAATGGGACTTTGCCAGTCAAAACATCTTGTAAATGTTGAATTATTGGAGTGATTTCTGCCATTGGTCTTTGAAACAGGTCTTCCCCAATGTCCTCAAATATTTTCTTGGCTTCATTCTCTCTTTCTTTTTTAACACTTTGATCATCACCTTCAAAACCAGCCTGAGAAGAATATGACAAATAAAATCAGTTAATAAGAAAAAAATAATAATAAGAAATTAAAAAACCCTCATAGGCAAATTCAAATGCCATTGAGGAAGAAAGTCTGATAATTCAACCCTTTGGCGCTTGGAAAATGCCTTTTGGGTCTTATGCTTGCAAGGAATGCCTTTATAATTGTTGTATTTTTTGGTGCATTTTTCATTTGGAGGAAATTTTGTTTTAAAATTTTCAAAGGCAATCTGAAGAGCATAATGAGACACCTTGCCATTGAGGGCACAGATGTGTGGAGGAAAATTCTTGACATGGACAATCATTTCTTTGGAGATTCTGTTGATTATTTCAATAAATTGTTTTCTGAATGCCATGTGGAGAGCCCTGACTACCTCCGATATAGTACCAGTGAACGTTTGGAGCCAAATTTTCACCATGGCATGGGCACCTTCAGCTCTGGAGGTGGAGCCCACACTCAGGTGGCAATGGTGGCTGGTCCAGGCTGGCACATAATAATCCTTTAGAGGAAGCCACGTCTTTTCCAAATATTGCAAGATCTCAGGATTTTTGACTTGATTTTGAAGATTCTTTTAGTTGTTTTTGAAAGGCTTTTAAGTGGATGAATACATAAGCTGAGAAATGAATCCCAAAGTCATTAATAAAGACAATAATAAGAAAAAAAGTGAAATAAAGTGAAACAAAGTGAAGAAGTATATTACTTGATTGCAAAGGCCCATAAAATTTTCAAAATCAGTTCCATGACCAATTTTCTTCATGCAATGAGCAGATACATCCTTGTTGATGTGCCAAATGCATAGCATGACTTTAGAGTCTGGGAAGAGCTTCTTAATAGAGTTTTTCAAGGCCAGATCCCTGTCAATAACAATAACTGGAGGGGAACAAGATTGGTGTTGTTGACGACCTTTTCTATGTATTGATTTAATGCCCAATTATATGAGGGTTCATTTTCATTCTTCATCAAAGAAAAAGCCCCAGAAATGGTCTTATTGGTTGAGCTGAATCCAACAATATGAAAAAGGGGGATTTTGTACCCATTGGTTTTATAAGTACAATCCATAAGAATGACATGAGGAAAGCCATGAAGAAGTTTTATGGCCAGGGGGTGAGTAAAAAGCAAGGAGGTAATTTGTCCCTCAGAATCCCTTGCAGAGGACCAAACAAAATTTTCTTCTTTGAGAGTGTCAATAAGAGCATCAATGGGCCTTCTGCCTTGCAGTTTGTCTTTCTTGATTTTATTGACTTGGTTGTAAATGTCTTGAAGGATTACAGGCCTGTCAGACTCCCTCTGGCTGCATAATTGGGCCTGAATTTGCCTTGGCATGAGCAGTGATTCACACATTTGAGCAATTTGGGATGTTTCTTGCTCATTGAATTTCCTGAAAGCAGGATGTGCCATGATATTTTCAGTGGCATCATGGCTATGTTCATGATTTTTGACTTCAAGAGTCCAAGTGCTACTCTTGGCATATTTCGTGGCATAAATTCTCAAAGGACAGTCAATTTTTCTTGAGGTGACTGTTTTGGAGGGGCGTTTGTTGGGATTTGGGGTGCCATACCTGTCAGAACATATTTCAATTTGGTTGTGGGTCATATTGGACCTCAAGGTCAACACAGCATACCCCTGATCCCTGGCAACATTATGCACATGTTGCCAAAGAAGCTCAAGGGTCTGAAATTCACCTTCAGTGGGGGGTTGAAGCATTTTTTTAATGAAAAATATGTATAAAAGTGAAAAAAGGGGGAATTGGGGTAAGAACCTTTTGAAATGTGAAAAAGAAGTGAAAAAAGGTGTGAAAAATGAACAGAAGTGGTTAGGAGTGAGAGAAAGTGGTTTAAATGTGCGATTAATAGATGAGGGAAGGGAAAAAATTGAAAATTGAGAGGCTTCAAAGCAGGTTGTTGTGGCAGAAAATGCAGTCTTTGGGGGAAAAAAAGAAAAAAAGTGTGAAAAGCTTTGCAAAATGCCTTTGGTAATGCTGTTTTTCCAAAAAAAACAATGGTTTGGGGTGGGGATCATATGGATTATTGGGGTGTTTGGGCTTTTTTTGGGGGGGGGGCTGGGCAAAAACATCTGAAACAATTTGAGCTAGAGAGGTTTTGTGGGAAAAAAACCTCTTTTGGGCATGTTTTGGCCCAATACAGGCCCAATTGTGTTTCATTTTTAATTAAAAATGGGCCCAGGGCACCCCTTATGTGTTTTTACCAATTTGCTTACATGTTTTTACCAACACCCTATATCTATTCGTTACTAAATTAATTAAATTGAGGAACAAAACTCTTCCTTTGACCTTTTTCATTTTTTTCTTGAGGGATTAGACAACTTTTTTATAATAAAATTCCTATTCATCTTTCTGCTTTTTTCCTTTGAAAGGTTATAGATAAAGGTAAGCAATATACAATATATCTGCAAAAAATTAGAACATATGCAAAATGAATCAGATTAATCTCATATGTTTGAATTTCTTTTTTGTATGTATACATTGATTTTAACTCAATTTTCTCTTTTGAAAATTTAAAATTGGATAAAGCATCGAAGTTTTCATTTTTTTGTATTTTTGGTTTCATTCTCAAAAAAGTAACCAGTTCATAATTTGATTTTTTTAGTCTATACTTCAATAACCCAATTGGTAAGTTTTACAACCAGGTATTTAACAAGCATTTTCCAACCCTAGTTTTGTAAGGTCTGGATTTGAAACTTTGATTAAACATCAAATACTCTTCCTGTCCTTAAAATTTGTATAACGTAAAATTTAATGAAGAATAGTAAATCTTTAGAGTATTTGAAAGAAAACATGCATCATTTCTTGTTTTTTCAGAGTGTTAGTATAAAACAATAATATTATAAAGATTCATTGCTTTAATCAGAATAAAAATTTATCCAAAAATACTATACAAGGGATGTTTAAGGCTACTGTCACAACCACATGTAATCACCACCAATCGGTTTTTACGGAAAATAAAGCCTCACCCCATTCTATGGCCAATTGGACCATTTTGGTGTTCTATGGCCTTGAGGTCATATCAGCTTTCACTGTCCACTTATGGCCAAAGGGCATATCCTGCAACCATTGGCCCTTTCGGCCAATTCTCCACCTCACTAACCCCCAGGCCAATACCTTTGTTTTGGGCCTGGAGGGTCCCTCTGGTCTTCCGGGGGCTTCTGGGCCCTTGGACCAACCCCTTTGATCATGGGGTCTAAGGCCTAAATGGTCCATGGGACCCTTAGGCCCCTTTTTGCCTAAACCCAATGGGGCCAAAAGGGGAAAAGGGGGAAATCCACCATCCCCCAAGTCCAAGTGGGCCTACCTGGGCCAATTTTGGCCCCCAATCTCAAAAATCCCAAAAATGGCCGAAAGTACCCCAGGAACCACATTTTGGACAATTTTCAGGGAAAGACCTCTCCTTCACCAATGTACTCCATACCAAAGGATCCAGGGGTGGTGCATATATGATATAATATACCATTATTCACCAATTTTTCTCAGAAATTCAATGGTGATGTTTTTGGGACCATATTATGTATTTTCAATTCAAGTCCCCAAATCCATCACCCATTTTGAAGGAAGTCCCTTAAGTCATTCAATCTTGAAATTTCTGGCGGCCACCAGAAGACCATTAAAGGACCCCAACCACCTGGCCCTGCAGGGGTTGGGTTCTATTCTTTTCAGGATTATTTCATGGGTAATTTAAGAGGTTATCAGTCATTCAATCAGTCATCAAGGCATCAAGTACTTCAGTATTCTTTTGCAAAATTAATTTGTCCATACAGGCTGTATTGAAGCAAGCTGTATGGCCTTGGCCCTTTTGGGCCAATTCATATTCTACTGTGGGAAGTCAATCACAACGTTCAATTCTTGTGCTGGCCAGATCTGGATCAACCCAAAACAGTCATTACAGCTGGGTGATCAACCCTCCAGGATCAGCCTTCAGTTTTTCACATATACTGGCCACCTTTTCTGCCCTGGGTACTTTTCCCCTAGTTAATTAATATATTGGATTTATTTTTATTCTTATTTTCATTTCATTTTATCAAAGTAAATACTGATAATCTTAGGTCAGTCATTTGCACCTTTTTTCCTTGGCCTGTCAGTGGATATTGGTGGTCATATGCTTTACTAATTCCATTGTTCTTTCTGGCAGGCTGAAACAGTGAATTGAGGATTCATTTGGTTGGCTATTTGGCTTTTGGCTTTCTTTTATGATCCTTGAGCATTGGCTTCCTTCTTCTTGTATATTTGGCATATTTGTCTTTACTCTTATTCTTACTTAAATAAATATAAACCTTGATATTTCCTTATTCTTTTGCAGCCCTCAAAGTCAGTTCTTGATTCCTGAGTGCCAAGGCACTATTGTTTTCCACTAGAGCCCCTGTGACAGGCTACAAAAGAAATTCTTTCAAGATAAATTTCAATTGCAATTAATTGAGTGAAGAACTGCAGGAAATTAATATGAGAGAAATTTCTTTAAAAATTATATTGAATTGAAAACAACTTCAAAATTTATCAGAGTGAATTTGGAAACAAAGTAACAAAGATAACAGTGAGGAAAGATTCTTTAATTCACTTTTGGGTTGGTTCAAGGGTAGAAATGACTATAAGCCTTACAAACAATAATTCTTATGATTTTTTCACATGGTTAAAAGCTTTCAAGTGATTAAAAAAGGTGTTTCAAATCTTTTATTGATTTTTTTAACAGCTTTCAAATCAATCATAAAAGGAAAAGATTATAACATGAAGAGAAAATAGAGCGAAAGAACAAATTCTTTTGTAGCCAACAACTTCCTCACTCCAAAAGGAAATTTGCTCTCATAACTGGTGAGAAACACACTGGTAACAAGAAATCCAGTTATGGCATCATTGAACCCTGGTTTAGTCCAAAGAAGGTCTGTTTTTAGCCATTGTCTGCTACCTTCAGCCATTTTTTCCCTTAAATCAGCTATTGCTATAGTAATACCTGGTTTCAAGCCTTGAAAACACATCAGAATGTGTGTAAGAGATGTCGAAACCAGTCAAAACAGTTTTTTGGCAAGATATTTCCAGCTTAAGGGTAATTTTCCCCTCTTGGCAACAGTCAAAACTGCCCTGGTAAGTATCAACATCTCATCATCAATTGATTTACTGACCATGTGACTGAATCCCAGGAAAAAGATGATCTACCTTTGTGTGAATTTTGAAATCCCATGCCTGTCAGAAAGAAATTTGGGGGAGTCTGGCACCCTTGGAGCCAAGATTCCTTTTCCCCCCAAAATTAATTGTTCAAATTGTTTTTTCTTTAATTCCTCATCAGGTATTATACTAGAGATTTACATATGCAATTCATTTGAAAAATTGTAGTACACAACTGTAGAAACTGATTCCCCATGTAAATTCAAGTGCAGTCATGTAATAAACTTGCACATTTGTCCATTTTGATTGAAATACTTCATTTCCTCATAGTTTCTAAACTACACAACACACCTTAGTTTTAACACAAAGGTTTTTGCTTAACACCACATGTGGTGTGAATTAAATTAAGGTTTTTAGGATTTTCAGATATGCATACATAAACTACTAAAAACTTAATTTAAGCTTATTTAGAGTTGAGTTACTGACCTTTCACCCAGAGGTGACCTCACCTGGGTTTTTATGAGGAATTGGATTGTAAAAAGATTTTCATAAGCCAATTTATTTAAAAAAAATTATAACCATTTTCTTTTAACTTTTTTCCAAAAAATTGTAATTTTAATATTTCTGTTAAAAACTTATTTTTACTTAATTTTTTCAAGTAACAGTTTATTTTGACAATTTGAAGTTTCAATTTAATTTTATTTTGATACTATAATACTTTTTTTAATTTTGTATATACATTTTATATTTTTATTTCAATTTTTTGTATAATATAAATAAATGAATTTATTTATAGTTACGAAATAATTTTTTTATTTGTGGCCTTTTGAGAATATAGAAATAGCTCTACGGCTCACAATGTATACATAAAACCCTTTTATCATCATTTTGATACTTTTTCTGCAGGTCAAAATCTTAGTACTAGCTCTCAATAGCTTCTATATAGAATCAATAATGAACCAAATATTAGTGATTGGAAACTGCAGTCATGTTGGTCACATAACTTCAAATTGATTGTGTATACAATTATGTATTTCGCTTGATGATCTAATGAGTGGTATATCCCAAAGCACAAAATAAGTTGAAAAAATTATTCATGCGACTGTTAATTGTTTCTTAAAACTGGACTTGATATTTATAATAAGAGTAATTATTGAAGTATTGAAGGAAATATATAAAAGGATTTTTATATAAATTGTAAAAGTATTCAATTCTCTTCAGGATATAAACTTGAGTTTATAAAATAGAAAGTATTCTAAAAAACATCTTAGGAAGTTAAATCCGAAAATAAGAGTGATAGAAAATTTCTTTCCAAATCATCAAGTAATTGAAAAAACATATCTGTGGTCGATAAAGTCTTGGTTGTTTTCCGGATGGGTCTTACTGAGAAAGGTTTCTTTTAGAGCCAAAATATCTCATGTAAAAATAGCTAAAATTAATTGATACCGAAGGGTGGTAGCACTAAAAAACAAAATGGAACAGATAAAGTAGAAATTCCTTATTATAGATGGAAATCTTATAATTAAGTATTGAATTCACTCTTAATGCTCAATAAGATCAAAAGGGAGGCTTTCTTTTCCCCACTTTAAAGGTGACTATTTGCATAAATACTAATACTACTGAAGACAAATACAGAATATATATATATCTATCATGTTAAATAGTGGAGAATATATATCCTCTTGTGCTTCAAACAAATTTATGTAATGAATTGAAGAAACCAAAGAACTCAACTGATGCATATCCATATTAATATTAGGATTCAAAGCATATTTTATAACCGGATAAATTGATAGAATTATAACAAGATCTTGAGGAAGTGGCTCAAAGATTTAAACAATTCAGGAATGGTTAGCTAAAAAAACCTAACAAAGACTAAACTTGAAATGAATTTCTGGTAAAAATGAAAAATTTCTGTTTAAGAAAGGGTCCAGTATAAGAAAAATCTGAGATAAAAACAAGAAAAAGCTACCATTGCACATGGGAAGGTGCACAAACATTTAAAGCTTTATTGATAATAGTCATAAAAAACAATAGGTGTTTGATGGTATGAGAATTTTCAGAAAGAGTTAAGCCTTGAATAGGCTCAATATACTCTTAAACCAATTAACTTGATTCATGAATCCATTGACTGCACTAGAGGTAGATATGTAAGGATTCTGAGATAATTAGGAATTCAAGTTTATTAAAAATCTTCAACGAATTATCATTGATCAGCTCCCATCATTTATTATTCCTGATATTCAATTCTGAAATACCAGTTACAAGCTTCTAATTATATTCCTGTATAGAATTTGAGATTTTAAGTATGATCCCGCTCAATAAAACAAGGGAAAATGATATATATGTAAAAGATTCAAGCAATAATATCTTACAAAGATTGAATAATTGAGCATATGGGTTCAAAAACACTTATTAGCTATTTATTATCTAGCACTTAATATTAGTCTTCATTTGAAAAGGTAGATGGAGAAATAAATTAAAGTCTACAGAAAATCATAAGTGTGTCTTTTATAGTCTTACAAAGAGATACTATATCAACAAAAGTATTGTTATTTTTCAAAGGGATTAATAATATGAAATATTTAGATAGTTTTAGTATCAAAGGTAGTAAAATATATCAATTTGAAGACTGAGTTTTATTTCAATTTTTCCTCAATCAAATTTTGATCAGGCCTGGTATTACCAAATTGAATTCAATTTATTCCACTAGATAAGTGATATTTCTAGTGGTTATTTTTGAGTAAATATGCATAATAAATTGAATAAATAAACGCAAAAAGGAGCCTGGAAGGGGATTGAAACCTGGTACTCAACCTCATTTGAGCAGCACCCAGAGGAAGAATCATACCACACACTACTGGCAAGTGTCTGACGCTGTGGCATGCAACGTTGTCCTGACGCTGCAAATTCTAGCACCAAACACATTTCAATTAACTTTGTTTCATTTATCTATGTTCAAAATAGGCTTACTTGTTCTGTTTATTTATATTACATTTAGTTTTATTTTTAACAAATTCCTAGAAATTTATTTTTGAACACCACATTTTATTTTTTTCTTTTAAAGATCAATTTTTAACCATCAAAATGGAAGTTTGTGATTGCCCTCAGTGCATTGAATTTGACTTTACAGACCAAAACAGCAAGAAAACTCGTGGTGTTCTTGTTTCTCGGAGGACTCATAATCAACATTGGGCTAAAAATTGTCAATCTGTTCAACTCTTATCCAATATCATATCAAAAACTACCCTATTGGACCATTCCAAGTCAAAGGAGGGTCAGAATCCATCAGATCAAAGTCACAAAAGCAGTAAACCAGATCATTGTACTGAAAATAGCTTCGGAGAATAGTATCATAAGCTGTTTGGATATTTTATTTTAAATGACTCTGCTGATCGGCTACTTTTTATGAATTAGGCCTTCTGCTTTTCTTTATTTCATGGTTATATGTTGTTGGTGGGATGAGCCAAGAGGAGTGTCAAGTTGCTCAAAGGTATCTCATTTCTATTGTCAACCTTTCAAGACGACTCAGTAAAGTGAGTATATTCAGCCACAGATTTCAGAGGATGTGCAGACTATTGTTAAGAAGTTCAACCTTTCTCCCAAGCTTTCTCAATATGTTTTTTGTTCCAGATGCTATGCTACCTACAATTCTGAAACAGCTCCTTATGACTGCCAATACAAGAACTTCCAAACATCTCTTCCATGTGGCACTTTTGTTTCATCCTGTCCATTTCATTAGACCTCTACTTCACCTTTGAAGGATTTCCATGCATTATTCTAGATCTCAACAAAATCACCAAAAGAGAAGTCCATTTTCAGTGTATGTAACCCAACATTTCTCAAATTGGCTCAGATGGTTTCTTCCTCAAGTTGAGAAATCAATTGAAGATTGGCAAAAATCGTTAATTACAACAAGTGATTCAATTTATGATTACCAACAATAACCAGCATGGGAGGTGCTCTACCCCCAATCCCATGAAAGTCAAAACTCAACAAAGCTAGAGTTGGTGTTCAGCTTTTTTACTGATTGGTTTGATTGTAAGGTGTGGATATGAAAATTTCATTAAAAATGAAGTACTTTTCCTGTCCTCAAAATTTGTATGAGGTAAAACTCAATTAAAAATAGTAAGAAATATTATTTTTAAGAGATAACACACCAATTTTATTGTTTATAACTTTATTAGTATAAAGCAATACTATTATGAAATATTATTGTTTTATCAACAATAAAAATTTATCCAAAAATACTCTACAAGAGATATTTAAGGCTACAAAAGAAATTTCTTCAAGAGCAATGTCAATTGGAATTAATTGAGCAAAGGACTGGAAGCATTTAATTGAAGAACAGAGTCTTCAAAAAAGAATATTAAAGAAGAAACACACCCAAAAGTGAACAGACTGAATTTGGAAACAAAGTGACAAAGTTTACAGTGATGAAAGATGCTTTAATTCACTTTTTGGGTGGTTCAGGGGTAAAAATGATTATAAGAGCTACAAAAAATGATTATAATGATTTTTTCACATGGGTAAAAGGTTTAAAATGACTTAAGAAATGTTGTTGGAATCTTTTATTGATTGGTTTAACAATGTTTAAACTATGTATAAAAGGAAAAGATTCTAACATGAAGAGAAAAGTGGGGCAAAGAAGACATTCTTTTATAGCCATCAATTTTCTTACTGAAAAAGTAAAATTTACTCTTGTCAGTCGTGAAAAACAGTCTGACAACAGAAAAGCCAATTATGGCATCATTGAACCCTGGTTTAGACCAAAAAGGAGCTGGTTTAAGCCATTTTTAGCCATTTTAGACCCTCAAATCAGCCATTACTATAGCAATACCTGGTCTAGAGCCTTCAAAACACGTCAGAAAGTGTTCAAGAGGCTTAGAAACCAGTTAAAACTGTTTTTACTAACATTGTTTTAGCTTAAGGGTAGTTTTACCCTCTTGGCAGCAGTTAAAACCACCCTGGTTGGTATCAAACCCGCATCATCAATTCAGTCACAGACCCTGTGACTCAATTCCAGGCCAAAAGTGATGAAATTTTGCCTGAATTTTGACATCTCACGCCTTTCAGCAAGGATTTTGGGGGTCTGGCTCCCCTTAGAGCTAGAGTTCCTTTTCCCCCCCAATTTTAATCTTTCCAAAAAAAATTTCCTTTAATTCCTCATCATGTATTATAATTATAACTTACATATGTAATTCAATTGAATTGTACAGTAAAATAAAGTAATAATTGATACCTCATATGTAAATCAAAGTTCACTTATGTAATACACACGCACATCTTGACATTTCAATTGAATTCAATTGAAAATACTTCAATTCCTCATAATGTGTAAACAAAACACAACACCTCAATTTTAACACTAAAATTGATGGTTAACACCAAATGTGGTGTGAGTTAAATTGAAGTTTTGAGGAATTTCAACTTTTGTATTGAAAATACTAAAAACTTAATTTAAGCTTATTTAGAGTTGAGTTACAAAAATTTCACTCAGAGGTGACCCCACCTAATTTTTTATGAGGAATCAAATGGTGAAATAATTTTTATATGTTTCTTTATTTTTAAATTATAATTAAGTTTTGATTTTTAAATATGAATTTTTCTCTCATATTTCAATTTTTATTTTTATAATATAAATAAATTTATTTTATTTATATTTGTATTTTAATTTATCATTTGTGGTCTTTTTGGTATACAAAAATACCTTTAAGGCTCACATTCCCTCCCCCTCAAAAAGAATATTACTTTGGAATATTATTATTTCTAGTGTGCCTGAACCTTCTGAGAAGTTCAGTAGCTTCAGGTATGTCCTTTTCTGGAAACCATTCATCTTCAGAAGTTGGGTCACTGTACCTAACAAGGTATTCCCTTACTTTGTTGGTTCTCAACTTTCTTTCTTTGAGAACTTTGGTAATTTTCTTACTACCAGATGGCTCAACAGGAGCTATAGCTTGGGGAATTTTATTCCTCAAGGGAAACTTTTCAGCATCACTATATTTATATGGCTTTATCAAGCTCACTGGAAATGTAGGATGCTTATTCCTAAGCTCTTCAGATAACTCTAATTCAACAGCATTTTCTCCATGGAGGGCCTCAATAACAAAAGGTCCTGCAAAGGAGTCTTTCAGCTTTTTACATGCTTTGATGTTATTGAAGTTAGTGGTGGATACAAGAACTAAGCCCCACTTTGAAATCTGGTGTTGCATGTGATTTATCCCATTTGTCCTTAGCATATGCAAAGGAGTCCTCCATGCACCTTACTGCATGCTTTCTAGCTTTGTCTAGCATTCCCTTGAAGCTAGCAGCTGTGGGATGTATTTCAATCAAGTCTTTCCTCAAGGAATATTGGGGTAATTTGGGGTTCCATCCTTTTTCTAGAATAGCAGGAGTTTGATTGGTACTGGCATGGATTGATGTTTTATATGCTAATTCCAGTGCTGGCAACAGAGTACACCAATCATGGGTAAATCCATCACAATCTTTGAATTCAAGGCCATATGCACAAAATTTTCTCACCATGTCCTCTAAGGTTTGGATCATCCTTTTAGCCAGTCCATCAGTTTGTGGGTGGTAGGCTATAGATGTGAGCCTTGGAGGTAATTTCATATACCCAAAAGACCACAAATACAAAATTAACATATATATATAAATAAAATAAGTTTATTTATATTATTAAAATAAAAATCAAAATATAAATATAAAATTATATTCAAAATTAAAAATTTTTATTACAATTTAAAAATAAAATTACATTAAATTTTGGAATTATATAATTACATTTATACTTGAAAAAATTAAGTAAAAATGAATTTTTAACAAAATTTTTAAAAAATAAAGAAATTGGGAAAAAGGTTAAATAAAAGCTATTATAGCTTTTTATCCAATAAATAAACATATAAAAATTATTTCACCATTGGATTCCTCATAAAAAATCAGGTGGCGTCACCGCTGAGTGAAAAAATTTGGTAACTCAACTCTAAATAAGCTTAAATTAAGTTTTTTAGTATTTTCTGTATGAAAATTGAATATCCTCAAAACTTTAATTTAATTCACATCACATGTAGTGTCAATCACCAGAAATTGTGTTAAAATTGAGGTGTTGTGTATATTTTAGAAGTTATGAGGAACTGAAGTATTTTCAATTGAATTCAATTGAAATGTCAAAATGTGCGCGTGTATTACATAAGTGAACTTTGATTTACATATAAGGTATCAATTATTACTGTATTTTACTGTAAAATTCAATTGAATTACATATTTAAGCTATAAGTATAATACATGATGAGGAATTAAAGGAAAAATATATTGGAAAGATTAAACTTGGGGGGGAAAAGGAACTCCAGCTCTAAGGGGGAGCTAGACCCCCAAAATCCTTGCTGACAGGCGTGTGGTGTCAAAATTCACGCAAAAGTTCATCACTTTTGGCCTGGAATTGAGTTACAGGGTCTGTGGACTCAATTGATGATGAGGTTTTGATACCAACTGGGGTAGTTTTAGCTGTTGCCAAGAGGGTAAAACTACCCTTAAGATAAAACAGTTATAGTAAAAACAGTTTTAACTCGTTTCTACGTCTCCTAAACACATTCTGACGTGTTTTGAAGGCTCTAGACCAGGTATTGCTATAGCAATGGATGATTTAATGGTCTAAAATGGCTAAAAATGGCTTAAACCAGCCCTTTTTGGTCTAAACCAGGGTTTAATGATGCCATAATTGGCTTTTCTGTTGTCAGACTGTGTTTCACGACTGACAAGAGTAAATTTTACTTTTGGAGTAAGAAAATTGATGGCTACAAAAGAATGTCTTCTTTGCCCCACTTTTCTCTTGATGTTAGAATCTTTTCCTTTTATAATTAGTTTGAACATTGTTAAACAAATCAATAAAAGATTCCAAACACCTTTCTTAAATCATTTTAAACCTTTTAACCACGTGAAAAAACTATTATAATGATTGTTTGTAACTCTTATAATCATTTTTATCCCTGAACCACCCCAAAAGTGAATTAAAGCATCTCTCATCACTGTCAACTTTGTCACTTTGTTTCCAAATTCACTCTGGTCACTTTTGGGCGTGTTTTATCTTCAATATTCTTTTTTAAAGACTTCGTTCTTTAATTAATTGCTTGCAGTTCTTTGCTCAATTAATTCCAATTGAAATTGCTCTTGAAGAAATTTCTTTTGTAGCCTTAAATATCTCTTGTAAAGTATTTTTTGGATAAATTTTTGTTGTTGGTAAAACAATAAATCTTTATAATATTATTGTACTATACTAATAAAGTTATAAACAATAAATTTGGCGTGTTTTCTCTTAGAAATAATATCTCTTACTATTTTTAATTGAATTTTACCTTATACAAATTTTGAGGACAGGAAAAGTACTTGATTTTTAATCAAAGTTTCTTATCCACACCTTACAATAAAGAAAGACAGCTTAGTGCCAAATAATTGGTGAAGATTTGTCCATAGTGCTGAAGTGAATTTGGGATCTCTATCACTAATGGTATTTGTAAATATTCCAGTCCATGACACTACTCTATTCAATATCAGAAGAGCTGTATCCATGGCTGTATCATCCTTGTGACATGGTAAAAAGGTTGGAGTTTTACTAAATCTGTCCAAAATTACTAGGCAAGCACTATAACCTCTGTCACCTCCTGGTAGTAGTCCAGTTACCCAATCCATATGGACAATTTCCCAAGGTCTTCTTGGTTCTTGGATTTTTATCATATTTCCAAGTCTCTTGCCACTGGATTTATTTGCCTTTTGGCATCTGTCGCAGGTTTTGAAATACTCTGCAACATCTTCCAGCCACATTGGCCACCATATGCAGGTCTGTGTTGCCTGTAATATCCTGCAAAACCTAAGAATGACTGAATTTTTTTCTTCTTCTGAGGCATGGGTTTTAGCAATACTGCTGAAACTTTGTTTTTGTAAATTCCAAGGGACAAACCAGATACAACATGTCATAGTGCCTTAAGTTCTTTAAATACAAAATGGCATTTCTTCAAGGAGATTTTCATGTTTACTGATTGAATGTTTGTCAAAACTCTGGACAATCTGTACATGTGCTCCTCCCAAGCCTTGGAACAGACAATAATGTCATCAATGTAAATGATTAACCATCCCTCTGAGAGTTCTTCAGGGAAGATTTCATTCATCATTGTCAGCCTGTGACTCAAAACAGAGCACTAGCATGACATCCAACATACCATAAATAATGGTATGACAAGTATTGAACAAACATAGTCAATACAGGTAATAATTAAGAGAAAACAACCCTCTTACATTAAACACCAACCTTATCCAAACAGAATAAGGAAACCTAGAGGAGAATAAACAAGTCAAAACCCTTATTTTCACCTCTCATCTAACTTATGCATATTTAAGTTATCCTATACCAAAATGGTATTTTTCTTAAAGCTCACAAAGAGAGCTACACAATGATATCATCCATGTTGTTGTAACACCACTACAACTGGAGATACCATATAACCTCATTTTCAAAACCAAGTCCCCCTGAAAGTCAAAGAGGGCTTGTACAAAACTGTACAAAAGTATAACCAAATTAAAGATCTCAACAAGAGCTTTAATTTGAGACACCTTAGACCTCTGTATCTCTTAAATTGACTGAGGGATCTTGGTTCAAAGGTTTAATACCCAAAATACAGATATTCTGAAAATAAGAAAATAAACAAACCCCTGTATCTTTGGCATACACTCATACAACTGTACAGTGTCATATACCAAACTGTAGGGCTAATCAAGCCCTACAAAACTGTATCATCAGAATACAGATATCTTCCAAACTGAAGAAGATATCTGGTATGGAAGTTTTTGAAGCCTCATACTGATGTACAAAAATACATCCAAAAAGTTAAAACCCTTATAACTTTTGCTATTTTAAAGAAGGGTAAACATGAAGCATACCAAATTGAAGAGCTCATTAAGCCCTTCAATTCTGTGCTCTTAGTTTCTTGATATCTCAAAAACTGACCAAGATATCTTGGTTGGAAGTATTTTGGCCAATACTGGCCTGTACCAAACCTGTACCAACCAGTACAGTCTTAATACTCAAAATAATGGTTGTTCAAAGCTTAAACCCGCCCAGAATGACTAGTATTGGTCATACAAACACCAGAAAAACGTCATCCAAGTGCTGACGTGGCAGGTGAAAAGTTTTTTCATCCTGTATTGATCCAGAATGATCATTTGTGGTCCCAAAACCACAATTCTGCCTCTACTGACGTCAGAATTGAGGATCCAGAACCACAGACTGGCCAATGGAGTGAAAATTTTCACTCCTCTGACATGTGAAGAGTAAATAACTCTTGACAGTCTTGAAAGATATAAAAAGAAGGGTTTTTGCCTTCAAAAATCCTCATCTTATCTTTTTATTATATATTCTTACGTGACAAGACTGTTATCCATCAGTAGTGTCCTTAGAATACTTAAAGATATAATTAAATATAATTATTGTAGTGTCTCTTTACAGTCAAAGATATTAGAACATTGCAACCCAGGTCCTCAATAGACTCATCACCACTGTTACCACGTAGCAGTAGGACCTGAAGAATTATTTTATTACTTATTTTGACGTGTCACAGTCATAGTACTAGCTTGTATTTACTGTTTTTAAGCTTCTACATAGACTCACCCTGACAATCATTCTTTGGAAGTGTGAAGGTGCATTCTTGATACCAAAGGGCATCCTCAAGGATTCATACACTCCACAATTAACAATAATTCTCAAGTTTTTTTTTGCTCTTGGTGTCACCACATTTTGATGGAATCCTTTAAGGGCATCCATATTGGTTTTATACACTGCTTGAGATGTTTGAGTAAGGGCACTTTGGATTTTTGGTATTGGGTATCTGTCTGGAACAGTGTAAGTGTTCAGAGCTCTAAAGCCCCAAACCATTCTGGATTTTCCATTATGCCATGCCACTATGACTTGTGTAGTTATTTCTACTTCTTCATTATGGCCAACTTTTCTTATTACACCAAGGTCTGGAAGTTCTTTGATATGAGTTTCCAGAGCTTCTCTTGACTTGGGACTTGCAGGGTATGCAGGTCTTCTCAAGAGTGGTGGATAAGGTCTTTCAATATTAAGAATGATATCAGCTTCATGACCAATAATTGCTCCTAGAGGTTCTTTGTCTGAAGCAAATGCTCCTCTGTGGTCATATAAAAGGGAAGAAAGTTCATTTTCTTGTTTATCAGTCAGATGAAGACTTATTTCAGCCTCATTTAACTGTTCAGATTTGACTTTCTCCAATTGTAAGCTGACTGGTGATACTTTATTTACTGTAATTTGTCTTTCAAATGGTAAAAAGGAAAATTTCTGATGCTTATTGTCTCCAATAGTAAGGTATCTGTCTTTGTTATTATGTAGATCTATTCCATACATGATTAAATAGTCATTTCCCAATATAAAATGGGTACTAGAGCAATTTTTCATAACAACAAATTCAACTGTGATTCTCAAATTCCCATTAATGTGTGGGATTATGACATTGGTCTCAAAAATTCCTAATGCTTTCATTGGATTACTTGCACTATTGAATTTTATACCATCAATTGGCAACAATTGGTCTTCAAAATTTGATACACAAGTCTTAAGAAAAGATTTTCCAACACAAGAGCAGAAGGCTCCTGGGTCAAGCAAAAGCTTTGTGGGCTTGTTGTCAATCACCACTTCTGTTATACAGTAGTTACCAGCTGTATAACCTTTCCCTCTGTTTGGTTTTGTTTTCATAAGTTGTGCATCTTGAACTTTTGACAAATTGAGTTGACCACTGCTCAATTGTGGCAAGTGGGAATAGGATTACATGATGTCAAAAGTGGCATTAATATTTTCTATATCTTTAAAAATTCAGAAAATATGGATGACTTATCATCTGAATTGTCTTCAATTATGTCATCTTTTTCAACATCAGGTCCCTTTTAAATGTCAATTTCATTGATTTTCCCCCTTTTTGGACATGTATTGGCTAAATAGGTGGTGCTTTGGCAAATATGGCACTTTCTGACTGTATCTGCAGATTTATACTTAACAGTATTAAAATTTTCTTTGGGGTTTTTGTCCACAGAATCTTTCCAAGGTGTATTAAACCTTGTTTTGAGATTCACCCTAGTAGAACCAATTTTGGTTCTGGTGGTTACTTCTTCTAATATATTGATAATATCCTCTGCTGAAGGTTTTTCAGTAGTCCTGCTTTTGACAGCATGCTCTAAGTCACCTCCACATTGTCTCAGAATCTTTCTATGGATCATAAATTCTGACATGTCAGGATATAATGCTGTTGATCTGTCTTTTTGTTGGCAAAACCATGGTAAAGCTTTGTCTTTATCAACATTAAATTTGGCAGATTCAAATTTTCTTTGGGGTTTTTGTCCACAGTTTTTTTTCAATGTGTATTAAACGTTGTTTTGAGATTCACCCTACTAGAATCAATTTTTGTTCTGGTGGTTCCTTCCTCTAATATATTCATAATATCCTCTCCTGAAGATTGTTCAGTAGTCCTGCTTTTGACAGCATGCTCTAAGTCACCTCCACATTGTCTCAGAATCTTTCTATGGATCATACATTCTGACATGTCAGGATATAATGCTGTTGATCTGTCTTTTTGTTGGCAAAACCATGGTAAAGCTTGGTCTTTATCAGCATTTAATTCGGTAGATCCAAAGGCTGTTTCCACTTTAAACCTGCAAGCATCATTGGCCCATTTGTTGATAATTTGGGTTTTCCACCAAGTCCAACTTTGGTGTCCATTTGCTTGTCTCAATTTGAGATACCATTTGTGAGCTGATTTGATAAATAAGGTGTTAAACCTGGCTGTTACCAAGCTGTCTGGTAATTCAAAGTCTTCTTTGATCATGTAAATACGTCTGATGAATTCCATATGGTCATACTCTCCTTCACCACTGAAGTGAGGCCATTTCTTAAGCTTTGGAACTTCTTTCAAGAGTGCTTGGCCCATTGTAGAAAGTTCATTTTTTAATTGAGAATTTTCAATATCCAATACCTGTGGATTGGGAATCCCTGTACCCTCATTTTGATTCAAAGGTGTACACATTCTTGGTAAGGTGTTTAGTAGTTGTTCAATATCATTCATTTTACTATTGTTACACATTTGTGATTTTTGTAGTTCATGTTTTAAGCTTTGTATAGAGGTTATTACATTCTTTTCATGATCATCCTCTTTATATTTCAGCTCATTCCATAATTCTGTTTGTTTAGTATTATCAGATATAACTTTATTTAGCTTTATTGTTAACTTTGATATTTCCTCTTTTGAGGTATCAAAACACTTTTTCAAGGCAATTATAGGTGTCTTCACTTCAGAAAATGATTTTTAAATATCATCAAGAGCTTTCTTATTATCCTCTTTGATATTATTTATGGCATGTTTTATTCTTGTTTCAATCATGTAATCAATATTGAATTTAGAATATTTGTCTGTCAATTCCTTAATAATGACAGATTATTCATTTATCTTATTGCCAAAAGAATTACCATTATTGGAAGTTTTAATTGTTCTTAAAATTTTTCCAAAAAACTTAAGTGTTCCATTGATTTGGCTCAGACCCAGGTTATGTGTTTTAAGACTGTCACAAATGGATGTATTTTTATCAGAAAGATAACTTTTTACGTCAGTTATAGCTTGATACAACTCTGGAATAGAATCAAAAATATCAGAAATAATTTCTGATATTTTAATCTGGCTTCCTCCTTCTTCTGTAATTCCATCATGGTTCTGGCCATCTGAAATACATTTTGCATGGCATCCTGCTGAATCTTTGAAATCCTGTATCCTTGGCTGTAGGGCTTTGGGGCTGGTGCCTTTCCTTTGCCCTTGGATGGAGCTTGTGGCTGCTTTTTCATGTTGGAATTGCTGGTGCTGGCCCCTGGGGCAGTTTTTGACACTTGTTTGGGTGGTGGAGGGTTGTTTTTCCTCCATTCTAGTGTCAAGAGCATCATGTTTTTCTTTTCCATCAATGAATGCCATCAATTGAGCAATTTGCAAGTATTGGGATGGCCCAGGAACTTTCTCACAGTCAGGTAAGAATTCATGCAGTTTTTCCACAGAACTGCCAGAATCTGGTACTCCTTGTACTGCAGTGCATTGTTGTATTCTTTGTGGCTGGCTTTGTATATGTCCACTGAGGCTTCTTGTGGTGGTGTCAGCTCTTTGTGAAGGTAAAATGGTATTATAAGCATCAGAATGACCTATTTTAGTTGTTTGGAAGTCATCAACTGAATCTTTTCCTTTTGTACCTGGTTGGCTTCTGCCATCATCACGTCTATTACGTTTCTGGGAGCTGCTGGAGGGGTTATAGCTGGCTCCTGATCTAGTTGAAGGCATATTTTATGATTAAAAAGGCTTAAAATAGTATTTTTAATTCAAAAAACTTACTATTGGCCAAATTATTAGCTTTCTGAAGGGTATTACTTATATCCAAGTTAATCAATTCAGAAGATATTTGTTCAGGTTGGTTATTTTGAGTCACAATAACAGTACTATTGTGGTCTGAATTAACAGTACTGGCAGGGATAATGCTGGTGACTGTTGAGTCTGTTTCAATGTTTTCTTGTCTTATCTTTTTTTCAGAGACTAAAATTAATGAAAAAGCCAATTTAATTAAGTAAAAAAAGGTTATTTCAAAAAAGAAATAAGAATATAAGCCTCACTTATAATTTGAAAAAAAAATATTTTTTATGGATTTTTTGGGTTATAAGTATTTTTTATATGTTTTTTAAAGTTTTTCAATATAAGAAAAAGGTTTAAAAAGAGTAAAAAAAATATGTCACAGGTAAAATATCATGGCTGGGCCCCCAAATGTAAGATGTGGATATGAAACTTTGATTTAAAATCAAGTACTTTTCCTGTCCTCAAAATTTGTATAAGGTAAAAATCTATAAAAAATAGTAAGAAATATTATTTTTAAGAGATGACACGCCAATGCTATTGTTTATAACTTTATTAGTATAAAACAATAATATTATAAAAATTTATTGTTTTATCAACAATAAAAATTTATCCAAAAATACTCTAAAAGTGATATTTAAGGCTACAAAAGAAATTTCTTCAAGAGCAATTTCAATTGGAATTAATTGAGCGAAGGACTGCAAGCAATTAATTGAAGAACAGAGTCTTTAAAGTTTACAGTGATGAAAGATGCTTTAGTTCACTTTTGGGGTGGTTCAGGGGTAAAAATGATTATAAGAGTTACAAACAATGATTATAATGATTTTTTCACGTGGTTAAAAGGTTTAAAATGATTTAAGAAAGGTGGTTGGAATATTTTATTGATTGGCTTAACAATGTTTAAACTAATTATAAAAGGAAAAGATTCTAACATGAAGAGAAAAGTGGGGCAAAGAAGACATTCTTTTATAGCCATCAATTCTTTACTCCAAAAGTGAAATTTACTCTTGTCAGTCGTGAAAAACTGTCTGACAACAGAAAAGCCAATTATGGCATCATTGAACCCTGGTTTAGACCAAAAAAGGGCTGGTTTAAGCCATTTTTAGCCATTTTAGACCCTTAAATCAGCCATTATTGTAGCAATACCTGGTCTAGAGCCTTCAAAACACGTCAGAATGTGTGTAAGAGGCGTAGAAGCCAGTTAAAACTGCTTTCACTAACATTGTTTTAACTTAAGGGTAGTTTTACCCTCTTGGCAGCAGTTAAAACCACCCTGGTTGGTATCAAAACCTATTCCAGGCAAAAAGTGATGAATGTTTGCGTGAAATTTGACACCTCATGCCTGTAAGCAAGGATTCTGGGGGTCTGGCTCCCCCTTAGAGATAGAGTTCCTTTTTCCCTCCAATTTTAATCTTTCCAATTTATTTTTTCATTTAATTCCTCATCATGTATTATACTTATAATTTACATATGAAATTCAATTGAATTGTATAGTACAATACAGTAATAATTGATACCTCATATGTAAATCAAAGTTCACTTATGCAATACACATGCACATTTTGACATTTCAATTGAATTCAATTGAAAATACTTCAATTCCTCTTAACTTCTAAACTAAACACAACACCTCAATTTTAACATAAAAATTGTTGGTTAACACCACATGTGGTGTGAATTAAATTAAAGTTTTGAGGACTTTCAACCTTTGTATTGAAAATACTAAAAACTTAATTTAAGCTGATTTAAAGTTGACTTACAAAATTTTCACTCAGAGGTGACCCCACCTAATTTTTATGAGGAATCAAATGGTGAAATAGTTTTTATATGTTTATTTATTGGATAAAAAGTTATAATATATTTTATATAAATTTTTACCAAAAATATTTTAATTTCATAATTTTTATGAAAAATTCATTTTTACATAATTTTTACAAGTAAAAATGAATTTTCATAATTTTAATTTTTATTGTAATTTTATTTTTAAATTATAATTAAGTTTTGATTTTTAAATATAAGTTTTTATTTCATATTTCAATTTTTATTTTTATAATATAAATAAATTTATTTTATTTATATTTGCATTTTAATTTATCATTTGTGGTCTTTTGGGTATATAAAAATACCTATAAGGCCCACATTAATCCTCTTTCAAACAAGGCAGCTGGAAAGCAAGTATCCCTTGGGGTTTTAGCTCTAAACTGCGTCAACCTTCCCAAACCAGTCAATGGAAGATGCACAACACTTTTCTTTCAGGCCTGGTTCCAGAACCCACACAACCAAATATGACGACTATCAATAACATCTTAAAAGTTTTTGTTGATGAAATAGCTCTTCTTGATGAATGTATTATGATCCAGACCCCACGTCATCCTAATGGTTGCAAGGTGGTTGTCCGGTTTGGTTGTTTAATTGATGATTTGGCAGGAAATCACAAAGTAGCAGGTTTTGCTTCCCACTTGGCTACTTGATTTTGTTCTTGGTGCAAATGTTCAAAGGCCGATATTCAACAGCTCAAATTGGGAAGACTATGCCAAAAACAAATTGTTAAGGACTGTTCACATCAATTTAAAGACACTAGGAGTGAGATGGAACGCACCAGGATGGTTAAGAAAACAGTAATTAGGCGTTCACAGCTTAACCGGTTGCATTATTGGGATCCTGTGCAACAGATACCACTGCGTATCATGCACAATTGGTTTGAAGGAATACTTCAACACCATTTTTGTAATTGATGGAGATGGTATTTGGACAAACTTGTACAAGATGAAAACAAAACTGATGATCATGATACACAATACAACTTCGAGATGCAGGATGGCAATACTTCAGGCCTGGTAGGTCTGTCATGGTACCAAGCACACAAGATGATGTCTGCATTGAGGAACGTTACTGTTCCATTTGGTGTTACTCGCATTCCTCATTGGCTTGGACAGGCAAAAGAGGGGAAGATAAAGGCAAGTAAATGGCACTCACTTTTTGAAATATACTTACCTTTAGCAGCCATCGATAATATCATTGGCGGTCTTGACCGATTAAGAAACAGTCCAAATGAAGCCACAAAAATGTGGCTCTTGGTTGACAACTTTTGTGCATTGGTAGCATGCAAGCATATCTTGGAGTCTTGATCATTCACAAGTTCTGATTGCTCACGTTTTACAGAGGAATATCAAAAGTATTGCAATTCGTCAAAATCACTTTTCCAAGGTTATGCAATCAACCCAAATCATCACTATGCCTTGCATATTGAAAGTCAGCTCAGGCATTGGGGCCCATTGATAGGTGTTTAAGAGTTTTCTGGAGAGATTTTAAATGGTAGCTTCAGCGTATCCCAAATAGTGGCCAAATTAGTAAGTCAAAATTGGTGGAAAGTTAGAGGCTCTGGGTTGACTGATTCTTTTTTCAAGGTAAATTTGGTGTAACAATAATGAAATCGTTTGGCCAATTGCAAAGGTTAATGGGAAAAAACAAATGGGAGGTGTCTGTAAAAAATCAAGAGAGTAATGCAGTGTACCTGAAGATTCTATTGCATTTGCAAAAAAAAAACACCCAACCTACCCAATTAATCTCAAATTCCTCACCCAGACGGTGCAGCGGTATTGCTAAACTATGCAAAAGAATTATCAGCCATAATGAGAAGGGGCTATCTGATTGGTAATTCAAAACCTAACAATATGATTCAATATATATCTGCAGGTGAGATCCATTGTGGAATTGTGATTCATATTCTAAAGGTGGTCTATGATGGGCCAAATGATAAACTACTGATTGTCGAGCACCTGGACGTAGCAAAGAGCAATTGGGATGGAGCACAATGATTGAAAGATGTTCTTGACAAGTTGGAAGTTGTACCTCTAAGGCAAACAGGTATCCATGTATTAGTTCCTTCAGCTAATGTCTTGGCTACTGGAGCCTACCGCGAACTAACAGCCTGGACCCTTGGGTGCCAAGAGCCCAGTGTGCTGTTTCATGTCATCAAAAAGGGATCAAATTTGGACTGATCGGGAATTATTGTAGAGGAGTTTTCATTGTAATTGGAGGTAATTCACAAAAGAGATGGACTCATTCGAATTAACAATTAAACAATATATGAAATTGTTGGTAATCTTAGATTTTAACATTGATTCTTCGGCTTTGTAGCTAACCTACAAGAAGTCCAATATTAATGAAGTTCATCTCGCTTTGGCTCTTCCAAAACCCTTCTGAAGCAATATTGACGTCTCAATCAGCTGTTGTAATCCTAAACCTTTCTGATTTTTTTTGAATTACTTCTTTAATTTAACCGGGATAGCCATTTGAATTATTTACAATTAGAAATCACCCTTCAGCTATTTACACTTTTCAATCCATTTTCAAGCAGCCACTGGTCAACATCAACAATTGACAAAATGCACAAAACAATCAACTTCATCTAAGGATAGATTCATCAACTATTTACAAAGGACTCTTTATTTATGTTCAAGTCACTTATCCACTCGCAAGCCAAAATCTATTCCAAGAAAATCAATACCAGAGAAATATTTACACTTTCATTCGTCTTTGCAGTCCAAGCCAATATTTTTGTTTCCTTTTATTCGTTTTTATTCTTTTTTTTATTTTATTTTTTTTCATATTTCTAAATAGAATCTAACGCAATCAAGAATAAAACAAAGTAAAAATTATTTGATTCACCACTCATCTTCCTTGTAATAGTCTGTTTGCGAATGCTGAAATTTCCTTCCACTTGACTCCCACGCATCTGACATAATCACATCTCCTTCAGCTTCTTGACTTACTTCAAACTCCTTGTTGTTTTCTTTTGGTTCAAGCTCTATTACACCTTGCTCCATTTTGATTATTTGCTTGTTGAACAAATGGATGTCAACATCACGTTGAGAATTGGATGCATATAAATCAACACTTTCATCATCACTCAAATTACCAGCATCGCTATCTCTTTCACTACTTTTGGGAGTTTTAGGTTCAATTTCATAATCTTTGATGGTCAAATCCCAGTATTTGTAGTTGAAAGAGAGATCACCAAGTCTTTCATCAGGATGCTGTTTTCCTTTAGGAGGTAGGTCCTTTTCTGGCACAAATGCAACCTCAGATAAATCGGCTGCAATCAATTTTTCAGAGTGATCTCTTTCATTAAACCATTCTGGTCTGTAAAAGTCAATTGGCACATTTTTAGGTGTCTTTTCAAATTCAGACATGATTGGAATCTTGGGCCTCCGACGGATTTGTTGATTGGATCTGCGGCCCATCATGGCCTCAACATCTTTAATCTTGCAGTCAAGTCGGCAAAAGAAGGCAGTCGCATTCTCCGATTGGTAGGCAAGTGTCTTAATGACATAAACTCCTGCCTTTGCATTGTACTCATCATCACTATGCGAATTAACATCAGATGCAATGATTTGATACCTTTTTGGATGATTGTGGGCCACTAGAAACTTGTAACGCCAATCACGTAGCTTTTTTAAAATATCACTTAGATTAGATTTTCAAACAATAATTATTTGAAACAAAAAAAACCACTTACTCTTTGTCTTGCCCGTTGGACTACCTTCCTCTCTACCTCACACTCATTCCATCCTTGGTCTTGAGACTCCTTCTTATACCTTTCGGCCAATACATAGTGCATATAGTGATAATATGCAGTACGAAGAAAGCCCAGATCACCACAGTAATTAAGGTTGGCCTGCATAAGTTGATAGGCCCCACTGCACGCAATTTGTCAAAACGTCATCAAGGCTACCACTAAACACGCCTCATTGTACAGGGAATCGGGAGCCACTTCGAGATCGGGTGCCCAAATATGAATTCCCAGCTTGGCAAGCATTGCATAAACGTAAGTGATGTAGAAATCTTGCATGTTAATGATATTTTCACCTGTTTTTATTTTTCCAGATTGTGCATCGTGTAAAGTTTGGACTTGAGCTTCGTTAATCAATTTAACACCTTGAGAGTTTTGCGCAACACTCTGAACTTCTTCAACACTGGAAAAGCGTTGGTAGAATTCTTTCAATAATTGTTTGTCTGGAGCTGTTGGCATTGCACCTGGAGTAATCATCCCCCACAAAAGTTTGATGTGTACATATAAAGCTTCCTAAATACATTTCTTAACTTCATAAGCCATTTGGATTTGTAACAGTTGTAAGCAGTTCCTCACCTTTGTATATTTGAAATCAGGAGGCGCATCTTGAATGAGCATTTGTATTGGAGTGCGCCTTACTGACAAAGCTGGTCTTCCTTGGGGACGTTGGGTGCTTTGGGTTTGTTGTGATTTTGTTGTACCACTGCTTGCTTTTGGAGTATTACGTACTTGATATTCAAAACTGATGCGGCGCCCCTTTACTTTATCTGTTTTATGATTATTGCTTCTCAAAGAATTTTCTTTGGCTTGTTTTTTGGCTTCTGCTTCCTGTAACAACTGGGAAATCAATTCATCACAATCCAACATGGCGTTTTGCATTGGTTGAACATCAGGCTGGCATGATGAGCTTCCTGCAGTTGGTTGAGCATGAGAATTGTGATTCGGCAACCTCATTTAAATTAAATCTTGTTGATAAACTAATGAGAAGAATCAATTGGCTTTCAGTAATTCAAACTAAATAAAAAATATGAGTAGTCAAAATTTGATAAAAATAAGTGTTGTAGATTAATCAAAGTTATTTAATGCAGGTTAATTTATCAGAGGTGAAATAATTTAAAGAATGAGATGAAGAGTTCGATAGTATGAGGAGGCTTAACCGAATTGAAACACACTACCAAAAAATTAAACAGGAGGGGAGGGACAAGAGTGATAGATAATAGGTTTGATGATATAGTGTGGCCATGTTTTATTTGAGGGATCCTAAGCAGGGGAACAACATAAGAAAGGAATTTTCCTGGATTAGACATGGGGTAATTTGTGCAAAATGTCAACACAATAACTCCAGCAAGTCCTTTCAGACTTATCAATTGGGCTCACAGCACAATGGCTGAAAAATATGGTGCACGCACTTTGAAAACAAAAGGAAGTTTCTTTCCAACTGTCAGAATTCTAATGTTTTTCTGAGAGATAATCCATTGATTTTCTAGTTAGTGACTTCTTCAAAGGTTTGAGCAATAATGGCTCAAATCAAGAGGCGTTTTTAGTCCTGCCCTAGTACTGGTCAAAGAATGTTTCTCCAAAACAAGAGGTCTAACCAGCTCTGTTTCAGACTTGTTTCAAGTGCCTTTCCTAACCCTAGCATTCTAACAATTCAATGTATACATATGACCAGAAGGGGAAAATTACAAGCACTATTTCACAGCGTCGCAGCGTCAGGACGGCACTGCATTATTCAACGTCAACCTCTTGCCCGTAGTGACATGGGATATCAGCTGACCACAAATCTCCGCCAAGAAGCTATTATACCATCTTATTTTCAAGGAATAGAAGAATGAAAAATGAGGCAAATAGGGGCCTGGCTGGGAATCGAACCCAGGACCTCATACTATTGGAACCAAGTCCCAAGCATGAATTATACCACACCACCAGCAAAAGGCTGACCTGGCCTGGATCAGGTCACTCTGTCCTGACCCTGTCCTGGCTCTTAGTTAACCTCAGCTCCGCCACATAATGCTTAGTGCTCTTTCTTATTGTGTATTTTTACGTTGCGGTATGCATTGTACCAGTACTGTAAGAATTTATAACAGTACACTTATCTTTCAATCCTTTACAATAATAGAATGTTTATTCAACAAAAATACTCCAAATATTTACAAACTAATAAAGCAGCAATGGTCTTCCTATGAAATTGAAAAACATGCACTTTAATCTAATCAGCCCCTTCTTAACAACCATCTTTGAAAATGTTATGCCTTGGAGCCAGAAATCCCACGTGGTAAAAAATGGGGGTTCACTTTCTTTTGATATATCTGAAGACTATTAATCATTTAATCAATGATTAAACAGGTTATTGACAAAGCCATATCAAGATAAAAGGAAGAATCAAGCACTACTTTTTTTTGGCTTCATCTCTTTGCTTCAATTCTTCTAATTTCGCCATCAATTCTTTGAATTGCTTCACCCTTCTATGAAATCACAGTTGGTGCTTGGAACTTTCTTTTTCTGGCCCACATGTCATTTCAATCGAATGGTTAGTTAGCTTTGAATCCAAGTGTTGGTAGTTGAGTTTTTCTTCTTTTGAATTCATAGATTTTTTTAAGTAAGATAATGAAATGAAAATAGATATATATGTGATTATTCAATTTCGAGAGATGAAGAAACACAATCAAATGCCAAACAAGTGATATTGAATGGAAAATAGCTGATGCCTTGCAGATAATAGCAGATAGTAAGTAAAAAACTAAGATATGATGGATCACCCAATGGAGAAAAGGAAAGGTGATGTGAGTTATGAGATAGAGGAAAAATATTTTGAATATCATTCGTGTTTTCAAGGAGGGTGGATACAGTGGATTGAGAGGAGCAAAAGCTTTCAAAATGGGTCTTTTGACAGAAAAATGTGCAAGGAATATGATAAAAAATTGAAAAAGGACTTACAAAGCAAAAGAACTCATGCCAAAATCTTCAGCTAGCGCTATGATATTTCAGTTATCAGGAACAAAGGTAATGTCTATTTCTAAAGGGAAAATGTTTAGCTCTTCTCGTGAAATGGTTTTTTAGTTTGAATTCCTGGTTTTGACTCCCCTCGATGACTAAGATGAGTTGCTCAGGAATATATTTGGAGTCAATGAGGTAAAAGATTGTTTTTGGAATACATGAAAACAAAGAGAATGGTGAGAAGCTTACCTTTACCCTTCATATAAAAGGCAGATTGTAAGAAAGGAATTAAGAACAAAGGAGATTTGGTTTAACATCAATGTAGCCATCAATAATTACACATTAAAACCCTATTGACATACTGTAATATCATCAGCTGTGCAACTGTGCAGCTGATTATTATCTCTTCCCTGCGGCCAAGGTAGGCTATTGAGTTCAGATTATTAATACCAAATCGTGAGTATTTTCTTGATTTCTTTTTATGATAAAGTCCTAATTAAACTAGTCTGAACAATTTTTGAATTTGAAATCAATAGAAAGCGGATGATTCTTCCCTTTATCAAAGATGAACCTATCGTTAATGGAAAACCAAATTAAAAGAGACTCGCTTGTTCAATTAATTATTGCACTCAAAAACAAAAAAATATTTCTTCTTTAACTTATTAATTTTTTCAAGTATGGCACTATGCTTATGCACCTGTTTGTCTTGCTCACAGTACGAAATTATCACTACTAATGGAAATATCCAAAATGGCCTTCTTGTCCATTGTAGCACAAGAAATAGACATTGGCAAAATTCCTCAAATGAAGCTCCTGAGACAATAATTTTAAGGCCTTTTCCTAATATTTCTCTAAATAAAAAAGAAGATAAATCTATCATGAAATAAAAAGAGGATGTAACAGAAGACAAATCTGATGTCGGGAAGGCTTCCATGACAGAGCCTGAGATTATGGGTATGTTTTTTTTCTAATTATAAATAAAATCAAACCAATTAAAGTACTTTAACTCAATTTCAATGATGTATAATGTATTAGATTTGATACTAAAGTACATTATGTAGTTGTATTTGGAATGTGGCCTCAGCAAACAGAAGTGCCAGCAAGCAAGAGATCAAGTCGTAAGAATGATAGACGTTTTGTTAAAAAGAAATAATCTTCAATATACCATCACTAAAGAAATACCTTGTGACATTCGTACTATTATCAAAAGGCTCCACCTTGATGTCACATTTGAGCGATACGTATGCTGTTCCGAATGTTTTTCACTTTATGATGCCAAGATAGCCCCAGGAGAATGTGGCTATCAGCTTTGCTCCACTACCCCAATATGTGGAGCTGACTTATTCCATTCTAATTGAAACATAGAAGAGCCCAAAGTCAAGATCTTTACCAAAGAACACCAACCCCCTGCTAATAAATGGAAGCATGGTCAGATTATTCCACCTAACCAGTGACGGCCAAGAATTCCCAAATCAACTTTTGTTACCCAGAGCTTCAAAGACTGGATGAAATGGTTCTTAAATGTTTCCGGGGTTGAAGAAATAATAGACAATTGGAAAATTGAATTGGAATCTCAACCGCCCCGGCCAATTTTTGATATTACCCAAGGTTCCATGTGGCAGACAATTTTTCCAGAAGAAAACACCAATCGCCGGTTAGTTTTAGGTTTCAGTCTCTTCCTTGATTGGTTTAATCCACTTCAAAACAAACTCGCTGGGCGCCAACTGTCAATGGCAGTAATAGCCCTCAACTGCCTAAACCTCCTGCCACGGCTACACTACAAAACAAAATACACATTTATTTCTGGAATTATCCCTGGACCCAAGCAACCAAAAATGTTTACTGTCAAAAATATACTTGGTCCTCTTGTAAACGAACTAATTGAATTGAATAAAGATGCAATAATCCCCACACCAAAACATCCTAGAGAGCGCAAAGTGGTTGTGAAGCTAGCAGCTTTGATTGGGGACATTGTTGCCACCCATAAAGTTTCAGGTTTCATGTCACACTCAGCACAAAGATTTTGCACATGGTGTGAAGTTCAAGGAAGCCAAAAAGAAGAATTGAAGCTAGGAAGACTCCAAAATCGCCAAGGTGTTTGTGATATATCATACCATTACTATGATCTCAAATCAAAGAAAAAGAAGGAAACTCTAGCAAAAAGCACTGGCGTCCATTGGTCAGAATTAAACCGCCTGCCTTATTGGAATCCAGTATTGAATGTCATGCTTGGTGTCATGCATAACTGGTTTGAGGGAATCCTTCAGCATCACTTCAGGTACCAATGGGGATTTGACTGAAAGTCTGAAACACAACACAATGATTCAGACTCAGAATTGGATGATATGGAAATATGCAAAGCCCAAATTCAATTACAAAAAGGACTTATCTTAGCTCACAACAAGAAGAGATTGCTTTTGAATATTCACAATGTTGTGGTCCCAAAGGGTGTCACAAGAATGCCATTAGAATTGGGTGGATCTCAAAGTGGTAAGCTGAAAGCCAGTGAATGGAATGCCTTATTCAATGTGTACATTCCCCTTTCAGCTCTCAATGTCTTTTGGAGTTCTCAAAATGAAATTGATTACAACTTTGACACTTTCATGATCAACTTATGTGCACTTGTACAATGTACAAAAATTGTGAGCAGCAAGATTGTGAACAAAGAGGAAAGTGTTCAATTTTCAACAAATTACGAAACATATCAAAGATCTTCTTTTGAACTGTTTGAAAATATCAAAATCAATCCGAACCACCACTATGCAATGCATATACCAGATCATATAGACTGGTGGGGTCCCCCAATGGGGGTTTCGAAGTTTGCTGGTGAGCGTCTTGTTGGGACTCTACAAAATTTCAAAACAAATAATTTGATTGGTAAGCCTGTTATTTAATTTTTGTCATTTAAGTATTTAAAATTCAATTAGTTAATTTGGGTTATAACCAGGTACCATGGAAGAAACGTTAATGAGAAAGTTTTGCCAGTTGCAGAAACTTGAAGTTAAACCATCAGAACAACCCAAAGAAAATAAATCAGAATCAAAGAGGACATTTGAGCTAAGAAATGAGATATATGAAAGCCTTTTCATTCATCTAAAATCCACTAAACCACAACTGCGGGATTATCAAGACCTACCACATCCACAAAACACGTTGGTTTTACAAAATTTTACAAGGCAGTTGAAATCTGTCTCATGGAAACTTGGTTTGAAAATTTCAACATCTTGTCCAAACAATGTTATTTCCTTTCGAAATGAAAATGCAACATATTTCGGAGAAGTGATTTGTATCATTCACTTGGCTAATGATCAACCTCAAAAAGGTCCATTACTCTTGTCAAGCTTCTTACCAAGCCTGAACTAAGAGAAAGCGATTTTGAACAAATTGAGGAATTACTTCAAAGATTGGATATTTCGCAAGTTGTAAGTAATGGGCTGTTTTCTTTCATAAGCATGGAAAAAATATGTGGGCTTGCAGCATATCGTCACCTACCAGCATGGACTCTAGGAATCCAAAAGCCAACACTCCTTGTTTGAGCGATTAGCAAGCTTGTGGGACTTGAAACGCAAGGCTTAATAGATAATCTCTTTCTTGATGATGTAAGGCAATCGTAGCTGTTTTATTTTCTTTTTTATTGATGAATGATGTGTTATAAACTTCATTTCAGTTCATGGGTGTATCTTGATATGTGCTTTGATTTCTGTGATTTTTGGTTTTTGATAACTTATGTAAATTTAATTATTCTGAAATCAAGTTTGAAAAGAACCTTTTAAGATTTACTTCGAAATGGAACAAAATCTATTATGTGTAATATGACAGTAATAAGATGGAAAGCTTGCTTTGTGTGTTTCCAAAAAGTCTCATAATGTATGAAATATTTGTTAAATTGAGTTTTAAACTAGCAATGTATGTATTTTGAAAATAATAATTTGGTCATTTTGTAATTTATTATCAAATCTTTTAATTCAGTTTCATTTCAATGAGAAAATTGTATCAATGTGTAATGTTTATGGAACAATTAATGGGAAAACATAGAGATCAATATTATTCAAGTCTTTGCTATTGTTTGAATAAGTGTTTAATCCACATCATATCAATATCAGGCATTTTATTATGGCAATGAATATCTTGGTAAAAATGAAAACCTTCATTATTACAGCTGTGTATATTGTTACCTTGATGAAAACAATTTTAAGAATGAAAGAATTATCCTTAATTTCCTAACACCAATTTCTTGATTAAAAAAATGGTTATATTACCAAATTCATAGGAGAATGTTTATTACTATCCTTATAATAGAAACTTTCCTCCTTCAAATTATAAAAGTTGTATAATATACCTAATAAACATCTCTTCCTGGAGTAATATATATGTCATTTTTTGCAACAGAGTGTACCCTGGAGATAATCATTTTGGAATAACTGATATGATAGAATTCTTCTCACTGACATGTCAACATGGTTCTCATTGATGGAAATGTTTGGTTATTATTTATGGAATAAAGTTGTTCACAAGGTCATTCTGTCAATAATAACCATATAATTCCATAAAGAATAATGTTATTTCCTCAATGATTTTTAATACTTATATAGTTATTATATCAGTAAAGAAATCTTCATAATTTACATGATCTTTGTGTCATGATTTAATTAACATAGGTTTCTTTCTTAAGATGTTAGCATTGCTACCATTTGCTTAATACCAGTTTTCTTAGATGAATAATGAATATTGTTTCACTAAAATAATAAATATTCCATTATTGACATAATATTTTTCTGATTATTGAAATAAGGATTTTGGTATCATTTAAATGCTGGAATTGCTATTATTCCAAGGAAAGGCTATTACTGACTTAATTAGATAATTAATTTTCAATTATAATATTATGAATGCTGCCATAATCACCAGTTTATCTTGGAATCAGAAGATATTTCTTATTGAAATGATCCAATTGACCAGCTTGAAATAAGAAAGCCTTCATTCTTGACATGACAAAATCTTTATTATTGAAATATCAACATTTCTGTTATTAAAATAATGAAAATTTTTCTTATTGAACAAAATAAAATTGTTTTTATTTTTACAATAGATTTTTTATTATCTTGAGTGTCTAGCATTCCTTTTGAGAAGGAGCACCTTCATGTATTAAGAAACCAGTTGCATTGATTAAAAAATAAGCATTTAATTATTTAAATAATGGAAGTTATCTTGTTTGAATGATTAAAAAGAATCTTGTTCAACAACTGAGCTATATCACTTTAATAATGAGAAGTATACTTCTTTGGCTAAACCAAATATTTTTTTAATCATAGCAACTTAGCTCTCTCAAAAATAGAAATTTCATCACATTAATAGAGAAAATCTTGTTTTTTATCAATCACAGTATTTTTTTTCTTCTGGAAGTACCCTTGTTATCAGACTAACACCAATAGAATTTTTACTCAATATCTCTTTCAATCAAAAACAGTTTTCATTGATAAAATAAAAAATTCCCATTTTGGTCAAAATAAAATCTCATTATTTCCATATAAACAGGTTATTTATCAGCTAAAATGTCCGTTATCCTAATAATAAGATTTTCCCTTTTGTTATCACAATATTATTAGTGGTATTTTAATTCACCAGGAAAATTACAACACTCTTCTATTTTCATAATAATATTGTACTGAAATAATCACAGTTTTCTTCTTTCCAAATCATATTTCACCATTCTCATAATACCCCTGTTTATTTTGAAATCATACTCACTGAAAACATAAAGTTTCTGTTACACTCCATTGCCATTATAATGACAATTATACTTTTATGCTAACATTTATTCATATGTAAAAACTTTGTTTCCATCAAAAGAAGAAATGTGAATATTTTAAAGTGCAAACCTCTGCTATCATAATAATCAATTTTTTCATTTTAAGGAAACTTCTTTATATTAATAAAGACCCTTACATCATTCTAATAAGACCACTTATCATTTAAATGGATAAACTGTCATTATACTTATATGAACACTATTTTTTTTTTGGAGAAGTACTTTCAATACTGAAATAGTCCAAATATGAGTAATTTAATAAGTAATTTTTCATGATAAAATTATGTAGCACCTAATATTATCTTGAAAATAAGACTTACAATATCTCAATGATCACATGGCTGTTATTGTGGTATCCCCATTTTATGCTAATAACATATTTGTTTTAAAAATATGAATTTTTCATTATTAAAATAAAAAAATTCTTCTTACTTAGAGACCAATCACAATATTAAATATTTCATTATCAGAATAAAATTTCTCATGAGGGAAAGAGTAAAAATATCACCATGTTCAGTATCAAATTATCTTCACTATAATATAAAATGATTGTTAATTGAATAATCCAGTTACAGCTGTGATAATAATCTTAACTCTCTTCTGGTTGTAGAGCTTTTATCATACTGATAATAAGATATCTGTTCCATTCTTCTTATAAGACTGAAATTGTGGTAAAAAATTTAATCTCCGATATATCAATCACAAATCTTTGATTTACTATTGAAATTCCCATTATAATAAGAAATTCATTTAATAATAATCATGTTTCTGTTGCTATTAGGTTTACTGGAAGCCTCCAGTCATGTTAATAATGATTCCAACATTATTTTAATGATGAAAACTTGTACCATTAGTTACTAACAGGAAATAATTGTTTTGAAATGAATATGGATGGTGTAATGCTTTGAAGATGAATAATTTCAAAACATTTCAAAAAATCCTCCAAAGCTACACTGAGTTACTTCCATGCAAAACGAATATTTTGAATTATCCTTCAGATTTTTTCCAAATATCCATGACTGACACTTTTTCAAAAACAAAATCTGCACCAATTAATTTTCCAAGTTTTATAACAGTGAAAAATCAATGATTTTCACATTTAAAGCTAACTGTGAGAAAACAATTTGTGAGATTTAAACTGTTAAATGTTAAAATAAGAAGTGTTTTGAAAGAAATTGAAGTCCAGAACTTGTGTTTTAATTTCCGATAAAATTGGAACACAGTACTTGACAGATAAGTCAATCTTGCACACATAATTTACATATCAATTGGCACACTTTTCAATGAGCATTTACCATTAGGGTATAGGCTCACACTATTTACAACATAGCCACAAAAAAAGAGACACTCTATCATGACAAACCGGAAAAAAAAGCTTTCTAAGTCAGTCAGAAAGTAAATGTGAATATTCTATGTTGATAAGAGTCAAAAGGTATTTTCATTCCCAGTTTTCCCAGTCGTATCCATATCCAAAATTTTTGGATGTCCCAACATTTTTGAGAAGTATGCGTTTGTGAATCTTCTTCCATCATTTTGTCTTCATCATAAGGATTGCTATTTTCTGCTAGCTCCTCCATGTTACTGTCTTCACTTGAAAAGCTCCCATCATTACTGCTTGAATTGCTATCAATATCTTGAAAATGAGAGTTTGATTCATCATATTCATCTTCTGCAGCGATTTCATGGGAAAGATCATATTGCTCTGTTGCTTTCTCCCAATGCTTCTCAGTAAAACTTTTGTCTCCCAATTTTTCATTGGGATGTTGAGCTCCCCGAATTGATTGTACTGCATTGGGCAAGAAAGCCACTTTCATTGTGTCACCGTAGACAGTTTTCTGAGCTGGAGTGAGGTCATTGTACCATTTGGGGTCATAAAAGTCAATGGGTAATCCTTGTGGGGATCACCCAAAAGCTGTAAGATTTGGAGTTTTACTTTCTACACGTTCATGCTTCTGTGACTTCTTTCCTTCAATGATTTTGGCTTTTGCAATTTCTTCATCTACCCTGCGCATAAATGTTGTTGCCTTCTGTGAACGATAAGGTAGAGTTTTTATTACATAACCTGCATCTTCTATGAATTTGTCGTCACTGTGGGCATTGATGGCCGCCAAAATCTTCAGGTACCGCTTGGGGAAGTTTTGAGAAACTCCAAACTTGTAGTGACTATTTTGTAGCTTTTCAAATAAAAGAAAACTTTAGGTTCAAAAGTAATTTCAGGAATGATTGGACCACTCACCCGTTGTCTTTTTTTGAAATGACACCCCTTTCCAGATCCTTCTGATATTCCCCACTTTCTTTTGTTTCTCTCTTCCATATTTTAGTTTGTAGGTAATGTACAAAGTGATTGTATGTTGCTTTGAGTAAGCCAATGTTGTTTAGGAAACACAAGTTGATGTTCATGTATTGATAAGCACCTGCAACAGCCACCTGTCAAAAAGTCTGGATCACACTGATTTGGCAAGCTTCATTTTACAATGTATCAATAGGCTCATTAAGAGCAGGGGCCCATCGACGAATTCCAAGCTTGGCGAGTAATGCTTTTATATATAAAATCAAGAATTCCTGCACATTGACCATTGCTTGGCCAACCTTCTTCCTACCTGGTTAGGTGCCTTTGAGGGTAATAACATCTTCTTGGGGTATCAAATTAACTAAGTTCTTACTCTGTGCAACTTGTTGTATTTCTTCAACATCATCAAAGCGATCACGCAATTCTTGAAGTAGAGCAGGATCAGGTAGTACTGGGATTGACCTCTCATAAATAAGACCCCACATGATTTGTATGTGGGCAAAAAAGAATCCTAACAGTAAAGTGCAACAAAATCAGAACTTCCTCCTCATATTTTATATTTTTGAGACAGAATAATGAAAAAAACTCACTTTCGTTGGCTTAAATCCCTGAGGTGTTTGGTTCATAATGAGCTGATTTGCCTTTTGTTTAGGTGTCTGTAAAGGTGCTGATGCACTACACTTAGGAGTGGAACTTGATTTTGTTTGATGAGGTCCTAGATCCTTCATATTTCTTCTTGTTTATGGAGTCCTTGGAGACTTGTTTTTGACGATTGACTTCTTTTCACGGGTTTTGACCTTGGATGCTTTTGATGATGGCTCAGAATGTTGGCCTGGTTGAACTTCAAGACTGAGAACCTTCTGCAGCAATTGTTTGACCTCTTCATCATGCTTTTCGAGTCTATTTTTTAGTTCTTTGGTGTATTCATTTGGTTTTGCAAGAATTTCAGGTATGCCCGGTTGAAAACTCATTATGAGATTTTAGCAATAAGAGATATTCAATAAAAAAGACAGAAGAGAAGAAATAAGAAATAGATTGATGGGTGAACTGTAGTTTTTTTATTATTATATTATAAATCACGAAATGGAGGAAATTAGGAACAAGGGAAATGGAAAGGAAAATTATATGGTATAGTCTACCACTCTACATTCTACAAACAATGGTGGGCTACTGTGTCAAAGCACTAAAAACTGTTGAGCAGCTGTACAGTACTGTACAGTACGTACAGTACTGTTTTGTAAAGTACAGTACGTTACGGTCTACAGACAGTAAAGTACCATACAGACATTACGCTGAGTAAATCTGTCATAAACTTAAAAGTCAGGACAAGGTCAGGACAGTGTGACCTGATCCAGGTCAGGTCAGCCTTTTGCTGGTGGTGCTACCAGACCTTGAGGGATAGTACCCTTTTTAGAAATAGGATGGAAGCTCCCCTCAATTTATTCTCTCAGGAATATTATTAAGAATATTGATATATTCCATTGATTCTCCTTATAATCTAATTTAAGTAGAGCTTAAATATTTAATGATATTTCTTTTCTCTGCTTGGATATTATCAAGAATTCCAAGAGAAGAAATTTGAATTATAAAATATCAGTCCGTTTTTATCTAACTACCATTTCATAGTCTATATAACCTAATATGACCCTTTATAAGTATGAACCTATTATTAGCTTGAGGGACTAATCATTTGAATCATTTGGAAAATCTTGAAAAATGGAACAACAAAAAGGTATACTTGTGTGCACAGAGAATAAAAAACATTTACATTGTGGATAAAGTAGTTTTCTCTTATTAACAATATTAGCAATGATTTGGATAAATTTAGTGATTGGAGAGGCTTAATTTTTATCGATTATATCTTGATTGTATATTTCGGAGCGTTATAACTTGAATCTTTTTGTAAAATAATTCTTTGGTGAATATTTGACAGGTATCATTATTTTTTTATTCTGAAGCTGACTTTAACTTTCATATTTTGATAACTGTGGATTGAACATTTTAAAAAAAGACAAATATTGATATCTCCAATCGTTATAGTAAACTAAATCCATCATTCTTTCATAAATAGTTCTATATTTATGGAGCTAAGCTACATACTAGGGGAATTAAGTTTTGAATTCTCACGAGATCTTTCTTTATTACTACATCGAAGGAGGCTTTGGTTTGATAAAGACCTTTATCTATATATTTAAAAAGGTTTATAGGAGTGTATGAATTATTATTAAGGTATTATCATTAATTATTTGAACATATTATCACTTAATTTCAAATTTTTAGCATTTAGCCCTATAAGTTGAAATAGAAGATATTAGAGATTCTTACAAACAAATTTCTTCCTTTGATATTTAAAATGGAATTTTTCTTCAATTTTCTTAATTATTTTATGGAGCTTGCATCCATCCTCTGAGGAGGAAGGTATTTGAGAGTTAATTTTCTTATAGCTGAATTCTAAAAAAAGGAAAGTTGTATTTAATAAGAGCCTTTATGAAATATCTTTTTGATATTACCAAAATTGATCAAGAAATTTTACTTTTCTCAGTTCGTTATTTTTTGATATAATTATCAAAACAGATAAACCATTCTATGTATTAGCTAATCTGAAGAAGGAAGTAGTATAGTGTTGAATTAGCAGGAGTGCTGAGGTATAAACGAGAAGAAATAAATTGATTATTGTCCCTCCACAGAGAAATTCAAAAAGAAAATCCAAGTGTCATTGTTAGCATACTTAATAAAAATAGAACCCCGGAACTCAACCACAAGGCTTAGTATCAGCTGACCAAAAATCTCTCCCAAGAAGCTATTATACCATCTTATTTTCAAGGAACACAAGAATGAAAAATGAGGAAAATATGGGCCTGGCTGGGAATCGAACCCAGGACCTCATACTATTGGAACCAAGTCCCAAGCATGAATCATACCACCACCCATGGCAAACATTTGATGCGGGGGATATGACATTGCACTGTTGTGATTGTGTGAATTTAATCAACAGTTTTTGCACATTAAATCAGCTTACCACATCTTACATCAAATCGTTCAAGTCCTCTCATTGCACTTTCCCCTTCACATCTAAAAATTACTCAAGTAAATTCATTCATTTAATGTCAAAATCCCTCATTGTAATTACTTTCATCCTTATCTCTTGTCTTTTTTCCGCATTGAAAAAGGATCATTGAATATCAAGTAATTCCTCTACTTGATGTGTCCGCTGCATGTTGATTCCCAATTATCTTGAGTATTATCCCAAACCATCAACAATTATTACTTTCTTTTTTTTATTTCTATTAATTTATTGAAAAAACTGCTCTGATGAATTTTAATGAATCTTCCAGCTTTAATTTCATTGATTCAGATGACCCTTTAGGAGAACCTGATCCTAGTCATGTAATTGAACAGAAAAATCAGGAAATTTATCTCCTATGGTAGCAACTTCAAGAATCACAGAGTGCTTTTAAAGTTATCGTAGAAAAATTCAACTGCCTCAGACTTCAGCACAATTCACAAGAAAAATGCAAGCATAAAAAAATCCAATACAAGTTCCAGGAAGTCACAAGCCAAAAAAGGAAATCCAAAGCTGCACCATCATTTAAAATCATTCAAAAAAGACAATACCAAGAAACACAAGTTGAACCCCTATCATTTAATCATGAGCAAGACACCTTCTGATTTTGAGCCCACTAAGGCAAGTGATGTTTTTAAGAAATTGAATTAAATTCAGTACACAACTGATAAAACAATGTAGCTTTAGAATTCATTTTATATACATATAAAAGTCTTCTGGGGAATGGTTCATCCACATTCAGTTCCAGTTGCACCTGACACATCTTTGCTTCAACAGTTCAACACTTGTTTTAAAACCCCTGCGGAAATTCACAAGACAGCAGAAAGCAAAACCAGTGTACCACTCATTCCTCAAAGTCAAGTTTTGACGCTAAAAGGCGTTAAATCTGGACAAAAGAAGGTTGGTCAAGGTATAGTTTACATAAAAAAAAATTATTTTATATATCCAGGCATTGCTAGCAAAGCTTGAAATTGATCAATGGGCACCAAACCTGGAAGAAGCAAGTGACATTTTATACAATGAAGCATGCCAAATTAGTGCTATTCAAAGTTTTTGTCAGGTTGCTATTGGGGGTGCATATGAGCATATGAATGTAAATCTTTGCTATCTCAATGAAATCCAATTGCTCAATGCCACATACAATCATTACGTTCATTATTACATGACTCAACGATTCAAGAAGGAGATGAAAGAAGCTGGAAAACATAGACGAGACCAAGAAAAGGCAGCAATTTGCATGTCAAAGAAACATGTAAGGTTTTCACCTTTTTCCCCCTGTTTTTAATTGTCTAAGACACTTTTTTAACAGCTTCGTGATCTTTGCTATAAGCTTGGGGTGGCCAACAATTTTCCAAAATGATACTTGAAGATACTGTCAGAAACTAATGCTCATAGTAATGATGAGTATATCTCAAAGAACACCTACAAAATCAACAAGCTGTATTTCCTTTCACAAAAGGCCAATATATTCATGAGAAGAGTATATGAGGAAATTGAGAAAGTGGAATTAATTGAAGGGAAGCAATCAAAAAGACAAAACCGAATGGAAGTTGACTCAGCAAACGTTTCAACTAATTACAAACCACCAAAGGGCTTTCCAATAGATTTTTATGATCCCACCTGGTTCAATAATTTCCCTGTTGGCAAAAAGACAATTCTAGCAGATGCATTCAAAGTTGACTTTTTACCTAATGCATCCCAATCCATTAGGGGTGTACAGCATCCGGATGAAAGGCTTAGTGACCAGAATTTTACAGAAAAATATTGGGAAAAAAACACTGAGAAGTATGAACTTTCAAATGAAATTTCAAGTGAAGATGAAGATTCAGAGAGGAATTACAATGAAGCTGAAAGTATTGAAGAAAGTGATCAAAGCAATGGAAATTCTGAGGCTGACAATTCTGCAATGGAGGAAGAACCAGAATTTAGTTTTTCCTTAGATAGAGATACTGACATGGCATATGCACAAGATCCAAGTCAATTTATTGTAGGGGACTGAAGTTGTCTTTCAGGAAACCAGTGGAAATCATTATGGTGATTTTGGTTTGCATCTCCATCAACAATTGTATTCTTTTGGGTCTTATTTATTTTCAATGTTTTAGAATCTTTTACATCATATACACGGGCTATTCCTTTTAGCTTGTAAATAATAATTATTCTTGAGAGTTGTATCTTTTGTCAAATCACAGTGGATAAAAAAAACCATCTCACTGTTTGAGTATCAAACATCTAACAAATCTTTGCAAATTTGTTATTTATTATCTCTTGGAAAAATTTCAAAATTCAATAAAAAACTCTGTCCTCTTGTGAACCTTTGAGATATGACCACATACCCAAAAAAGGGTCACAAGAAATATCTAAAATAATTATACATTAAAAATAATTATCTTAAAGCTACAAAAATACCATAAATTGGCATAAAACTTGGTTTAACTTAAAAAAACAATGAATAAACATGTGAAAGAAATTAACCCATTGGATTCCCCATGGTAAGATACACATATATCATTTTTATGGCATATCTGTAAGGTCAATATTTAATAGGTTATAAGGAATAATACCTTATAAAAAACACAAATCCCTATTTATTTAGAAGACCAATGAAACAACATGTGAAATAAAGGGTACCATTGGATTCTCCATAAAATTACACATATAAAACAATTAAGAAGCTAAGCTCCAAAGTCAATACTTAAGGAATTAAGCTGAATATATGCACTTTTTTGGTCAATGCATATATTCAAGGATTTTAGCTAATATATTTTGAAGTATGCATGATAGAGTGATGAACCAAAAATAAAGTCATCACTTAATTACTGTAGGAATACAGAAATGAAGTTCATTTCACAAGTTATAAACAAGGTTAGAAACTGTATTGGATTATTGACTAAAATCAACAGAGCTGTTGACCACTTTGTTGTGAAAGTGGTCCAAAATTAAAAAAAAAGCACACAGTTGGATTCCCCTAGTTCATTTGTGAAGAATGATGTATTTTTATTATAATATTCAAGGTATAACCCCTTGAAATCATGGTTTGAAGTTTAAAATATTAAATTCCGACAGAACTGATGAGTTACAAGAAAAATCATCAAAAATAGAGTTTTGGTTGATGTAATAAAATGCTCTTTGAAGAATAATAAGGTTATTTCAAGCTATTAGAATTCACTCTCTGATTTGCTTTAGCGTGTAAATCTTAAAAGTTATTAAGGATCAAAGTATGCGCTTAATTTGATCATTTATGATCACTCAATGTAACTTTAAATTAAGTTGAACAGTCATATGAGTGATACAATTAGTGAATACTGTTATTTTATGATTAAAACTAATAAAATCCACGAAAATTGGGGTTCTGCCAAGCCGTTGACGTCATCAAACTTAGAGTTATAGTGATAACTCTAAATAAGGGCGTAATACTGATGTAATATGGTTTGATCATGATGTAATCATCACCAAACCTTAAAATATTGATCAATTCCAGTGGATATGATCAGTAAACGTCTACTAGAAGCCTTTTGGACTCTAGGAGGGAGGTATTTGCTATAAATAGAGCTCTTTTTACTCTGTTTTCCCCTCAGACACATCAAAAACATTAAATCAATACAATTAAAAAGGTAATATCTTTATTCTTTATATATAAAACTTTTATATTATTAAAGACCAAAGATAATCTTATTATAATAATCAATTTTGATGTGATTAAATCATTCATTTAATTGTTTTTGTTAAAAATCTCTCTAAAAATCTCATTTCCACGTAAAAATCAAGAATACTTGTAATTTTCTCTATTTTTTATTGTAAATACAATTTTGATAAGTTTTATTTACATTTTTTGGCATAAAATATCTCAAAATTATTATATTAAGTATTAAAAGTAGGTTATTTTCTCTTATTATAATATTTTTCTCTTTATTATTCTTTTAATAATTCTTTAATTGATATAAATAGTATTTATATTAATTTATAGCTTTAATATTGGTAATATTATTGTTATTAATTCTTTTTTATTAATAAAAAACAATTTTTTATGCCTTTATTGTTTGTTTGTAACAATAATAAAGTGCCATTAAATATATTAATTATTTTATATTAATATATTTATTTTATTATATTGTATTTTATAATATAAATAATATTATTATATTTATTTAATAATATAATTATTTTTATGCCATAATTATAATAATTCTTTATTATTATAATTATTTTTATCTTATTTATTTCATTTATAAGGACATTCATAGTACAATAAGTAAAATATTAGTAATTTTTACTTATTGTTTCATAGTCAAACATTACACATCTTATACTAAGACCCATGTCAGTCATTGGTTTTGGGTCAGAAAAAGGAAATGTATTTTTCATTAACAAATATATAAATTGTTCAAGATCCACCACAAAGGGGTTGCAAGTCAAGAGAAAAAATTGCCTTCATCTGTATAAATTCTTGGAAAAACTCCTTTGAACAATTATCCACGACATCTTAATGAAAAAACCGATTTGTTAATCATAACCAAATCTTACTTTTTACCCAAAACATTCACTCATACCCAGACTCAACAATTCCGACATCTCTCCAAAGCTTTGTCAACCTTTCTTCAGCCACGGCAAACTTCACAAAGGTTGTTTTCTGTTAATTCAAGGCCCCTACATTTGCTTCCATGAGCATAGATGTCAAAAAGCAATTTTATCTGCATTGCCCCCATCAAGGTCAAACAATCCTTGATTAAAATACTAGCTGTAAATTTTTTCGTAACTATCTTTCAACTTTTCACTTTCTCCTTAATATTCAATATATACAAAGGAAAATTCTCATTAAGCTTGGATGGATGACTATGTTTGGGAAAGCCAATTATTAAAGGTCCCAGTTTTAGCTACACTAAGCCCAAACCTTTGAGAAAAAAGACAAGGGACTTTACTCGATGATTACAATCTTAGGAATTTTAATTTCACTTCAGGGGAAAAAAAGGTGAGCCTTTTTTCATCAAACAAATTAGCCATTGAAGAGAATTTTGCTCAACAGAAAGTTTTGAATATTTTATGCAAGAACTCTAGAATTTCATTGTTCTGCACAAGTCAGTCAAATTTGTGATATTTGTGCCTTAATTGACTAAACTGATAGTACCACTGATCCAACCAACAGAGGTCTGGATTCATCAATGCTGATTGGAAGGATGCATGTGATTAGAAGGGTCTTACGTATGATTGTAGAAGATGGTGACTTGTTAGTTTGAAAAATTCAACCTTTCTTTGATGAGCTTAGTGGCAATCTAATTAGATGATGCTTTTAGTAGAGTTTTGGTATGAATGATTGCCTTCTTTATGTCTTATATGGAAGCGCTTTTTAGATACCAAGATGCTTCTTTGTGTCACATTATTATGGATTTTGTGAGGTGATAATCAAAACTTAATATGAAAAGAGTACTAATGAGTTGAATTTTACTTGTCATCTTCTGACAGGTGGAATAAAACTGATGAGACAAATGAACTTGAAAAAACACAATATAGCTCAAATTTTTTAGATGACCATAAAAAGCCCAGCATGAATTTCAAAAAGACTCCATAAAACAAGCAACTCATCCTAGAATCTTCATAGTTTCAATTGGAGTAACACACAAACATATAAAAAAATATTTGAAAAAATAATTTCAGGAAAAAGTGCCATGTCTGGGTTATAGTAAAGTGTCAGTTAGAATAAAAAAATAATAATTGCCATTTTAAAAAACTTACTTGTCAAAAAAGCAATCCTGTGGACTTGCAAGCATCCCAAAATTGTGAGCCTTGAGGTATATTTTAAATACCCAAATAGGCTAGAATTATCTTAAAAAGAAATTTTGAATTATGCATAACTCATATGTTATGAATATATCCAAAATTCATCATTTTTTATTTCAGAAAAGATGAATAACTTTTTATTGAGTAAGTAAATCCATGGATTTAAGGCCAGATTTGGATTTTACACAAAAGTTCACCTAGGGTAGCTCAATAGAGTGAATAAGCTCAAATTAACTCTTTGAGGTGGTAAAATAGAAAATACTTCAATACCACATAAAAGATCCGTGCAAATTTTGTTTTTCTTAATTTCATGCCAAAATAATGGGAATGTGAGAAATCCCATGTTACATATACACTAAGAATAGTGTTATGCATGTTTTGAGCACTTAATATCATGGTATTCTTACATGGACTTTTGGTACACCCATAGTTGATATCTCACTTGAAGCTTAAATTTCTATTTTGACGTAAAAAATAGGCAAGGGGGACAAGACATCAAAGAGAGCCAGGGTACCCAGCTTCTGAGGCCTCAGAGGCGTGGACAGATCCAAAGCTTGGATCCATGGCTGATCTTGGCCCAATTGGTAAACTAAAACCTTTTGGGAACTTGGTTACCATGTTACAACTACTGTAAATCTTAAGAAAATAGCAAAAAACCTGCTATTTTGATGTGCCAAGGAGGTAAAAAGCTACTTAGACTCCTGTAACCATGTCAATTCTTAATGATTTTCCATGGATAAATCCCAAGAGAGTAATTAAAACCCTTTTTGGACTTGTTTCCATTGATTTACCTCATAGTAACCAGTTAAACACTAATATTTGCAATTCTATGTAGAAATGAGGTAAAAACTTCAAAAATTCATTAAAAATACAATTATTAATGAAAATTTCTGAAACTTTCAGGATCAATGGAGAACTGTATTATCTATGGTTCAACCAGAAAGAATTACAGTTCTACTAGTAAAATTAAAAGTTTTACTTACAGCCCATTTTTGACTATTCTATGTGAAACACTGAATCTTCAAAAATTTACAGTAATTACAACCTGTGATTAAATTGGCAATAACATTGATAACTTTTAGAAATCAATGTTTATTTTGGAATAAAAGAAGACTTACAGATATTACTCCTTTTATTCTTAACCATATTGGGGTTGGTAGTCACACAAAAGCATCAATTAAGTAATTATGATAATCTTACGTGACAACAGATGATGCAATCAATAATCCAAAAGGGTTTATTGTTTTCTCACCCACTGGTTTTTCAGTTTGCTCCATGGCACGCCTCTTTGAGCTGTTTTTGACTTAAAAGAGGCCTCCTCTCGCTGTTTTTTTCCACATCATCATCTTATTGTCATTTAAATCATTATTACCAACAAGTAAGTATTAGTTATAGCTATTCTTAAGTGTTTTAGATCTTTCAGAATCAATCAGAAAGACGTGAAATCATGAAATCCAACTATATATTGTTTTAATACTGTTATAAATTCATTTTGATCCTTAAAATCCACAATACTACATCAAACCTCTCTATCTTATCTTTCAATAAGTTCTTTGGAATATTAGTGAGTGATTTAATTTTAATTCTTAAATTTTTTCTCTACAATTAGTTTTCTTCAAGAATTACCATTATAATTATTCTTGCAAAAGATAATTATTATTAAAATAATTTAATTATTTTAATAAAAGAAGTTTTATTATTAAAATCTTCTTGTAATTGATTCTTGTAGACAATTACTGGCTCACTGTTAAAATCACTAGTAGTGTTTAACACGTGAAAGAAATAATTCTTTAATTATTTAATTGTGGTTATAATAACACTTTGTTATTATATTTCATAAGAACAGTCATAGTACTGCTGATTAATAGTAATATTATTATCAGTTTCATAGACAAATCTTACAGAAATTCAGTGTTCAAGACAGTGACGTTGTGCGTTATTATGGTTGCTGCCAACATGAATCTTCTTTCCAACCATGGGCTGTCCCTTTGTCTATGAGGGAATTTTGTGAGTTTCTCTATAAAGTGTCCTAAGGCATATAAATAATTGATTGTACATATATGTTCTTCCTCAATGATGTCAAAGCTGGGATTGTAGTAGTTTAATCTATCAACAGATGCCTATAAAAAAGGTCAGTTATTGAGATTTGAAGGAAAAAATATCACTTACTATACAAGCCTCTTCAACCAATTTGAGTATATGTATCTATGTGTTGTAGCTGGAAGGTGGAGTTATTCTATTTGTTTGCGGTACTTGGTAGTTGTGAATATTAAAGTAACGGTTGAATTCTTCCATTTTTAGCTTAAATTAAGCTCAATACAACAGGAAAGTAACCGAAAAGAGAAAAAAATGATAGGAGAGTCAAAATGATGATATTTTAATGAATGTAATAAAAAGTTCAATTTTTATTGAATTGATGTAATGAACAGAAAACTTGGAAATTCAAAAGGATTTTTTTCAATCTTTGTAATATGCTGACCAAAAAAAATAATGATAGAGAGAGGATGAGAAATAGGTTTGAAAAGCTAAAAAACAAGAGTTTGGTTTTTGAAAGTGGCGGTAAAAATGAGAATTTGGTTGGTGAAGTTAGAGAAGAAGTGGGGTTTTATAGCAAATGTTGTAATGCAATGAGGATATATTGGAATGATAGTGAGAAATGAGATTTTGTTGGGCAAAGTCAAATGCAATTGGGTGTTGGTTAAGAAATCTGAAATTGTGACAAAATTAGTGAAAGATTCATCTTTTCCACAAGATGAATGATGAATCTGTAAACACGTACACACACAGAAAAATAAGAGAATGAACTACAGTGTAACAGCTGAACCTTCCTTCCTCTCAAGACCAACAAACTTGTTAATAAACTTCAAAAGAAAAATGCATTGTCTGCAGTCTAGCGACCAAGCTGGGAGTTGAAGATAAGCAGCCAAACCCATAACATCATTCATCACAACAAATATCAGCCTTTGAGTTGTCACAACATGTGCCAGCTCCAAACCATTTAAAAAGTTCTCTACTTGTTCAAAATCACATTCTCGGTGGCTCACAATCTCATACTCCTCAAGAACTATCAATGGACCTGCATGCACTTCTGGGTCTCTTAGATCCAAAATATTCATGATTCTCCCAAAATTTTCGTTTGATCCACTGCTGAACTTGACGCAGTTATTAGGACGCTCTGTTGATAGTTTCAATCCCATGAGCCAGTTGATTGATTTCATATTGATCGCAAACTTTTGAAGTACCAACGAGCTCAAAGGATGAGGGAGAATACTGCAGTCATGTAAATCTGGATGCATTTGTTGTAAGTATTTAAATAATGCAATGTATGTTTCATTGTTCATTTCCAGTTTCTCATGTATTGGATTGTCTTCGGGATCTGATTTTTCAAGCTTGAGGGCTTGGAGCCTTTGCCTTTGACAGAACTTTGCCATAAATGTTTCCTCCATTGCACCTTTACTTCAAAATAAGATAATCAAAACACAGTTAATCAACTTAACTAAAAAAGAAATACCAGCCTCATAAAAGGTTTTATCAGAGGTTTTGAATGTCCCCAATTAGATGCTCTCCAGAAAACTCTGAGATTCCCATTGGTGGGCCCCAATACTGTAGCTGCTCTGGTATGTGCATTACATAGTGGTTATTGGGAACATGCTGGCATTGTGGAAATATCCTCAATTATTTGTGCTTGTATGTATTGTAGCATTCAGCAAATTTGGTTGAATAATTCTTTTCAACTGATTTTGCACCAAAAATGTTTGTGCATTGCACAAGTGCACCAAAATTTAAAAGCAAATCAAACAACTTCCCTGTATGATCCTTGACTGCATTTCCCAACATTACTTCAATAAAAACCATTGAGAGATAGACTGAAAACAAGGAGTTCCACTTGCTTGCTTGGAGTTTTCAAATCTGAGATTTTCCAACCAAAGGTGGTATCCGTGTGACCCCTTTTGGAACAATCACTTTGCAAATTATCTCTCAGATCCTTTTCTTGATATCTTCTCCTTGTGACTGCTGCAATGATTCCAAATTTTCCAAATTTCAATCCTCCTCTGAAGTGTTGAAATCAAAGCCCCAGTGGGTTATAAAATGATTCTTAAGAACACCCTCAAACCAATTGTGCAACACCCCTAGAGCAACATTAACAATGGGATCCCAGTAAGGCAAGCGATTTAGCTCTGACCAGCAAACCCCTTCTTCATACCTACTTTCTCCAGGCCAAATTCAGATTCAGTGTCTTTCCAGTGCCACGCAGCAGCCAACACATTTCGGCCTTTGTGAGGACAGCCTAGCTCCAGTTTATGTCTTTCAGATGCTTTGATTTTACACCATGAACAGAATTTCCTTGCTGAATGTGATTTGAAACCAGAAACTTTGTGAACTGCAACAATATCACCAACCAATGTGACCAATTATACAATTATCTTGCAACCATGAGGATATCTTGGTGTCACAATTGTGATTCCCTTATTTAATTCATACAGTTAATTTGCTAACAGTATTAAAACGTTGTTGATGGTTATCATTGTTGGTTGATGTTACAGAAGCTCTTATGGAAGCAAGAGTGGCCTGGCACTTAGGAATCAAGAACTCACTTGGAGGGCTCCAAAGGATATAAGAAATAATAATGATTATATTTCTTAAAAGAAGAATAAGGGAAAAGACAAGTATGTCAAAGATAAAAGAAAAGATAAGAAGCCAAAGGCCAAAGATAATAAGAGAAGCCAAAGGCCAAGAAGCCAACCAAGTGAGTCCTCAATTCACTGTTTCAACCTTCCAGAAAAGGAAATGGAATTAGCAAAGGATATGACCACCAATATCCACTGAAAGGAGAGGAAGAAAAAGAGAAAAGGTGCTGAATGACTGACTTAAGGTTATCAGTATTAACTTTAATAAAGTAAAAGAAAATAAAGACAAAAATAAATTGAGTATATTAATTAGCTGGGGAAAAAGTCCCAGGTGCTGAAAGGTGGCCAGTATATGTGAAAAGTTGAAAGACTGATCCTGGAAGGTGAGTCACCAGCTGTATTGTCTGAATTGGCTCAATAAAGATCTGGCCATCTTGAAATTTGAACTGTGTGACTGAACTCCCACAGTAGAATATGAATTGGCCCAATTGGGCCAAGTACATACAGGTTGATTGATTGCCCCCTTTATGGACCAATTGAGTTGTCCAAGGAGTATTGAAATACTTTATGCCTTGATAAATGTTTGAAAGAATGTATAAATTCTTAGAATAGCCCCTTGGAATGAATCCTGAATGAATTTCCAACCCAACTCCTGCAGGGCCACGTGATTCAGAACTTTGAATGGTCTTCTGATTGCCGCCATGGATTGCCAGACTGATGAGTTAAAAAGTCCTTCTTCAAAATGGGTGTTGGATTTTGGCACCTTGATTTAAAAAAATGGAATTGGGTCCTGAAAACGTCACCATTGAATTGCTGAGCCAAAATGATTCATAATGGTATATAATACCATATATGCACCACTCCTGCAACCTTGAGTATGGAGTGCATGGAGGAAAGGAAGAAAAATTCCCCTTGAGGTGAGGGGAAAGCTTGATCTGAGCTTATCTGGTGGCCTCTGGTGGTTACTAGAGACCATGGGATGAAAAGTGGTCCATGGTGGTTATTGGCCAAAGCTGGGTCCTGAGGGTCTTTATGGCCATTTTTGGTTTGGTGGGATTTGGGGCCAAAATTGGCTCACGTGGGCCCAATTGTGGTTTGGGACCCACCTGGCCTTGGGGGCTAATGGGCTTTCCCCTTTTTCCCCTTTTGGCCTCATTGGATTAGGCCAAAAGGGGCCTAATTGGCCCACGGACTGTAGAGGCCGTAGGGGGCCTAAATGGCCCAAAAAGGCCATTTAGGCCAGGACCCCCCTATTGAAAAGGGTTGGCCCAAAAACACTGATGAGGGCTAGGGGGCCCAGAACCCCCTAGGAGACAGAGAGACCCCCAGGCCCAAAAACAAAGATAGAGGCCTGGGGGTTGGGGATATTAGAATTGGCCAGGGAGGCCAATGATGGCAGGAAATGTCCTGAGGAAATAAATGATTGTTTAAGCCATGATTGGCCAGGGAAGAGTGATAGGGAGAAAAGGCCATAGAGCACCAGAGGGAGCCAACTTGGCCATAAAGATATGGTGTGGCCAATTGGCCCCAACTTGGTGTCAGGTTGGAATTGCCGCAATACAAATAGAGGAGGGTCATTCTTTGTGGTTGTGACAGTTGATTGGGTGAAGGAATAATTCCTGCTAGGCAAGTGTATTATTTTTGATATCAGAGTCATGGTGGGAGATTGAGGCAATCAAGAGAAATAAGCCCCATTGATAATTGACAACCAGAAAGCTTGTTTTTAAGTGGATTGAACCAATTGATAAACTGTGAGAGCCCCAAGCAAAGGTCCGACCCTGTAGAGCTCAATGAGAAAAGCTTTTTCCAAATGGTTCCTTGAGCCACATCACAAATGGATTTGGAATCTTCACTATCTAAGTCATCTTCCCATTTATCAATATATTCTTCAATCATTGGTAAGCTCAAGAACCACTTCAGCCATTCGGTTACACTTTGTGTTACAAATGTTGAAATTGGGTTTCTTGGTCAATGCTGCTTTGCAAGTCAAAGCAGCCCATGAGATTGAGTTTGCCTTTTTGATTGAGCTTCAACAAAAATTGGTGCTTTGAGTGATCCTAATATTAGATTTGATTTGAATAGCTCCGCACCACATGGTTGGCTCTTTGATGAGGCTTGATAACCACAGTCCGCTGGTGCTGTTTCAATATCATACAATGAGAAAACCTTTGGACCAGAAACATATTGCTCAAGGGATGCCTCCAATTTGAAACGCTTATTGATAGTTTTGATATCATGAGGAATGAATTAAATAAACATGCAATCAATTGCAAACCTTTGAGAAACTGATTCAATGATTTCAATAAGTTGATCCCAGGCTCTTCTGAAATTCAGTTTGCTGAGCCCACAAACTAAGTGGAGCCACATGATGAAATGCATCATAAGGCCTATGGATCCCACATAAATCATAAATTAGAGCTTGGTCACGAACAAAAATCAAAAAATTAAACCTACAAATAATTTCGGATTCAGTTTTTCTTTGTGGTGGGGTCTTGTTTTCATCTTCAAAATCAAGCATTTTGTTTTTGACCTTTTCAGCAGATGGAAGGATTTTTTGTGGAATTGTTTTCAAGGATAGCTTTGGAAGCCTTTCAGTAATTGTATTGGCTTTGTCTTGTGAAAATTTGGCCCAATGTCTGGCCCAAGTAGCATGATGAACAAAGCATACTTGGCCTGTATGACCCTTTCCATCTGTAATGGTATACTGTTGACATTTTGGGCACATACAGAGTTCCATTGAGTGGCTTGATCACTAGAATTTTGCCTTTTTTTCTGGTTATATATAATGTAAAACCAAATCAACTAAGTGCTTCTGGCTTTGAGATTGTGTTTTTTTGATCAAAGCAAAGGAAAAGAAGAAGAATTAGTTTGTCATAAAAGAAAAAAGCGAGTTAAAAACAAAACAATGAGTATTGATGTGGTATGTAATACTATGTATGGTAAAAAAGAGGAAGGGAGCCGCACTCCTTAGTGCTACAGACACAGTGCCACAGGGATCAAGAAGACTTATTCTGAAAGATCTGCCCCACCGGTTCTCAAAAGTTCAACTTTTGAAAATAATTACGCATTCACCAAAACATAAAAAAATTCTTCTCATTTGTTAAGAACTAAGACAAAATGGAAAACAGCTGTATGTTCATCCTCCTTTTTTACTCTCTTTCATTTATTATGATAGCTTATACCATTCAGTCCAAAGGTCTTGTTAAAGTGGTTTTGAATGAAGGCCCTTAGCGGGTCCTGAGGTCAAACTGCTAAATACAAGTTGTTTAGCTTGGCTTTTTTTTTCTACTCAGCAAGTTCATAGGGCCGTTCTGAAAGGGAAAAGAAATGAACTTGAGTTTGAAATGGAATTTTGCACTCATTTTCACTGCAACAATCAAGTTACAATGGCAATAGGTAACCTTTATCATTTCACTCATTTTTGCTGGTGAACAGGTCAGCTTTTTGGTCAGCTTTTTCCACCTCATCAAAATAAGGAAGAGCACACTCATTAATTTTCACTTTTTTCTTTATTCTAAATTACCATCTCAGTCAAGAATTAGCTTATAAAAATCTATTATGATTTTTTTTCATAAATATCTTCAGCACTATGAAAGGCCGGGTGTCTAAAAGTCAAACATTCAGGTTGGAAATGGATTTAGCCCAGTCAGCCTTCAATATTTAAATACCCTTGCTTTTCAGAATTTATAAAAAACATCTAACCCTTGAGGCCATCACAGCTGCTCTAGCTTTTTTTTCTTTCATTCTAACTCCTTTCCTATTTTTCAATTGACATCACTCACCTTTTTGAAAAGCACTTATGCAGATCAAGCCAATTTCACTCACTATAATTGCTATCTTTTACTTTTTATTTGCTTGTATCTACTCAGTTTTCCATTATATCTTTGTCTTCTTTTCATTATTGCTCCTTTTCGATTTGATAACACACATTTTTCATTCAATTTCTCTTATTTCTCATTCAGTTCTCTTTCTCTATCTTATAATCCAACAAAATCCAATATACCTTTCTCTTTATATACTTGTGGTACTCAAACACATTTATAAACCAGTCTGGTCAAACAACTTAATTTGAATTTTCAATTCTAGATAAAAAAAGGATTTATCTATTGAGCTAAAAGAACTGCAGCAAACTCTGGTGAGTTCTCTTATCTTGTATTGTGTTCCTTGTTTGGCTATGAAGCTTAAGGTCAAATAAATAAGAAACCAAATATTGCCTAATAATTTTGAACCTTGACAATTCCACAGGAATTCTATATAAAACCATATGCTTGCCAAAAAAAACTGTCAAACACCATGCGATTGTCCTCAGCAATTTCTTTTGTGATTTCTTAAAAAATTATTTCCACTGAATCAACATGTAGGTCCATGACTGATGTAACACTTTCCTCTTTCATAAGGTAATGCTACTAATATTCTTATTCAAGCAGCTTCAACGCAGGCATTTCAAAACAATTGGTGTTCATGGTGTATCATGTTTTGAAGAAAATCATTGTACATATTGGTGTTTTTGAAAAATTAATTGCATGTTGTGAATTTCGGAATTGGACAATGATTTCTCAAAAATAATCATGAGAGCCAAAGATGAATTGTTTCCTTCTTCATTTGAGTCATATATCCTCGCTATTTGGTAAGAATGCAACATCAGCTGTTAAATTACATGGATGTTGTCCAGCCGAATTCATAGTTTGATGTGAGCTATATTCATCAGCTGGCTGACTGTGCGATGCGGGGGGTTTCACAGCAGCCTTTTGCTGGCAGTGCACTAGACTACTAGACCTTGAGGTATGGTACCCTTTTTAATAATCATATGAAATCTTCCCTAAACTTACTTTCTCTCATGAATATGATTAAGAATATTGATATATTATATTTATTCTCTTTTTAATCTAAGCTATGTAGAGCTTAAATATTTCATGATATTTATATTCTTTGCTTGGATATTGTCAAGAATTACAAGAGAAGAAATGGAAATCATAAAATATCAGTCTATTTTTGATCCAACTACAATTTGAATAGTTTTGCTAAGCTAATATGACCATTTGGAAGTATGAACTTATTATTAGTTTGAAGGAATAACTATTGCAATCATTTAGAAAATCTTGAAAAATTGAAGAAATAAACTAATATTTGTGTGCAGAGAGAATAAAAAAATTACATTATGGATAAAGGAGTTCTCTCATAATAACAATATTATCAATGATTTGGATAAATTCAGTGATTATAGAAGTTTAATTTTTATAGATTATATCTTGATTGTATATTTCGGAGTATTAGAACATGGATATTTCTCTAAAATAAGGCTTTGATAAATTTTTGACAGGTATTTCAATTTTTTTATTCTAAGCTGACTGCAACTTTCATATTTTGATATCTGTGGATTGAAAATTCAAAAAAACACAAATATTGATATCTCCAATCTTTATGTAAACTAAATCCATCATTATTTCATAGATATTTTTATATTTTGAGAGGTAAGCTACATACTACTGCAATCAAGTTTTGAATTCGCACGAGATCTCTCTTTATGACTGTATTAAATGAGCTTTTAGTTCGATTAAGACCTTTATCTGTAGAACTAGCAAGCTTTAGAGGAGTGTCTGAACTATTATTCAGGTATTATAATAAATGAGTCTAATATATTATCCCTTTATCTTGAAATTTTGAAATTCAGCTCTATAAGTTTAAATAGAATATCTCAGAGATTCTTGTTAGGATATTTCTCCCCTCAATATTTAAAACAGAATTTTTCTTCAATTTTCTCAATTATTTCATAGAGCTTGGAGCCATGTTCTAAAGAAAAAGGTATTTGAGAGTCAATGTTATTAAAGTTGACTTCTAGAAAGAGGCAAATTATATTGATTAAAAGCCTTTACAAGATATCTATTTGAATTTAACAAAATTGATTAAGAAATTTTCCTTTTCTCAGTTTGTTATTTTCTGATATAAATACCAAAACAGATGAAACATTCTATTTATTAGCTAATCTGAAGAAGGAAGTAGTTCAGTTTTCAATTAAATATATTTCTCAGATATACTAGACAATAAATATATTGATTATTGTCTCTCCGCAGAGAAATTGCATGACAAATTCAAGTGTTTTTGTGAGCATACTTTATACGTGACTATTTTATATTCAAAGAAATATACTCCTCGAGACAAGAGTAAGAAAAAGATTTCATTGGATAATCAATTTAATGAACAAAAAAGGTATAAAAAGGTCTTAATATCTAAGTAATATATACTAAATATCAGCAATCTTCATATTTTCTCATTAGATATTTGAGAGGATAATGTTTTCTTCATCTTCATTATTGGAACACCGCTTTTAGAAACCTTGAGGTATCATTCCTGCAGAGTTACCTGAGAGGTAGCAAGTTCTTTTTATTCCTGAAGTATGTACTTCATGGGGTTGGTTCAATTATTTACTATTAGTTTAGGAAGTAATTTGAGGAAATTACTTTTTGATAAGGTGTGAGTAATAGAGGTATTTTCATATGCTCAAAAGACCAAAAATAATAAAATAAGAAATAAATATAAATAAAATATAATTATAACTTTATATACAGAAGTAAAAATTGAATTGTAATTTAACAATAAAACTACATTAAAATTTTAAAATTGTGATGTCACAGGGGCTCCTGGACAGAAAAACAATTTGCAAAACTGGAAATTCAGCCAGAAAAGTTCTGATATGGCCTTTTGGGCATATTCACCATAATAAATGGGAAAATGGCATATACAGCTGAATGCAGAAAAAATGTTCAAAAGTGCGCAAAATGCACAAAACTGTGTTTAAAGCTTGGAAAGCCAAATACAGGCTTTTGAGCTGTATTTTCCTTGTTGACTCAAAAATACTCACGAGTTCTCAAAAGCAGAGAAGGGCCAGGTTTTTCATTTTTTTTCTTGAGGAATTAGATAAATTATTTATGGTTAAATTCCTATTTATCTTTCTGATTTTTTCCTTTGAAAGGTTATAGATAAAAGTAAGCAATATACAATATATCTGCAAAAAATTAGATCATATGCAAAATGAATCAGATAAATCTCATATATTTTAATTTTTTTTTGTAGGTATACATTGATTTTAACTCAATTTTTTCTTTTGAAAATTTAGAAGTGGATAAAACATTGAAGTTTTCATTTTTTTATTTTTGGTTTCATTCTCAAAAAAGTAACCAGTTCATAATTTGATATTTTATTTAGTCTATATTTCAATAACTGAATTGGTAAGTTTTGCAACCAGTGATTTAAAAAGAATTTACTAACCCTAGTTTTGTAAGGTCTGGATTTGAAACTTTGATTAAACATCAAATACTCTTCCTGTCCTCAAAATTTGTATAAGGTAAATTTTAATGAAGAATAGTAAATCTTTAGAGTATTTAAAAGAAAACATGCCAAATTTTGTGTTTTTCCCGGTGTTAGTATAAAACAATAATATTATAAAGATTCATTGCTTTACTCAGAATAAAGATTTATCCAAAAATACTATACAAGGGATAATTAAGGCTACTGTCACAACCACATGTAATCACCCCCAATGGGTGTTTATGTAAAATAAAGCCTCACCCCACTTTATGGCCAATTGGACCATTTTGGTGTTCTATGGCCTTGAGGTCATATCACCTTTCACTGTCCACTGTTGGCCTAAGGTCATACCCTGAAACCATTGGCCCTTTTGGCCAATTCTCCACCTCACCAACCCCCAGGCCAATACCTTTGTTTTGTGCCTGGGGGTCCATATGGTCATCCAGGGGCTTCTGGGCCCTTGGCTCACTCCCTTTGATCATGGGGTCTAAGGCCTAATTGGCCTTTTTGTGCAATTTGGGCCCCCTATGGCCTCTACAACCCATGGTCCATGGGACCCTTTGGCCCCTTTTTGCCTAAACCCAATGGGGCCAAAAGGGGAAAAGGGGGAAATCCACCATCCCCCAAGGCCAAGTGGGCCCACCTGAGCCAATTTTGGCCCCCAATCTCAACAATCCAAAAAATGGACAAAAGTACCCAAGGAACCACATTTTGGCCACTTTCAGCCCCTGGCCTCTGGAAACCACCAGAGGCCACCATCTCAGGTCCAGAAAGGTTTCCCCTCAATTCAGGGGAAGACCTCTCCTTCACCAATGTACTCCATACCAAAGGGTCCACAGATGGTGCATATATGGTATAATATACCATTATGCACAAATTTTGCTCAGCAATTGAATGGTGATGTTTTTGGGACCATATTATGTATTTTCAATTCAAGTCCCCAAATCCATCACCAATTTTGAAGGAAGTCCTTTGAGTCATTCAGTCTTGCAATTGCTGGCGGCCACCAGAAGACTGTTCAAGGACCCCAACCACCTGGACCTGCAGGGGTCAGGTTTTATTCTTTTCAGGATTATTCCATGGGTAATCTCCAAAGCTCATCAGTAATTCAATCAGCCGTCAAGCAATAAACTACTTCAGTATTCTTTGGCCAACTTAATTGGTCCATACAGGCTGTATTCAAGAAAGCTGTATCGCCTTGGCCCTTTTGGGCCAATTCTTATTCTACCGTGGGAATTCAATCAAAAGGTTCAATTCTCAAGCTGGCCACATCTGAATCAGCCCAAAACAGTCATTACAGCTGGGTGATCAACCCTCTAGGATCAGCCTTCAGCTCTTCACATATACTGGCCACCTTTTCTCCCCTGTGGACTTTTCCCTTTGTTAATTAACATATTGGATTTTTTTCTTCTTATTTTCTTTTCATTTTATCAAAGTAAATACTGATAATATTAAGTCAGTAATTTGCACCTTTTCTGCTTTGCCTGTCACGGATATTGGTGGTCATATCCTTTACTAATTCCATTGTTCTTTGTGGCAAGCTGAAAAAGTGAATTTCAGATTCATTTGGTGGGCTCTTTGGCTTTTGGCTTTCTTTTATGATCCTTGGGCATTGGCTTCCTTCTGCTTTTTACTTTGGCATATTTGTCTTTACTCTCATTCTTCCTTAAAGAAATACAAACCATGATATTTCTTTATTCTTTTGGGGCCCTCCAAGTGAGTTCTTGATTTCTGAGTGCCAGTCCACTATTGTTTTCCACTAGAGCCCCTGTGACAGGCTACTAAAGAAACTCCTTCAAGAGAAATTTCAATGACAATGAATTGAGTAAAGAACTGCAGGAAATAAATATAACAGAAATTTCTTTAAAAATTATATTGAATTGAAAAAAACCCCAGAATTCATCAGAGTGAATTTGGAAACAAAGTAGCAAAGTTAACAGTGAGGAAAGATTCTTTAATTCACTTTTGGGTTGGTTCAAGGGTAGAAATGACTATAAGCCTTACAAACAACAATTATTATGATTTTTTCACATGGTTGAAAGATTTTAAGTGATTAAAAAAGGTTTTTTAAATCCTTCATTTATTGTTTTAACAGATTTCAAATCAATCATAACAGGAAAAGAATCTAACATGAAGAGAAAAGTGAGGCAAAGAAGAAATTCTTTTATAAAAAACAATTTTCCCACTCCAAAAGGAAATTTGCTCTCATAACTTGTGAGAAACACCCGGGCAACAAAAAATCCAGTTTTGGAATCATTGAGCCCTGGTTCAGTCCAAAGAAGGTCTGTTTTTAGCCATTGTCTGCTACCTTCAGCCATTTTTTCCCTGAAACCAGCTATTGCTATAGTAATACCTGATTTCAAACCTTGAAAACACATCAGAATGTGTGTAAGAGATGTAAAAACCAGTTAAAACTGTTTTTTGGCAAGATATTTTCAGCTTAAGGGTAATTTTCCCCTCTTGGTAACAGTCAAAACTGCCCTGGTAAGTATCAACATCTCATCATCAATTGAGTTACCGACCATGTGACTGAAACCAAGGCAAAAGATGATGCACCTTGGGGTGAATTTTGAAATCCCATGCCTGTCAGAAAGGAATTTGGGGGACTCTGGCACCCTTGGAGCCAAGATTCCCTTTCATCCCAAAATTGATTATTCAAATTGTTTTTTCTTTAATCCCTCATCATGTATTATACTAGAAATTTAAATATGTAATTCATTTGAAAAATTGTAGTCTAAAACTGTAATAATTGATTCCTAATGTAGATTCAAGTGCAGTCATGTAATAAACATGCACATTTTCCATTTCAATTGGAATACTTCATTTCCTCATAGCTTCTAAATTACACAACACACCTTAATTTTAACACAAAAATTGTTGGTTAACACTGAATGTGTGAATTAAATCAAGGTTTGTAGGATTTTCAGATATGCATACATAAAATACTAAAAGCTCAATTTGAGCTTGTTTAGAGTTGAGTTACTGACTTTTCACCCAGAGGTGACCCCACCTGGTTTTTTATGTGGAATTGGATTGTTAAATAATTTTCATAAGTCAATTTATTTCAAAAAAATTTATAAATTTTTTTTTTAAATTTTTTCCAAAACATTGTAATTTTAATATTTCTGTTAAAAACGTATTTTTACTTCATTTTTTCAAGTAAAAGTGTATTCTGACAATTTTAAGTTTCAATTTAATTTTATTTTTATATTATAATACTTTTTTCAATTTTGTATATGCATTTTATATTTATATTGTAATTTTTTGTATAATATAAATAAATGAGTTTATTTAGAATTATGAAATAATTTTGTTATTTGTGGCCTTTTGAGCATATGGAAATAGCTCTAAGGCTCACAATCTTTACAGAAAACCCTTATATCATCATTTTAATACTTTTTCTGCATGTCAAGATCATAGTACTAGTTCTTAATAGATTCTATATAAAATCAATAATGACCCAAATTTATGTGAGCCTAAACTACAGTCATGTTTGTCACAAAACTTCAAATTGATTGTGTATACAATTATGCATTTTGCTTGATGATATAATGAGTGGTATATCCAAAATAACGGTATAAGGGGAAAGGATTATTCATTAAACTGTTAATTGTTGTTTAAAGCTGGACTTGATACTTATAATAAGAGTAATTCTTGAATTCTTGAAGGAAAGATATAAAAGGAATTTTACATAAATTGTAAAAGTATTCAATTCTCTTCAGGATATAAACTTTAATTTATAGAATGGAAAGTATTCTAAAAAGCATCTTAGGCAGTTAGATGCGAAAATGAGAGTGATAGAAAGTTGTTTTCCAAATCATACAGTAATTGAAAAGCCATATATGTGGTTGATAAAGTCTTGGTTGTTTTCCGGATGGGTCTTACTGAGAAAGGTTTCTTTTAGAGCCAAAATATCTTATGTAAAGATAGCTAAAATTTAGGGATACCAAAGGGTGGTAGAACGCAAAAAAAAGAATGCAGAAGATAAAGTAGAGATTACTTATTATACACGGAAATCTATTAATTAAGTATTAAGTTCACTCTTAATGCTCAATAATATCAAAAGGAAGGCGTTCTTTTCCCCACTCTAAAGGTGACTATTTGAATGAATAATGATACTACTGAAGACAAATACAGAATATATCTATATCTATCATGTTAAATAGTGGAGAAGATATATCATCTTGTTTTTCGAAAACATTTATGTAATGCATTGAAGAAGCCAAAGCACTCAATTGATGCATATCCATGTTAATATTAGGATTCAAAGCATATTTTATAACTGGTTAAATTGATAGAATTATCACAAGATCTTGAGGAAGTGGCTCAAAGATTTAAACAATTCAACAATGGTTAGCTAAACCTAAGAAAGATTAAACTTGAAATGAATTTCTGGTAAAAATCAAGAATTTCTGTTTAAGAAAGGGTCCAGTGATAAGAAAAATCTGAGATAAAAAACCAGAAAAAGCTACCATTTAACATGGGAAGGGGCACAAACGTTGAAAGCTTGATTGATAATAGCCATAAAAACCAATGGGTGTTTGATGGTATGAGAATTCTGAGAAAGAGTTGAGCCTTGAATAGGCTCAATATATTCTTAAACCAATTAACTTGATTAATTAATCCATCGAATGCACTAGAGGTAGATATGTAAGGACTCTGAGATAATTAGGAATTCAAGTTTTTTAAGAATCATCAAAGAATTATCATTTATTAACTCCCATCATTTATTATTGCTGACATTCAATTCTGAAATACCAGTCACAAGCTTCTAATTATATCCCTGTATAGAATTTGAGATTTTAAGTATGATCCCGCTCAATAAAACAAGGGAAAATGATATATATGTAAAATATTCAAGCTATAATATCTTACAAAGTTTGAATAATCGAGCATATGTGTTCAAAAACACTTATTAGTTATTTAATATCTAGCACTTAATATTAGTTTTCATTTGAAAAGGTAGATGGAAAAATAAATTAAAGTCTACAGAAAATCATAAGTGTGTCTTTTGTAGTCTTACAAAGAAATACTATATCAACAAAAGTATTGTTTGTTTTCAAAGGGATTAATAATATGAGATATTTAGATAGTTTTAGGATAAAGGTTAGTAAAATATATCAATTCAAAGACTGAATGTTATTTTAATTTTTCCTCAATCAAATTTTGATCAGGCCAAGTATTACCAAATTGAATTCAATTTATTCCACTAGATAAGTGATATTCCTAGTGGTTATTTTTGAGTACATATGCATAATAAATTGAATAAATAAACGCAAAAAGGAGCCTGGGAGGGAATTGAACCACGACCTCAACCTTATTTGAAAGGCACCCAGAGGAAGAATCATACCACACACTGCCGGAATTTGGTTGACGTACGCAGTTGTACGTCACTCTTACGTATGCAACATGATGCACCTTTCCGTTTTATTGTTCACGCGTCACGTCAATTACAGTATGATTTCCCCTTCTTTAGTAACTCCAAAATAACAAAGTTTGGACAACAAAGAAAACAATATTGATTATTGTCAATTAGCACACTGCCTCAACGGCTCAAACACACATGAAAGGACAAGAATATTGGCAATGCATGAGCATCATATGTCATACAATGGAAATGAAAATCTTATAAAAGTAAATAAAAAGGGACTTATGCGAAGAAAATGAGGGTCAGTGCAAACCTTTTCCCTTTACAAATGAAATTATTTTCCACCCCTTTGTTGAGATCACCAATCTTGCTCATGTTTGGTTTCAATTCCGTGTTTTAATTTTCTTGAAAAATCTAAAAAGTTTCTTCCTCTCATGCACTTGCTCTTTTTCACCTCCTTTTCTCATCCCCAGTTTTCCTTCTTTAAATTCCTTCACTAATTTGATTATTCTTCTTTTGTTTCTTTATTACTTTAGCTTTCTCACTTGCATGGGTTACTCTCACTCCTCTAGAATCCCTCTATTCTATTGGCTTCTACATTTATTACTTTTTTTCATTCATATATCACTTATGTTCAGAGAAGCCAACAACTTATTTGCTTGTTTTTCCACCTACTCCACCTCCAAGTTCAATCCATTTTCTCATTAACATCACCTATGAATTTCAACAATTATAATAGAAATTTCCCAAATAACTTTCAATCATCAAGTAATCACAATGTACTTCAGATAGTAAATGACCAGAGCAAACACATCAGAAAGCTTGAAGCAAAAATAGGCAGCCACAATCAAGAATTTGCAGCCCTACTTACAAAGTTTAATCTCCACAATCAAAATAAATCAGGAAAAATATTCTCAATCCAATCCAAAGATAAACGTAAAGAACTTAAACAAGTTTCTTCAAAAAAAAATTGGAATCAACCTGAAATATCAAAAAATAACTCTTCCCATAAATCAGTTAACAATGAGATTATGAAAAACAAATCACCACATATGGATAGTAAAATCCTCAAGCAGAAAACTTCTACTCCACCTTGCAAGAGAAGCCCCCACCAGCTTTTAAATACCAAAATACCTGAAGCATTTCAGCCTACAAAGGTATGCAGTTTGCATTGGCTAAAAATCAATTACAATCTTTTACTCAAGCACTATGTTTTATAATCCTAGAAAGCTTTCTACGAACACATCAACATTCTGTGGGGACTTATCTACCAACATTCCATACCTATATCTCCAAATTACTCCATGTTGAAGGAATTCAATTGTTGTTTTTCCTCCTTGAGTGATATTGAGGCCCAATCCAAAAACACAAAAACACAACCCTTGGTTCCATTTGACCAAATCATTACATTCCAGGGGACAAAGCCAGGAAAAAAGAAAATCAGAAATGCCATTATTCATATGAGTGACTTTGTGTCAGGGTGAGTCTATATAGTAGCTATAAAATGTAAATACAAGCTAGTATTATGACTGTGACACGTCAAAAACAAATAATAAATTAAATCTTCAGGTCCTACTGCTACGTGGTAACAGTGGCTGTGAGCCTTTGAGATATGACCACATACCCAATAAGGTCACAAAAAGGCTCAGAATAATTATACTTTTAATATAATTATATTAAAATTGCTTAAAATAATTATACATTAAAAATAATTAATTAAATATACAAAAAATACCATAAATTGGTACAAAAATTGGTTTAACTTAAAAACCAATGAATCAACATGTAAAATAAATTATACCATTGGATTCCCCATGGAAAAATACACATATACCATTTTTATGGCATATCTGTAAAGTCTATATTTAAGGAATTATAGGGTATAATACCTTATAAAAACCATAAAAACTCATTTATCTCAAGAACTAATGAAACAACAGGTGAAATAAATTGTACCAGTGGATTCCCCATGGAAATCCACACATAAAACAATTAACAAGCTAATTTCCAATGTTAATACTTAAGGAATTATCCTGAATATATGCACCTTTTTGGTCAACGCATATATTCAAGGATCATAGCTAATATCTTCTAAGCTATACATGATAGAATGATGAACCAAAAATAAAGCTACCACTTAATTACTGTAAGAACAAAGATATGAACTTTATTTTACAAATTATAAACAAGGTTAAAACCTATGATGAAATATTGATAAAAATCAACAGAGCTGTTGACCACTTTGTTGTGAAAGTGCTACAAACTTAAAAAAAGTATACAGTTGGATTCTACTACTTCATTTGTGAAGAATGATGTAATTTTTATTATTAAATTCAGGGTATAACCCCCTGAAATCAAGGTTTGAAGTTTAAAATATTGAATTTCGACAGAAAAGATGAGTTACAAGAAAAATCATCAAAATTAGAGTTTTGATGATGTAATGAAAAGCTCTTGGCAGCATAATAAGGTTATGTCGGGCTATCAGAATTCACTCTCTGAATTGCTGTAGCGAGCAAATTTTAAAAGCTATTGAGGATCAAAGTTTGAGCTTAATTTGAGCAGTTATGATCACACACTGTAACCTTAATTTAAGTTTAACAGTCTTAAGAGTGATAAAATTGGTGAATACTATTAGCTTATGATTAAAACTAATAAAATCCACGAAATTTGGGGTTCTGCCAAGCCTCTGATGTCATCAACTTTAAAGTTATAGTGATAACTCTAAATAATGGTGTAATAATGATGTAATATGGTTTGATAATGATGTAATCATCTCCAAACCTTAAAATATTGATCAATTCCAGTGGATATGATCAGTACACGTCTACTAGAAGCCTGCTGGACTCTAGCAGGGAGGTATCTACTATAAATAGAGCTCTTTTTACTCTATTTTCCCCTCAGACGCATCAAAAACATTAAATAAATTAAATAAAAGGTAATTTCTTTATTCTTTATATATAAAACTCTTATATTATTAAAGACCAAAGACCATCTTAATATTAATCACTATTTTTACGTGATTAAATCAATTCTTTAATTGTTTTTGTCATAAATCTCTCTATAAACTCATTTCCACGTAAAATCAAGAAATTTTGTAATTTTCTTTATTTTTTATTGTAAATACAATTTGAAAAAGTTGTATTATATTCTTTTGGCATAAAATATCTCAGAATTATTATTTCAAGTGCTAAAAGTAGGTTATTTAATCTTATTATAATAATTTCTATCTTATTATTACTCTTAATAATTCTTAATTAATATAAATAGTATTTATATTAATATATAACTTTAATATTAGTAATATTATTGTTATTAATTGTTTTTTATTTATAAAAAACAGTTTTTTACGCATTTATTCTTTGTTGGTAACAATAATAAAGAGCTTTATAATATATTAATATATTATTTATAATATTATAATTTCATATAATATTAATTTATATTATTATATTCATCTAATGATATAATATTTTTACGCCATAATAATAATATTTCTTTATTATTATTATTATTTTAATCTTATTTATTTCAATTATAAAGACATTCAGAGTACAATAAGTAATAAATTAGTAATTTTTACTTATTGTTTCATAGTCAAACCTTACAGTGGTGATGAGTCTATTGAGGACCTGGGTTGCAATGCTCTAATATCTTTGACTGTAAAGAAACACTACAATAATTATATTCTAATTATATCTTTAATAATTCTAAGTACACTACTGATGGATAACAGTCTTGTCACGTAAGAATATAGGTAAAGTAAGATAAGATGATGGGTTTTTGAAGGAAAAAAACCCTTCTTTTTATATCTTTCAAGACTGTCAAGAGTTGTTAACTCTTCACACGTCAGAGGAGTGAAAATTTTCACTCCAATGGTCAGTCTGTGGTTCTGGATCCTCAATTCTGAAGTCAGTAGAGGCAGAATTGTGGTTTTGGAACCACAAATGATCATTCTGGATCAATACAGGGTGAAAAAACTTTTCACCTGCCACGTCAGCACTTGGATGACGTTGTTCTGGTGTCTGTATGATCAATACTAGTCATTCTGGGCGGGTTTAAGCTTTGAACAACCATTATTTTGAGTATCAAGACAGTACTGGTTGGTACAGGTTTGGTACAGGCCAGTATTGGTCAAAATACTTCCAACCAAGATATCTTAGTCAGTTTTTGAGATATCAAGAAACCAAGAGCACAGAATTGAAGGGCTTAATGAGCTCTTCAATTTGGTATGCTTCATGTTTACCCTTCTTTCAAATAGAAAAAGTTATAAGGGTTTTAAGTTTTTGGATGTATTTTTATACATCAGTATGAGGCTTCAAAAACTTCCATGCCAGATATCTTCTTCAATTTGGAAGATATCTGTATTCTGATGATACAGTTTTGTAGGGCTTGATTAGATCTACAGTTTGGTATATTACACTGTACAGTTGTATGAGTGTATGCCAAAGATACAGGGGTTTGTTCACTTTCTTGTTTTCAGAATATCTGTATTTTTGGTTGTTAAACCTTTGAACCAAGATCCCTCAGTCAATTTAAGAGATACAGAGGTCTAATGTATCTCAAATTAAAGCTCTTGTTTATATCTTTAATTTGGTCATACTTTTGTACAGTTTTGTACAAGCCCTCTTTGACTTTCAGGGCGGTCTTGGTTTTGAAATAAAGGTCATATGGTATCTGCAGTTGTAGTGGTGTTACAACAACATGTATGATATCATTGTGTAGCTCTCTATGTGAGCTTTAAGAAAAATACCATTTTGGTATAAAATAACTTAAATATGCATAAGTTAGATGAGAGGTGAAAATAAGGGTTTTGACCTGTTTATTCTCCTCTAGGTTTCCTTATTCTGTTTGCATAAGGTTGGTGTTTAATTTAAGAGGATTGTTTTCCCTTATTTATTACCTGTATTGACTATGTTTGTTCAATACTTGTCATACCATTATTTATGGTATGTTGGATGTCATGCTAGTGCTCTGTTTTGAGTCACAAGCTGACACTTTGCACTGAAGTACATTATTTCCCTTCTTGCTAGACTTGGAATTTGTCAATGGGAACCAGATGTCAACAATGCAAGTGATACCCTCTACAAGGAAGCCTGTAGGATCAGTGCAATACAAACGTTTAGTCAAATTGCTATCAGTGGAGCATACAAATACATGAACGTAAATTTCAGCTTTCTAGAAAATATCCAGCTACTTACTAAGGCTTACAACCACTATGTTCACTGGTACATGACCCAAAGATACAAAAAAGAGGCCAAAGAATCTAAAGGATGAAGGAAAAAAAGCTGTTTTACAATATAGACTCAGGGTCAGTACAACATTTATTTGCAAAAGTCCAGATTAGCTTACATAGCTGACTTGTATCATGTCAGCTCAAAACTCTTTGCTACAAATTCGGTGTCTCTGAATATTTTCTAAAGCGGTATTTGAAAATTTTGGAAAATCCTGATGCTCATTACTGAGGATGAATATCACCCAATTAAAAATATATATATCATAAAAAAAATGGAATGTCGGCCTGAAAATGTGAATGTTTTCTTTTGCAGGGTTGATGAAGGAATCTCAAAAGCTGAAGAGGCTAATGGCAAGCGCAGCCAAAGACGTGAATGCCATCTCCTAGCACCTGGAGAAGGATCAATCAGAAAAACAGTCCCTAATCAACTCCCAATAGATTTCTACAATCCTTATTGGTTTACTAATCGGACAGCAGGTCAAAAGAGCCAGTTTTCTGATGTACATCAAGTTGCCTTTTTTCCACATGCCTCAAAATGTCTCTTGGGGAAACAACACCCTGATGAGAGCCTGAGAAATAAGTGATTCTCGCAGAAATACTGGGATCAAATAATTGAACCCTACAATATTTCACATGTGATAGAAAGTTATGATGAGTTGGATGTTGATTCAAATACAAACAACAAAAGCTATGAGCTTGAAGATATTGTAGCTGAGGAATTTGAAGACAAAAATGTTGAAGAAAGCAAACAGGGACACACTCACACGGAACAACCCAATGATTCCTCTGAAGACATAGAAATGGAAGATTTTGAAGATTAAAATACACTCCAGAAATCTCAACAAAGCTTCATCAGCATTCCAAATGAATGGAGATCCTGGTGAAAATTGGTGAGGCTTTACTCAGGAATTGTTAATAAAGCTGAAACAAGCCAAAGCATGGATGAGATAGGTATTGAGGGGGTTATATGGATCCATCTCTATACTTTTATAATTTGTCACTGCTGGATTGAATTGGAAAAAATGCTTCAAAAGAATTAGAAAAAATGCCCTATTATTCTTTTTAGTATATTGATGTTGAAGCTTAGATATCTAGATCTCTTGGATTTTACTGTACCTTAGTGTGTTGTGTTTGATTGTGTTCTTGAAAATATCTGAAAAAAAAATTATGATAATTTCATTTCACAATGGTTTGATGCATTCCAAATGGTTGATTATGTTTGGTGGTAAATCTTGCTGCCCTCTATAAGTTTTGCTTTGAACTGTTTGAGTATGCAGGTGAGCTCCAAAAAATGTTATTTGGAAAATGAAAGTCTCACACAATATAAGAAATATTGGATGTGAGTAGTAATGCGAAAAAGAGAAATTTGTTTTGAGGATAGTTACAGTGTAAAAAAAGAAGAATAAACCTATTCAAATTTCTCTATTCCAACTAATTTGTCAATCGGAAAAGCTAAAAGTGTGATATTTTTGCATCCCAAAGACCATGCAGGCATGTCTATATATGCTCCAAGACCACAGATATCTGCCACGGACATGAATCCAATCAAATATGTTTTCATGAGATGCTGGACACCTTATTGATCCAAGAATTCCTCCACTCCTTCAAAACATTCTTTGCACTTTTTGACAGAGTAAGACCAATGGACCATTACAATTGGGCCTTCATGAATCTCTTTTTTTCCTAAATCAAGAATAAGAGAAATACATCCAATTTGAATAGCTTTCTCACCTATCTTAATATAAATGAGGTTATTGTGGGGTCGCCTTGAGAGGATCATGCCAAACTGCCATGATAGATAAAGGTGTTCAGTTGCATAGTTTCTTACCACAACTGACTTAGGCAGAGGTGGAATTTTGTGATATTCACGCAAGTGAGGCTGTTCCTTTTGAAGGTGTTGCAAAATTCTTGAGTATTAGTTGTCATCTAGTGCCTTACTATTAACTATTGGTGATTTTGTTTTCATTGATTGGATTAGATTTAATTATGGGTTGACTTTCTGAAGCCTTTGCAACTGATTAAATTTCTTCATCATAGTCTCTTCAGTAGCCCCTGCAAAAACAAAACATTGTCACATACTATTGCCAAACGTAGTGAATAGTTTTTCAATGCATACCTTGAAGTGAATTTGTTTTGATCTTTTGGAGTATTCTGACCAACCTTTCGCCACCATACTCTGATATCCCATAGAGAGGGCCCCATCTTGATAGCTGTTCAGGAATGTGGATGGCATAATGGTGACTGTGATGTGTTCACCAATTCGGGAAAAGTGCCTTGAAGGTGTTCTGATATGTGTTGTAAGCCTTATGGAAAAAATGCCCATTGTCTTCAGTGACCCATTGGGCTCCAACAATTTTGGTGCACTGATTCAATGCACCAATGTTGATAAGAACCAAGTGATTCTTTGGACCAAGATCCCAAAATATATCCAAAACTTTCAATGGTAGGTAAATTTTTCATAAGAAAGACGATTCATTTCCTTTCAGTTTGCCATTTCACACTGTACCTATCCCACAAGGTATATGACAGACTCCTTTTGGAACTACAACTTTTCTCAATTATTTTTTGAGCTTATTAATTACCTCTTGGGAAAGACAACCACTGATTTTCAAGTTATCTTCATTTTTGGATTGAATGCAGTTCTCCATCAGTTCATCAGATTCATAGCCTGATATACCTGGTTGATGTTTTTCTTTTTCTATGATTGCTGTATCAAAGCCCCATCAATAACAAAAATGATGCTGTAAAAGGCCTTCATACCAGTTATGAAGAACACCTAGACAAATGTTTTTGAAAGGGTCCCAATACAGTAATCAATTGATTTCTGACCGTCCAATTCCACAGTATTGTGCCAGGCGTTGTTGTGCAGTCGTGGAATTAGCTTCTTGCCATGTCCTAGAAGCACTCCAAACTGCACTCTGTTTCCGTGGCTTTCCAACCTTCAAGTGAGCTCTCTCGATGTCCTTCAGTTCACACCAAGAGAAAAAGTATTTAGCCAAATGGGACATAAATCCCCCAGCCTTATGAGTTGCTACGATATCGCCAATGAGGCCTACCAACTTTACAACTACATATCGTTCATGTGGATGGTTTGGTGTGATAACCTTGACACCACGATTCAATTCAATGAGCTCATCAATGAGTAGTTTCAAGACATTGTTAATGGTGACCATGTCTGGTTGGTTTGGTGAAGGTATCACTCCAGCTAGACAAGAATGTTTCTGTTGAAATGGTTCTTGTGGTCAAAAGTTAAGACAATAAAGGACTAAAATTCCCATTGATGTCTGCTTACCTGAAATTTTGTTGCCCTTTGGGTTGAACCAGTATACAAAAATACTGAGTCCTAGCTCAAGAGGATGATTGGCTGATGGTGGCAAAAAAAGGTCTTTCCAGACACTACCTTGTCCTACATTGCAAACAGCTATGCTTTGATGGGTGGATAATTCATATGCCCAATATTCAATGCCTTTTTCGATTCCTGGAATATTGAGGAACCATTTGATCCATTCAAGTACTGATTGAGAAAAGAATCTTTCTTGAGCAATACGGTGAGGTTTCTGGCCCTTCAAAATAACTTCACCAAGTTTTTGACCTTGATTTGTCAAGGTAGGATTTTTTGAGGAAAGTTGGATATGTGGAAGGGGATATACTTTAAATGTATTGAAAGGTTCTGTGTCGCAAGGCTTGCTGGAGATGGTAGGCTTATATGTACAGTATTTGGGTGAAACTTCAATGTTGTAAAGTGAGTAGCAGTGTGGACAACACACATGCTGTTCAAATGAAGATTCAAGTTTCAATTGTTTGGAAATGGTACAAATATCATGTGGAACGTTGGATAGGAGAGTGTTGTTGGGGAGTCCTTCATGATTGAAACAATGAATGATATGAATAAGCATCTCTCTTGCTTTGCGGCAGTTTTCTCAGCTAAGTCTGCAAGAAAGATACGGCCACATTAGAAAAGAGAAAATGAGAACTAAGATTCATTAAAAATCATTCATCTGCTAGTATCATATAGAAATAAAATCACGAAAACGTACAAATGATGTTTGACTTAAGTGTAACATGGGTTTTTGGTTCATGATCTTCACCATTGCTATTTGATTCTGCATCGTCTTGTGAGTGAGGCATGGGAATTTCTTCAATTTCATTTAGAAAATGCTGAGGGGGAAACTCATTGCTGAAAGATAGGTCCTGTTTTGCTGATTCCATGGCGCAATGACTTCTTCGTGTGCTGGGGTGAACAAAAGGTCCATGGCAAGTTTCACCATGAGCAGTAGTAAAAAAATGTTTCCTGCAGTTTGGACATGAGAAAAAGTCCATTACGAGTCTATTAAAAAAAAGAAAAGTTAATAAAATTAGTAGCTTGATTAAAAAAAAAAAGATAAAAATTAGGAGGATAGGAGATAAAAGAAAAGTACAAAATTACACAGCAGTGTGGAAGGCTGTTCCGCATCAACCCTACATAGACGCAGTTGGACACATGCATATCCCCAGGAATGCATCAGCTTGACGTATCCAGGAGTACGTCCGCGAAATTCCACGATTGAAATGAGATATCAACTGACCAAAAATCTCCACCAAGAAGCTATTATACCATCCTATTTTCAAGAAATAGAAGAATGAAAAAAGTGGCAAATAAGGGCCTGGCTGGGAATCGAACCCAGGACCTCATGCTGTTGAAACCAAGTCCCAAGTATGAATCATACCACTCACCCCCGGCATTTGGGTGACGTGCACAGTCACACGTCACCTTGACGTAATAAAAAGTTCCTATATTTGTTACTGCTGGGGAACGTGCTGTAAACTAATACACTATCCACAATACTGTACTAGCAGTACTGTACTGTACACAGGGAACTGTATTTTGTAATGTAAACTACTATCAATGCTTGTGAGAACAATGCTAAGGCGCTTTTCATTTAATAGATAGAACAATGAAAAAGTAGCCTTGCATTGCATCTATGGTAGAGATCATAACAATGGTAGGAGAAAATAGCGCTTGGATTCCCATTTTCAATGATTCAGAAATAACAAAGCTGCCACCTCTTGAGTACGAGACATTGTTCTTGATGCCTTTGTCAAGCTTCTCAAATTTTTTATTTCATATTTGTATGACATACCATGGTGTAAGTCCAATTACTCCACAAAAACTTATTTACTTCGTTGAATATTTTCCTCCTTCCCCACAACAATAATCCTCCTGAAATTTGAATTTTTTAATTTTATGCCTTCTTTTATTCAGTGGTTCTTCTTCTTTTTCTTACTTGCCTTGTTTTTCAGCTTTTTAAAGCTCACAATTGTTCCCGTCACATACCTCTACAGCTTTTTCTGCTACATTTACTACTTCATTCAGTTTTTAATTCACCTATTTCAGGTGGAGCCAGCCAATAGTGATATTATAAGATTCCAGTCTTCTCCACGCTTCATACAATTATTTATAAACATTACCTATGAGTTTCAACCACTATAATAGTCATTTTCAGCAAGATTTTGCATCATCCAGCGAAAATAATTTGCTTCAACTTGTTAATGAACAAACTCAGAGAATTCAACAACTCCAACAAAAAATAGAAAGCCGTGATCAAGTGTTAGAATCTCTTCTTTCAAAATTCAACCTTCAAGAGAGCAGTACTTCACAAAACATTCCGTCATCAAAATCAAAAGGCAAGCAGCTTAAAACCCCACGTCCAAGCATTACCCAACCTACACCACAAACGAAATCTCCAAATAATTTGGGTAATACCTCTAATATTAAAAGCAAAATACCACGCAGAGTCAACAAAACTGTTTCCAAACAACTCCTTCCATCACGAAAGCGAAATCCCCAACAGCTCCTAAGCACTGAAATTCCAGAAGGTTTTAAGCCTACAAAGGTAACCCATTATCCTATTAGCACAATTTCTTTTCTGAGTATACTAAACCATAAATTCTCATTTCAAACTTAGAAAGCTTTTTATGAGCACATCAAGATATTGTGGGGTCTCATCTATCAAAAATCGGTACCTATATCACCTGATTACTCCATGTTACGAGAATTCAATTGCCGTTTTTCATTTTTAAGTGAGATCGTGACTCAGTCCGAAAACCCCACCACACCACCCTTGGTCCCTTTAGAGGAGGTCCTAACTTTGAGAGGCATGAAACCGGGAAAAAAGAAATTTGGAAGCTGCATCGTCAATATGAGTGATTTTGCGATCAAGTACATTGTTTCATTTCTCGCAAAGCTTGGGATTCGCCGATGGGCTCCAGATCTCAATGACTTATTGGATACGTTATACAATGAGGCTTGTCGAATCAGTGCAATCCAAACATTTCGTCAAATTTCTATTAGTGGAGCATATGAGTTCATGAACGTAAACATGATTTATCTAGACGACATCCAATTGCTTACCAAGGTTTACAACCACTATGTCCACTGGTATATGGCCCAACGATATAAGAAGGAGGCTAAAGAACCTGGAAAGCATGCAAAAGATGAAGATCGAAAAGCTGTCTTAAGATATAGACTAAGGGTGAGTTGGAAGCTGATTTTAATTAACTGACCCTTAGCTAACCAGTTGAGCTTGAATTTGCTTAGTTGAAAGATCTTCGATATAAATTTGGTGTTGCTCAAGGTTTTCCACAAAGATACCTGAAAATTTTAGCAAACCCTGATTCACACAGTGATGAAGAATTCGATCCAATATCAAGTAAATACTTCATCAAGAAGTTAGAATGCAGGTCAGATAAAGCAAACACATTCATACGAAGGGTTGATGAAGAAATTAGTAAGGCTGAAAATGCTGACGGAAAGAAAGCTCAAAGACGTGAGCGCCATATCCCACCTGAAGGCAAGGCATCAATCAGTAAAACCGTACCAAAGGGCCTTCCAATCGATTTTTATGATCCAGAATGGTTTAATAATCTTCCAGCAGGCCAAAAGAGAACAATTGCTAATTGCCACGTAATAGCATTTTTGCCAGATGTGTCGAAATCTCTTCTAGGAACGCATCATTCAGAAGAGAGGCTCAGCGACAAACGATTTACCGAATTAAATTGGGAGGAGGCCATCAAACCATACGATATTTCACATGAGATTTCAAATGATGATGACTTGGACGACTCCCTTAACGAAGAAAGTGATGACCTGGAGAATTCGGAAGAAGAGATTGAAGAAGAAGATCACATTCATGAAATGAACAACAACGAGCCAGGGGAATTCAATCATCTTCTAGATAGAGATATCGAAATGGAAGATGCAGGCGACCAAAATGAAAATCAGCATCATTTTAACGTCTTGAACTTTCCAAATGAATGGACCTAATTATAGTCAAGAATTTGATCCGGCTTTAAAATTAATATCCAAAAAACATGTTATAAAATTTAGAGAATTGATTAGTAATGATTTGGTCTTTTTGTTTTTATTTCGATGTACATAATTTTGAGGAATACTTGCTTTGAAATGTTGTACAGCTTACTCATCCCAAAATAATCGAATTTATTGACTTGATTTATTATGATTTGGTTTGACTTGAGTGGTTTTTGAATAATATTTAAATAAAAAATTGAAAAAAAAGAAAGTGATTTCATTTTGTATATAGTTTCTGAACATGGATTAGAAAAAGCGATGGTTTCTAAATATCGGAGTTGAGTTTTTTATAGAGTTTGTTGTGAGCTATAGGGAACATACAAGTAATAATTGTTTTTAAAATGAAAAGTTTGCAGGTTGAAATGTTTAGGTGATCGAAATTTAAATAGTTTGATTTTTTCAATTCCCAAAGCGCCGTCAATAATTCTGCTACTTCTTGGAAGGAGTATGAATAACAAAAATAATCCTAATCAAAAGGCTCAAGGCCAACACGTTTGTTGATTGGAAGAGCAAGCATAGTCACATCTGTGCATTCTAAAGACCATGCTGGTACCTTAACATATGCTCCCAAACCTGAGATATATGACAGGGATACAAACCCTAATGTGTGAACCATTTTCAAATGTCTCAGGTTCCATGAAGCTAAAAACGTACCAAGTTCCTCATATCCTACATTTTCTTCTTTAACTGGCTCCAGCCAATTCACCATTAAAAGAGGACCATTATGCAATCCAGAATCTCCGAGATCCAAAATGTGGCATACCTTGCCAAATTCGATGGCTGAGTCACCTTTTTTGATGTAAACTAAGTTGTTGGGGGAATGTTTTGAGACCTTCATGCCATAACGCCATGATACATGAGTAAGTTCAACTACGTAATTCCTCAAAACTCTTGCATTCGGTGGATGGGGAATTTCCCCATAATGGCGCAATTCTGGTTGTTCTTTTTGCAGATGATTCAATAATTTTGAATAAGACGCTTGATCTAGCTCCTTCCTATTCAAATTTGATGATGGAGATTTATTCAATGGAACGAAATCGGTATCAGGCCCTTGTTGCTCAAGCCTTTGAAGTTGACCAAACTTCTTCATAATAGTTTCTTCCACAGATCCTGAGAGCCCATACATAGTAATTGTCAAGTTATCAGAAGATAAGAACGAAAATATAGAAAACCTACCATTCAGCGAGTTTGTTTTCAATTTCTGGAGGATTCCAACCAGCCTTTCTCCACCATATTCTGATATACCATTCAAGGGACCCCATCGTTTTATTTGTTCAGGAATGTGCATGGCAAAGTGATGATTAGGTGTGATTCGAATATCTGGAAACAATAAATTTGAAGTTTGCTGATATTTTGCATATTCCTGAGCAAACAGATCACCATCTCTTGAGCTTACCGAGCGTGCTCCAACAATGTTGGTGCACTGAATAAGCGCACCAACATTGACCAGAAGAAGACGATGATTTGGTCCCAAATCCCAGAAGATATTTAATATAGTTAAAGGAAGGTAAACCTCGAACAATACTGACCACTCATTGGCTTTCAGCTTCCCTGTCTGTGCGGTACCCAGTCTTGATGGTATGTGACTGACACCTTTTGGAACAATGACTTCGTTCAGTCTCTTCCTTATTTTCTCAATGAGCTCTTCCGAAAGATATCCTTTAATCTCTGTATTGCCTTCCTCTGACCCAAAGTCATCTTCTATACATACATCAGATCCTGAGTTAGATGAGCTGGAAGAAACCATTGCTTGATGTATTGTTGTTGCATCAAATCCCCATCGATAACGAACATGGTGCTGCAACACACCTTCATACCAATTGTGAACTACCCCCAATGAGATATTGTTGGTAGGGTCCCAATAAGGTAAGCGATTCAATTCAGACCATCGAATTCCATGCTCTTTTGCATACTTTTGACGTAGCGTTACTGTTCTTGCTTCGTTCCATCGATGAGATGCAGCCAAAACAGTGTTTCGTGTACGAAGCTTTCCAATCTTCAAATCAACCCTTTCGTTGTCTTGAATCTCACACCAAGAACAAAACCTTTTAGCAGAATGAGACATGAATCCTCCAACCTTGTGAGTTGCCACAATATCGCCAATTAATGCCACCAGCTTGACAATGACTTTTCGTCCATGTGGATAATTGGGTGTACAAACCGTAATTCCATTTTTCAATTGATTGAGTTCATCAACTAGGGGCTTCATGACATTGTTGATGGTGATCATGTCTGGTTGGTTTGGAGAAGGTATAACTCCAGCCAAACAGGTGAATTTTGGTTGGAATCGTTTTCGTGGGGGAAGGTTAAGGCAATAAAGAACTATTATTCCCATTGATAGTTGCTTTCCTGCAATCTTATTTCCTTTAGGATTGAACCAGTCGACAAAAAGGCCAAATCCTAATTCGAGAGGGTTGTTTGTAGAACTGTTTGAAATAATTGCATTCCAAACACGACCTTGTGCTACATCAAAAAGGATTGAACCTTGTAGAGATGTTAGTTTGAATTTCCACTCCTCAATCGCTTCTTCAATTCCTGGAATACTTAGGAGCCAAGAAATCCACGAATGTATAGGCTGTGAAATAAATTTTGCTTTTGGAATACGAATGTGTTGATGCCCAGGTAACTGAATTTGACGAATCCTTCGACGTCGATGGTGTGAGGCCAAAGTTGTTGTGAATTGGAGATATGGAAGTGGATGGATTTTAGCAGGAGAAAATAGCTCGGTGTAACATTGATTGCTTGCAATGGTTGGCTTGTATGTACAATCTTCAGGTGCAACTTCCACATCATAAAGTGAGTAACAGCATTGACAGCATACGTGTTGATCGATCGTAAAATCCAATTTCAGTTTTTTTGAGATTGTACGAATATCGCAAGGCACACTAGATGTATTAATTTGGCTATGGTGGTTTTTTCGGGAGAGAAGTTGAATGATATGCACAAGCATATCTCTAGCTTTCCGACAATTTTGCCTGCTGATTCCACAAACAAGATAGAGCCACATTATAAAATGTAAGATGAGTGCTAACATATAAGATGCATATTAGTTAGTTGCTCAGTGTTGATAAGAGAAAAAAGTAAATACTTACGAATGATTTTTTTGTTATTATTATTGTGATTGGATTTGGTCTCTTGTGAACTACTGTCTGATTCTTCATTATCACTAGAGAGTTGTGTTGTGAGTTTTTCTTGATGACTGAGGGAGGTTTTAATAAAACAATTATTGTTAAAAGATTCGTCCTGTTGAGTTGAAATCTTGGCCCAATGCCTTACTCGTGTGCTACGGTCAACATACAATCCTTCACGGGTTTGTCCATCGGATGTTGTAACTTTGTAGTTCCGGCAGCTTGAGCAGGTGCAGAAGTCCATTGTCTAAGTCTGAGGCGTGCAATTTTGTTGAGATAATTATTTTTATATAGTGTAAGTTACTGAAAATAAAAGAAAAGAGGAAAAGTCGGATAAAGAGTTGAAAGAAAGAACAGGAGACAATCAAGATAGAAAAGTTGAACTAGCAAAAAAAAGTGTTAGCGGTTTACACTGGCACCGCAGCATAAAACCCCGAACCCTACGTCAAGGTGACGTGTGACTGTGCACGTCACCCAAATGCCGGGGGTGATACCCTTTTTAGAAATAAGATGGAAGCTCCCCTCAATTTCTTCTCTCAGGAATATTATTAAGAATATTGTGATATTCCATTGATTCTCCTTATGATTTAATTTATGTAGAGCTTAAATACTTAATGATATTTCTATGCTCTGCTTGGATATTATCAAGAATTCCAAAAGAAGAAATTTAAATTTTAAAATATCAGTCCGTTTTTCATCTAACTACCATTTCATAGTCTATATAACCTAATATGACCCTTTATAAGTATGAACTTATTATTAGCTTGAAGGACTAATCATTTGAATCATTTAGAAAATCTTGAAAAATGAAACAAATAAAGGTATACTTGTGTGCAGAGATAATAAAAACATTTACATTGTGGATAAAGGAGTTTGCTCTTATTAAGAATATTAGCAATGATTTGGATAAATTTAGTGATCAGAGAGGCTTAATTTTTATCGATTATATCTTGATTGTATATTTCGGAGCGTTATAACTTTAATCTTTTTCTACAATAATGCTTTGGTGAGTCTTTGACAGGTATCATTATTTTTTTATTCTGAAGCTGACTTCAACTTTCATATTTTGATATCTGTGAATTGAACATTTTAAAAAAAGACGAATATTGATATCTCCAATCGTTATAGTAAACTAAATCCATCATTCTTTCATAAACAGTTCTATATTTATGGAGCTAAGCTACATACTAGGGGAATAAAGTTTTGAATTCTCACGAGATCTTTCTCTATTACCACATGAATGGAGGCTTTAGTTTGATACAGACCTTTATCTATAGATTTAAGAAGGTTTATATGAGTGTCTGAACTATTATTAAGGTATCAACATAAATGATTTGAACATATTATCACTTAATTTTAAATTTTTAGCATTTAGCCCTATAAGTTGAAATAGAAGATATTAGAGATAGTTAGAAACACATTTCTTCCTTTGATGTTTAAAATTGAATTTTTCTTGAATTTTCTCAATTATCTTATGGAGCTTGCATCCATCCTCTGAGAAGGAAGGTATTTGAGAGTTAATTTTCTTATAGCTGAATTCTAGAAAAAGGAAAATTGTATTTAATAAGAGCCTTTATGAAATATCTTTTTGATATTACCAAAATTGATCAAGAAATTTTACTTTTCTCAGTTCGTTATTTTTTGATATAATTATCAAAACAGATAAACCATTCTATGTATTAGCTAATCTGAAGAAGGAAGTAGTATAGTGTTGAATTAGCAGGAGTGCTGAGGTATAAACGAGAAGAAATAAATTGATTATTGTCCCTCCACAGAGAAATTCAAAAAAAAAATCCAAGTGTCATTGTTAGCATACTTCATAAAAAATAGAACCACGGAACTCAACCACAAGGCTTAGTATCAGCTGACCAAAAATCTCTCCCAAGAAGCTATTATACCATCTTATTTTCAAGGAACACAAGAATGAAAAATGAGGAAAATATGGGCCTGGCTGGGAATCGAACCCAGGACCTCATACTATTGGAACCAAGTCCCAAGCATGAATCACAGCGTGCAAAATTGTGACGTTGCATATGCAACATCATCCAGATGTTGCACGCGCAAGTCTCAGTTTACTGAGGTTGACAGTTGTTGAGACAGGTGTAGGAAAAATAATGACAGCTGCCTCACTTCTGTCACCAGAAACAACACCACCCTCTCATAACAACATCAGAACATCCATCCCTTTTCATCATGGACTGTGTTTTTTTCTTTTTGTCATTGACTTATCAACAAGTCATTCAAATGTCTCACATCTGGTCAAATGCTACAATTTTTGAATTTCTTTCTTCTCCTACTGTTTTCTTAAGACTACAATTAGTCTATATCACCTGGAGCCTTCATTATAGAAATCAGCATCTGCTGAAATTCTTAACTTGGTGGTAGCTGAGACCCCATGACAAATGTTGTGAGCCTTGAGGTATATTTTACATACCCAAATAGGCCACAATTATCTTAAAAATGAATTTTTAATTATGCATAACTCATAAGTCATGCATATATCCAAAATTCATCATTTTTTATTTCAGAAAAGATGAATAACTTTTTATTGAGTAACTAAATCCATGGATTTAAGGCCAGATTTGGATTATACACAAAAATTCACCTAGAGTACCTCCATGAAGTGAATAAGCTCAAATTAACTCTTTGAGGTGGTAATATGGAAAATACTTCAATACCACATAAAAGATCCGTGAAAAGTTTTGTTTTTCTTAATTTCACGCCAAAGTAATGGGAATTTGAGAAATCCCATATTATATATACATTAACAATAGTGTTATGCTTGTTTTCGGCACTTAATATCATGGTATTCTTGCATGCACTTTTGGTACACCCATAGTGGATATCTCACTTGAAGATAAATTTTCTATTTTGACGTGAAAAATAAGCAAGTGGGACAAAAGACATCAAAGAGAGCCAGGGTCCCCAGCTTCTGAGGCCTCAGAGGCGTGGACAGCTCCAAAGCTTGGATCCATGGCTGATCCTTGCCTAATTGGTAAACTAAAACCTTTTGGGAACTTGGTTACCATGTTACAACTACAGTAAATCTTAATAAAATGGCAAATAAGCTGCTATTTTGACGTGTCAAGGAGGTAAAAAGCTACTTAGACTCCTGTAACCATGTCAATTCTTAATAATTTTCCATGCATTAACCCCACAAGAGTGATTAAAACCATTTTTGGACTTGTATCCATTGATTTACCTCATAGCAAGCAGTTAAACACTGATATTTGTAATTCTACGTAGAAATGGGGTAAAAACTTCAAAAATTCATTAAAAATACAATTATTAATGAATCTTTCTGAACCTTTCAGGACCAATGGAGAACTTTATTATCTATGGTAAAACCAAAAAGAATCACAGTTTTACTAGTAAAATAAAATTTTTGCTTACAGTCCATTTTTGACTATTCTATGTGAAACACTGAATCTTTAAAAATTCACAGAAATTACAACCTGTGATGAAATTGCCAATGACATTGATAACTTTGAGAAATCAATGATTTTTTTGGAATAAATGAAGATTTACAGATGTTACTCCTTTTATTCTTAACCATATTGGGGTTGGTAGTCATGTAAAAGCATCAATTAAGCAATTATGATAATCTTATGTGACAACAGATGATGCAATCAATAATACAAAAAGGGTTTGTTATTTTCTCACTCATTGGTTTTTCAGTTTGCACACCTCTGTGAGCTGTTGTTGACTTAAAAGAGGCCTCCTCTTGCTTTTTTTTTCCACATGATCATCTTATCATCATTTATATCAATGTTACCAACAAGTAAGTATTAGTTAAAGCTATTCTTAAGTGTTTTAAATATTTCAGAATCAATCAGAAAGACGTGAAATAATAGAATCCAACTATATATTGTTGTAATACTGTTATAAATTCATTTTGATCCTTAAAATCCACAATTCTATGTCAAATCTTTCTATCTTATCTTTCAATAAGTTCTGTAGGATATTAGAGATTGATTTATCTTTAATTCTCAAAGTTTTTCTCTAAAATTAGTTTTCTTCAAGAATTAAAATTATAATTATTCTTGCAAAAGATAATTATATATTAAAATAACTTTATTATTTTAATAAAAAGAAGTTTTGTTATTAAAATCTTCTTGTAATTCATTCTTGCAGAAAATTACTTGCTCACTGTTAAAATGACTAGTAGTGTTTAACCATGAAAGAAAAAATTCTTTAATTATTTAATTGTGGTTATAATAACACTTTTCTATTATATTTCATAAGAACAGTCATAGTACTGTTGATTAATAGTAATATTATCATCAGTTTCAGAGACACATCTTACATTTGGGGGCCTGGCCGTGATTGTAACCAGAGTTTTGGATATAATCATATTCTAGACTTCATTTTTGTGTTCTAAAAAGCCACCATACCTACCACATCTTACATTTGGGGACCTGGCCGTGTTCTTTTGAACCTTGTACACTAAATTAGTATATTTTTAAGTTCTAAAATATATTAATTTAATAATTATTTCTTTTATTTTAAAGTTAAGATAATTCTTATTTTTTTTGAAATTGTTTTGGAAATCTTTTCATTGAGGAATTTGGTTTAATTTTATACTGTTTTTACACATGGCTTTTCACATCCAAAAACTTATAAAATTATTCTTTGAGTTACTCTGAATTAATTTTCATTCAAAATCTTAAAATTTTAATTGTTTTTTCTTTAAAAAGAACAATTCTTTTAATATTAAAAAATATAAAACTTATAAAAAATGTTTAAAAATATTTTAAAACATATAAAAAATAATCTTTTCTCTTTTATAATTCTTTCTAGTGTCTTTAATCAAATACTGTGCAGCTGGAAACAGACTCAGTAAAACATATATCACTAGTCCAGAATCTTCAGAGGCAGAATCTGAAGACAGTATTGAGGTGCAAATTGCTAAAAGACGCACCTTATTTAACTCAGAAAAGAATAAAATACCACCAAAAGGTGTGTGTTTATCTTATATTTTCACCTTTTTATCTTTGAATTGATGTGAAAGGGGTGCATACCAGAAATGGAAGCAACTATTCAGTCCAACCAGATGGATGTGGACAAGGAAGAGGCAAGACCAAATCCAGAAGTGCCAAGTCTTCCGCAAGAAAGACACATTTGGAGGATGCCAGAGCTGCCCCCCATTCCCCAAAGTCTGTACCCACAGATTTTGATGTGAATTCTGAGCCTGAACTGATTCATGATAATATTTCCATGGCTGAACCATCTTCAGGTGGCAGTAATAGAAATATATCAATGCCAATACAAAAATTGGTTCAGAGAAGCCAAAGAAGAGGAGTGGGAAAAATGCCCAAGCCTTTGGCAGGGGGCCATGAACTCCTACTTACACATCAAGAGCTTTCTGGTTCAGGAGAAGACCATAGAACTCTTAGGAGGATGGAGCCCCCTGTCTTGCAAAGACAAGGTCAAAAGGATAAAGAGCTTGTTGTAGAACCAAAGTCTTTAATCCATAGACCAGAAGAAGCAACTGGAAATGACTCCAGCTTTGGAGATAGAGGCCCCAGTGGCGTCTAACAGCTCCAAACCAGCTCCAGAAGTGTCCAAAGACAAGCCCAAAGGACCTCAGAAGAAGCAGAGAGGTCCCAAGAATCATCAAGGCAAGGGCAAAGGCAAAGGCAATTGGCACAGACCTTACCCACAGGGGAACAGGATCCCCGAATTCGAGCCTTCAGCTGTGGACAGTGCGTTCAAAATGGCCAGATCTCTAATGGAATTCACAGCCAAGGAGCAGGAAAGGATGAACAGGACCTTTCCACGCAAATAAATCATGTACAAAGTAGTATTAATGTAGAAATTGGTAAACTTGATTCAAAGTCAACTAAAATAGCATTGGATATCAGTGAATTGAAAAGACATGACAAAAAATATACTGAATGGTATAAATTGACAAATGCGAGACTTGATTCAATTATCAATGCATGTAGCAGGATTGATATTACATGTCAAGTGCAGAATGATGAAATGGAAGATCTTCCCATTTTTAAAATTACTGATCAACTTGAAATTCTACAAGATCATGTCTTGAAAATAGTTGAAAATACCAATCAGTTTGCTACACATTTAGCAAAAAGTGACAGTGAAAGGCAGAAGTTAAAAAATGAAATCATTGCAAATGTAGAAAAAACTCATAAAAATTACAAACCACATATGCCAAGAAATTCTACACCTTTGACTGAAGCAAAACCTTCTGTTAAATGAAGTTTTACCCCACTTTTACGAGAAAGTGTTGTCTCTGTTAAAGATATTCCCAAATTGGAAGAATGGCCAACATTCTCTGGTGAAGGGGAATACAACCATATTGAGTTCATCAGGACTATTGATATGTTACAAGAAGACTTTAATATACCTGATGAAATCATAGTGGGTAAATTACACTGTCTATTTACCAGGACTGCAAAGAAATGGTATTATTAGATGAGAATAGATCATGGGAAACATCATTGGTATGGGTGGAAATCTGAATTTATTACCAAATGGGCCAATAATTCATGGAGGTTTCAAATGGAAAATGCTTTTGAAAGTGCCATTTTTAACTCAGATAAAGATAAACCACTTACTTGGTTCTTCAAACAAAAATACAGATTTTCTGATTTACACCCAGATATGTCTGACAACATGATTAATATAAAAATATTGAGAAAGTGTGGAGGAGAACTGGAACATGCTATTGTGGAACTCCTTTTAGTGTGGGATTGGATAAGGCAGTCCTTGAGGGGGAAATCACAGGTAAACAGTTTTGAATTGCTGAAATAATCCTGTAACCAAGGGTGCTAATGGTGTTTTAGCTGGCCCTCTGAATATACTAAACAATCTCCCTAAAGAGCTCACAAATCAATATTTAAGATTGTGGCTTTACAACTAGAGAAGACTTTTCAGCAGTCTCTATCAGACCTATTCAATAATCAGGTAAGTAACTTATAAGTTAAAAAAATATAAAATATAGTTTTCAAATAATAATATAAGATGACTTGAAGGGTAAAAGCATCATAGTATAAGAGGTTGCTTAATATAATAGTAATAATATATATTTTAAGGGGTAAGCTCAATTTGATGTTATATATGTTATAATACTTAATGGTTTGAGAGGGTAATTGTTAATATAATATAGTAATGAGACCTTTGATAATTTATTGGTAGGATATTGTTCATTATAGAGAGGATGTTTGTTGAATATATAAAAGATATAATAGAATATAAGGGTAGGTTTTTTTATATATATAATAATATATAGTTGTAAGGTTGGTTTTTTAATATGAAGATATAATAAGACTATTTTTCCTTTATAATGTAAAGGGTGTGGGGATAAACTCAATATTTTGAGTATTATTGATAGTATTATAACTATAAGACTAATACTTTAAACATAGGGTGGATTAATAATATTAAGTAGACCTTCTGTTAACTACTATTAATTAGAAATCACTATGAATTAAACCTATAAGTCTATAATACTTTAATAAAATAACTAGATTGTCCTACTAGTAAGGGATGAATAGTTATTCTCCTTCTTGGTATATAACTAATTGGATTCATGCATCCATTCATTCATGGGGAAAAGAGGAAAAAAATGAGGGAGAGAGGACCTCTATTTATATTCTTTGGGCCCTCCATAGAGGAACTCAAAAACAAGGGACTTGAAATTTTTCACTTCTTTTGGCTGGGATAATTTTTTATAGTGGTGAGATACCATTTGTTTGGCTTGTTGCACCAATTTATGTATAATTATATAATCTGAGATTTTTTTTCTGGTGAGGAATTTTGAGATGGTGTCATTTGATCAAGATATTGCACCATATGTTTGGTATATTGCACCATTTGTGAAGCTTTATTTATATTTTAATTAAGCTTTAATACTATTATGCACACCCTTGAGAAAAATCAGCTGGTGAGTAAGTTTGAGATGGTGTCATTTGATCAAGATATTGCACCATATGTTTGATTTGTTGCACCATTTCTGGGGGGATGATGTGATTTTGCACAGCTATTCCACCATAGGTCTGTGCACTGTTTGAACTTTAGGTAGAGAATTCTGTGTATTGTGGGGATTCTATTTGTCCTGTATGAGTTTTGATTTTCATTCCTTTAAATTTAATTCTGTTTTTAATACATATTTACTGGCTTATCAGGTGGCTGTGCTTGTGTTCCCACAGATATGCTGTGTAATTTAAGGTTTTGATGTATTTTCCTTGCATAAATTAATTTATTTTCTTTTTCTTCCTGTCTTGTGACAGCTGATTAATACAGCTTTAATTTATTCCTCATTGAAGTGGCTTCAGTTTAATAAATGAATTGCTGAGTAATCCAAAGGTTGAGCAGAGCTTGGGTAACTTGAGTGTTACACTACCCCTTTCACTGGTAACTTTAACATTTCTTTGCTAGCTTGTCTTTTTCTTTTCCTCGTTTTATTGTTATTCTTGTAATCAAATGGACCATTCTTCCCTGAATTTCCTTATGGGATTATACATACTGATGGACTTCAATCCATTGTATTACTTAATTACCCTATTATAATTGATTAATTATTGGTTTTTCTTTCTTCAGTCTTCAAATTATAGTCCTATAAATGAAATTCCACTTGAAAGTGGGCCATTAAGGTATGGAATACCACATCCCCCTGTCCATTTAATGGTGTCCCCAGCATTCCAGTTTCAAGAGGAATATTCTTGGTTCCTTCATCAAAACTTCATTTATTTGAATTTCTATTTTAATAACTTCACTTGATACTTTCTGTTTGTAGCTCTTTATATTGATTTTGAATCTCCATGGTTTCTTCTTTTGTGTTGTCTTCTTTGGTTTGAAATATAACTATTTGTGATCATTTTCATCTTGATATAGTTGATTTTTGATTTATTAGTTTATTTTAATCTTTCGTTTATTTATTCATTTGTTTGTTCAAGAGGATTTTGATAATAAGAGAAAATTATTTTATTTTATTTTATTTTATTTTGATGAATAATAATGCAGTTGAAGGTCATACTCAGGACCACAGCTTGAGTCATTTGAAGTAATAATTTGATAAAAAATTAGATTAATTATTGAGACAGTTTAAGGTCTTGTCAAGGACCTATTCTTGAATTAATTTTTTTGATAAGATATAAGAATATTTGGACAGTTTAAGGTCTTATCTAGGACCTCTCTTCTTTTTCTTTTGTTCTTCTGATTGGATTGTTCTTTCTTCTTGTTTTGGGTTTTTTTTTTGAAGTTAATCTTAAATGGTGGGGTCATCCCCTCTCCATTTAATAATTATACCAGCATTTCTACTTTCTTATAATAATGACTTTAATTTAAAATTAATTTATAATGTTTTTTTTTTGTTTTTTTTAATAGTCATATGTTAAATAAACAATAATATAGTAATAGTCAAATAATAATAAATAATAATAAATAATATTAAATAATAATAAATAATAAGAAATAATAATAAATAATAGCAAATAATAATAAATAATAATAAATAATAATAAATAATAATAAATAATAATAAATAATAATAAATAATAATAAATAATAATAAATAATAATAAATAATAATAAATAATAATAAATAATAATAAATAATAATAATAAATAATAATAAATAATAATAATAGTATAATTAAGTAATAACAGATACTAATAAAATGATATCAAGTAAATATAAATGCTAAAAAAAAGGATAATAATAAGGTATTTTATGTAATGAGTTCTGAGAATAAACTACTTTAAGGTCATGGTAAACCTCTTGTAACACTTTTTTTAGCATATTACTTATTATTAATGGTGGGTGGCCTTGTATATGGTTATTGAGGGTTGAGACGCCCTCTCCGTTTAATAATTGTAACCTTTTCTTTTAATTTATTTATTCTATTTTATTATAATAATAAATCCAATTTAATATTAAAAATACTAATAAATTTAAATTAATTTAAATAATAATTATAAGTTTAATTTGGTTGAAGTAATAATTATAACTTTAATTTAGTTTAAATAATAATAATATATTTAATTTAATATAAATAATAATAATATTATTATTTTTTAATAATATATTTAATTTAATATGAATAATAACAATCAATTTTAATATAATATAAATGATAATAATAACTTTTAACTTAATATAACTGATAATAATAAATCTAATATAATATGAATAATAATAATATTTATTTATATTTATATTTTTTATTTTTTTACTTTTATTTTTTTTTTCTAATAATAAATTTTAATTTAATTTAAATAATAATAAGTTTGATTTAATATAAATAATGATCATATATTTAATTTAATATAAATCATAATAGTAAATTTAATTTAATTTATATAATAATTTTTTAATTTAATTTATATAATAATTGTAACTTTAATTTAATTTATATAATAATTTTTTTAATTTTTTTTTTTTGAAGTAGCTGGGTCTAGATACTTCAAAATTAAATATCTGTACTTCTCATCTCCACTTGCTGTGGTTTTTGTTTTCTTCTCTACTCTTTATTTTATTATATTTATTTATTGTTATTTTTTTTATTTATTATTATTTGTTTATTTTCTGTTTTATATATTTATATATATATTAATTATATATTTTTCATTCTTCTTTGATTTCAATTACATCTCTTATTGAGTTTTTGCGCCTCCGTCTTCTTATCTATTTATCACTCAAAGTCCTTTCGACACTGCCTGCACCACGTTCTGCTGCTGTTTTCCGCGTTGGTCCTTAACGTTATATCCTTTGGCAAATGATTTCATCCCGGTGAGTCACTGCTTTTATTCTTGCTTTTATATCTCCGTTTACTGCATCTACTAAAACTAATTTTTGTCACTTTTACTTTTATTATTACTTTTTTTTTAGTTTCCTCCAAAGAACCAATCAAACTGTGTGATTGCAGTGAGCCGCGTTGGGGTTTGATAGAGGTAGGGGTGAGATGATTTTATAGGTCTTTAGTTAGATATTGATGGTCCTTTTCTTTAAATTCTCTCTTTTTTTATTTTTTTTTTAGAAAAAACTAATAAAAAATAATGTCTTCATTTTCTCTTTTTGCATCCAAAATACCAATCCGAACGCAAATTCGCCTAGCATTTCCCCACCTACCACTATTACGCAGTTCTCTGGCTTGGCTCTTCCCTGGCCCCAATCCAATAATCCTTTAGCAACGACCAACAGTCATCCCTCTCCTCCAGCTTTGGTCAGAAATCTTGCCTCTCAATCTGTTGTGACTGTCACTGCCCGTTCTACTTCCAATAATGTATCCATATCAGCTACGTCGTCTTCAAATTCAACTTCCAAATTACGTCAACTTCTTGATGTATTCAATTGCCTATTCCGTCGCTACTGCCGCAACTTTTACAATTACCTCCAAAATCATCCTGACAATGCAGGTGATTTTGGTTCCTTATTGGGCCTCCTAGCTTCCTTACAAGCGTCAATTGAGATCTTAAATGAATTTGCAGAGTAAGTGTTTTTATTTATTTGTTTCTATTTGAACTACCTTTCTTCCTCTTTATTTATTTATGTAATGTTATTATCATTTTTTAACAGTACCTTTGACAACAAAGATGACGATGAGGAGTAAAAAAAACTTTTTTTAGACGCGGTAAAACTAAAAAATGAAATGAAAATAATAACAATAATAATAGTAAAACAAGAAAAGAACGTGAATGAGGATAGCCCAAAAATCAAGGTATTATGAATTCACTTTCAATGTCAGCATGAAAAATATGATGAAAAGTTTGTAATAGATTGAAATAAAATAAATAATTAAAAAAAAACTCTTGAAATGTATCCTTCTCATTTCATCTTATTATTATTTTTTATATTTGTTTTTGTAATTATATAATAAAAGCAATGAATAAAATGGAATAAAGATTTATAGGAACAAAAAATTATGAGAGTTAAGTGAGCCTGTCTTTCCAATGATGTATGATGCTTAATTATTTCACCTCAAAATTTGTAGTAGTATTAAAGTAGAAAGCTTTAAATTAAACTTCCTTTTTTTTTAATTTATTTATTTGTTTTGTTAGCACTAGTTGAATTAAGAATTAATTTAACCAAAAAATATAAGATTAAATTACTTATGATTTTTGAAATGAAATTCAAGTTTTTAATTAATTTTTGAAAATCAATCAATATCAGATTGATTGATTTTGTGCAGTTTTTTTTCTTAAAACTTGGAGTGGGGTTGAACTTTTTAATTTGACCAAATAAAATAAAATAAAATTAATTAAGACTCTGAATTTTTTAAATAGAAGATTAATTTGTTTGGTTAATCCAATCAATATATTACTGATTTAATATATGAAACTTATTTATTTTATTATTTTTATTTTTATTTTTTTTAAATTGATTTCTAATTGGGGTTAAATGGCTGATAAGATGTATTTTTTAGAGTTTTGCATAGCCTTTGATATATGAAAGGTTTAAGGGCGAATCTGTGGGTGGAAGAAATTTGCTCCATATTCAATATAAAAGGAGGTCTTTTTCACCCTTATCCACAGAAAAAAATTAAGATAATTTGTGTTTCTTTTATAGAATATTTTGAATATTCAAAGTAAATTAATTAAAAGAAAAATAATTTTATAAAGAAATATTTTCATCTGGGTTTAACCTGGCCAGTTACCTCTTTGATTTTATATTATTTCTCTTATTATTATGATAACCTAATGATTATAAGAGGATATTTAAAAACCATAATATTTCTTGATATTATGTTGAATTATTTCTTTATAACTTTGATCTTCCTAATGCCTTTTTTATAAGGTATTATTATTGTTGTTGTTATTGATCCTTGCTTTATTATCTGTATTTGTTGATTTGCTTCTTCACCTTGACATTAATTCTTGAATGGGTTGATATTGAATATTGATGGGGATAAAATGATAGAATAAATTCAAAATTCCCCAGAATTTCATCCCAAAAACTTAAATCATAAAGGATGGATTCAAGAAATAGACACCCCCCCTAATTTTTTCAGTTAAGTTATTATTATTTATTTATTTATTTATTTTTTTATATTAGATTTCTTTATGGATATTTGATACTAAAATAAAACTAAAATTTATGATATAAGGAAAAGGAGCTTTATTATTCTATTAAAAAAAAATCATTGATAATGTGAAAATTTGTTGTCAAGCCTATTTTTGAATTTGGCCTTCTTAGCTGTAAGCTCACTTATTCTTTCTTCATTGAGATATTGATCTTGAACAACTTCATTCTCATTAAAATAAGCCTGGATAATATTTTCATTTCTATTTCTATTTCCTGTCCAATCCACTTCTTGTGTTGAGGTGTTATATTTCCTTGCCAAATGGGCCTGCAAGCTTGGGCATATCTTTTTATTCTGAGTAATCCAAAAATATTCCTTTTCTTCCTTAGTCTTCTTCTTCTTTTTACTACTTTTATCTTTGATTTTATTTCATTCATTCTTCTTTGGTGTACTAATATCTTCCAACCACTTGACATGTTGGTTTGCACATTCAAAGTTGTCCCTAGAATTATTTTTATTGTGATCCTCCAGGTTGGCATTGCTAAGAGGTTGCCAATTTGTATAACCTTCCCAAGGGTATTCTTCTTCAGTAAGTATAAATTTCTGTTCATCTTCAGCTTCTTGTATTTCCATTTGACAAAATAATCCTGCTTCATTCCCATATTCTGATTCAGAAAGATGTTTTTCTAAGATAATTGGTGAGTGTATTGTATTTTTTAGGTATTCATTTGTGGCATTGTTTCTAATAGATGAAAGTTTTTTGAATATTGAATTAATTTTTTTTTCAATATAAAAATTATTATGAGCTTCCCCAGAGGATTTGTCTTCAGGGGGTAAGACTTTTTTCTGATTTAATTCCTATTGTATGTCAATTTGTGACAGGGAATTAATTGGATTTTCATATGTTGACTCATCAATGTTAGCTGCATTGATATTCTGAACTGTACTGAAACTGCATTCTATATCTTTTATTTCTGACTCAAAACAAGGGAATTCCATTTTAAAAGTTTCTTCTTCTATACAAAAGGTATATCTTTTACTTGATTTTGGTCATTTCCCCCTATGGGGTTTTCAATTATTCTTGTTAAGTCTAATTGTTCTTTGACAATTCTTGGATCAATATTTTCCATATTAGATAATGATTTATTTTCTCCACTAATTCCTTCAATCAAAATTCTAAGATCAATATTTTCAACTTTTGAGGGAAAAAAGATTTGTGAATTCTCAGAATTATTAGATTTCTTTTTGTGTGTAGCTCCTTGATGAAAATTATGTTTATCAATGGTCTTACTTTCTCCTTCATTAGAAAGTGAAATTTCTTGAGGATAAGTATTTTCATTATGATGTGAATTTTCAATAGTATCTTTCAAAATTTCATTTAGACTTGCGTATTCTTTAGGTTTTGGAATTACATCAACATTTTCCTCCTGAATTTTGAGGTTGTTTTGAGTATTAATGTCCTTCTTTTTGGAAATGTTATATTTGAGGGAAACCCTTTTTAAGAAGTTGAATGCTGATTTAGCAATTTGAGAAATTAAACCTTTAGATTCTGAGCTGACCCTAACCATTGTTACAACTGGCTTGATACTTGAATTCCAATTATTCTTAAATATTCCCTGTGAAAGGAACTTCAAAGCTTTAATAGGTGAGATAAGCTTTGTTAATGTTTTTCTTTTGATGTCTTCAGTATTCTTGAAGTTATAGCTTTTTATGGCTTGAGATATTTGGCTACAAGTATTTCCATTTTCTTTTCTTGAGGCTTAAATTCCTGTGGAGTTTTCTTCTTTAAGCTTTAAATGAAATCTTCTGTATTAATTTGAGCTTATTCCTCATTAATTTTCACTTTGCCTTTGGAATCCTTCACATCTTCACTATCAAGTACTTGATGAGAATTGTTGTCAAAATTTTCTTGTTTTTTGGGGCTTAATTCATTCTCTTTTGGTAATTCTTGCCAATATTCCAATTTAGAAACTGCACATGTTTCCATTCCTGCTGGTCGGTCTTCTCTCCATCCTACTTTCTGTGGTGAACAAATTGGTAAGAAAAGTCTTCTTCCATCTGGCTCTATATAACTGAATATTTCCCCTTTCTGTTGAGAAAAGTCTAATCTTATGTTAGTATCTGCAAGGAAAGGCCTTCCCAATACTGTATGAACTGCTCCTCTTGCTAAAAAAAGATGTATATTTCTTTTTTCCCCAGTGACTAAAGTGATTGGGGTAAATTCTGCTAATTCAACTATTGAGGTACAATGCCCACCAATTCCTCTTAATTTCATGTTGAGGCATCTTGTGGTAAGTCCTGCCTTGATTGCTGAATCTTCTGGTAATATATTCAATTCTGATCTTGTATCAACTAATGCCATTATTTCATGTCCTTCTTATCCCAAATATACCTGCATAAATCCTAATGGACAGGCATAATGTAATTTTGGCTGTTCATAATTACCCAGATGATGACTTATGAGTTTGGTTTGAATTTACTTTGTTTCAATTGAGTTGATAGATTTTTTCTCTTCCTCTGATAGGCTCTTTAATTGATTAGAAAACTTTGGTGACATGACTAAAATTTGTTCCAAGGTAAGATTTTTTTTCTGATCCAATACATTTTTGATAATTTGAGCCATAATCTCTTGAATATCTAATTTCTCCTCTTTTATGATTTTCCTTTCATTGACTTTCTTGATTAATTCTTGAGTATTTTCAGTTTGATCAGTTTTAGGTTCCTGTGGAAGTATTTCTTTTTCATTTTTCACCAGTTGAGGATTCTTATATTGGGTGGGAATAATTGTTTTCTCTTCATCCTTTTTCTCATCTTCAATATAAGCTCCAGGTATATTTGGTCTTTTGTTTATTGGTGTTTTCACTTTTGAATGTGATCTTAAAGCATCTTTATTGGTATTTTATGATCTTGAATTTCTTTCTTTAGTATTTCTCAATCCATAATTGTTTAAAAGTGGCTCATTGGCTGATGAAATAGTTGGTGGTTGCCAGCTTGCCCAGTTTTCAACTTTGGCTATAGCAGTTGCACTATCATCTTTCTTTAATTGTATTATGCTCATTGGATTAGGTTTGGGTAGTGCTTTTTTAGCTTCATCTTCTCTCATTTTCTTTGTGAGTTCTTCTTGCTCTTTTGCAAAATCTTCAACTAACTTCTTTGGAGCTACTTCACCATCAGTTGGAACTCTTTGCCAATTGGGATATAAAAATCCACCTCCTTGTCTGCTAACCCATTTCTTATTTTGATCTTCAAAGAGGTAGTTGCATCTGTTAACTGAATGTCCTTCCTCCAAACAATAATAGCATTTGAGATATGGTTTTGGTATGTTTTTTGCTGGTGCATAGGGAACATGCCTTTGTGAGAATTGAGGTAAATCATTCCTTGGCTTGAACTGTTGATCATTGAATTGATTGTTGGTAACCCCACCAATTTGAGGTTTGGATAGACTTTTCAATTCTTCCAGTTGAGTCATAAATCTCTTGAATTCTTCATTTTCCCCTTGTGCCTGCTTTCTAGTTTCCATATTTTGTTCTTTGAGGGATTCAGTAATTTGGTTCATCTTATTAAAAGCTTCATTCATTCCTGGAAAAGCCTCTTCCTTGAAGTGAACTTTCTTTTTATTTTCAGTAACAATCCTTCCTGTATCTCTTGATGATGAGAATGTTTTGGTTACTAATATTCTGGCTTCCAATTCTTGTTCAATGTACTTCTTGAGGATCTTCATAGGTGGTATAAGGTATCCTCCATCTTCTGATCTAACCATGACATTATCTTTGATCATTTCTTTACTTATGGCTCCTTTGATATCAGCTGCAAGACAGTCAAATATATCTTCATGGAACATGTTATCTTGAGGAATATACCTTTATCTTAATAAGTAATTAACAATAGTTTCATATTCTCCCATAAATTTCTTATATTGTGATAGACTACCAATTCCTCCATCTTCTTGAGTATCATTAAAAAGCTTAATGAGTGAGTCTTTTCTGTATCTTCTTTCAGGTTCAACTCTGCCCCATTTTGTTATAAGATCTTTCTTAAGTTGTGTCCAATTTCCTTCATAGCCTGGAATAGCTTCAATTGCATCACTAATTCTTGGTTCTGTAGTCCAAAATTCCATTTGCATTGCTAGTTATTCCTCTGTTGCTCCTTCAATTTGAGCTATTCTTTCCACTTTCCTGATAAATTTCTCTACTTCTTCTCCATCAAAATTTCGATTGTAATCTTTTTCTTTAATTTTAACTACAGGTCTTTCTTGTCTTGGAACTTTCTGCTGTAATGGACTTGTATTATTAGGTGTAGTGACAAAAACTCTCCTTGGAATATTTTGAGTTCTTGGTTCTGTTACTGGAGTAGAGGTTGCTCGAGGACCAGGGGTAGGTGATATTGGTGAGTCTTCAGGCAAAACATGCCTTGGTAATGTTTGTTCACTTGGACTGGCTCCAGGTGTTTAAGATGTTTGTTCCCTTCTTTTTCCTTTCTTTTTACTTTGTGTTAATAATGAATATTTCATTTGTTTCATAAGACTTTGGAGGTGTACTGTTTGATCTTCCTCTTCAATTTCTTCTGCATATTGTCCTTCTACAGTATCTTCAGGTAGTGGTGGTAAGTCAGATGTTGATTGTTGATTCATTTCTACTTGGTAAACTGATCCTTTAAATGCTTTTATACTTTTCTTGTTTTTCTTTGCTGCTTGAACTAACTTGCAGAAAAATCTCCTTAATTGTTCCTTTTCCTTCTGTTCTTTTCTTGGTGTTGCAATGCGTAAATCAATATACTGAGGTGTTTGATTTTCTTGTGTTCCTTCTTTTAATGGATAATAAAAATGGTATGATTGATTTGAGGATTGTGATGGTGATGATGATTTGGAATGGGATTTGTTTCCAGATTCCAGATTGTTTGACAGTGTTGATTGTTAATTCTTGATAGTGATAATTATTTTTGTGAGTTATGTTGATTTGATTATCTTCTTTCTTGATTATTGACTGATTATTGAACGTTGAAGTTGAAATAGCAACTTTTGGGACACTAGATGTAGAACTCCTTTTAGTGTGGGATTGGATAAGGCAGTCCTTGAGGGGGAAATCACAGGTAAACAGTTTTGAATTGCTGAAATAATCCTGTAACCAAGGTGCTAATGGTGTTTTAGCTGCCCCTCTTAATATACTAAACAATCTCCCTACAGAGCTCACAAAGGAATATTTAAGATTGTGGCTTTACAACTAGAGAAGACTTTTCAGCGGTCTCTATCAGACCTATTCAATAATCAGGTAAGTAACTTATAAGTTAAAAAAATATAAAATATAGTGTTCAAATAATAATATAAGATGACTTTAAGGGTAAAACCTTAATAGTATAAGAGGTTGATTTAATATAATAGGAATAATATATACTTGAAGGGGTAAGTTCAATTTGATGTTATATATGTTATAATACTTAATGGTTTGAGAGGGTAATTGCTAATATAATATAATAATGAGACCTTTAGTAATTTATTGGTAGGATATTGATCAATATAGAGAGGATGTTTGTTGAATATATAAAAGATATAATAGAATATAAAGGTAGGTTTTTTTTATATATAATAATTTATAGTTGTAAGGTTGGTTTTTCAATATGAAGATATAATAAGACTATTTTTCCTTGATAATGTAAAGGGTGTGGGGATAAACTCAATATTTTGAGTATTATTGATAGTATTATAACTATAAGACTAATAATTTAAACATAGGGTGGATTAATAATATTAAGTAGACCTTCTGTTAACTACTATTAATTAGAAATCACTATGAATTAAACCTATAAGTCTATAATACTTAAATAAAATAACTAGATTATCCTACTAGTAAGGGATGAATAGTTATTGTCCGTCTTGGTATATAACTAATTGGATTCATGAATCCATTCATTCATGGGGAAAAGAGGAAAAAAATGAGGGAGAGAGGACCTCTATTTATATTCTTTGGGCCCTCCATAGAGGAACTGAAAAACAAGGCACTTAGAATTTTTCACTTTTTTTGGCTGGGATAAGTTTTTATAGTGGTGAGATACCATTTGTTTGGTTTGTTGCACCAATTTATGTATAATTATATAATCTGAGTTGTTTTTTCTGGTGAGGAATTTTGAGATGGTGTCATTTGATCAAGATATTGCACCATATGTTTGGTATATTGCACCATTTCTGAAGCTTTATTTATATTTTAATTAAACTTTGATACTATTATTCACAGCCTTGAGGGAATTCAGCTGGTGAGTAAGTTTGAGATGGTGTCATTTGATCAAGATATTGCACCATATCTTTGATTTGTCGCACCATTTCTGGGGGGATGATCTGATTTTGTACAGCTATTGCACCATAGGTCTGTGCACTGTTTGAACTTTAGGTAGAGAATTCTGTGTATTGTGGGGATTCTATTTGTCCTGTATGAGTTTCGATTTTCCTTCCTTTAAATGTAATTCTGTTTTTAATTTATATTTACTGGCTTATCAGGTGGCTGTGCTTGTTTTCCCACAGATATGCTGTGTAAGTTAAGGTTTTGATGTATTTTCCTTGCATAAATTAATTTATTTCCATTTTCTTCCTGTCTTGTGACTGTTGATTAATACAGATTTAATTTATTCCTTATTAAAGTGGCTTCAGTTTAAGAACTGAATTTCTGAGTAATCCAAAGGTTGAACAGAGCTTGGGTAACTTGAGTGTTACACTACTCCTTTTGCTGGTAACTTTAAAATTTCTTTGCTAGCTTGTCCTCTGCTTTTCTTTGTTTCATTGTTATTCTTGTAGTCAAATGGACCATTCTTCCCAGACTTTCCTTATGGGATTTTATATAATGATGGACTTCAATCCATTATATTGCTTAATTACCCTATTATAATTGATTAATTATTGATTTTTCTTTCTTCAGTCTTCAAATTATAGTCCTATAAATGAAACTCTGCTTGAAACTGGGCCATTAAGGTATGGAATACCACACTATCAAGAGAAGATGTGTAGAACCCTGTTCAACAGAGGACTACATTAATGCAATGGAAGATATCATTACCAGAACAAGAATTGGTAAAACTCAGACTAGAATCCCTATAGAATCCAAGATGGTCCCAAAGATTCCCAGAGAGGATAAAAGCCCATAAAGACCTGTCTTGAAGTGTCATAAATGTGGAAGTACTTCACATTTAGCCAACACTTGCACCAAAAAGACAAAAATCAATGAAGTTCAAGTCATTGAAGGAATTAAGTGTACTGAAGAGAAAGAGGAATCTAATCAAGATTCTGCAGTCTCTGAGGATATAACAGTGGAGGACTATCCCATTGAAAACCTTACAGCTTTCTTTGAGGTCACAGAAGTCCATACCCACTTACCACAGTACAGTGAGGATTGCTGTAACCTGCTCAATATCCAAGATGCCATAATGTGTAAAACAATACCTGCTAGAGGTAAAGCTTACACTGCTGGAGCATCCTGTATCACATCAGTTTTGATTAGTGATATTGAAGGCAAAGTAAATTTGGATAAAGGGGCATTTTGCACTTGTGTGGGCAAATATTATCTCCAAGTTATAATTCCTGAATGGAAAAACCATCTATTACCAATAGAAGGTGTGCAATTTAGTAGTGCCAGTAACAATATGTACCCCTTGGGTATATTAGACACTAATCTTGTATTTCCACACCCAGCAGGAAGTTTAAGGATCAAAACTGAGATTGTGGTAATGGATAATTGCACATCTCAGCATATCATTCTTGGAAATGATTACTTGAATATTTATGGTATTGACATCAATAACCATAAAGACAGATATTTCACAATTGGGGATAACAACAGACCAAAATTTGCTATTTCCAATATGCCAAAACAAATATCTGTGGTATCTTCTGTTAAAGATACTTATAAAGATGAATTTGTATCTAATCAACTTGTTGAAGCACAAATTAATCCATCATTGTCACCAAAAATGAGAAATGAACTTATTAATGGGTTATACACATACAATAATTCATTTGGCTCTGATAATGAACCATTAGGTGCTATAAGGGGACATGAAGTTGATATTACTCTTAATATTGACAGACCATATCCTCCAGTACTTAGAAGACCAGCTTATCCAGCCAGTCCCAGAGCTAGAGAAGCCTTGTAAAAACATATCCAAGAGTTAATCCAACTTGGTGTACTAAAGAAAGTAGGCCATAATGAGGAAGTTGAAGTTACAACACCTGTTATTATTGCATGGCATAATGATAAGTTCAGAATGGTTGGAGATTTCAGAGCATTGAATACCTACACAGTTCCAGATAGGTATCCAATCCCTAGAATTCAAGAAAACTTGACTCAATTGTCTAAAGCCAAGTATATTAAATCAATGGATGCATTGAAAGGCTTTCATCAAAATGTTTTGATGCCTAAAGCTAAGAAATTACTTGGAATTATCACTCACTGTGGTATTTATGAGTATCTTAGAATGCCATTTGGCATTAAAAATGCTCCATCCCATTATCAAAGAATGATGAATACCATCTTTCACACAGAATTGTCTGAAGGATGCCTTATCATTTATATTGATGATATTATCATATATTCTGATTCTTGGTCCTTACACCTTGAAAGACTTGCAAGGGTACTTCACAAAGTTGCAGAAGTGAACATGAAAATTTCACTTGAGAAATGCAATTTTGGTTTTGAAGAACTCAAAACATTAGGACATGTTGTTTCTGGTTTCAGCTTGGGTATTGACAAAAACAGAGTAGCAGCAGTGTTGCTTAAGCCAATACCCCAGAATAAAAAACAAATGATGTTTTTTCATGTGTTTGCCAGTCATTATAGGTAACACTTGAAGAACTTTGCAATTCTAGCCAAGTCACTATATAGAATCTGTGATCAACAGACTGTCTTTGAGATGACATGGGAGAGAATTGAAGGTTATGAGAAGATAAAGAAAGCTCTTACAGAAGCACCTTTACTCCTCATTCCTGACTGGGATATTCCTTTTAAATTGTACATTGATGCATAGGGAGATGGGTTAGGGGAAGCCCTACATCAAGTTCAAATTATCAATGACAAACCTACAGAGGGACCAGTTTGTTATATCTCAAGACAAATCAAACCAACAGAGGCCAGATATAGTGAAAGCTAAATGGAGTGCTTATGTTTGGTATGGGCACTTGAGAAATTACACTATTATCTTGATGGCAGTGTTTTTGAAGTGATAACTGACTGTAATGCGGTAAAATCACTTCTTAACATGAAGACTCCCAACAGGCATATGTTGAGGTGGCAGATAGCCATTCAAGAATATAGAGGAAACATGAACATAGTTCAAAAAGCATGCAACATTCACACAAATTCTGATGGACTTAGAAGGTGGACATTAGCCAACTCTCCTGATAACCCAACTTATGTACCTTTGGAAGCTGAACCACAGATTCCAATTGAAAGAAATAACATAACTGATATTGGGACTGAATTCTTTGAAGAGGTCAGAAAATCTTATAAGCAAGACAGGAATTGCCATATCTTGACTTCTATATTGGATAAAGACTGCAAAGATACATCTTTAGTCAATGCACTAGATGAAGCTTAGAGAAATTCCTATTCTGAAGGAAGATTTCACTTGTTTGATGGGATTATTAACCACAGAACAAAACAATCTTTTGTAATGACATTATGCAGCAGATTTCTTACCAATACAATTCTTCATGAAATCAATGATAGCATCTACTCTGGACACCTTTCAGAGGACAGAACACTTGAAAAAGTGAAGAACTGTGCATGGTGGGCATCTTGTAGAAAAGAAACCATTGAATATTTCCATACCTGTGACAGATATCAAAAAGCAAACAGGAGTACAGGCAAGAAATTTGGACTTATAATCCATATTCAAGAACCAAAATCCCCTTGGGATGTTGTTCACATGGATTGGGTCACAGCACTTCCTCCAAGTGGTGACAAGAGCTATAATGCATGTCTAGTCATTTTAAACAGATATAGCAAGACTCCCATATTCTTACCATGTCATAAAGATGAAAATGCTATGGATACAGCTCTTCTTCTATGGAGTAGAGTTATTTCTCATGCAGGATTATTTAAGAATATCATAAGTGACAGAGATCCCAAGTTCACATCTGTACTTTGGACCAATATTCATAGATTATTTGGGAATAAGCTATCATTCTCTACAGCATACCATCCTCAAAAAGATGGGCTAGCAGAGAGGATGATTCAAAGTTTAGAAGACATGATCAGGAGATTTTGTGCTTGTGGGTCAAAATTCAAAGACTCAGATGGCTTTACCCATGACTGGTGCACTCTGATACCTGCTTTAGAATTGGAACAAAAGGCATCAGTCCATTCTTCCACAGGACAAACTCCTGCTATGTTAGAAAAAGGATGGAATCCAAGACTCCCAGCAGACACACTGAGGAAAGACTTGATTGACATTCATCCTACAGCTTCCAGCTTCAAGATAATGCTTGATAAAGTAAAAAATCATGCAAAACAAAGGATGAATGATGCTTTTGATTATGCAAAACAGAAGTGGGACAAGAGTCATAAAGTACCAGACTTCAAAGTAGGGGACTTAGTTCTAGTTTCAACCTTGAATTTTAATAATATCAAAGGCCCAAAGAAACTTAAATATTCTTATGTAAGACATTTTGTTATTGTTGCCTTACATGGAACAAATGCAGTTCAAGTGGAATTGAGTGGTGAATTGAAAAATAAACAACCCACTTTTCCAGTAAGCTAGATAAAGCCTGATCAACCAGCTGAAAAAGAATTGTTTCCTTCAAGGAACCCAACTCCTTTAACTGTGCCACCAGTGGAACAGAATGAAGACAAAAAGATAAAGAAAGTTGTTAAAGAAAGGAGACTTAGGGGTAAAAATCAGAGAGAATATCTTGTCAGATATAGATATCCAGTACATTAAGATGAATGGCTGGCAGAATCAGAAATACCTGACTCAGATAAACTCTTGAGAAGATTTAGACATGAAAGAAGGCCACAATCCTGAATATGTTTATAAATGTGCTTTAAATTACTTGATCTGAGTGATGTAAAGAGTTTGAACAGTGGACATTAACCCCCTTTCGGCTTTTATTACTTATACCATTGATAAAATTGTAGTACCATTTTCTTTTTTGGTGGGAGGGGATGTGAGCCTTGAGGTATATTTTACATACCCAAATAGGCCACAATTATCTTAAAAGTGAATTTTGAATGATGAATAACTCATAAGTCATGCATATATCCAAAATTCATCATTTTTGATTTCAGAAAAGATGAATAACTTTTTATGGAGTAGGTAAATCCATGGATTTAAGGCCAGATTTGGATTCTACACAAAAATTCACCTAGGGTAGCTCCATAAAGTGAATCAGCTCAAATGAACTCTTTGAGGTGGTAATATGGAAAATACTTCTATACCACATCATCAATACTACTTAAAAAATCCGTTAAAATTTTTGTTTTTCTTAATTTCACGCCAAAATAATGGGAATGTGAGAAATCTCATATTACATATACACTAAGAATAGTGTTATGCATGTTTTGAGCACTTAATATCATGGTATTCTTACATGGACCTTTGGTACAACCATAGTGGATATCTCACTTGAAGCTCAATTTTCTATTTTGACGTGAAAAATAAGCAAGGGGGACAAAAGACATCAAAGAGAGCCAGGGTACCCAACTTCTGAGGCATCAGAGGCATGGATAGCTCCAAAGCTTGGATCCATGGCTGATCTTGGCCTAATTGGTAAACTAAAACCTTTTGGGAACTTAGTTAACATGTTACAACTACAGTAAATCTTAAGAAAATGGCAAATAAGCTGCTATTTTGACGTGTCAAGGAGGTAAAAAGCTACTTAGACTCCTGTAACCATGTCAATTCTTAATGATTTTCCATGGATAAACCCCAAAAGAGTAATTAAAACACTTTTTGGACTTGTATCCATTGATTTACCTCATAGCAACCAGTTAAACCTGAAATTTGCAATTCTACGTAGAAATGGGGTAAAAACTTCAAAAATTCATTAAAAATACAATTATTAATGAATCTTTCTGAACCTTTCAGGACCAATGGAGAACTGTATTATCTATGGTACAGCCAAAAAGAATTACATTTTTACTAGTAAAATTAAAATCTTACTTACAGTCCATTTTTGACTATTCTATGTGAAACACTGAATCTTCAAAAATTCACAGTAATTACAACCTGTGATGAAATTTCCAATAACATTTATAACTTTGAGAAATCAATGGTTTTTTGGGAAAAAAGAATATTTACAGATTTTACTCCTTTTATTCTTAACCATATTGGGGTTGGTAGTCACGTATAATCATCAATTAAGTACTTATGATAATCTCACGTGACAACAGAGGATGCAATCAATAATCCAAGAAGGGTTTATTATTTTCTCACTCACTGGTTTTTCAGTTTGCTCCATGGCACACCTCTGTGAGCTGTTTTTGACTTAAAAGAGGCCTCCTCTTGCTGTTTTTTTCCACAACATCATCTTATTATCATTTATATCATTGTTACCAACAAGTAAGTATTAGTTGAAGCTATTCTTAAGTGTTTTAATTCTTTCAGAATCATTCAGAAAGACGTGAAGTCATAGAATCCAAAATATATATTGTTGAAATACTCTTATAAATTCATTTTGATCCTTTAAGTCCACGATTCTACATCAAATCCCTTTACCTTATCTTTCAATAATTTCTTTAGGATATCAATGAGTGATTCATCTTTAATTCTTAAAGTTTTTCTCTAAAATTCCTTTTCTTAAATAATTACCATTATAATTATTTTTTCAAAATATAATTATATATTGAAATAATCTTATTATTTTCATAAAAAGAATTTTTGTTATTAAAATCTTTTTGTAATTGATTCTTGTAGACAATTACTTGCTCACTGTTAAAATCACTAGTAGTGCTTAACACGTGAAAGAGATAATTGTTTAATTATTTGATTGTGGTTATAATAACACTTTGTTATCATATTTCATGAGAACAGTCATAGTACTGTTGATTAATAGTAATATTATCATCAGTTTCATAGACACATCTTACAAATGTAATTTGCTTCAAGAAAAAATATTTGATGAAAACAGCTTGAATAGAATTGAGAAGCACTTTCAAAATGAGTGAAAGTTTTGAAAAGCAAAGGCAGGGATATATGGTTGACATCAAATGATGAAGTAAAGCTTATAAGCTGGATGCAAGCGGAAGGAGAAATGATGAAAAAGGGATACAAAAAGAGTCCGTGATGAAAAGGAAAATAAACATTCTATGAAGAAAAGAAAAAACACAGTCCATGACAAAAATGGATGGATGTTCCGATGTTGTTATAAGAGGGTGGTGTCATTGCTGGTGACAGAAGTGAGGAATCTGTTGTTACGTTTCTTACAGCTTTCTCAGCAACTGTCACCCCGGGTAAACTGAGACTTGCGCATGCAACGTCTGGTGATGTTGCATATGGAACATCATACTTTTTTGCGCAGTGAAGCATCCCACTAGACTACCAGACCTTGAGGTATGGTACCCTTTTTAGTAATAAGACAAAAGCTTCCCTAAACTTACTTTCTCTTGGGAATATGATTAAGAATATTTATATATTATATTGATTCTCTTTTTAATCTAATCTGTGTAGAGCTGAAATATTTCCTGATATTTATATTCTTTGCTTGGAAATTGTCAAGAATTACAAGAGAATAAACTTAAATCAAAAAATATCAGTCTATTTTTGATCCAACTACAATTTGAATAGTTTTTCTAAGCTAATACGAGCATTTAGAAGCATGAACTTATTATTAGCTTGAAGGACTAACTATTGCAATCATTTAGAAAATCTTGAAACATTAAAGAAATAAATGAATACTTGTGTGCAGAGAGAATAAAAAAATTACATTATGGATAAAGGAGTTCTCTCTTATTAACAGTATTATAAATGATTTGGATAAATTCAGTGATTATAGAAGTTTAATTTTTATATATTATATCTTGATTGTATATTTTGGAGTATTAGAACTTGAATATTTTTCTAAAATAAGGCTTTGATAGATCGTTGACAGGTATCTCTATTTTTTTATGCTAAGCTGACTTCAGCTTTAATATTTTGATATCTGTGGATTGGAAATTCAGAAAAAGAGAAATATTGATATCTACAATCTTTATTTAAACTAAATTCATCATTATTTCATAGATAGTTTTATATCTAGAGAGCTAAGCTACATACTAGGGCAATCAAGTTTTGAATTTGCACAAGATCTCTCTTTATGACTACATTAAATGAGCTTTTACTTTGATAAAGACCTTTATCTGTATAACTAGAAAGCTTTAGAGGAGTGTCTGAACTATTATTAAGGTATTATAATAAATGATTCTAATATATTATCACTTTATCTGGAAATTTTGAAATTAAGATCTATACGCTTAAATAGATTATCTCAGATATTCTTGTTAGGAAATTTCTCCCCTCAATGTTTAAAACAGAATTTTTCTTCAATTTTCTCAATTATTTCATAGAGCTTGGATCCATGTTCTGAGGAAAAAGGTATTTGAGAGTCAATGTTATTACAGCTGACTTCTAGAAAGAGGCAAATTATATTGATTAAAAGCCTTTACAAGATATCTATTTGAACTTAACAAAATTGATTAAGAAATTTTCCTTTTCTCAGTTTGTTATTTTCTGATATAAATACCAAAAAAGATGAAACATTCTATTTATTAGCTAATCTGAAGAAGGAAGTAGTGTAGTTTTGAATTAAATAGAGTTCTTAGATATACTAAACAATAAATATATTGATTATTGTCTCTCCACAGAGAAATAGGATGATAAATTCAAGTGTTTTTGTGAGCATACTTTCTACATGACCATTTTATATTCAAAGAAATATCCTCCTCCAGACAAGAATAAGAAAAAGGTTTCATTGGATAATCAATTTAATGAACAAAAAAGGCATAAAAAGGTCTTAATATCTAAGTAATATATACTCAATATTTACAATCTTCATATTTTCTCATTAGATATTCGAGAGGATAATACTTTCTTCATTTTCATTCTTGGAATACTGCTTTGAGAAACCTTGAGGTATCATTCCTGGGGAGTGACCTGAGAGGTAGAAAGTTTTTTTTATTCCTGAAGTATGTGCTTCATGGGGTTGGTTCAATAATTTACTATTAGTTTAGGACGTAATTTGAGGAACTTAATTTTTGATAAGGTGTGAGTCTTAGAGGTATTTTTGTATACCCAAAAGACCAAAAATAATAAAATAAGATAAAAATATAAATAAAATTGATTTATTTATATTATCAAACTATAAATAAAATATAATTATAAATGTATATATAGAAATAAAGATTGAATTGTAATTTAACCATAAAATTACATTAAAATTTCAAAATTGTGATCTCACAGAGGCTCTTGGACAGAAAAACAATGTGCAAAACTGGAAATTAAGCCTCAAAAGGCCTGATATGGCCTTTTGGGCATATTTCCCATAATAAATGGGAAAATGGCATATACAGCTGAATCCAGAAAAAATGTGGAAAAGTGCGCAAAATGCGCGAAACTGTGTTTAAAGCTTTGAAAGCCCAATACAGGCCTTTGAGCTGTACTTTCCCTGTTGACTCAAAAATACCCAAGAGTTCCCAAAAGCAGAGAAGGGCCAGGTTTTTCACTTTTTTTCTTGAGGGAATAGAAGAATTATTTATGATTAAATTACTATTTATCTTTCTGCTTTCTTCCTTTGAAAGGTTATAGATAAAAGTAAGCAATATACAATATATATGCAGAAATTAGATCATATGCAAAATGAATTAGACAAATTTCATATATTTTAATTTTTTTGTTGTATGTATACATTGATTTTAACTCAATTTTTTATTTTGAAAATTTAGAATTGGATAAAACATTGAAGTTTTTCTTATTTTATATTTTTGGTTTCATTCTCAAAAAAGTAACCAGTTCACAATTCAATATCTTTTTAGTCTATATTTCAATTCCTGAATTGGTAAGTTTTGCAACCAGGGATTGAAATAGCATTTACTAACCCTATTTTTGTGAGTTCTGGATTTGAAACTTTGATTAAACATCAAATACTCTTCCTGTGCTCAAAAATTGTATAAGGTAAATTTTAATGAAGAATAGTAAATCTTTAGAGCATTTAAAAGAAAACATGCCAAATTTTGTGTTTTTCAAGGTGTTAGTATAAAACAATAATATTATAAAGATTTATTTCTTTACTCAGAATAAGAATTTATCCAAAAATACTATACAAGGGATATTTAAGGCTACTGTCACAACCACATGTAATCACCCCCAATGGGTGTTTACGTAAAATAAAGCCTCACCCCATTTTATGGCCAATTGGACCATTTTGGTGTTCTATGGCCTTGAGGTCATATCACCTTTCACTGTCCACTTATGGCCTAAGGTCATATCCTGAAACCATTGGACCTTTTGGCCAATTCTCCACCTCACCAACCCCCAGGCCAATACCTTTGTTTTGGGCCTGGAGGGTCCATCTGGTCATCCAGGGGCTTCTGAGCCCTTTTCTCAACCCCTTTGATCATGGGGTCTAAGGCATAAATGGCCTTTTTGCGCCATTTAGGCCCCCTATGGCCTCTATGGCCCATGGTCTGTGGGACCCTTAGGTCCCTTTTTTCCTAAACCCAATGGGGCCAAAAGGGGAAAAGGGGGAAATCCACCATCCCCCAAGGCCAGGTGGGCCCACCTGAGCCAATTTTGGCCCCCAATCTCAACAATCCCAAAAATTGCCAAAATACCCCAGGAACCACATTTTGGACACTTTCAGCCCCTGACCTCTGAAAACCACCAGAGGCCACCATCTCAGGTCCAGAAAGGTTTCCCCAAATTGAGGGGAAGACCTCTCCTTCACCAATATACTCCATACCAAAGGATCCTGGGGTGATGCATATATGGTATAATATACCATTATGCACCAATTTTGCTCAGCAATTCAATGGTGATGCTTTTGGGACCATATTATGTATTTTCAATTCAAGTCCCCAAATCCATCACCCATTTTGAAGGAAGTCCTTTAAGTCATTCAGTTTTACAATTGCTAGTGGCCACCAGAAGACTGTTCAAGGACCCCAACAACCTGGCCCTGCTGGGCTTAGGTTGTATTCTTTTCAGGATTATTCCATGGGTAATTTCCAGAGCTTATCAGTAATTCAATCAGCCGTCAAGCAATCAAGTACTTCAGTATGCTTTGGCCAACTTAATTGTACCATATAGCCTGTATTCCAGAAAGGTGTATGGCCTTGGCCCTTTTGGGCCAATTCATATTCTACTGTGGGAATTCAATCAAAAAGCTCAATTCTCAAGCTGGCCACATCTGAATCAACCCAAAACAGTCATTACAGCTGGGTGATCAACCCTTCAGGATCAGCCTTCAGCTCTTCACATATACTGGCCACCTTTTCTTCCCTGGAGACTTTTCCCCTTGTTAATTAATATATTGGATTTATTTTTATTCATATATTGCTTTCATTTTATCAAAGTAAATACTGATAATCTTAAGCCAGTCATTTGTACCTTTTCTCCTTTGCCTGTCAGTGGATATTGGTGGTCATATATTTTACTAATTCCATTGTTCTTTGTGGCAAGCTGAAATAGTGAATTGCGGATGCATTTGGTTAGCTCTTTGCCTTTTGGCTTTCTTTTATGATCCTTGGGCATTGGCTTCCTTCTTCTTTTTAATTTGGCATATTTTCCTTTACTCTTATTCTTCCTTAAAGAAATACAAACCATGATTTTTTTTTATTCTTGTGGAGCCCTCCAAGTGAGTTCTTGATTCCTGAGTGCCAGTGCACTATTGTTTTCCACTAGAGCCCCTGTGACAGGCTACAAAAGAAATTCCTTCAAGAAAAACTTCAATTGCAATTAATTGAGTAAAGAACTGCAGGAAATTAATATGAGAGAAATTTCTTCAAAAATGATATTGAATTGAAAACAAACCCAAAATTTATCAGAGTGAATTTGGAAACAAAATAACACATTTAACAATGAGGAAAGATTCTTTAATTCACTTTTGGGTTGGTTGAAGGGTAAAAATGACTATAAAACTTACAAACAATGATTAGAATGATTTTTCAGATGGTTTAAAGGTTTTAAGTGATTTAAAAAAGGTGTTTCAAATCTTTTATTGATTGTTTTAACAGCTTTCAAATCAATCATAAAAGGAAAAGATCTTAACAGGAAGAGAAAAGTGAGGCAAAGAAGAAATTCTTTTATAGCCAACAATTTTCTCACTCCAAAAGGAAATTTGCTCTCATAACTTGTGAGAAAAACCCTGGCAACAAAAAATCCAGTTATGGCATCATTAAACCCTGTTTTAGTCCAAAGAAGGTCTGTTTTTAGCCATTGTCTGCTACCTTCAGCCATTTTTTCCCTTAAACCAGCTATTGCTATAGTAATACCTGATTTAAAGCCTTGAATACACATCAGAATGTGTGTAAGAGATGTAAAAACCAGTTAAAACTGTTTTTTGGCAAGATATTTTCAGCTTAAGGGTAATTTTCCCCTCTTGGCAACAGTCAAAACTGCCCTGGTAAGTATCAACATCTCATCATCAATTGAGTTACTGACCATGTGACTGAATCCAAGGCAAAAGATGATGCACCTTGGTGTGAATTTTTAAATCCCATGCCTGTCAGAAAGGAATTTGGGGGAGTCTGGCATCCTTGGAGCCAAGATTCCTTTTCCCCCCAAAATTAATTGTTCAAATTGTTTTTTCTTTAATTCCTCATCATGTATTATACTAGAAATTTACATATGTAATTCATTTGAAAAATTGTAGTAGACAACTGTAATAATTGATTCCTCATGTAAATTCAAGTGCAGTCATGTAATAACCTTGCACATTTTTCCATTTCAATTGTAATACTTCATCTCCTCATAGCTTCTAAACTACACAACACACCTTAATTTTAACACAAAAATTGATGGTTAACACTACATGTGGTGGGAATTAAATTAAGGTTTTTAGGATTTTCAGATATGCATACATAAAATACTAAAACCTACTTTAAGCTTGTTTAGAGTTGAGTTACTGAATTTTCACCCAGAGGTGACCCCACCTGGTTTTTATTAGGAATTGGACTGTAAAAGAATTTTTATAAGTCAATTTATCACAAAAAAATTCATAACAATTTCTTTTTAACTTTTTTCCAAAAAATTGTAATTTTAATATTTCTGTTGAAAACTTATTTTTACTTCATTTTTTCAAGTAAAAGTGTATTTTGACAATTTTAAGTTTCAATTTTATTTTATTTTTATACTAAAATACTTTTTTTAATTTTTTATATACAATTTATTTCATATTTTGATTTTTTGTATAATATAAATAAATGAATTGATTTATAATTATCAAATAATTTCGTTAGTCGTGGCCTTTTGAACATATAGAAATAGCTCCAAGGCTCACAATGTTTACAGAAGACCCTTATATCATCATTTTAGCACTTTTTCTGCATGTCAAGATCATAGTACTAGTTCCTAATAGCTTCTATATAGAATCAATAATGATCCAAAACTTATACAATTATGTATTTTGCTTGATGATATAATGAGTGGTATATCCCAAAGCACAAAATAAGTGGAAAGAATTATTCATGCAACTGTTAATGGTTTCTTGTAACTGGACTTGATATTTATAATAGGAGTAATTCTTGAAGGCTTCAAGGAAAGATATGTAATGATTTTCATATAAATTCTGAGAGTATTCAATTCTTTGCAGGATAGAAACTTGAATTTATAGAATGGAAAGTATTCTAAAAACGTCTTAGAAAGTTAGATGCGAAAATGGGAGTGATAGAAAGTTCTGTTCCAAATCATAAAGTAATTGAAAAAACATATCTGTGGTAGATAAAGTCTTGGTCGTTTTCCGGATGGGTCTTACTGAGAAAGGTTTCTTTTAGAGCCAAATGTCTTATGTAAAAATAGCTAAAATATATGGATACCAAAGGGTGGTAGAACTCAAAAAAAAGAGTTCAACAGATAAATTAGAAATTCCTTATTATAGACGCAAATCTATTAGTTAAGTTTTAAGTTCACTCTTAATGCTCAATAATATCAAAAGGAAGGCTTTCTTTTCCCCACTCTAAAGGTGACTATTTGAATGAATACTGATACTACTGAGGACAAATACAGAATATATCTATATCTATCATGTTAAATAATGGAGAATATATATCCTCTTGTTTTTTTAAAAAATTTATGTAATGCATTGAAGAAGCCAAAGCACTCAATTGTGGCATATCCATATTAATATTAAGATTCGAAGCATATTTTATAACTGGTTAAATTGATAGAATTATCACAAGAGCTTGAGGAAGTGGCTCAAAGATTTAAACAGTTCAAGAATGGTTAGCTAAACAAACCTAAGAAAGATTAAACTTGAAATGAATTTCTGGAAAAACACAAAATTTCTGTATAAGAAAGGGTCCAGTAATAAGAGAAATATGAAATAAGAACAAGAAAAAGGTAGCATGTAACATGGGAAGGGGCACAAAGGTTTAAAGCTTTATTGATAATATCCATACAAAACAATAGGTGTTTCATGGTATGAGAATTTTGATGAAGAGTTAATCCTTGAATAGGCTCAATATATTCTTAAACCAATTAACTTGATTAATGAATCCATTGACTGCACTAGAGGTAGATATTTAAGGACTCTGAGATAATTAGGAATTCAAGTTTATTAAAAATCTTGAAAGAATTATAATTGATTAACTACCATCATTTATTATTCCTGATATTCAATTCTGAAATACCAATTACAAGCTTCTAATTATATCCCTGTATAGAATTTGAGATTTTAAGTATGATCCTGCTCAACAAAACAAGGGAAAATGATATATATGTAAAAGATTCAAGCTTTAATATCTTACAAAGTTTGAACAATTGAGAATATGGGTTCAAAAACACTTACTAGCCATTTACTATCTAGCACTTAATATTAGTTTTCATGTGACGAGGGATGGAGAAATAAATTAAAGTCTACAGAAGATCATAAGTGTGTCTTTTGTATTCTTACAAAGAAATACTATATCAACAAAAGTATTGTTTTTTTTTCAAAGGTATTAATAATATGAGATAATCAGATAGTTTTAGTACAAAATTTAGTAAAATATATCAATTCAAAGACTGAGTGTTAATTTTAATTTTTCCTCAATCAAATTTTGATCAGGCCTGGTATTACCAAATTGAATTCAATTTATTCCACTAGATAAGTGATATTCCTAGTGGTTACTTCTCATTACATATGCATGATAAATTGAATAAATAAACGCAAAAAGGAGCCTGGAAGGGAATTGAACCACGGACCTCAACCTTATTTTAGAAGCACCCAGAGGAAGAATCATACCACATGACACTTCTGGAATTCTGCGGACGTACTCCTGGATACGTCAATCTGAGGCATGCATGGGGATATGCATGTGTCCAAGTGCGTCTAATTGGGGTTGACGCGGAACAGCTTTACACCCTTCTGCTTAATGTTGTACTTTTCTTTTATCTCCTATCCTCCTAATTTTTATCTTTTTGTTAATCAAACTACTAATTTTCTTAACTTTTATTTTTTTTAATAGACTCGTAATGGACTTTTTCTCATGTCCAAACTGCAGGAAACATTCTGTTACTACTGCTGATGGTAAAAATTGCCATGGACGTTTTTTTCATCCAAGCACACGAAGAAGACATTGGGCCATGGAATCAGCAAAACAGGACCTATCTGTCAGGAATGAGTTTGCCCCTCAATATTTTCTAAATGAAATTGAAGAAATTCCCATTCCTCACTCGCAAGATGATGAAGAATGAAATAGAAATGGTGAAGATCATGAACCAAACACCCATGGAACATTTAACCTAAACATCATTTGTACGTTCTTGTGGTTTTATTTCTATATGATACTAGCAGATGACTGATTTTTAATTTATCTTAGTTCTCATTTTCTATTTTCTAATGTGGCTGTATCTTTATTGCAGACTTAGCCAAGAAAACTCCCGCAAATCAAGAGAGATGCTTATTCATATCATTCATTGTTTCACTAATGAAGGACTCCCCAACAAAACTCTCCTATCCAACGCTCCACATGATATTTGTACCATTTCCAAATGATTGAAACTTGAATCTCCATTTGAACAGCATGTGTCTTGTCCACACTGCTACTCACTTTATAACATTGAAGTTGCACTCAAATATTGTACATATAAGCCTACCATCTCCAGAAATCCTTGCGACACAGAACCTTTCAATACATTTAAAGTATATCCCCTTCCACATCTCCAACTTCCCCCAAAAAATACTACCTTGACAAATCAAGGTCAAAAACTTGGTGAAGTTCGTTTGAAGGGCCAGAAACCTCACCGTATTTCTCAAGAAAGATTCTTTTCTCAATCAGTACTTGAATGGATCAAATGGTTCCTCAATATTCCAGGAATTGAACAAGGCATTGAAGATTGGGCATATGAATTATACACCCATCAAAGCATAGCTGTCTGAGGTGTAGGACAAGGTAGTGTCTGAAAAGACCTTTTTTGCCACCATCAGCCAATCATCCTCTTGAGCTAGGACTCAGTTTTTTTGTATACTGGTTCAACGCAAAGGGAAACAAAATTTGAGGTAAGCAGACATCAATGGGAATTTTGGTCCTCCATTGTCTTAACCTTTGACCATGAGAACAATTTCAACAGCAACATTCTTGTCTAGCTGGAATGAAACCTTCACCAAACCAGTCAGACATGGTCACCATCCAAAATGTCTTGAAACCACTCATTGATGAGCTAATTGAATTAAATTGTGGTGTCAAGGTTATCAACCAAACCATCCACGTGGAAAATATGTATTTGTAAAGTTGGTAGGCCTCATTGGCAATATCGTAGAAACTCATAAAGCTGGGGGATTTATGTCTTATTCGGCCAAATACTTTTGCTCTTGGTGTGAACTGAAGAATATGGAGAGAACTCACTTGAAGCTTGGCAAGCCATGCAAAAGGCTTTCAGTTTTCAGTACTTCTAGTAGATGGCAAGAAGCAAATTCCACAACTGCAAAACAACGCCTGGCACAATACTGTGGAATTTGACGGTCAGAAATCAATTTCTTACTGTATCGGGACCCTGTCAAAAAAATTTGCCTAGGTGTTCTTCATAACTGGTATTAAGGGGTTTTACAGCATCATTTTTTTTATAGATGGGGCTTTGATACAGAAGTCATAGAAAAAGAGAAGGATCAATCAGGTATATCAGGATATGAATATGATGAACTGATGGAGAACTGCACTCAATCTGAAAATGAAGATAACTTCACAATCAGTGGTTATCTTTCTCAAGAGGTAATTAATAAGCTCAAAAAACAATTGAGCAAAGTTGTAGTTCCGAAAGGAGTCTGTCATATACCAGGTGGGATAGGTACAACACAAAATGGCAAACTGAAAGGAAATTAATGGTCTGTCTTATTCAATATTTACCTACCACTGACAGTTTTCAATATCTTTTGGGATCTTGGCCCAAAGAATCACTTGGTTCTTATCAACATTGGTGCACTGATTCAGTGCACCAAAATTGTTGGAGCGGGATGGGTCACTGAAGACAATGGGCATTTGTTCTGTAAGGCTTAGGGCACATATCAGAACACCTCCAAGGCACTTTTCCCGAATTGGTGAACACATCACAGTCACCATTATGCCATGTACATTCCTGAGCAGCTATCAAGATGGGGCCCTCTCAATGGGATATCAGAGTATGGTGGCGAAAGTTTGGTCGGAATACTCCAAAAGATCAAAACAAATTCACTTCAAGGTATTCATTGAAAAACTATTCACTACGTTTGGCAATAGTATGTGACAATGTTTTCTTTTTGCAGGGGCTACTGAAGAGACTATGATGAAGAAATTTGGTCAGCTGCAAAGGCTTCAGAAGGTCAACCCACAATTAAATCCAATACAATCAATGAAAACAAAATCACAAATAGTTAATAGTAAAGCACCAGATGACAACTTGTACTCAAATCCTTTGCAACACCTTCAAAAGGAACAGCCTCACTTGCGCGCTTATTGCAAAATTCCACATCCGCCTAAGTCAGTTGTGGTAAGAGACTATGCAACTGACCACCTTTATCTACCATGGCGCTTTGGCATGATCCTCTCAAGGCAACCCCCCAACAACCTCATTTATAGTAAGAAAGGTGAGAAAGCTATTCAATTTGGATGTATTTCTCATATTCTTGATTTAGGAAACAAAGAGATCCATGAAGGGCCAATTGTAATGGTCCATTGGATTTACTCTGTCAAAAAGTGCAAAGAAGGTTTTGAAGGAGTGGAGGAATTTTTGGATCAATAAGGTGTCCAACATCTCATGAAAACATATTTGATTGGCTTCATGTCCGTGGCAGATATCTGTGGTCTTGGAGCATATATAGACATGCCTGTGTGGTCTTTGCGATGCAAAAATATCACACTTTTAGCTTGTCCAATTGACAAATTAGTTGCACTAGAGCAATTTGAATAGGTTTATTCTTCTGTTATTACACTGTAACTATCCTGAAAACAAATATCTCTTTTTTGCATTACTACTCATATCCAATATTTCTTATATTGTGTAAGACTTTCATTTTCCAAATAACATTTTTTGGAGCTCACCTGCATACTCAAACAGTTCAAAACAGAACTTATAAAGGGAAGCAAGATTTACCAACAAACATAATCAACCATTTGTAATGCATCAAACCATTGTGAAATGAAATTATCATAATTGTTTTTTTCAGCTCTTTTCAAGCACACAATCAAACACAAAACACTAAGGCACAGTAAGATGCAAGAGATCTTGATATCTAAACTTCAACATCATTATACTAAAAAGAATCATAGCGCGTTTTTTCTAATTCTTTTGAACAATTTTTTCAATTCAATCAAGCAGTTAAACATTATAAAAGTGCAGAAATGGATCTATATAACCCCCTGAATACCTATCTCATCCACGTTTTGGCTTGTTTCAGCTTTGTTAACAATTCCTGAGGAAAGCCTCACCAATGTTTACCAGGAGCTCCATTCATTTGAACTGCTGACAAAGCTGTGTTGAGATTTCTGGGATTTATTTTCATCTTCACAATCTTCAATTTCTATATCTTCAGAGGAATCATTGGGTTGTTCCATGTGAGTGTTTTCCCCGTTTGCTTTCTTCAATGTTTTTGTCTTCAAACTCCTCAGCTACAATATCTTCAAGCTCATAGCTTTTGTTGTTTGTATTTGAATCAACATCCAACTCATCATCATTTTCTATCACATGTGAAATATTGTAGGGTTCAATTATTTGATCCCAGTATTTCTGTGAGGATTGCTTATTGCTCAGCCTCTCATCAGGGTGTTGTTTTCCCAAGAGACATTTTGAGGAATCTGGAAAAGAGGCAACTTGATTTACATCAGCAAACCAGCTCTTTTGACCTGCTGTACAATTATTAAACCAATCAGGATCCTAGAAATCTATTGGGAGTTGATTAGGGACTGTTTTGCTGATTGATCCTTCTCCAGATGCTGGGAGATGGCATTCACGTCTTTGGCTGAGCTCGCCACTAGCCTCTTCAGCTTTTGAGATTCCTTCATCAACCCTGAAAAAGCAAAGATTTGCATTTTCAGACCAACATTCCATTTTCTTTAAGATATATATTTTTTTAATTGGGTGATATTCATCCTCAGTAATGAGCATCAGGATTTGCCAAAATTTTCAAATACCGTTTTGAGAAATCTTCAGAAACACCAAATTTGTAGCAAAGAGTTTTGAGCTGACATGATACAAGTCAGCTGTGTAAGCTAACCTGGACTTTTGCAAATAAATGTTGTACTGACCCTGAGTCTATATTGTAAAACAGCTTTTTTTCCTTCATCCTTTAGATTCTTTCCAGATTCTTTGGCCTCTTTTTTGTATCTTTGGGTCATGTACCAGTGAACGTACTGGTTTTAAACCTTAGTCAGTAGCTGGATATTTTCTAGAAAGCTGAAATTTACGTTCATGTATTTGTATGCTCCACTGATAGAAATTTGACTGAAAGTTTGTATTGCACTTATTCTACAGGCTTCATTTTAGAGGGTATTACTTTCATTGTTGAGATCTGGTGCCCATTGACAAATGCTAAGTCAAGCAAGCAGGGAAATAATGTACTTCAGTGCAAAGTCACTCATATGAGCAATGGTTTTTTCTGATTTTCTTTTTTCCTGGCTTTGTCCCCTGTACTTTAATTATTTGGTCCAATGGAACCAAGGGTTGTGTGTTTGGGTTTTCGGATTGGGCCTCAATATCACTCAAGAAGGAAAAACAACAATTGAATTTCTTCAACATGAAGTAATCTGGCAATATAGGTATGGAATGTTGGTACATAACTCCCCACAGAATCTTGATGTGTTCATAGAAATCTTTCTAGTATTATAAAATATAATGCTTGAGTAAAAGATTTTAACTGATTTTGAGCTAATGCAAACTGCATACCTTTGTAGGCTGAAATGCTTCAGGTATTTTGCTATTTAAAAGGTGATGGGGGCTTCTCTTGCAAGGTGAGGTAGAAGTTTTCCTTCTTGAAGATTTTGCTATGCATATGTGGTGATTGGTTTTTCATAATCTTATTGTTAACTGATGTATGGGAAGAGTTATTTTTTGATTGTTCAGGTTGATTCCAATTTTTTTCTTGAAGAAACTTGTTTAAGTTCTTTACGTTTATCTTTGGATTTGTTTGAGAATCCTTTTTCTGATTCATTTTAAGCATGGAGATGAAACTTTGTAAGCAGGGCTGCATATTCTTGATTGTGGCTGTCTATTTTTGCTTCAAGTTTTCTGATGTGTCTCTTCTGGTCATTTACTATTTGAGGTAAATTTTGATTACTTGATGATTGAAAATTATTTGGGAAATTTCTATTATAATTGCCAAAATGCATAGGTGATGTTAATGAAATCATGGATTGAATGTGGAGGTGTAGAGGTTTGAAAAAAAAGCAAATAAGTTGTTGGCTGCTCTGAACATAAGTGATATATGAATGAAAAAAGTAATAAATGTATAAGCCAATATAATAGAGGGATTTCAGAGGAGTGAGAGTTACCCATGCAAGTGAGAAAGCTAAAGTAATAAAGAAAGAAAAGAAGAATAATCGAGTTAGTGAAGGCATGTGAAGAAAAACTGGAGATGAGCAAATAAGGTGAAAAATAGCAAGTGGATGAGAGGAAGAGACTTTTTAGATTTTTTCAAGAAAATTAAAACACGGAATTGAAACCAAACATGAGCAAGATTGGGAATCTCAACAAAGTGGTGGAAAATAACTTCATTTGTATGGGGCAAAGGTTTGCACTGACCCTCATTTTCTTCGCAAAAGTCCTTTTTTATTTACTTCTTTAAAATTTTCATTCCCATTGTATAACACATGATGCTCATGCATTATCAATATTCTTGTCCTTTTATGTGTGTTTGAGCCATTGAGGCAGGGTGTTAATTGACAATAATCAAGATTGTTTTCTTTGTTATCCAAATTGTGTTATTTTGGAGTTACTAAAGAAGGAGAAATTATGCTGCAATTCATGTGACGTGTGAAAAATGAAACAGAGGTGTGAATCATGTTGCATACGTCAGAGTGATGTACGGCTGCGTACGTCAACCAAATTCCGGAAGTGATATCAGCTGACCAAAAATCTCTGCTAAGAAGCTATTATACCATCTTGTTTTCAAGGAAGAGAAGAATGAAAAATGACGCCAATAAGGGCATGGCTGGGAATCGAACCCAGGACCTCATACTGTTGGAACCAAGTCCCAAGTATGAATCATACCACACCCCCGACAATCGGGTGATGTGGGGCAGTTCACGTCGCACTGTCCCCATTCAATTAATTTTTGTCAACAGCTCCATGCCATTCTATTTTCGCATTGCACATCAAATCAATTACGGTGAGTCCCCTTTCTCCACACCACCCTTTGTTTTAATTTTTTATCTTTCATCTCATAAAAATGAAAAGATTATGTCGTCGACAAAACGGGTTTCTCAAAGAATTTCACCTTCTCTTAATAATCAAAACTAGTTTTTTTATCATGAGCTTTAATAGGTTTTCTAATTTTGATCATACTAATCCAGATGAACCTCTTTTAGAACCTAATCTTCGTTATGTTGTGGACCAGCAAAACCAACGGATTGTATTTTTGGAGCAGCGACTTCAACAATCACAGAAGGATTATGAAGCTATTGTAGAGAAAGTCAACACCCTTCAACTACAGAAAGGTCCAAAAGAAAAGAACAAGAAGAATCAACTTTCAAATATACAAATTTCAACAAATCATAATAATTCGAAAATACTCAAAACAAAAAATGTCAAGTTTCAACACAAGGATAATCGCTCACACAAGTCAAACCCATATCATCTTGTTATGAGCAATACACCTCCGGACTTTCAGTACACCAAGGCAATTTTTATTACTTTCACTATTAAAATGAAAGCTGTTCGTATGCCTGACTGATTTAAAAATATGCTTTGAGGATTCATTTTATTTGCATATAAAAATCCTTTGGGGGATGGAGCATCCACATGCAGTTCCAATTGCCCCCAACACTTCTTTTCTTCAAGAATTCAACAATCGTTTCAAAAGCGCAGAATAAATCAAAAATATGGCTGAAAGTGATACAAGCATACCACTCATTCCTCAAGACCAGGTTTTGACACTGAAAGGAGTTCAACCTGGAAGAAAGAAAGCTGGCCGAGGTATAGTTTTCATGAAGGACTTTTTCATTTTATACATACAAGCCTTTCTCTCCAAGTTGGGAATTCGTCAATGGGCCCCGAATCTTGATGAGGCAAGCGACACCCTGTATAACAAAGCCTGCCGAATTAGTGCGATTCAAAGCTTTCGCCAGGTTGCTATTTGGGGTGCTTACGAGCACATGAATGTTAATCTCCGTTATCTCAGCAATATTCAATTACTTCATTCAACCTACAACCATTATGTCCATTACTACATGACTCAACGATTTAAGAAAGAGGTGAAGGAAGCTGGAAAACACAAAAAAGATGAAGAGAAAGGAGCAATTCAATTATCAAGGAAACGTGTAAGAGTAATTAATAATAAAGAGGTTGCTCTTTTTACTTACTGACATGTTTTTTTGACAGCTTTGTGATATTCGCTACAAATTTGGAGTATCCAATAACTTTCCAAAGCGCTACTTAAATATTTTGTCCAATACCGAAGCTCATAGCGATGATGAGTACATATCCAAGAACACCTACAAAATAAACAAGCTCGATTTCCGCTCAGAGAATGCAACCAAATTCATGAGACGTGTGGATGAGGAAATTGAGAAAGCAGAAACAATAGAAGGAAAGCGATCCAAAAGACGAAACAGAATTGAAGTCAATCCACCAAAGCTTTCAACCTAATCTCAACCTCCCAAAGGCTTGCCGATTGACTTCTACGATCCAAAATGGTTCAATAATTGCCCTGTTGGTCAAAAGACAGTAGTTGCAGATGCATTCAAGGTGGCATTCTTACCTGATGCTTCCCAATCTATTCGTGGTATAAAACATCCAGATGAGCGGCTTAGTGACCAAAACTTCACCGAGAAGTATTGGGAAAGGTGCACTGCTGACTATGACCTTTCCCACGAGATTGCCAAGGAGGATGAAGATTTGGATAGCGATGATGATGAGGATGAAATTAGTGATGAGACTGAAAGTGATGATCATATAGAAGAGGAAAATTCTGAAATGCAGGACTACGAAGAGCAAAAATTCAATACCCTTTTAGATAGAGATACAGAAATGGCCCATGAGCAAGATCTTGATCAATTTGTTGTAGGGGGATCGGGCTTTGCTGTAGGTGATAATGAGTGGTCAGGTGATTTGTAATATTGATTTCCTTCATTGGCTAGATATTATAATTCTTGAACTTCCTCTTATGTTTGACAATTTTTTGCGTATCTCAAGCTCTTCATTTCTAGTAAATTGTACATAGCTCTTTCCTTGTTCGTGACATATTTATGTAATTAAAAAATTAAGCCTGATTAGAATTCTCGAAATGAAAAAAATTACTTATCGGAAAAGAAAAATATAAGTCATAAGATTTCTCTGTGGCTTTGAAAACTCAAAGAGAGGAATCTGCAAAATTCCTACTGAGATTTATGGCTTATGAAAACAGTATGGATTTTTTGATAAAGGGAGAGAAATCTGTGTTAACAACCTTAAAGGGGAAAAATTATGTAGTCATATAGAACACAGGAGAAAAATTGGGCACAAGCTAAAAGTAACACATATCAATTTAATCAAAACATTTCTCTGTAAACCCAATTATTCAACGCACTCTTATCCACAAAATAAAAAATGTCACCTCTTACCACCTTTGTCAACATTTCAGCAGCAACAGGAATTTTTACAAAAGTGGTTCTCTGCAACTGCGATGAACCAACATTTGCTGTCCTGAACATAAATCAAAAGGAGCAAATTTTCATACATTGCCCTCACAAATATTCAATAAATTTTTTTTCAAAACGGGGTTGTAATTTCTTTGGTAAGTTTCCTTGAACCAGACACCCTTATCGTTTTCCAATAAATTGACCAGTTTCATTACCAAGCATGGATGGATGACTATTCTTGGGAAAACAAACTGTTCAAGACCCCGATCTTAGTCACAGTACAACCTTCCTTTTGGGAAGGCTTTCAAGCGCGCAATTTACAACGCCTTCTATTAACAGCTCAAGCAAGCTCTAGGAAAGGAAAAGAGTTAGTTACAGTACAAGGTTTGTTTTGAAATGGTCGAAATCTAATCATGAGAAAAATAGGCACTGAAATAGCTATCTTTGAACAGGCAGATCTAGCACTCTCTTAGAATCTCATGGGGTCAAAAATAAATCCCAAATGCTTGAGATGCATGCATTAATTGAATTGATTGATAGCACTTTAGCTTCAACATACGAAGAGTTGAATTTGGAAATGGTGATTGGAAGAATGCGTGTTATTAGAAGAGTTTTACATACTTTTGTAGATGATTCTGGCCTGCTTTGAATAAATTAGACATGCTTTACTTTTTGATACGAATTCTTTGTGAGTTGTTTTTGGATTAATATCTGAATCATTAGCGTTCAAGTGTGGCAAACTAACTGTGGAAATTACCACATCTTTTTGTAAATATTTTTTGGAACTACCCACGTTTTTGGATTTTTCATGTCTCATGGTTTTATCAAAGCCAAAGCTTACAATTGCTTATCCAATTCATACAATGATCATGGTTTTTTGAATTCAAACATGTCATCAACATGATCATTTCATAAATACAAACATAAACTTTGAGAAAGATAAGAGAATAAGCAGTGAGCTTGAAGCTCAAACTTGATTTCTTTCCAGACCAACAAACCTATTGATAAAATGCAAAAGAAAGCTTATTTGTCTGAAGCCTAGAGACCAAGCTGGAAGTTGCCAATAAGCTACCAAACCCAAAACCTCACTCACCGAAACAAAGCACAGCCTTTGTGTCGGTACAACATGAGCAATCTCCAAGCCATCTAGAAAGGGCTGAACTTGTTCAAAACCATATTCTCGCTTGTTTACTACCTCATACTCCTCCAGAACTATCAGCAGACCAGAATGCAATTCAGGTTCTCTGAGATCTAAAATATTCATAATCCGTCCAAATTTTTCTTTCCTTCCACTTCTGAGCTTGATGCAGTTATTAGGAGAATTGACCGATAGTTTTAAATCCATTAGCCAGTTCAGAGATTGCAAGTTGATTGCAAAATTTCGAAGTACTAATGAATTGTATGGGTTAGGGAGCATATGGAAGTCACGTAAATCTGGGTGCTTTTGTTGTAGGTATTCCAACAATGCGCTATAAGTTTCTTCATTCATTTCCTGATATTTAGGTGACATTTCTTTGTCAGGATAAGATTTCTTGAGCCTGAAGGCTTCAAGCCTTTGCCTTTGACAGAACTTTGCCATGAAAGTTTCCTCCATTGCACCTGTAATTCAGAGTAAGATAATCAAAAAAAGGTTAATAAATTTTATTAATTAAAGGAGTACTAGCCTGGAAGAAGTTGCATTTGAGGTTTTGAATTTCCCCCACAAGAAGCTCTCCAGCAAATTCTGAAATTCCCATTGGTGGTCCCCAATTTTTCAGCTGCTCTGGTATGTGCATCGCGTAGTGGTGATTTGGAACATTTCTGCATTTGGGAAAGATCTTTGATGATGTGTTCTGATAAGTGCTGTAGCTTTCAGAAAACCGTTGTGGATAATTATTTTCAACAACTTTTGCACCAACAATGTTTGTACATTGCACAAGCGAACCAAAATTCAATAGCAAATCAAACGACTTCCCTGTTTGATCATTTACTGCAATTCCCCACAAGACTTCAGTAAATACCATTGGGAGGTAAACCGAAAAACAAGCAGTTCCACTCGCTCGCTTTGAGCTTCCCAATCTGTGATTCGCCAACCAAAGGGGGTATACGTGTGACTCCTTTTGGAACAATTACCTCGCAAATTTGATCTCGAATCCTTTTCTTGAGATCTTCTGAAAGAAAGCCCAAGTTCTCATCATCACTTTCCAAGGTTAGCTCCTTGTCTATAGACATTCTGGTATCTTCTTCTTGTAACTGCTGCAATGGTTCCGAAGCTTCAGAATTTTCATATGTGTTCAAAATCCTGGAATCAAATCCCCACCGGCTTATAAAATGATTCTGAAGGACACCCTCAAACCAATTATGCATCACGCCTAAGGCAATGTTGCAAACTGGGTCCCAGTAAGGTAAACGATTGAGCTCAGACCAGCAAACTCCTGTTTGCATCGCTACCTTCTCTCGGCTGAATGCAGATTTCATGTCTTTCCAGTGATGTGCTGCTTCCAAAACATTTCTTCCTTTGCGAGGACGTCCTAGCTTGAGTTTATGCCGATCTGATGCATTGATTTCACACCAAGAACAAAACTTAGTGGCTGAATGTGGTTTGAATCCTGCTACTTTGTGAACTGCAACAATATCGCCAACCAGTGTGACTAATTTCACAACAACCTTCCGTCCATGAGGATATTTTGGTGTAAAGATGGTGAGTCCCTTATTTAATTCATACAGCTCATTTACTAATGGTGTAAGAATGTTGTTGATGGTAATCATCATTGGTTGATTCGGGGAAGGAATAATGCCTGCAAGGCAGGTATACCGGGTTTGGTATCTTAAACGTGGTGGGAGATTAAGGCAATTGAGAGAAATAATCCCCATTGATAATTGCCGGCCAGCAAGTTTATTTTTGAGTGGGTTGAACCAATCGATAAACAGAGAAAGCCCCAAACAAAGTCCCGAGCCTTTATAATCAGATGAGAAAAGCTTTTTCCAAACTGGTCCTTGGGCCACATCACAAATTGAATTGGAATCGTGAGCTTCTAATTCATTTGCCCATTGATCAATGTATTCTTAAACCATAGGTAAACTGAGGAACCATTTCAACCACTCAGTTATGTTTTGCGTTACAAATGTTGAAATTGGAATTCTTGGTTGAAGCTGGCCTGAAAGCTGAAGCAAACCTTGGTGTGTGTGTTTTTTCTTTGGTTGAGGCTCAACGAAAATTTGTGCTTTCAGAGATCCTAATAAGGCATTCAATTTGAATAGCCTGGTACCACATGGTTGACTCTTTGATGAAGCTTGATACCCACAGTCTTCTGGTGCTATTTCAATGTCGTACAATGCAAAACACGTTGGACAGCAAAGATATCACTCAAGGGACGCCTCCAGGTTTAACCGTTTATTGATAGTTCGGACATCTTGAGGAGTAGATGAAACAAAGCTGGAATCAACACCAAACCTTTGGGAAACCAATTCAACAATTTCAACAAGATCATCCCTGGCTTTTCTGCAATTCAGTTTTCTGAGCCCACAAGCTAAGTGGAGCCACATGATAAATCGCATTATAAGACCTGTAAATCAAAAATAAAATTAAAGATAAGCAAATTATTGAGGGCTGAGATTAACATTTTGTACACACAAATAATTTCGTATTCAGTACTTCTTTCTGGTAGGCTTTTGTTTTCATCGTCAGAATATGAATTTGTTGTTTTTTCCTTTTTGGTGAATGAAATAGTTGTTTGTGGAATTGATTTTAACAATTTTTTTTGATTAATTTGACTTATTTCGTTGTCTTCCTGTTTCAAAAACTTTGCCCAATGTCTTCCACGAGTAGTTTGATGGACAAATAGTCCGTGATGAGTATGGCCTTCAGCTTCGGTAATGGTGTTCTGTCGACATTTGGGGCATGTGCAGAGCTCCATCGAAAGGCTTGAAGACTGACTTTTGGGTTTCTTCTTGCCAAATACCTGAGAAAGTAAGAAGCCAAGTGGAATAACGTCGTGAAGTATTTTGAATTGAGACAAAGCAAAATGGAGAAATAAAAAAAAAGGTTGATTGAAATTTAGATTGAAGAGAGGTGAGTGATAAAGAAATTTTTACAAGAGATTAAAAAAAAGCTAATTCGACAAGAAAGCTGAAGTCAAAATATGTGCTATGAGGATTTGACTAGTCGTGCGACTGTGCGATGCGGGGGGATTAACATCAGGTGTTTGCCGGGGGTGCCACTAGACCACCAGACCTTGAGGGATGGTACCCTTTTTAGAAATAAGGCGGAAGCTCCCCTCAATTTCTTCTCTCAGAAATATTATTAAGAATATTGATATATTCCATTTATTCTCCTTTTAATCTGATTTATGTAGAGCTGAAATATTTAATGATATTTCTATGCTCTGCTTGGATATTATCAAGAATTCCAAGAGAAGAAATTTGAATTATAAAATATCAGTCCGTTTTTGATCTAACTACCATTTCATAGTCTATATAACCTAATATGACCCTTTATAAGTATGAACTTATTATAAACTTAAAGGACTAATCATTTGAATCATTTAGAAAATCTTGAAAAATGAAACAAAGAAAGGTATACTTGTGTGCAGAGAGAATAAAAAACATTTACATTGTGGATAAAGTAGTTTTCTATTATTAACAATATTAGCAATTGTTTGGATAAATTTAGTGATTAGAGAGGCTTAATTTTTATCGATTATATCTTTCCTGTATATTTCGGAGCGTCATAACTTGAATCTTTTTCTAAAATAATGCTTTGGTGAGTCTTTGACAGGTATCATTATTTTTTTCTTCTGAAGCTGACTTCAACTTTCATATTTTGATAGTTGTGGATTAAACATTTCAGAAAAAATTCCCATTGATGTCTGCTTACCTGAAATTTTGTTTCCCTTTGGGTTGAACCAGTATACAAAAATACTGAGTCCTAGCTCAAGAGGATGATTGGCTGATGGTGGAAAAAAAAGGTCTTTCCAGACACTACCTTGTCCTACATTGCAAACAGCTATGCTTTGATGGGTGGATAATTCACATGCCCAATCTTCAATGCCTTGTTTGATTCCTGGAATTTTGAGGAACCATTTGATCCATTCAAGTACTGATTGAGAAAATAATTGTTCTTGAGCAATACATTGAGGTCTCTGGCCCTTCACACGAACTTCACCAAGTTTTTGACCTTGATTTGTCAAGGTAGTATTTTTTGGGGAAAGTTGGAGATTTGGAAGGGGATATACTTTAAATGTATTGAAAGGTTCTGTGTCGGAAGACTTTCTGGAGATGGTAGGCTTATATGTACAATATTTGAGTGCAACTTCAATGGTGTAAAGTGAGTAGCAGTGTGGACAACACACATGCTGTTCAAATGGAGATTCAAGTTTCAATCATTTGGAAATGGTACAAATATCATGTGGAACGTTGGATAGGAGAGTTTTGTTGGGGAGTCCTTCATTAGTGAAACAATGAATGATATGAATAAGCATCTCTCTTGATTTGCGGGAGTTTTCTCGGCTAAGTCTGAAATAAAGATACAGCCACAGTAGAAAAGAGAAAATGAGAACTAAGATACATTCAAACTCAGTCATCTGCTAGTATCATATAGAAATAAAATCACGAAAACGTACAAATGATGTTTGAGTTAAGTGTACCATGGGTTTTTGGTTCATGATCTTCACCATTGCTATTTGATTCTTCATCTTCTTGTGAGTGAGGCATGGGAATTTCTTCAATTTCATTTAGAAAATGCTGAGGGGAAAACTCATTCCTGAAAGATAGGTCCTGTTTTGCTGATTCCATGGCCCAATGTCTTCTTCGTGTGCTGGGGTGAAGAAAACCTCCATGGAAAGTTTGAACATCAGCAGTAGTAACAGAATGTTTCCGGCAGTTTGGACATGAACAAAAGTCCATCACGAGTCTATTAAAAAAATAAAAGTTAAGAAAATTAGTAGCTTGATTAAAAAAAAAGATAAAAATTAGGAGGATAGGAGATAAAAGAAAAGTACAAAGTTACGCAGCAGTGTGGGAGGCTGTGCCCCATCAACCCTACATGGACGCAGTTGGACACATGCATATCCCCATCCATGCATTAGCTTGACGTATCCAGGAGTACGTCCGCAAAATACCAGGAGTGAAATGAGAGATCAAATGACCCAAAATCTCCACCAAGAAGCTATTATACCGTCCTATTTTCAAGGAATAGAAGAATGAAAAATGAGGCAAATAAGGGCCTGGCTGGGAATCGAACCCAGGACCTCATACTGTTGGAACCAAGTCCCAAGTATGAATCATACCACTAGACCACCAGACCTTGAGTGATGGTAGCCTTTTGAGAAATAAGGCGGAAGCTCCCCTCAATTTCTTCTCTCAGAAATATTATTGAGAATATCATTAAGAATATTGATATATTCCATTTATTCTCCTTTTAATCTAATTTATGTAGAGCTTAAATATTTAATGATATTTCTATGCTCTGCTTGGATATTATCAAGAATTCCAAGAGAAGAAATTTGAATTATAAAATATCAGTCCGTTTTTGATCTAACTACCATTTCATAGTCTATATAACCTAACATGACCCTTTATAAGTATGAACGTATTATTAGCTTGAAGGACTAATCATTTGAATCATTTAGAAAATCTTGAAAAATGAAACAAATAAAGGTATGCTTGTGTGCAGAGAGAATAAAAAACATTTACATTGTGGATAAAGTAGTTTTCTCTTATTAACAATATTAGCAATTATTTGGATAAATTTAGTGATTAGAGAGGCTTAATTTTTATAGATTATATCTTGCCTGTATATTTCAAAGCGTTATAACTTGAATCTTTTTCTAAAATAATGCTTTGGTGAGTCTTTGACAGGTATCATTATTTTTTATTCTGAAGGTGACTTCAACTTTCATATTTTGATATCTGTGGATTGAACATTTTCAAAAAAGACAAATATTGATATCTCCAATCGTTATAGTAAACTAAATCCATCATTCTTTCATAAATAGTTCTATATTTATGGAGCTAAGCTACATACTAGGGGAATAAAGTTTTGAATTCTCACAAGATCTTTCTTTATTACTACATAAAAGGAGGCTTTGGTTTGATAAATACCTTTATCTATATATTTAAAAAGGTTTATAGCAGTGTCTGAACTATCATTAAGGTATTAACATAAATGATTTGAACATATTATCAATTAATTCTAAATTTTTAGCATTTAGCCCTATAAGTTGAAATAGAAGATATTAGAGATTCTTCGAAACAAATTTTTTTCTTTGATATTTAGAATAGAATTTTTCTTCAATTTTCTCAATTATTTTATGGAGCATGCATTCATCCTCTGAGGAGGAAGGTATTTGAGAGTTAATTTTCTTATAGCTGAATTCTAGAAAAATGCAAATTGTATTGAATAAGAGCCTTTATGAGATATCTTTTTGATATTACCAAAATTGATCAGGAAATTTTACTTTTCTCAGTTCGTTATTTTTTGATACAACTATCAAAACAGATAAACCATTCTATTTATTAGCTAATCTGAAGAAGGAAGTAGTGTAGTGTTGAAGCAGCAGTAGTACTGAGGTATAAACGAGAAGAAATGAATTTATTATTGTCCCTCCACAGAGAAATTCAAAAAAAAGTTCAAGTGTCATCGTTAGCATACTTTCTATAGAAACTCGGACCTCAACCACAAGGCTTAGTATCAGCTGACCAAAGATCTCTCCCAAGCAGCTATTATACCATCTTATTTTTAAGGAACACCAGATTGAAAAACAAGGAAAATATGGGCCTGGCTGGGAATCGAACCCAGGACCTCATACTATTGGAACCAAGTCCCAAGCATGAATCATACCACTAGACTACCAGACCTTGAGGTGTAGTCCTTTTAGTAATAAGATGAACACTTCCCTAAACTTACTTTCTCTCCGGAATATGATTGAGAATATTGATATATTATATTGATTCTCTTTTTGATCTAATCTATGTAGAGCTTAAATATTTCATGATATTTATATTCTTTGCTTGGATATTGTCAAGAATTACAAGAGAAGAAATGGAAATCATAAAATATCAGTCTATTTTTGATCCAACTTTAATTTGAATAGATTTTCTCAGCTAATATGACCATTTAGAAGTATGAACTGATTATCAGCTTGAAGGACTAACTATTGCAATCATTTAGAAAATCTTGAAACATTAAAAAAATAGAGGAATACTGGTGTGCAGAGAGAATAAAAATATTACATTATTGATAAAGGAGTTCTCTCTTATTAACAATATTATCAATTATTTGGATAAATTCAGTGATTATGGAAGTTTAATTTTTATAGATTATATCTTGATTGTATATTTCGGAGTATTAGAAAGTGAATATTTTTCTAAAATAAGGCTTTGATAAATCTTTGACAGGTATTTCTATTTTTTTATTCTAAGCCGACTTCAACTTTAATATTTTGATATCTGTGGATTCAAAATTCAAAAAAAGACAAATATTGATATCTCCAATCTTGATGTAAACTAAATCCATCATTATTTCATGGATAGTTTTATATTTAGAGAGCTAAGCTACATACTAGGGCAATCAAGTTTTGAATCTGCATGAGATCTTTCTTTATGACTACATTAAATGAGTGTTTACTTTGATAAAGACCTTTATCTGTAGAACTAGAAAGCTTTAGAGGAGTGTCTGAACTATTATTAAGGTATTATAATAAATGATTCTAATATATTATCACTTTATCTGGAAATTTTGAAATTAAGATCTATATGCTTAAATAGAATATCTCAGAGATTCTTGTTAGGAAATTTCTCCCCTCAATGTTTAAAACAGAATTTTTCTTCAATTTTCTCAATTATTTCATAAAGCTTGGATCCATGTTCTGAGGAAAAAGGTATTTGAGAGTCAATTTTCTTACAGCTGACTTCTAGAAAGAGCAAAATTATATTGATTAAAACCCTTTACAAGATATCTATTTGAACTTAACAAAATTGATTAAGAAATTCTCCTTTTCTCAGTTTGTTATTTTCTGATATAAATACCAAAACAGATGAAACATTCTATTTATTAGCTAATCTGAAGAAGGAAGTAGTTTGGTCTTGAATTAAATAGAGTTCTCAGATGTACTAGACAATAAATATATTGATTATTGTCTCTCCACAGAGAAATAGGACGATAAATTCAAGTGTTTTTGTGAGCATACTTTCTACATGACTATCTTATATTCAAAGAAATATCCTCCTCCAGACAAGAAGAAGAAAAAGATTTCATTGGATAATCAATTTAATGAGCAAAAAAGGCATAAAAAGGTCTTAATATCTAAGTAATATATACTCAATATCAACAATCTTCATATTTTCTCAATAGATATTTGGCAGGATAATATGTTTTTCATCTTCATTCTTGGAATACCGCTTTTAGAAACCTTGAGGTATCATTCCTGCAGGGCTACCCAAGAGGTAGCAAGTTTTTTTATTCCTGAAGTATGTGCTTTATGGGGACGTTTAAATTATTTACTATTAGTTTAGGAAGTAATTTGAGGAAATTACTTTTTGATAAGGTGTGAGTCTTAGAGGTATTTTCATATACCCAAAAGACCAAAAATAATAATAAAGATATAAATATAAATGAGATTAATTTATTTATATTATGAAATTAAAAATAAGATATAATTATAAATGTATATATAGAAATAAAAAATTGAATTTTAATTTAACAACAAAATTACATCAAAATTTTTCAATTGTGATGTCACAGGGGCTCTTGGACAGAAAAACAATGTACAAAACTGGCAATTAAGCCTCAAAAGGCCTGATATGGCCTTTTGGGAATATTTGCCATAATAAATGGGAAAATGGAATATACAGCTGAATACAGCGAAAATGCGCAAAACTGTGCGTAAAGCTTGAAAAGCCAAATACAGGCTTTTGAGCTCCATTTACCCTGTTGACTTGAAAATACTCAAGAGTTCCAAAAATAAGAGAAAGGCCAGGAAGGGCCTGATGATGGTCAAGGGCCAAGTTGGGCCCAGAAAGTGAAATGGATATAAAGGGCCAAAAAAGAATGAAATGGCAAATTTGGCCAATTATTATGGATATGGCCAAATTGCCATAAATTAAATTTGGCATGGGTACGCCATATTGAGGTCCAAGAGAGTGAATTCCCATTGTTGTGAAAGTACCCCCCACCTTGAAATGGTGACCTCCTGAGCACCAATACAAGGTGAAGCCTGTTGAGGCTATTGAAAATATTGTGAGAGAGGGATTCAAGAGCAATTTTTAAGATAAAAATTTTGAAACTGATATTTAAATCTGGCATATAACGCAAGACTTGCTTGATCTTCTTTTGACGTTGGCTTCATGATTGATGTGATTTTGAAAATGAATGATGGTTGTTCATGAATTTATTTTGATGTGAATGAAGGAAAATTTGGAATGTAAATAAAATAAAAATAAAAGAATTAAAATGAAAATAAGAAAAGAAAAGAAAGAAATGAAGAGAAATGAATCTTGAGGAGATTCCAATCTTCATCACAGAGGTTGATAATTGATTTTGAAATCGGCCAAGGACCTGTGAAGAGACATTTGATGCCAGGTGCTCACAAAGTGGCCAAGGTGATGTTTCAAAAGATTTCAGACCCCTAAGGGAATTGCACACCAGCAGAGGACTTTACTTTTGGTAATTACCACTCCCTCCAGTGCCATAAAAAGAAAATAAATTTGCTGAAGGAATGACTTGGAATTGGAAAGACTTGGAAAGAAATTAATAAAAGGAATGGTGCATTTGGCCAAGTGAAAATGGCCATAATTTTGGGAATTTATTTTGAAAGCCAGGCCAAAGATCTGTGTTCAAAGATTGAAGAGTGCTCACAGAGTGGCCAAGTTGATGCTTACAATAAAGAGGGTAGAATACCTCTAAAGGTGCATAACAGGAGTGGGACTTACCTTTGGTAACTCCTCTCCCCACCAAGCACCATAATTCATCAAGCTCTTGAAGAATTAGTTCCTGGCTTGTCAGGATATAAAGAATGAAAGTCCTTCACCAGTTCAGGACAATTCTTGAGGTTTTCAGCTAATTACCAAGTAAATCTTTCTGGTTCTTGACTGAAACCTTGCCATTCCACCAAATACCATAATTTTCCTCTCTTGAGATTTGAGTCCAGTATTTGAGAGACTTCTAATTCCTCTTCTTCTTCAATGGTTATTTGAGGATGAGGCTCTTGATGCCTATTTGGGATTGTTGATGTCTTGACTTGTTCTAAGAGTGACATATGGAAGACTGGGTGGATGGAATTCCATTGAGATGGGATCTTGAGGTGATAGGCATGAGTGCTGACTTTCTTCAATATTGGAAAAGCACCCACCCACCTTCCAGAAAGCTATTTGGTGGTTCTAGTTGATTTTATTTTCTTGGAAGGAAGCCATACCACATCACCAGGATTGAAAACAGGTGGAGTTTCCCTACTTTTATCTGCATACCTCTTAAACCTGTTTAGGGAAACTTCAAGTTATCTCTTGACATCATGCTCTACTGATTGTATTTTTGTTGATAGCTTTCCAGAAGAAGTATCTTGAATAATGTGAAATGAGTCAGATTGTGGATCTCTTCCATAAACCATGAAAAATGATGATTGTTTTGTTGAAAAGTGGTCAGAGTTATTGTATGAAAATTCATCCACAGGGAGCCAGGTGTTCCAATCATCTTGATGATAACTGAAATACATCTGAAGGTAATTTTCTAGTATCTGATTTACCCTCTCTGTCTTTCCATCAGTTTCAGAATGGTAAGCAGTTGACAGATCTCTTGAAATCTTGATCTGCTGACAAATATTTGTCCAAAAAGAAGAAACAAAAATAGAACCTCTATTACTAACAATTCTTGACAGAAGGCCATGCTTTGATAAAATATTTGTGATGAATACATTGGCCAAATCAAGTTAAGTTATTGAAGACGTTGTTGGAATAAAAACTGCCATTTTTGAAAATCTGTCAACTATGACAAGGATTGAGTCAAAGGAATTGGACAGTGGAAATTGAGTGATGAAATCCATTGAAAGACAAATCCAAGGACTATTTGAAATTGGAAGGAGTTTGAGGAGTCCTAACTTCTTGTGATGAATATTTTTGTTTCTTGAAAAATGTTTACAGGAGGATACATAATGCTTGATAGATTGAGTCATCCCAGACAAGTGTAAATCCTGCTTGACAAGTTTTAGAGTCTTCTCTTGCCCAGGGTGTCCAGCTAGAGGAGAATCATGCCTCTTTTGAAGTATTCTGAGTTGAATTGTGCTGTCATTTGGAACCAACACCCAATCTTTTAACAAGAGAAGTTGGAAAGAGGAATCAAGAGAATAATCTTGGACAGATTTACCTTGACCCAAATCTTGAAGAATACTTCTATATTGAGAATCTTGCCATAATTCCTTCTGAATTGAATCAATCAAATTTGAAAAAAAATACACCTTGACTGCAACAAATTTTGAGGCTTGAATTTTATCTTCCTTGATTATTTTTTTAATAGTTCATTGGATTCTTGCTGATAAAATCTTCCCCCCTCTCTGGTGAACATCGTCCTGACATGACAATCCATCTGGGAGGGTAGCCAAGTGGCCAGGGCAGTAAGTGATTAAAAAATGGAATTCAGAGAGAAATTCAGCCCAGTGGGCATGATGGCAAGCAAGAATCTTTGATGTCATGAAATAATTGAAGTGAAGAATGATTGGTGAGAACTTCAAAGGAGGAAGAAAGATAAAGGAGAAAAGCTCTCCAGTGCTTGAGAGCCCAGACTATGCCAAGGAGTTTCTTGTCATGATACTCATAGTTGAGCTCTTCTAGAAGGGGATTGTGACTATCAAATGCAATGGGATGTTTTCCGGAGTCAGAGACCTGACTCAATACAGCACACAAGGCATAATCAGAAGCATCAGTCTCTACAATGGTGCATAGAGAAGGATTCAATTGAGAAAGGATTGGAGCAGTGGTGAAAGCCTCCTTGAGTTTATGAAACTGTCTAAGAGCTTCCCCATTGAGAGGAAAAAGGGAATCTTTCTTGAGGAAACTTGGGAGTGAACTAATTTTGTTTGAATGATTCTTGATGAAACGGCAGTGAAAATTGGCAAAGCCAAGGAATGATTGAAGAGCCTTGAGGTTTCTTGGAGGGTGCCAATTGGGAATTTGCTGGACCTTTTCTTGTTCCATCTTGAGGCCTTCAGAAGAAGCAAAAAAACCTAAATACTCTACAATTAACACATGAAATAAGCACTTGGAGGCCTTAGCAAAGAGGTTATTGGCTCTGAGTCTGGTAAGAACATTGGACACATGAGTGACATGTTTTCTTCATATTTGGAAAAGACCATGATTTCATCCAAATAAACCAAAACATAAATATCAAGAAGGTCATAAAAATAATCATTGAAAGGGTTTTGGAAGGAGGCAGGAGCATTGGTGAGCCCAAATGGGATAACCAAATGCTCATAGCTTCCATATTTAGTTCTAAAACATGTCAAATGTTCATTAACTTCTTTGATTCTGAGAAGGTTATATGCACCACGCAAATAAATCTTGCAGAAGATAGAATAACCATTGAAGACAGTAAGAAGCTGATTCATAGGAGGAACAGTATACTTGATGCTCCTAGTAACAGCATTGAGTTTGCGGTCATCAACACACAAACGGAGGCCACCATCTTTCTTTTTGAAAAAGAGGACAGGTGCTCCTGTTGAAGAGGAGCTTGGCTGGATTAAACCTTTCTCTAAATTCTCTGAAATTTAGGCCCTGAGTGTGTCTGAATCTAGGTTTGATAAAGGGTACATCACCCCAACTGGAGGTAGAGACCCCTCCAGCTTGATACGATGATCACAGGTGTAGTGAGGAGGAAGTTTCTCTGATTTCACCTTGGATAATACACCCAAGTACTGGTGATAAATAGAAGGAAAAAACCTTCATCATGGTTTCTACTTCTTCTGGCTCTTCCTCTTCATCCCACAACTCCTCCAGGGAGTCATGATAAGATGAAGACTTCACCTTTAGATGATAGTAATGACTGATAGGAATTAAGGGAAGGAATAAAGACAGAAGATGGAAATGATGGTGTTCTAGAATCACCAACCAGAGCTGCACATGATTTGGAAGAAGAAAATTCATTACTGAAAGATTTTGAAGGATCATAATACTCCTTATGATCAGCCCTTGCCTCCAATCAATAGATGGATTGAAATGATTGATAAAGTCAAAGCCGAATATGGGGTCCTCTCCCTTGGGAGTATCAATGAATAAAACATACCATTCAAAGCTTGTGAATGAAGGAAACTCAACCATATATTTGGTATTGTGAGTCACAAATAAGGATTGGTACTCAGAGGAGTCCAGAATGAGAAGGGGAATCTTCTCGGGAAGCTTGGACATAGTCAATGAACACAACATGATCTTCACTCAGGCTTTCCCCTGGCTGGGAAATTTGCCTGACAATTGGGTAAGCTTGTTTTGAGGCCTTTTGAAACAGGACTCAAGACTATGCTTCCATCCACAATAGGTACATCACCCCTCCTTGACTCTTCTTTCTTTTTCAGAATGAATCAACTTGAAATCTTTATTCAATAAAGAAGAATGGGGCTTGTCCCTCCTCTGGATTTCTTCTTCTTTTGGCTTGAAAAAATTTTGAGGATGAGAAGACTTTGAATTTGAGGCTTCTGGCTTCTTCTCTTGATGATGACTCTTTTAATTTTGCCTCTCATGGTACCTGATATCAAGCTCCAGGTTAATGTCCCTTAAGTCTTGAAGAGAGTCAATTCTTGAAGGATGGGAGGCCAATTTATCCAAAATTCTGGATGGCAATCCCTTCCTGATATGATGGATGAGGGCTCTTTCACCCCAATCCCCAATTCTTGAGAGCAAACTTCTGAAATCAGCAATGTATTATGACACAGGCCCACCTTCCTTTATTCTTAAAGAATCCAATTCTTCTTCATCTTTTCTGACTTCATTTGGGTCCCCAAATAAGGTGAAGAGGTGAGATTCAGATAATTTCCATGAATTGAGAAGGTAATTTGGATCTTTATTGATTAGATTGCAGAGACAAGGATCAATCTCTTTTGCAGCCCTGCCAATGAGAAATGAGGTGGAATAAAGAACTTTCTTTCTTTCTTCAAAGAAATTTTCCACCTAATTATGAAATATCAATTGACAAGACTGAATGAAACTTTTGAATCTGAAGTTTTGAGTCCCATCAAAGCATTCTGGTGCCTTCATAGATGGACTCTTGAAGGCTGGTGGTCTTGATGCTTCAGAAGATGAAGCTTCTTGAAGGTTTGCCATAATTTGAGTCATTTGCTGCATGATGGCCAATAAAGATATTTCAGACTGATGAGTGACAGGCTGATTATACTGGGCTAGAGTTGGCCCTCCAGTACCTTGGGATGCCCCCACAAGAGCAGGAACCCTTTCAGTACCATCAGAATCTTCCTCTTCCACAGAATTCTCCTCCTCCTCTTCACCATCCTCCCCAGGACCTCTGAAAAAGGTCCTTGAAGTTCCTGGAAATCTGCCAACTACTCCTGAAATTGAACTTCATCTTCTTGGCCCTCTTCCTTTCTTCGTGGATGGTTCTGCTCCTTCCAAAATGGGTCCTCTGTCCAATTTGGCCCTCAGATGAGGATCTGCTTGGGTACCACCAAGAGGAGCCCTTGAAGTTGGAGTGAGAACAGCTTGAGCTCTGGCCTGAGAACTTGTCTGTCTTTCAGGAGGTGAATGTTGAATAGGCATGATTTCAGGTATGAAATTAAATAAAATGAATTGAATTTAATAAAATCAAAAATTTGAATATGAAAGCATTTAGGCAAATCAACTAGAAACTTGAAGTCAAAATCAAAATCAGAGTCAATGTCTTGAAGAAGAATTAATGAATCAAAGTGAAATTGTGAGGGAAATAAATCAATCAATATCTAAATGAAATCTTCAAGTCAATAAATCAATAATTCAAATAAATCAAAATCAAAATCTTGCAAAAATAAATCAATGAAATGAATTCTTGAGGCAAAATCAATGTTATGTAAAAATTCTTGATGTGAACAATCAGAAAAATCAATGAAATATTTAGGTGAATCAATTTTCTTGAGGTCAATATCAATTTATGTCAAATCAACCAATCAAATCAAAATCAAGTGAGTTCTTCTTAAAAAATCAAAATCCTTGAAGAATGAATCAAATATGAATCTTGATTTGAAAAATATGTCTGAATTATTTAATGAAAAGTTTGAAAATCAAAAGAAAATTGAGATTATGCCTGATTTATGAATGAATTGAAATTTGATGATTTGAGATAAGATTTAAAAAGATAAGCAAAAATAAAATTAGGTCAGATTTTAATTTTCAAAGTGAAGAAAGAATGAGAGAAAAAATGAGAGGTGGAAATGAACTATAAAGTTCATAAGCATCAAATAGTCATAATTTCAATGAAATCAGTGAATGCAATTAAAAGAAAGAATAAAAAGAACAAAAAGAAATTATGAGTTAATTAATGTAATGTTGCAGGGGCTCTTGGACAGAAAACCCACAATGGCCTGGCACTCAGAAATCAGGGAGCTCACTTGGAAGACTCCAACAGAATAAAGAAAATAAAAATAAAGAGTTGAATTTCTCTAAGAAGAATGTAAGTACAAATATGAGATGCAATAAGAGCAATGAGAAGTCAAATGGCCAAAGAGCCAACCCAGTAAGTCCTTAACCATTGTTTCAAACTGCCAAAAATTAAGAATGGAATTAGTAAGGATATTAACAACAAATATGGATTTACAGGAAAAGAAAGAAAGAGAGAGGTGCTAAATGACTGACTTTATAGTATAAGTATTCACTTTGCATAATGGAAAGAAATTAAAGATAAAATAAAATCAAAATATATTAATTAACTGGGGGGAAAACCCCCTAGGGTCAAAGGAGGCTGGTATATGTGAAAGGTTGAGAGCTTGAATCCTTCAGGCTAACAGTTGGTCTGTATTTAATCCTTGAAGCTGTATTGACAGCTTGATGAAGTGCATACATTGCCAGATTGGGAAATTAACTGGGTCAAATGAACTTCCCATGATGTATAAATGACAATACAGGTCTTGATGAATCCAGACTGTATTCCATGAATGTGGTTGCCAAGGTAGATTTATGGAGCACTGACACTTGGCAAATTGTTGTGGAACTTCCTCTAGAATATCCCTTGAGAATGAACTGCCAGTATTCCCTTGGAGGAATACTGTGAGTGAGAAATAACAAATGATGGCTTGATGGCGTAATTGTTATTTTGAGATTGAAACTTTTCTTTTTGAGCCTTGATGAATTCTCTGGATGATGTGCCTTGATGACCTGATGAAAAGTTGAAATAATCATTGGATTTCTGGTGAAAAAAATATGCATAATGGTGTATAAAACCAGTTATGCCACTTTTGGTTATTGGAGGTTGAAAGTGGCCAAAGGTCTTCTGAGGTTATTCCAGGAGGATATAAGTGAAAACTGTGTTTTTGGGTGGCTTCAGAGGTGAAAAGGTGTCTTTGGGTGTTTTGCCTAAATACAGCTTATACAGTCTTCAAACTGTATTTGCCCAAAGCGCTCAAAATGCGCAAAACTGGAAATTAAACCCCAAAAGGCCTGATATGGCCTTTTGGGAGTATTTCCCATAGTACATGGGAAAATACCATATACATCTGAATACAGCAAAAATGTGAAAAGTGCCCTAAAATGTATTTAAAGCTTAAAAAGCCAAATGCAGGATTTTGAGATGTATTTTCCCTCTTGACTGGAAAATACCCAAGACTGCCCAAAAGCATAGAAAGGCCAGGAAGGCCATTATGATGGTTAAGGGCCAAGTTGCGCCCAGAAAGTGAAATGGCTATAAAAGGCCAAAAATAATGAAATTTCCATTTTGGCCAAAGATTATGGATATGGCCAAATTTCCATAAATTGGATATGGAATTGGTATGCCATATTGAGGTGCAAGAGAGTGAATTGCCATGGTTGTGACATGTAAAAACAAATTTTTACTTAAAAAATCAACTAAAAATGAATTTTCAACAAAAATATCAGAATTGAAATATGTTTTGGAAAAAAGTTAAATAAAAATCATCAAAACGTTTCATCAAACAGATAAACATATGAAAATTATTTCACCATTGGATTCCTCATCAAAGATGAGGTGGGGTCACCTGTAGGTAAAAATTCTGTAACCCAACTCTAAATAAGCTTAAATTAACTTTTTAGTATTTTCTGTACAAAAGTTTAAATTACCCAAAACCTTAATTTAGTTCACATCACATGTGGTTTTAACCATCAATTTTTGTGTTAAAATTGAGGTGTTGTTTGTAGTTTAGAACCTATGAGGAATTGAAGTATTTTCAATTGAAATGTCAAAATGTGTGTCTGTATTACATAGGTGAACTGTAATTTACATGTGAGGTGTCCATTCTTACAGAAAGCTTACTGCAAATCTCAATTTAATTACATATATAAATTACAAGTATAATAAATGATGAGGAACTAAAGTAAAATTAAATTTGGAAGATTAATTTTGGGGGGGAAGGAACTCTAGCCCTAAGGAGGGCCTAGACCACAAAATCCTTGCTGACAGGCGTGAGATGTAAATCTCTATGCAAACGTTCATCACTCTTGGCCTGGAATTGAGTCACAGGGTCTGTCACTGAATTGATTATGAGGTTTGGATACCAAACAGGGCAGGTTTAACTGTTGCCAAGAGGGTAAAGCTACCCTTTAGTTAAAAAACCTTAGTAAAGCACTTTTAACTGGTTTCTAAATCTCTTACACACATTCTGACATGTTTTGAAGGCTATAGACCAGGTATTACTATAGTAATTGCTGATTTAGGGGTCTAAAATGGCTAATACCTGCCCTTTTGTGAGCCTTGAGGTATATTTTACATACCCAAATAGGCCACAATTATCTTAAAAAAAAATTTTGAATTATGCATAATTCATAAGTCATGCATATATCCAAACTTCATCATTTTTGATTTGAGAAAAGATGAATAACATTTTATTGAGTAAGTAAATCCATGGATTTAAGGTCAGATTTGGATTCTACACAAAACTTCACCTAGGGTAGCTCCATGGAGTGAATAAGCTCAAATTAACTCCTTGAGGTGGTAATATGTAAAATACTTCAATACCACATCATCAATACCACATAAAAGATCCATGAAAATTTTTGTTTTTCTTAATTTCACACCAAAATAATGGGAATGTGAGAAATCCCATGTTACATATACACTGAGAGTAGTGTTATGCATTTTTTGGGCACTTAATATCATGGTATTCTTACATGGACCTTTGGTACACCCATAGTGGATATCTCACTTTAAGCTTAAATTTCTATTTTGATGTGAAAAATAGGCAAGGGGGACAAAAGACATCAAAGAGAGCCAGGGTACCCAACTTCTGAGGCCTCAGAGGCGTGGACAGCTCCAAAGCTTGGATACATGGCTGCCCTTGCCCCAATTAGTAGACTAAAACACTTTGGGAGCTTGGTTACCATCTTACAACTACAGTAAATCATAAGAAAATAGCAAATAACCTGCTATTTTGACGTGCCAAGGAGGTAAAGAGCTACTTAGACTCCTGTAACCATGTCAATTCTTAATGATTTTCCATGGATAAGCCCCACAAGATTAATTAAAACCCTTTTTGGACTTTTATCCATTGATTTACCTCATAGCAACCAGTTAAACACTGATATTTGCAATTCTACGTAGAAATGAGGTAAAAATTTCAAAAATTCATTTAAAATACAATTCTTCATGGATCTCTCTGAAACTTTCAGGAACAATGGAGAACTTTATTGTCTATGGTACAACTAAAAAGAATTCTGGCTTTACTGGTAAAATTAAAGGTTTTACTTACGGTCCATTTTTGACTATTCTACATGAAACACTGAATCTTCAAAAATTCACAGTACATACAACCTGTGATGAAATTTCCAATAAAATTTATAACTATGAGAAATCAATAATTATTTTGGAATAAAAGAAGATTTACAGATGTTACTCCTTTTATTCTTAACCATATTGCGGTTGGTAGTCACGTCAAAAGCATTAATTAAGTAATTATGATAATCTTATGTGACAACAGATGATGCAATAAATAATCCAAGAGGGTTTATTGTTTTCTCACCCACTGGTTTTGCAGTATTCTCCATGGTACACCTCTGTGAGCTGTTGTTGACTTAAAAGAGGCCTCCTCTTGCTGTTCTTTCGAGATAAATTTTCTTATTATCCATTTATATCATTGTCACCAACAAGTAAGTATTAGTTAAACTATTCTTAAGTGTTTTAATTGTTTTAGAATAAATCAGAAAGACGTGAAATCAGAGAATCCAACTTTATATTGCTGTAATCCTGCTATAAATATTTGATCCCTTAAATCCACAATTCCTAGTCAAATTTCTCTACTCATATCTTTCAATAAGTTCTTTGGAGTATAAGTGTGTCATTTATCTTTAATTCTTAAAGTTTTTTCTCTAAGATTATTTCTCTTCAAGACTTATCTTTATAATTATTCTTGCAAAAGATAATTATTTATTGAAATAATTTTATTATTTGAATAAAGAAGTTTTTATTATTAAATTCTTCTTGTAAATGATTGTTATAGACAATTACTGCTCACTGTTAAAATCACTAGTAGTGTTTAACAAGTGAAAGAAATAATTCTTTAATTATTTAATTGTGGCTATAATAATATTTTATTATTATATTTCATAAGAACAGACATAGTACTGTTGATTAATAGTAATATTATCATCAGTTTCATAGTCAAATCTTACACCTTTTTTTGGTCTAAACCAGGGTTCAATAATACCATAATTGGGTTTTTGGCTGTAAGAGTGTTTTCCACGACTGACAAGAGTAAAAATTAATTTTGGAGAAAGAAAATTGATTCCTATAGAACAATGTCTTCTTTGACCCACTTTTCTCTTTATATTACAATGTTTTCCTTTTATAATCAGTTTAAACACTGTTAAACCAATAAATGAAATATTCCAACAACATTTTTTTTAAAAATTTTAAACCTTCTAACCATGTGAGAAAATCATTATAATCATTATTTGTAACTCTTCTAATCATTTTTACCCCTGAATCACCCATAAGTGAATTAAAGCATCTTTCATCACTGTGAACTTTGTCACTTTCTTCCCAAATTCACTCTGGTCACTCTTGGAGTGTTTTCTCTATAATAATACTTTTAAAGACTTTTTTCTTTAATTAATTTCTTTCAGTTCTTTGCTCAATTGATTCCAATTGAAATTGCTCTTGAAGAAATTTCTTTCGTAGCCTTAAATATCTCTTGTAGAGTATTTTTGTATATATTTTTATTGTTGGTAAAACAATAAATCTTTACAATATCATTGTTTTATACTTAAAAAGTTAAAAACAATAAATTTGGCATGTTTTCTCTTAAAGATACTATTTCATACTATTTGATCAAATTTTTACCTTATACAAATTTTGAGGACAGGAAAAGTACTTGATTTTCAATCAAAGTTTGATATTCACACTTTACATTTGGGGGCCCAGGCATGATATTTTTCCCTGTGACATAGCTTTTACTCTTTTTAAATCTTTTTTTCTTGTATTGAAAAATTTGAAAACATATGAAAATATGTATAATTCAAAAAATCCATAAAAAAATTAATTTTATATTATAAGTGAGGCCTTTTATTCATTTCCCTTTTGAAAAAATCTTTTTTTACTTAATAAATTTGGTTTTTCATTAATTTTAGTGTCCAAGAACATGGTAAGACAAGAAAATATTGAAACATATTCAACAGTACCCAGCATTATTCCTGAAAGTACTGTTAATTCTGACCATAATAGTACAATTATCATAACTCAGAATAATCAACCAGAGCTTATCTCTTCTGAATTAATTGACTTGGATATAATTAATACTCTTCAGAAAGCAAAGAATTTGACCAATAGTAAGCTTTTGACGTAAAATTACTATTTTTTAGCTTTTTTAATCTTCAATATGCCTTCAGCCAGATCAGGAGCCAGTTATAACCCCTCAAGCAGCTCCCAAAAAGGGCAAAGATATCATTATGGCAGAAGCCAATCAGTTACAGCAGAAAAAAGGTCAGTTGATGACTCCAAAAGTAATAAATAAGTTCATTCTGAAGCCCATAATACTGTTTTACCTTCAAAAAGAGCTGACACTGTGAGAAGAAGCCTCAGTATACATATACAAAGCAATCAAGAAGGCCTACAATAACCCATTGAAGCACAAAGGGTACCAGATCCTTGCAGATCTGTGGAAAAACTGCCTGAAGTCTTACCTGACCGTGAGAAAGTTGCGGGGCCATCCCAACACTTGCAAGTTACTCAATGGATGGCATCCATTGATGGAAAAGAAAAACATAATGGAGGAAAAACAGCCCTCCACCACCCAAGAAAGTTCCAAAAACAGCCGCAATAGCCAGAAGCAGAAATTACAATATTAAAAAGAACCCACAAGCTCAGAAAAAGGGCAAAGGAAAGGGAAAAGCCACAAAAATTTACAGCAAGAATTACAGAATCCCAAAGATTCAGAAGGATGCCATGGAAAATGTATTTCAGATGGGCAGAATAATTATGGAATCACAGAAAAAGGAGGAAGGAAGATTAAAATATGAGAAAGTATTTCTGTCATTTTTGACACTATCTCAAAGTTGTATGAAGCTATAAGTGATGTAAAAAGTCATATTTCTGATAACATTTCATCAATTTGTAACAATCCTAAAACAAATAACTTAATTCTGAGCCAAATAAATGAAACACTTAGGTGTTTTGAGAAAGTTTGAGGAACAATTAAAGCTTTTGATAATGATAATTCTTTTTTCAATAAGATAAATGAAAAATATTCCAATATCAAAGAACTAACAGACAAATATTCTAAATCCAATATTGATGACATAATTGAAACATGGATAAAACAAGCCATAATTACTATGAAAGAGGAGAATAAAAGTTTTCTTGATAATCTTTAAAAATCCTTTGATGAAGTAAAGACATAAACAATTGCGTTGAAAAAGTGTTTTGACACCTCACAAGAGGAAATATCAAAATTGACAATGAAGTTGGATCAAATCAATTCTGATAATACTAGACAAAAAGAAATATGGCAAGAATTGGCACATACAGAGTAAAATCTTGAAAATAATGTAATAAACTCAATACAATTTTTACAAAATTAATTCAGAAATTCACAAGGGTGTAGCAACAGTAAAATAAATTATATTGAACAATTACTTCACACCTTACCAAGAATTTCTACACCTTTGAATCAGAATGAGGGCACAAGAATTCCAAATACACAAGTATTGGAGGTTGAAAATTCACAATTAAAAAGTGAACTTTCCACTTCTTTTCATAACTTGGAACCATCAATGGGCCAAGCACTCTTGAAAAAAGTACAAAAACTTAAAGAATGGCCTCATTTCAGTGGTGAAGAAGAATATGACCACATTTAATTCATCAGAGGTATTGAAATAATTATAGAAGATTTTGAATTACCAGAAATTTTGGTAACAGCAAGATTTAACACCATGTTTACCAGCTCAGCCCATGAATGGCATATCAAATTAAGACAAGCACATGGACACCAAAGTTGGACTTGGTGGAAATCCCAAACTATAAACCAATGGGCCAATCATGCTCGGAGATTTAAAGTTGAAACAGCTATGAATATGCAATATTTAGTGCAGATAAAGACAAAGCTTTATCATGGTTTTTCCAAAAAAAAGACCAATTAACAGCATTATATCCTGACATGTCAGAATTCATGATTCACAGAAAAATTCTAAGACCATGTGGTGGTGAGTTAGAGGAACCTGTCAAAAGAAGGACTACTGAACAATTTTCAGCAGAAGATCTTATTAATATATAAGAACAAGTGACCACCAGAACCAAAATTGGTTCTTGTAGGGTGAATCTCAAAACAAGATTCAATACACCTTGGAAAGATTCTGTGGCCAAAATTCCCAAAGAAAAATTTAATAATATGAAGTATAAGTCTGCAGCTATAATCATGAAGTGCAATATTTGCCAAAGCACCACACATTTAGCTAATTCATGTCCCAGGAAGGGAAAAATCAATGAAATTTACATTGAAAAAGAACCTGATATTGAGAAAGATGATGATGTAGAAAATTCAGATGATAAATAATAAACATTTTCTGAATCTTCAAAAGATATAGAAAGTATCAATTCCCCTTTTGACATAATGCAATCTTATTCCCACTTGCCACAATTACAGCATGGTCAACTTGATTTGTCTAAAGTTCAAAATGCACATCTTATGAAGACCAAGCCAAATAGGGGAAAGGGATAGACAGCTGGTAACTCCTGTATGACAGAAGTGGTAATTAACAACAAAACCACTAAACTTTTACTTGGCCCACGGGCCTTCTGCTATTTTGTTGGCCAATCTTTTCAAAAAACTCGTTTACCTAATTTTTAAGATCACATGTTGCCAATTGATGACATAAAATTCAATAGTGCAAGTAAACCAATCAAAGAATTGAGAATATTTGTCACCACTGACATATTTCCACATATGAATGGAAATTTAATAATCACTGTTGAATTCGTTTTGGAAAATTGCTCTAGTACCCATTTTATATTGTTAAGTAACTATTGAATCATTTATGGCATAGACTTAAATAACAACAAGGACAGATACTTTACTATTGGAGACAATAAATGTCAAGAATATGCCTTTTTATTGTTTCAAAGACAAATTTCAGTAAGCAAAGTATCACCAGTCAACTTAGAGTTGGGGAAATTCAAACCTGAACAGTTAAATTAAGCTGAAATAAGCCTTCATCTGACCGATAAACAGGAAAGTAAACTTTCTTCCCTTTTATATGACCATAAAGAAGCATTTGAATCAGACAAAGAACCTTTGGGGGCAATTTTTGGTCATGAAGTTGACATCATCCTTAATATTGAAAGAAGGTATCCACCACTCTTGAGAAAACCTGCATATCCAGCTGTTCCTAAATCAAGCAAAGCTCTGTAAACTCATATTAAATACCTTCTAGATCTTGGTGTAATAAGGAAGGTTGGCAATAATGAGGAAGTAGAAAAAACTACACCAGTCATAGTGGCATGGCATAATGGAAAATCTAGAATGGTTGGGGACTAAAGAGCTCTGAACAGTCACACTGTTCCAGAAGGATACCAATACCAAAAATCCCAATTTCCCTTACCCAGATATCTCAAGAAGTGTATATAAGCAGTATTAATGCCCTTAAAGGATCTCATCAGAATTTAGTGACACCAAGGGCAAGAAAATACTTGAGAATTATTGTTCATTGTGGAGTATATGAATATTTGAGAATGCCTTTTGGTATCAACAATGCACCTTCACACTTCCAAAGAATGATGAATGATATCTTCCCTGAAGAGCTGTCAGAAGGAGGGTTAATCATTTACATTGATGACATTATTTTCTGTTCCAAAACTTGGGAAGAAAATATATACAGATTATCCAGAGTTTTGACCAAAATCAAATCTTTAAACATGAAGATTTCTTTGAATAAATGTCATTTTGGATTCAAAGAACTCAAAGAACTGGGGCATGTAGTAGCTGGTCTATCCCTTGGGATTGACAAAAACAACATTGCAGCAGTACTACTAAAACCTATGCCTCAGAACCAAAACAAAATCCAGTCATTTGTGGGGTTTCCAGGATATTACAAAAAGCATATTAAATATTATTCATCAATAGCAACACCTCTGTATAAGCTGTGTGACAAGGACAAAGTGTTTGAAATGACCTTTGACAGAGTCAAGGCCTTTGAATCTTTAAGAAAAGCCTTAACCACTGATCCACTCTTACTGATGCCAGACTTTAAGGTTCCTTTTAAGATTTATATTGATCAATCAGAAGATGGGCTTGGTTCCTCACTTCATCAAGTCCATATTGGCAATGAGAAACCTTTGAAAGGACCCATATGCTTCATATTGAGGAAAATCAAACCAACTGAATCCAGATATAGAGCAAGTAAAATGGAGTGTTTATGCCTTGTCTCGGCCTTGGAAAAGCTAAATTACTTCCTGGAAGGATGTGTTTTTGAAATAATAACACATTTTACTGCTATTAAGTCACTTTTAAACATGAAGACACCTAACAGCCATATGCTCAGATGGCAAATAGCCATACAAGAGTATAGGGGCAATATGACTATTGTTCACAAAGATGGGAATATTCATAAAAATTCAGATAAACTGAGAAGATGGCCATTACCAAATGTCACTGAAGATCCTTCTTATGTTCCAGAAGAAGCTTCCCCACAGATCCCAATAGAAGGAATCAGTACTACAGAGCTGAACACCACTTTCTTTGAAGAAGTAAGCAAGAGTTATACTCAGGATACGAATTGTAGCAGTTTATTCCAATTACTTACTAAAGACTGCAAAGACAACTCTTTGATACATTCCTTGGATGAAATTTGGAAAAAATCATATTATCAAGGAAGATCCCACTTACTGGATGGTATAATTTACCACAGAACTAAGCATATATGTGTCATGACAGTTGTGGACACGTCCTTAATTCATCTTGTACTGAAATAATGGCATGATAGCCCCTTCTCAGGACATCTGTCTGAAGACAGAACAAGAGCAAAGATAAAGACCTGTATATGGTGGCCAATGTGGCAGAAAGATGTTCCAGAGTATTACAAAACCTGTGACAGATGCCAAAAGGCAAATAAAGCCACTGGAAAAAGACTTGGAAATATGATCAAGATCCAAGAACCCAGCAGACCTTGAGAAATTGTCCATATGGATTGGCTAACTGGCCTACCACCAGGGGGTGATAGAAGTTATAATTCTGTCCTAGTGATTATTGAAAGATTAAGTAAGACTAAAATCTTTCAACCATGTAACAAGGATGATGCAGCCATGGATACAGCTTCTCTAATGTGGAATAGAGTACTATCATGGACTGGTATATTCACAAAAAATCATTAGTGAGAGAGATTGCAAATTCACCTCAGCACTATGAAAAAGTCTTCACCAATTATTTGGGAAAAATTTATCCTTATCTACAGCCAACCACCCACAAACTGATGTTCTGGCTGAAAGAATGATCCAAACCTTGGAAGACATGGTAAGAAGATTTTGTGTGTATGGCCTTGAATTAAAGGCTTGTGATGGATTAATCCATTATTTGTGTACTCTTTTACCAGCGCTAGAATTGGCATAGAAGACATCCATTCATACCAGTACCAATCAAATTAATGCTATTCTAGAAAAAGGATGGAATCCCAAATTACCTTTGGATTCCCTGAGGAAAGATTTGGTTGAGATACATCCTACAGCTGCTAGCTTCAAAGGAATGCTAGAAAAAGCTAGAAAGAATGCGGTAAGGTGCATGGAAGGCTCATTTGCATATGCTAAACACAAATGGGACAAATCACATGCCACTGCATATTTTAAAGTAGGGTATTTATTACTTGTATTCACCACTAACTTCAATAACATCAAAGGATGTAAAAATCTCCAAGCCTCCTTTGCACGACCTTTTGTTATTAAGGGCCTCCATGGAAAAAATGCTGTTGAAGTAGAATTATCTGAGGAACTTAGCAATAAGCATCCTACATTTTGAGTGAGCTTGATAAAGCCATATAAATCTAGTGATGCTAAAAAACTTCCTTTGAGTAATAAAGCTGCACAAGTTATACCTCCTGTTGAATAATCTGGTATTAAGAAAAATACCAAAGTTCTCAAAGAAAGAAAGTTGAGAACCCATAAAGTAAGAGAATACCTTGTTCGGTACAGTGACTCAGCTTGTGAAGATGAATGGTTAGCGGAAAAAGAGATAACTGAAGCTACCAAACTTCTCAGAAGGTTCATACACACTAGAAAAAACAATATTACAAAGTAATATTCTTTTTTCAGGGGGAGGGAACGTGACTCCTAGAGGTGTTTTCAGATACCCAAAAGACCACAAATAATAAAATAATATACAATTATAAGTGAAACAAATTTATTTATATTATCAAAACAAAAATTAAAATATCAATATCAATTTATCAAAAAAATTAAAAATTAATTATAATTTCAAAATAAAATTAAATTGAATTTTAAATTTGCGAAAACACATTTTTACTTGAAAAATTGAGTAAAAATGAATTTCCAACAAGAAACACCAAAAGTAAAATCTTTTTGGAAAACAGTTGAATGAAAATTATGTTAAATTTCTATCCTACAAATAAAAATATGAAAATTGTTTTACCATTGGACTCCTCATAAGACACAAGGTGGGGTAACCTGTGAGGAAACTTTCTGTAACTCAACTCTAAATAATATTAAATTCAGTTTTTAGTATTTTCTGTACAAAAGTTGAAAATCATCAAAACCTTAATTTAATTCACATCACATGTGGCTTTAACCATCAATTTTTGTGTTAAAATTGAGTTGTGTGTAGTTTAGAATCATGAGGAATTGAAGTATTTTCAATTGAAATGTCAAAATGTGCATGTGTATTACATAAGTGAAATTTAATCTACATATTAGATGTCAATTCTTACAGTAATTGTATTGTAAAACTCAATTGAATTAACTATTTAAATTAAAAGTATAACAAATGTTGAGGAATTCAAGGTAAAATAAATTGGAAAGATTAATTTGGGGAGGAAAGGGATTCTAGCTCTAAGGGGGAGCTAGACCCCCAAAATTCTTGCTGACAGGCTTGAGATGTCAAGATCCACACAAACGTTCATCAATCTTTGCCTGGAATTGAGTCACAGGGTCTGTGACTCAATTGATGATGACTTTTTGATACCAACCATGGCGGTTTTAACTGTTTCCAAGAGGGTAAAACTAGCATTAAGTTAAAAAAATGTTAGTAGGAACAGTTTGAACTGGTTTCTAAATCTCTTACCTACACTTTGAATTTTTTGAAGGCTCTAGACCTGGTATTATTATAGTAATGGCTTATTTAAGGTTCTAAAATCCCTAAAAGAAGCCAAAAATGCCTACAAACAGCTCTTTTTTGGTCTAAACAAGGGTTTAATGATTCCATATTGAATTTTCTATTGTCTGAGTGTTTCCCACGACTGAAAATAGTAAGCTGTATATTTGGAGTAAGAAAATTAATGGCGATAAAAGAATATCTTCTTTGCCCCACTTTTGTCTTCATCTTAAAATCTTTTCCTTTTATGATTAGTCTAAAAACTGTTAAAGCAATCAATAAAGGATTCCTACTACCAAATAATTTTAAACCTTCCAACCAGGTGCAAAAATCATCATAATCATTGTTTGTAACTCGTATAATTATTTGTACCCCTGAACCACCCCATAAGTGAATGAAAGCATCTTTCATCACTGTAAACTTTGTCACTTTGTTTCCAAATTTACTCTGGTCACTTTTTGGGTGTGTTTTCTCTTTAATAATATTTTTAAACAGTTTTTTATTTGATTGATTGCTTGCAGTTCTTTGCACAATCAATTACAATTGAAATTGCTCTTGAAGAAATTTCTTTTGTAGCCTTAAATATGTTTTGTAGAGTATTTTTGAATAAATGTTTATTGTTGGTAAAACAATAAATCTTTATAATATTTTTGTTTTCTACTTATAAATTTAAAAAAATTAAATTTGGTGTGTTTTCTCTTAAGAATACTATTTCATACTTTTTTGACCTTATAGAATTTTGAGGACAGGAAAAGCACTTGATTTTCAATCAAAGTTTCATATCCACACCTTACAATAGATTATTAACCATTTCCCTGATATCTCACGTGGAAAATAGTATTAATGATTACTTGATAATTAGAGAGTGCATTTTTAATACCAAAAGGCATCGCAAGTATTCATAAATACCACAATGAGCAATCATTATAAATAACTGCCTAGAATGAGGTTTCAAGACATTCTTATGGAAACCTTAAGGGAATCCATGGAAGTGAATTGGATACCTTTCTGGAATATTATAGTTCTTCGATTCTCTAAAATTCCCAACTATCCTTGATTTATCATTATGCAAAGTAATGGTTACAGGAGTTTGAGATATACTTCCCCATTGTGTCCATCTTTTCTCAGGACTCCCAGTTCCATTAGCTCATTAATATGAGTTTCCAATGCTTCTCTACCCCTGGGGCTAGCCTGGTAAGCTATTTTTCTTAATAGTGGAGGGTAAGGTCTTTCCATCTTAAGCATAATGTCCACCTCATGGGCTTGAATAGCCCCTGGTGGTTCATTATCAGGAGAAAAGTCCTCCCTATATTGAAAGAAAATTTCAATAAGGTCTTCCTTCATTTCTAGTGTTAATTCAGGACTAATTTGTGCTTCAATTAAATTATATGACACAAATTTTTCCTTATTAACATTTTTTACTTTTCTGGGGACATTTGTTTCTTTATTCCCTAGAGGAAAAGAAAATTTCTGTCTGTTACTATCTCCTATAGTGAAAAATATGTCTTTATGATTATTATTATCAATACCAGAAATATTGAGATAATCATTTCCAAGTATAAAATGATGTGAAGTGAAGTTATTCATAACAACAAATTCAACTTTTAGTCTGATACTTCCTGTAGGGTGAGGAAATATCATTGCTGCTTCAAAAATTTCCAACAGGTGAGTATCATGGCTAGCACTTCTGGATTTTATACCTTCAATTGGCATTGTTTGTCCTTGCAAATTGGTATGAATATTTCTAAAATAATCTTTGCTAACACAAGTGCAGAAGATACCTGAGTCAAGATGTATCTTGGCTTATTTGTTGTTTATCACAATATTAGTGATACAAAATGAGCCAGCTGTATACCCATTTCCTCTTTCAGGCTAGGGTTTTTGCATTTTAACATCTTGCACATGTATGGGATCCATACATTCCTCAATTTACTGTGGTAAGTGAGTATGCAATTCTTTAACTTTAAAAGATACAATAATGTTTTCTTTACTAAGTTCATCTGGCAATTAATCTTCTTAAGAAGGCTCAGAATAACTTTCTGGTAAAGGTAAATCCACTGTTTGTTATGTGTCTTCAGATTTTTCCATTTCTATCCCATTGATTATTTCCCTTTTTGGACAATTATTAGCCAAATGAGATGCACTTCCAAATTTATCACATTTTAAAGGATCTCTGTCTTGTGGTTTATGCAGTCTTGAAATTGGTTTCCCACAAGTCTTATTGTCTCTTGGTGTTTTATACTGATTTCTACCAATGTCTGTTCTGGTAGTGATGTCTTCCATGGCATTGATATAATCATCTGTAAAGCAAGTCTCAAGAAATATGCTTCTTATAGCATTCTCAAAGTCACCACCACACTTTCTTAATATAATTCTATGCACCATTGTTTCAGACATATCAGGATGAAGGGAAGTTAATCTGTCTTTCTGTTCAAGAAACCAGGACATGGGCCTGTCCCTCTCAATATTCAAAATGGCTTCTTCAAAAGAATTTTCCATTATAAATCTCCAGGAATCATTTTCCCATTTGGAAATAATTTTTTCTTTTCACCGAGGCCAAGAATACTCACCATCCTCCATTGTCATTTTTAATACAATTTCTTTGCTGATGTGGTCAATAATTAGTGTAATATGGCACTTATGTATTCATCTGGTAATTTAAAGTCTTCTTTCAACATATAAATTGTTTTCAGAAACTCCATATGATTATATTCTCCTTCACCACTGAAGGTGGGCCATTAATCTCATCTGGGAAAATTCTTAACATTACAGGAAGCATCCACTCCTTCATTGCTTGAAATTGTATGATGTAAGTCATTATTCAAGTTCAACACATTTCTGTCCAGAATTGGTGTGGACCCTCTTGCTAATTCATTCTTTAGTGATATATTGTTGATACTTTATTGAATAAATTCTTTCAATTAAAGTCTTTCTTTATCATTTTTTTCTAATTGCTCGTTAAAAAGACCTGCATTGTGACCAGTTGAGTTTTCGAAGGTTTGCACTTGTATCCTTAAATCTTTTGACTGCTTTGTAATAAAAGATATAGAATTATCATCTGGTTGATTGATCAAGGTTACTTTGGACTAGATTATCTCATAAATATGTGTCAAACACAAAATATTTTCTTTATTTACATTTTCTACACCAAGAATGGTCTTTTTTGCATCTTTTACTTGTAAAATTTCTCTACCTAGCTTTTGTTGGATATACTCAACATTGTTAAGCTTTGAAAAACTTTCTTTATTACAAGTTTCAAAGTTATTACCCCTTTAACATTTCTATTTCTTTGTAAAGGATTGGTTTATTCTTTCCTCCTCCTTGTTTTTCAATTCCATAAGAGTTCTGCCAATATTGAACACAATTTCCATGGCTGTCTTTTCTCTCTTTTGAATTCTGTAATTCTATGGGTAAGGCTTGTTCCACTTCAACTTTGCCTTTCCTTTTCCTTTTGCTTGACCTTCTGATTGCTCTTTGGGTCTTTCTTGTCATTTTTTGGCACTTGTGGAGGCTTGAGGAGCTTCTGATGGGCTGTTGTCCTTTCCTTGGGCCAGCTTCTTCTACTGGACCTCTTGGAAAAAAGTGTTGTTTTGCAACCAAGCTTTTATCTGTTGAATGTTTCCTTTCCAAGACATGGGTGTCCAACCCCTCAGAAGATTGTTCATGTTTTCTGGGCCCATGAACTTTTTAACTTGAAGATCACAGTTCATTGTGCCTATCCAAAGAATTGGCAGAAGTTCCCACTCCTGTTGCTTTACTGCCATAAACCAGTTCTTTTACTGAGAAATGTATATCTCTATTGTGGCCTGTTGGAAATGATTCAGGTCTGACAACAGTAATAGAAGTTATTTTGGCTTCTAGACTGTCAATAAGAGTTTCAATGGTGGTGGCTAACCTTTGAGAACTGGTGGAAGGTTTGGTATCTTCCACTTGTGCCTCTCCTCTGGGCTGAAATTTGTGTCTTTTTGACTTATGACTTGAATGTCCTGGTCCAGATCCATTTGATTGAATGGAGTAATTGCTTCCAGCTTGAGTAGAATTCATTTCATTTCATTTAAAGCAAATTAGACTAAGAAATGTATTTAATTCACCTGATGGGCCTTTAAAGAGCTCTTTAGTAATTAAAGCCCTTGGTGCTGGGCTGGTTTGAAGTTCAATACTTGAATCTGGGATACTAGAGTCAGATGAGCTTTCTTTGACAAATGAAACTAGAAAAAGACAAAAAAAATAATTTAATTCATAAAAAAAACAAAATATCTGAGTAACTCAACTAATTAGATAAAGCTGTTTTAATGTAATATATGGCAAATTATGTCAAAAATAAATACAAATGTCTAAAGAGTAAAGAAAAGTATTTTTCATTAAAGATTTTTAACTTTTAAATTTTTCTATTTGATTTTTTATTTTCTTTAAGGAAATAATAGGTATGACATTAATAAGTTATTAATCAAAATTTTATTATTATTCACTTTATACTAGACTAACTCAAAGAATAAGTTTCAAGTCTGTGATGTGAAAAAGCTACTATTTAGACAATAGAAATTCATTCCAAATCATTCAATAGTATATTGTTTCAAATAAAATCTATAAGAAAAATATCTTTCTTAATATTATAAAGATTATTTATAAGGGATAAGTCACAAAAAAGCCAATATTAAAGTAAATATGGTCATTTTACATCAAAATTAAAATCATGGCCAGGACCCCAATGGTAAGTTTTGTCTATGAAACTCTTGATGAAAGTAACGAATATCAAGAGTACTATGACTGTCCTCAGTAGAAAATATAATATAATTAAATATTATAAGCACAAATTTATATAATTATTAAAAATAATTATAATAAAGAAAAAGAAATTCCATTATTATTAAGTAATTTAATAATAATAAAAATCCTAATAATTGTAATTAATTTTAATTATTCTATTGTTATTACAGTCACTGAAAATTATAACAATAAGAAGTGTAAAGCTGTTAATGACACAATCACATGTGGAAAATAATAATATTTATCAAATTATAAACAATATATAAATATTATTTCTAAAACCAACTATCGCACAGACCGTGCAGAAATAATTCTTATAGGAAATTCTTTTTAAAAAATAGAGAAATTTATAGATAACTTACTTATAATATTGGTTTGTAACAACAAGTCAAACAACAACCGTGATTTTATTAAGCAATGATTATAAGTTGAAAACAAACCAAAAATCAATATTTGAAAGGATAAAACATATTTTTATGATAAAAAATATGATTAAAGAGTTTTCAAGAGGAATTTGTGGATTTTAAAAGATATTTAAGGCAATAATTTTATATAATAAAATGTATTATTGGTGATTACAAAAATAATCTGAATTATATAATTTCAATTCTTTTAATTTTAAAATTAATAAAGAATAAAATAACTTAAGAATTAAATTAATAATAAGGTTTTTTATTTAATTAAACTCTGCCTGTTTAAATGTCTAATATGATTGTAATAATGATTGTTGTTGGCAAAAACAGTGATGTGTAGGTTCTTTTTATTCCCGCAGAGAAGCTCTCTTGATTCAGAATGAATATAGAGGGAGTGTTCATGTCAAAACTGGAAAAATATAGTTGAAAATAAGGCTCTTAGCTTAATGTAACCTATTTTTAATTCCAATTTAAAGTTAACAATGTAATTCTTAACTCCAAGTGACTTTAATACTATTTTGTATTAATTATTCTAAGTGTTAATATAAAGTAAGTTTCTTTACATTGATGTTCATCACATGAACAAATTATAAATAAATTTTCAAGCAAAAATAACTTAAACTCAATTTTTAATTAATTTTTGAAGAAATATAAATTTCCTTTAAGTATAATGAAAAGAGTAAATTTCCAGGCTCATTAAAAACAAAAAATATTTATAAGAGATACTTCAAATGGAATATACACCCAGATAACATCAATATGTAAGCTGTGTAAAATGTTCAAGAAAATCGATTAAGAATTGAATTTTTAATGAATTTTTGAATTTATTGCTATTTTCCACATAAAATAGCAATACACACCAAACCTCAGCTTTTAATAAGGTTTTAATGATTGTAAATTTGAATTATTAATCTTATTTAAGCTTTTACAGCTCTTAAAGCCTCTATTTCAAGGTTTCATATTGGGATTTACCCTTTGGAAGATTGAAATTCCTTTCCAAATTGTGATAAAACCAGTTTAAGCCTTAAGGTTGGATCAAAGTCTAATCTTAAAGCTTAGATAAGGTTGAAAATCATCTAATCCAGGTGGAAGACCTTAATTGAATCCTTTAAGGTCCAAAACATTGGGTACCCCAACTCTGTTTGGTCTTTTTTCTTTGTCCTACCTTTTTGTGTGGATTTTTCCCTTTAATTTATTTAAAGCCATACTATGGCTTCAAATCCTTTTAAATTGAGCTCACAAAAGATTTAAATTCTGTATGGCCAATCCTTACCCAGTTCAGTCAATATACACAACACCTCAATTTGAACTAAAATGTTGCTAAGTTTGCATAAACTTTATGAAAATTTAAATTTAAGCTTATTTAAGCTTAAATGTAACAATTTTAAAAAATGTTAAAAGAATTCAAATTGTACTGTGAGATTCTTAAATCTTCTAATAACTTCATAAATAATTATTTTTTGGGATAACACCACATTGGTCTACCCTAGGTTATTTTTGGTGTAGAATCCAAAAATGACATAACAATTGTAGCTTTGTTTATCCAAAGAGAATTTATAATTATTTTCTTTAATTGTTCATTTCAAATCCAATCGTAAAGTTTTTTCAAGACTAAATAAACTGTGTATAAAGTTTTTTGTGGACTTATGGGTATTTCATAAATACCTCACAGGCTCACACACACTTTGGTAAGAAGAATGAAAGTGATGTCTCTTACAGCTCAAATAATAGAGATTCTTCTAGCAGAAATTAACAAATCTATTTTCAACCTAAATATGTTGGGAGAAAAATCATAATTAGGAAAAGCCTCTTTTCTTTTTGGTCTTCATATGTCCAAAACCCTAATAAATAATCAATTTAATTAGGAAATAAAATACTTTTATCTCATATGAAATACTTCTTTTTAGATGGTTTGAAATGGAAGATTCAAAATTTGGGGATAAAGCTTATTTAAATAGTACGACTTAATTAAGGGTTTGAATAACCACAAATCAAGATCAAAAGATTGTATATTTGTGAATTTGTAAAACATGGATTCATAGTTGATACTTTGAGAAGGAATTTTCTATTGAAATTACTATTTGTAAGAGGCTATGTTTAATGTTTCTTCTGAAATTTGAGATATATTAACAACATAATATGAATAAGTGAATAATCTCTATTCAGTTTGCCCTGGGGTCTTATTAAGATGACTGTTCATCCCAAAGGCAAGGTCTTCTTTCAATTAATTGAAATAACTTTCTTCATTAATAACTCCAATTCTTTTCTTTTCAGACATAAAGTGGGTTCTAATTAAGCTTCATGATATAAAATTTAATTTTATAATTGAATTAATATACAATTTTGTCATATAATTATTTAAATATTGTAGATAGATTTTTGGATACATAATGGAATATTCATAATAATTAAGTGCTTCTTATTGAAGAAAAAAGAATTATGCAATTGCTTCAGAAGTACAAGAATACTTAATATGAGATTAATGTAGATTAGAATGGAACCTTATTTCATAGAAATTCATCTCATGTGAGTCAATGAATAGGAATAATATTTTGATCAAAAGAATTCATAAATTAATCTTTTGACACCGTGATATGAATCTCAAAATGAGGCAATACAAAAGCTTAATATTTCTGAATGTTTTCCAGACCTATTATATGCATTAATAGATCTTCTTCAATTTTATTCTAATCCCTTGGATGTTAATACAGCTCCAGTAATAATTTCAAGGTATATTTCTTTAAAAATGAAGCTCCTTATTTGGAAAATTGAAGCAAATTGAAGATATAATTAAAGGAGAATGTTCCAAGAACATGTTTTTATCAATGATATTCTTCTTTTGTGAAATTATGAGCTGATTTACCATGAGGCTTTCCAAAATAGGATTCATATGAAGCTCAATTTTGATTATTTTTTCAATTAATGAAACAATCAATACAAACTTCTATCATTATTATCCTCTAAAAAGTGAATAATAAATACTTATTTGCCATTTTCAGGAGATCTTCTCCAAGACAGGTGATATTTACAGCTTATATAAAGGACTTTTTTCCAAAGATTGAATCAAATTCAGGTTTTGAAATCGGATTAAGCTTAAGTAAAATTTAAAATACTATTATATTGTTGTAAGTTTTAATGAATAGGCACTTCTATTGGATTTTTTTCTTCTAATAAGAATATCTATTTCCATTATATGAGAAATACAAAATCAATCTTTAATTTTATTCTTCTTCACAAATTATCCTACAAAGGAAATTATGAACTTTTTGACCTAGATTGATTAAGATTTTGATCCAATTGATGAAACATTTTTCTTAGAAAAGTTCTTAAGTAGTCATTATTCATCATATAAAGAGATTTAGATAGTATCCTTATTGAGCTTAAATAAAGTTATAATTTTTCTAAAAAGGATTCCTCCACACAGGGTTAATTCTCTTTTTGAACTTTAACAATTAAAGCCACCAAGGCCCTGTGGAGCTTAGATAAAAGATTCAATTTCAACTTGAAACCAATTATAATTCCATTAATGAAATAAATATGCCATAAATTACATTAATATGCCATAAATGGCATTTATCATGTCATAAATGCCATTAATCTTGCCATAAATGTAAGGTTTGACTATGAAACAATAAGTAAAAATCACTAATATTTTACTTATTGTTTTCTGAATTTCCTTATAAATAAAATAAATAAGCTAAAACGAATTATAAGAATAAAAAGTTATTATAATTATGGTGTAAAAAGAATAATCTTATTAAGTAAATATAATAATATAATTTGTATTATGAAAAAAAAATATAATAAATAAATATATTAATATTTGATAATTGATATATTTAAAAGCACTTTATTATTGTTAGCAACAAAAGATAAAGGTGTAAAAAATTTCTTTTTATTAATACAAAACAATTAATAATCATAATGTTACTAATACTAAAGTTATATATTAATATAAATACTATTTTTATCAATAGAAGAATTATTAATAGTAATAATAGAGATAAACTATTATAATGTGATAAAATAACCTAATTTTGACTTTCATATAATAATTTTGGAAGATTTCGTGCCAAATAATTTAAATACAACTTATTCAAATTGTATTTACAAATGAAAATCAAAAAATTAAAAATTTTCTTGATTTTACATGGAAATAAGATTTTTAAGAGAATTCTAACAAAATAACTGAAAAATTAAAGTAATCACATCAAAAAGAATGATTATAATATAGATTTACTTTTTTCTTTGATGATATAAAAGATTTATATATAAATAATAAATATTTTACCTTTTGATTTAATGGTTTTATTGTTTTGATGCGTCTGTGGAGAAAGTAGAGTAAAAAGAGCTCTATTTGTAGTAAATACCTTCCTTATAGAGTTCAGTAGGCTTCTAGTAGACATGCACTAATGGTATCCACTGGAATTGATCATTAATTTGAGGTTTAATGATGATTACATCATGTTCAAACCATCTTATCTCATTATTATGCCATTTTTTTAAGTTATCACTATAGCTCTAAGTTTGATGACATCATAGGCTTGGAAGAAGCCTAAGATTCGTGAATTTTATTATTATTAATCATTATATAATATTATTCACCACTTTTATCACTTATATAACCATTAAACCCAAAATAAGATTACAGTCAGTGATCATAAATGAGCAAATTTATGCTTAAGATTTGATAATTAATAGCTTTGGAATTATACATGCTAAAACTATTCTGAGAGTTAATTCTGATAGCTTGGGATGTCCATATTAAGCTACCAAGAGAATTCCATTACATCATGAAAACTCTATTTATGATTATTTTTCTCGTATCTCATTTTTTCTGTTGAAATTCAATATTTTAAAGTTCAAACCTTGATTTCAAGGGGTTATACCTTGATTTCAAGGGGTTATACCTTGATTATTATGATACAAATTACATCATTATTCAGGTATGAGCTAGAAGAATATTAATATCTACTTTGTATTAAGTTTAGACCACTTTCACAATAAAGGGGTCAACAGCTCTAGTAATGTTGTTCAATAAACCCTTACAAGTTATAACCTTGCTTATAGCTTGTCAAATGAAGTTCCTAATTTTTTTCCTACAGTAATTAAAAGGTTAATTTATCTTTGGTTTAACTCTCTATCATGTATTCTTTAATAGATACTAGCTAAAAACCATGAATATATGCATTGACCAAAAAAGTGCATATATTCAGCTTAATTTCTTAAGTATTGACTTTAGAGGATTGGCATGAAATTGTTTTACATGTAGTTTCTCATGGGGAATCCAATGGTGCAGTTTATTTCACATGTTGCTTTGTTGGTTTCTGATTTATATAAGATTTTATGTCTTTTTGAGGGTATTATTACTTATTGTTCAGTAATTATGAACTTTGCAGATATGGCATAAAAATGATATTTGTTCATTTTACCATGAGGAATCTAGTGTTGTAATTTATTTTACATGTTTAACCATTAGACTCTTAGTTAATTCAGAGTTTGTACCTATTTATCGCACTTTAACTGGCTTTAAGATAATTATTGTGAGTATAATTATTATAAAGTTTTTCTTGTGACCTTTTTGGATATGTATTCATATCTCAAAGGCTCAAATTCCCTACCACCAATATAGATTGTATCACAATTTGATATAGCTAATTAGGGTATCATACACTATACTACCTCTTCAATAGACTTTGTTAGTATTGAAGCTCAATAATGCTTGATTGTCTATTATTTAGGGTTTCTTCCATATCTGAACCTTCTTAATAGTTTATCAGCATTTTTTATATCCTTCTCAAGAAGCAATTCATCTTCTTGAGTTGGATTTCTATACCTTACAAGGTATTCCCTTTCTTTTTTGTTTCTTTTCTTTTTTTCTATAAGGACTTTCAAAATTTTCTTTTCTTCTCCTTCTTCTAAAGGGGGATTATTTCTTAGCAGAAATAATTCCTTTTCACTTGAGCTTTAAGGTTCTATCAGACTTACCTGGAAAGCTGGGTGTTTTTTCATTAATTCACCTATGAGTTCTCATTGCACAGCATTAGGTCCATGTAGTCCTTTTATCATAAATGGTCCTGTGAAGGAATCTTCCAATTTCTTTGGGCCTTTTATATTTTTGAAATTTAGAGTTGACACTAGGACCAAGTCTCCCATTTTGAAGTCGGGTGGTTTATGAATTTTATCCCATCTTTCTTTTGCATCTTTGAAAGAATCTTGAATACATCTGTTTTCATGGTATCTTGCCTTTTCAAGCATCAATTTGAAGCTACTTGCTGTTTGGTGTATATCTACTAAGTCCTTTTTGAGGGTATGATAAGGAAGTCTTGGATTCCAGCCTCTTCCTAAAATTTCTGGTGTTTTATCAGTTGAAGAATGGATTGAGGTTTAATATTTCAGCTCAAGAGTTGGTATTAATGTACATCAATCATGGGTAAAATAATCAGAATCTTTGAATTATAGCCCATAAGCACAGAATCTATTGATCATGTCCTCTGACATCTGTATCATTCTTTCTGCTAGACCATCAGTTTGGGGGTAATAAGCTGTTGAGAATGATAATTTTGTTTCAAACAGGTTATGGAGGTTTTTCCATAATGCTGAAGTGAATTTTGGGTCTCTATCAGTTATGATATTTTGGAATATGCCTGTGTGGGTAATAACTTTATTCCATATCATTATGGCTGTGTCCATAGCTTTATCATCCTTGTGACATGGTAAGAAAATTTTAGTTTTTCTATATCTTTCAACTTATACTAGGCATGAATGGTAACTTCTGTCTCCTCCTGGAGGTAAGGCTGTTACCCAATCCATTTGAACTATTTCCAAAGGGGATTTTTGTTCCTGGATTTGGATAATCATTCCAAATTTCTTCCCTGTGGTGCTGTTTGCTTTCTGGAATCTGTCACAGCTTTGGAAGTATTCTGAAACATCTTTCTTCCAATTTGGCCACCAAGAGCAGGTTTTTACCCTCTCTAGTGTTCTGTCTTCTGAGAGATGTCCAGCTGCAACACTATCATGAAGTTCATATAGTATACTGCTTATCAGAGTTCTATCTGTTAAAGCCATAACACATGTATGTTTAGTTCTATGATAGAGGATTCCATCAAGGTGGTGAAATCTTCCTTCATCATATGCTTTTTCCATATTTCATCTAGTTTTGATGAGGTAATTGGGTCTTTACAGTCTTTCATTAGAAATGGGCATAAGACATGGCAGTTTTTGTCCATTTTATAGCTTTCTTTAACTTGGTTAAAAAATTATGTGCCAATATCTGTGACACATATGCCCTCTATATGGTGCTTTTCCTGTGGTACCCATGATGGATTTTTTAGGTATATTTTCAGAGCCCATCTGCTAAGAACATCTGAGTTCTCATGAATATTACCAGATTTATGAACTATGAGGAAATTTCCTCTCTATTATTGGATGGGTATTTGCCATCTTAGCATATGTCTATTTGGAGTTTTCATGTTTTATAAACTTTTTACAGCATTGCAATCTGTAATTACATCAAACACTGTTCCATTCAAATAATAGTGTAATTTTTCCAAAGCCCACACTAAGCAGAGGAATTCCATTTGGCTTGCTCAATACCTTGCTTCTGTTGGCTTTATTTGTCTTGAAATGAAGCAAATTGGTCCTTCAACAGGTTGGTCATTGATTATTTGTGTCTGGTGTAGTGCAGCTTCTGGTCCTTCTCCACAAGCATCAATGTATATTTTAAAGGGAATTTTCCAAGCTGAAAACAGAAGAAATGTGTCATTTGTTAAGTAATTTTTCAGTTATTCAAATGCCTTTACTTTTTCTTTGGCCATTTCATAGACTGTCTGTTGGTCACAAAGCTTATACAAGGACCTAGCAATTCTTGCAAAATATTTTATATGCTGTCTATAATAATCAGCAAATCCTAGAAATGATTGCATTTCTTTTTTGTCTTGGGGCATTGGCTTCAAAAGTACTGCTGCCACTTTGTTCTTATCTATTCCCAAACTTAGTTCAGATACAACATGTCCTACTGCTTTGAGTTCACTATATGCAAAATGACACTTTTTCAAGGAGATTTTCATGTTTACTTGTACTATCTTTTGAAAGACTCTTTCTAGTCTTGTTAAGTGGCTATCCCAAGTTCCTGAGAGAACTATGATATCATCAATGTATATAATTAACCATCCTTCTCACAATTCTTCAGGAAATATGGTATTCATCATCCTTTGGTAATGGGAAGGTGCATTTTTTATACAAAATGTCATTCTTAGATATTCCAAAATTCCACAGTGGACGATTATCCTCAGTAGTTTTTTGGAATTGTCTGTTGAGAAATTTTGATGAAAACCCTTTAGAGGATCCATGGCTGTGATGAGCTTAGCCTGAGATAGTTTGGTTAATGTCTCATGGATTCTGGGTATTGGATATTTGTCAGGGATAGTATAGGTTTTTAGAGCTCTAAAGTCCCCTACCATCCTTCATTTTCCATTATACCATGTTATAATGACAGTTGTAGTGACCTCTACCTGTGCATTATGTCCTCATTTCCTTAATACTCCAAGGTCTATTAATTCCTTAATGTGTACATCTAAAGCTTCTCTGGCTCTTGGGCTAGTTAGGTAAGCTGGTCTTCTTAATAGAGTTGGATAATGTTTTCCACATTAAGTATTGTGGTATTACATACCTTATTAGCCCAGCTTTAAGTGAAATTACATTTATAAGGTTATAAATTGAAGAAATAACAAAGAAAAGTCAATAATTAATCAATTATAATAGATAAATTCGGCAATAAAATGGTTTTGAATTCATCAATATGTACGATCCCATAAGCAAATTCTTGAAGAATGGTCCATTTGATTACAATAATAACAATAAAATAAGGAAAATCAAAGGAAAACATAACAAAGATGTCAAAGTTACCAGTGAAAGGGGTAGTGTAACACTTAAGTTACCCTAGCTCTGCTCAAACTTAGGATTACTCAGCAATTAAGTTATTAACCTGAGGACAATTCAATAAGGAATAAATCAAAACTGTATTAATCAACATTCACAAGACAGAAAGAAAAGAAATCAATTAATTTATGCAAGGAAAATACATCAAAAACCTTAAATTACAGATCATGTCTGTGGAAATACAAGCACAGCCACCTGATAAGCCAGTAAATATAAATGAAAAACAAAATTAAGTTAGATAAAGAAAAATTAAATATAATACAGGACAAACATAATCCCCACAATACACAGCATCCTCAATGTCAGGTTGAGTCTATGATAAAGGTGTATAAGAGTATTTACAAGCTTTAACTATGACTGTGACACGGTAAAAATGGTTTTAAAAGATGATAAGATTGATAATAAATGATTTAATTTAAGATTTAAAGGGCTTTACTATAGAGATATAGTGGTGGTGAGCGCTGTTGAAAGCCCTGGGTGCAGCTTTACCTGTTGGATTACAATAATAAAGACTACAATAATTTAAATTAAGAGTATACCTGATTATTTAACCAAGAGTAAAACTGTTTTTGACAGTTTACTACGTAGGTTATTCAAGAGCAGGATGAGGAAAGGTTTTTGGCTGTGAAAAGCCCTCCTTTTATCCTGAAATTGAGGTGGAAAGGCTGTTAGACCTTTCCACGTAGAGGAAGTGAAGATTTTTCACTCTCCTGGACAGGCTTGTGGTTTGCAAACAGCCTTTATACCCTGTATTGGGCTCAGATGTGGTTTTGAAACCACATCTGGGCAGTTTTCACCAATACAGGGTGAAAATTTTCATCTGGGGACCTCACAGCCTGATTCTGACGTGTATGACGCGTAGAATGCTGTACAGAAACTGTATGGGACCCCAGTATTGACTGATATATGAGGTATTGAAGTAAAAACATGCTTCTTTGTCTATTTGACACCTCATATTCATGGTTATGGGATATTATCCCATGGTAAGGCTGTATCTGACAGCAGGTGGGATTTTGACCTTAAAATGGTCATAACTCTGTCAGCTTTTGAGATATCAAGCTCAAAGTTGGCTCATTGAATATCCCTGTATGAGCTCTACACAATGGTACCCAACTTGACATGGTTATCATTAAATATGACAAAGTTATCCCATGTACAAGTATTTTTGCACATTGGCGTGGTCTGGTCAAAAGCTGTATTAAGCTTGTTTGGCCAATAACTTCTGTTGTAGTTGAGCTATGAGGAAATGGATGGCACCATCAGATAGCCCTGATTGTGCTCTTTCCAAAAAGACCCCACTTTAGGTATCTCACACTAAAACTGTAAAAGTTAGATGAGAGGTGAATGTTTTGTTCACGCTTATTTGGTCTGAATTTGACCATAACTCAAGTAATACTGGTGCTAGCTCAGTTTGGCTGGTACCATTGGATAGCCCTGGCTTAGAGCTTCATTTTGAATACCCATTTGATGGGGTTAAGCCTCTCCTTCTAGATTTTAGATGAGAGGTGAAAATTAAGGTTTATGCTCAGCAATAACTTTGAGCAGGAATAACTTTGTTGTTTCTTGTCCTATGGTGATGGGACTTATATTTTCAGGAAGAGGTGAGTTTCCTATTTCTTTTGATACCTTTTGAGCTAATTTGGCTCAGTTCCATGTTTTGGTGGTATTTTGGCTATACCATTGGTTTATGGTATTTTGGCTGTCATGCTTGTGCTCTGGTTTTGAGTCACAGGCTGACATACCCTCCCTCTAAAAAAGGCTCATCATTGATGAGGCTGTTCACTCCTCCTAGAGGCTCTGAATCTTCTTAGATGAAGGTTCCCATCTGGTATGGCATCTTCTGCCAACCATTTGTCTTTGTCAGCTGTCTGGTTCTTGAATCTGACTAGATATTGTCTCTGATCCTTCCCATTGAGTCTGATTTTTCTGGCCCTGATGATTTTACTCACAGGTCCAGGAGAGTCTTCTACTTCCACTATTTCTGGTGGAGTGATGTTTTTCTTCCTGGAGGGGAATTTATCCTCTTCTGTTTGGAAGTATGGTTTGACCAGGCTTACTGGAAAGACTGGGTGTTTCCTAGAAAACTCCTCAGTGAGCTTGACCTCTACTGCATTCTTCCCTATCAACTTAATGATAGTGAAGGGCCCTACAAATGAGTCTCTCATTTTCTTGGGTCCTTTGAGATTGTTAAAGTTTAGTGTAGACACTAACACCTGGTCCCCTTCCTTGAAGTCAGGTTCCATATGTGATTTGTCCCACCTCTGCTTATTATACTCTTTGGCCTCAGCTATGTATTTGGCAGCAGTATCACAGGCTTTCTTCCCCATGTCATGGAAGTCTTTGGCTGTGGGGTGGATGGTCAGAAGATTTTTCTTCAAGTGATCCACAGGTAAAAGGGGATTCCACCCTTTCTCTACCAGTGCAGGTGTTTTTCCTGTGGTAGAGTGCTGGCTTGTATTATAAGCCAGTTGGACTGCTGGTAAGAGGGTGACCCAATCATGGGTATATCCCTCATGGTCCTTGTATTCCATGCCATAGGCACAGAACCTCCTGAGGATGTCCTCCATTGTTTGGATCATCCTCTCAGCTAGGCCATCTGTTTGTGGATGGTAAGCTGTGGAAAAAGCAAGCTTGGTGCCTAGCATGTCATATAAATTGGTCCAAAATTCAGATGTGAATTTTGGGTCCCTGTCACTAATTATGATCTTAGGGACTCCACAGGTGGATATGATGTTATTCCAAAATAACAGAGCAGTGTCCATGGCTGTGTCCTCTTTATGGCATGGTAGACATCTCATGCTCTTGCTGAACCTATCTACTATGATTAGGCAGGCATTGTAGTTTTCTTTGCCTCCTGGGACAAGTCCTGTGACCCAGTCCATGTTGATGGTTTCCCATGGGTGTTTGGGTTCTTCTATGTGCTGAAGCAACCCATATTTTTTCCCATGTTTTCTATTTGCCTTTTGGCATCTTTCACAAGTGTTGATGTATTCACTCAACTCTTGCTCCCACTTGGGCCACCAAGCTGTGCTTGCTACCCTCTCTTTAGTCCTGTCCTCACTCATGTGTCCCATGTAGGGGCAGTCATGGCATTCCTTCAGGATTAAGGAGATGTGGTCTCTGTCTATCACTGTGAGTGAACTGGTGTGCTTTTCTCTGTGATAAATCAGGCCATCTATAAGGAAGAATTTATTGTCCTTATAGGCCCTCAACCAGGGTGCCTCCAGCTGGGTTTCCAGTTCTGGGCTCCTGTATTTTTGTTGAAGGAGTTGGAGTAGTATGCTACACTGTTTGTGTTTAGCATAGGATTTCAGTACTGCATTGAAAAATTCATTGTGCAATTCTGAGGAACTTATTCCCAGTATGGGGGTTTCTGTCCCTTCTGAATCAGTGTTTCCACTGTCAAGGGTACCACTCCCTGGTGCCCATTCAGAGAATCTGAAGTTCTTTTTCCTATTTATTTCCATAAAATGGATAGGAATTCTTGCAGCAACTTCAGGGTCATAAGCTGGATTGCTTTTGCCATTGTCCAGTGGCCATCTGCTAAGGCCATCTGCATTGGTATGGCTTTTACCTTCCTTGTATATGATGGTCATGTTCCCTCTATACTCCTGGATGGGTATTTGCCATCTCAGCATGTGTCTATTAGTGGTCTTCATGTTTAGTAAAGACTTCAAGGCTGTGCAGTCTGTGTAGACTTCAAAGACTGCACCCTCCAAATAATAATGGAGTTTTTCTAGAGCCCAGACTAGACATAGACATTCTGTCTGGGTGGCCCCATACCTGGCTTCTGAATCTTTCAGCTGCCTAGAGATGTAACATATTACACCTTCTCTTGGTTCACCATCCACAATTTGTCTTTGGTGAAGGGCTGCTCCCAAGCCTTGGCTGCATGCTGCATCTATATATAACTTGAATGGCAGTTCAAAGTCAGGCAAGATGAGCACAGGTGCATTTGTGAGTTCATATTTGATCCTCTCATATGCATCCCTCCTTTCCTTGGTTATTTCAAACACTACATCCTTTGAGCATAACTTGTATAAACTACTAGTTATGTGAGCAAAGCTTTTGATGTGGTTTCTATAGTAGCTAGCGAATCCAAGGAAAGATTGCATCTCTTTGATGTTCTTTGGTACTGGCTTTTGCAGTACTGCTGCTACTTTGTTCTGGTCAATTGCCAGACTAAGGCCTGAGACTTTGTGTCCTAGAGCTAGTAGCTCTTGTTGGCCAAAATTACACTTTTTAAGTGAAATTTTCAGATTGATGGGTGTACATTTACTTAGCACTCTGTCTATGTATTTTACATGGTCTTCCCATGTCTCTGAGTATATAATGATATCATCAATATACACTACCATCCAGCCTTCCATTATTTCTTCTTGAAATATGGTGTCCATCATCCTTTGGAAGTGGGCTGGTGCATTCTTGATGCCAAATGGCATCCTGGTGTACTCATATATGCCCATATGGCATATTATTCTGAGAAATTTCATGGAATTTGGTTTAACTCCATTTTGGTGGAAGCCTTTCATACAATCCATCTTGGTTATGTTTTTGGCTTTGGCTAGCTTATCCAAGGCATGAGGTATCCTTGGTATAGGGTACCTGTCTGCTTTTGTGTAGTTATTCAGGGCTCTGAAGTCTCCACACAATCTAGACTTGCCATCATGCCAGGTGATCAGGACAGGAGTGGTGATTTCCACTATTTCATTATGTCCAATCTTCCTGATGACATCCATGTCCAGGAGTTCATTGATGTGTTTCTCAATCTCTTTCCTGGTCTCCAGACTTGCTGGGTAAGGAGGTCTCCTTAACATGTGTGGATAAGGCCTTTCCACATCCAGATATAGTTCTATATCATGGCCTTTGATCTTGCCTAATGGTTCTTCACCAATGGCAAATGCTGGTCTATTCTTCCTCAGCATCTTCAGTAAACTTAACTTTTGTTTACTGGTGAGGGTAGTGCTAAACTGTCCCTCTCTGAATTCTTTCAGCAGTTCTTCCAGTGGGTCCTGAGAAGATATCTGGTATATATCAAGAGAAAATTTCTTTTCCTTGTTAGTACCAATGGTAATATGCCTATTTTTACTATTGTAAATATCTATGCCATACATCCTCTGGTAATCTGTTCCCAGTAAAAACCCTTGGATGTGGGCATCTTCAAGCACTACAAACTCTGGGTTGAGTCTGATATTACCTTTTCTGTGTGGTATAATTATCTCTTTGATAATTGTCCCAATAGAGGTCATCTTTCCAGATGCATTCTTAAAGTTCTTTGCCCTGGTGGGCAAGAGTTCTTTTTCCCAGTTTGGGAAGTGGTTATCCAGATAATTTCTGGCCACTATGGAGCAGTGTGCTCCACTGTCAATGATCAGTGGATGCTGAGCATTGTCAATACATACAGTCATTTTTGTGGCTGTTCCATGTATGTATGCCATTCCTTTGGTTGGTGTAACCAGGAATGTTTGTGCATCTTGTGTATGTTTACACAAATTCTTGTTGGCAGTGTCTTGTGGCATGCCTGCTTCCAACTGTATATCCTGGATTTCTAGTGGGGTTTCCTCTTGGTATTCCACTAGAAATTCTTCTCTTGGGTCTTGATCCTCATCAGATGGTTCTCTGATGGAATCACCCATAGAGTCTGATTCAGAATCCTCTGTTGGAGGTTCTTCTTCAGGGACTTTTTCTATAGCATAGACTTTCTTCTTTGCTTTTGGACAGTTGTTGGCATAGTGGTCTGTTGAACCACAATTGTGACAAGAATTCTTCTTCTTTGCCACTTCTGCCACTCTTTCTCTGGGTTTGTCTTTAAACTCCACCCTGAAAGGTTGTTTCTCTTTGAAACTACTGCTTCTATATGGGGTGAATTTCCCTATATTAGTCCTTTTCCTTATGTCTTGTAAGGTATTGGCTATATCATCTAGAGTGCAATTTTGGTTGCATCTGCACTTTACTGCATGCTCTAGTTCTCCTGGCAGTTGTGTCAGAAGTTTATGATTCCTCATTTGAATGTTCATTTGGGGATCAATGGCTTTAAGTCTTTTAGACTGTCTAAGACACCACTCATATGGATCTTTGTCCACAGAGTATTTGTCATTTTCATATGACATGGTCTTTTGCCATATCCAAGTTCCATTACTGTACTTTTGGATTATTTGACTCTTCCACCATGGCCAATTTCTTCTGCCATGGATTTCTTTCATTTCAGTGTACCATATACTTGCATGACCTTTAAATGCAGTATTCAGTCTAGCAGTAATCCAGTAATCTGGTATGCTTGGTACATCAATGAAGAGTCCATCAATATAATCTATGAGTTCCATATTATCATATTCTCCTGATCCACAGAATTTGGGCCAGTTTGAGGCCTCAGGAAGCTGTTTCAAGGCTTCCTTCTCTGAATAAGACATGCCATCTCCATCCTGGTATTGTGATGGAGATCTTGCCTTATTCAACAACATGGTATCTGGTTTGATGTCATCTGGTTGATATGGATTCTCCATAGCTTGGCCTTGTGGTTGGGGCTTTAAGCTATGGTAGGCATCAAACAATTTGTTGATGTCTTGGTTCAGACACTCCCTGTCCCTGCTACTATGGTGTTGTTCTTCAGAGACTTGATTCAGTCTCTTGTTGGTTTCTTCAGAGGCTTTGCTCAGTTGAGCATATCCTTCCTGAAGGTTTTTAACTATCTGCTCCAATGAGGCTTGAGTTTTTCTCATCCTCTCTTGGGCAGCTGCAAATTCTGTAGCCTGCTTTGCAGATTGCTCAGCATATTGGGACATTTGTAACCAGAGTGTGTCACTGTTGATGTTACTCTCAGATGTGATAATGTTATTTTCAGTCTGAGTGGGGGTAATGTTTCTATTACTAGGACTACTAATTCTAGAGTGGTTTACAACTACTTCTGGTTCTTGTGTACTTCTTTTACCAAATCTAACAGCTTCTGGATCATGGGGTCTGACTCTTTCCTCCTCTGGTTGAAGGAGGCTTTGTTCTTGCCCTTGTTGCCTTGTCTTCTCCTGGAAAATTCCTGGAATTGTGAAGAATGGTGACTCTTGGCCACTGATCTGCTGGTTTCTGAATGGTGTGAAACCACTGGAGAGCTGATTTGGCATGCTCCTTGTGAACCTGAAGGAATCTGAGTAGGCCCTGTCTGGGTTAACTGTTCTTCTATAGCTTGGATAGTGGCTTGATTCTCCCTTATCCTCTGTGCCCTTGCCTCCAGGATTCTGTGCTGCCTGGTAGGATTCCAACCCTTGGTGATTACCATAAGGTCCTTGAAGTCTATTTCTTTGAGACAGATCTTCTGGCAACTTGATCCCAGTTCTGCCCAGTGAGTTGCTAGGTTGAACCTTTTGTTGTCCATGCTCCATTGAAACAAATCTTTGAGGAGTTGGTGGATTTGAAGAACTTGATCCATATCCTTCCAGTCCTCTGGTTTGAGGTTTCTGTTGAATTGGAGTGTGAATGGCAAGGTTGATATTATCTCCCTCATTGTTTTGCCATCCACCACTGTGTCCAATGTGTCTTCTTTCAGGTCTTCTGGTTCTAGACATTCCTGCTCTATCCTCTGGCTGGTTCCTTTGGAAGCCAAGGTCTCTGAGGTATGCAGGGGACATATCAGTGTTTGCAAGCAGTCAAAAACTTTATGTTCTTAGGGTATTTACCTTTGACTGGGCCTTGTACAAATTTTTTATCTGCTGATTTGGGCAGTTTGCCTTTGGAGGTTACAACTGGGTTAATAATTGTAATCTTCCCTGTACAAGTGGTTAAGGTTGGTTTACCTTGTATTGAAGCAGAGTTTCGTGGTTTTCTACTCCTCTGAGTGGCTATTGGTGTCCACTTTTTGGCTGTAATGAGGCCTTCACTAAGCCTTTTTCCTTTACCCTTGCTGCCCTCTGGTTCTGAGGGTGTCACTGGTGTGTTGGCCTGTGACTGGGTTTCAAGTGGGATGTAGTTTTCTTCCACTGAATCAAGACAGGAAAAAGAGGGCTTATGTCAGTTAAGACTTCTTAAAAGGCTGGTTTTGCATGTCTAAGAATGGCCTCTGGGCTTGTATATTATTACAATATGCCCTTGTATAGTGACAGTGTAATTGAATTAACAATTTCATGTCAAAAATACAGCTTATGGTGCCCTGTCACACTGTTTGTGTGCCAGCATCCCACAGACACACTTGTGGTTTTCAAGTGTATTCTGTATAAGTGGTTTTGTATAAGTGTTATTGAGTCAACAATACACTTAATCCACGCCTCAACTGATGGTTTTTCAGTCAGAGGTGTCCTTATTCAGTCAAGAATACAGGACTTATTGATGGCTGATGTGTTTTTATATACAAAACACGCCAAAAATAATTATTTTCAGTGGGTATTAGCCACGTGAAAAATACTCTTTTATAATATGAGTATATGAAAAAAAGATAAAAATATATAAAATATATATATTTAATTGGAAATTACGCCTAAAAAAAGATAAAACAATGTGTTAATAATTCATAAAAAAGAGAAAAAGACTTACTTGTAAGGTCCAAAAAGTTAAAAAAAACACGGCCAGGCCCCCAAAATGTCAGGTTGAGTCTATGATAAAGGTGTATAAGAGTATTTACAAGCTTTAACTATGACTGTGACACGGTAAAAATGGTTTTAAAAGATGATAAGATTGATAATAAATGATTTAATTTAAGATTTAAAGGGCTTTACTATAGAGATATAGTGGTGGTGAGCGCTGTTGAAAGCCCTGGGTGCAGCTTTACCTGTTGGATTACAATAATAAAGACTACAATACTTTAAATTAAGAGTATACCTGATTATTTAACCAAGAGTAAAACTGTTTTTGACAGTTTACTACGTAGGTTATTCAAGAGCAGGATGAGGAAAGGTTTTTGGCTGTGAAAAGCCCTCCTTTTATCCTGAAATTGAGGTGGAAAGGCTGTTAGACCTTTCCACGTAGAGGAAGTGAAGATTTTTCACTCTCCTGGACAGGCTTGTGGTTTGCAAACAGCCTTTATACCCTGTATTGGGCTCAGATGTGGTTTTGAAACCACATCTGGGCAGTTTTCACCAATACAGGGTGAAAATTTTCATCTGGGGACCTCACAGCCTGATTCTGACGTATATGACGCGTAGAATGCTGTACAGAAACTGTATGGGACCCCAGTATTGACTGATATATGAGGTATTGAAGTAAAAACATGCTTCTTTGTCTATTTGACACCTCATATTCATGGTTATGGGATATTATCCCATGGTAAGGCTGTATCTGACAGCAGGTGAGATTTTGACCTTAAAATGGTCATAACTCTGTCGGCTTTTGAGATATCAAGCTCAAAGTTGGTTCATTGAATAGCCCTGTATGAGCTCTACACAATTGTACCCAACTTGACATGGTTATCATTAAATATGACAAAGTTATCCCATGTACAAGTATTTTTGCACATTGGCATGGTCTGGTCAAAAGCTGTATTAAGCTTGTGTGGCCAATAACTTCTGTTGTAGTTGAGTTATGAGGAAATGGATGGCACCATCCGATAGCCCTGATTGTGCTCTTTCCAAAAAGACCCCACTTTAGGTATCTCACACTAAAACTGTAAAAGTTAGATGAGAGGTGAATGTTTTGTTCACCCTTATTTGGTCTGAATTTGACCATAACTCAAGTAATACTGGTGCTAGCTCAGTTTGGCTGGTAACATTGGATAGCCCTGGCTTAGAGCTTCATTTTGAATACCCATTTGATGGGGTTAAGCCTCTCCTTCTAGATTTTAGATGAGAGGTGAAAATTAAGGTTTATGCTCAGCAATAACTTTGAGCAGGAATAACTTTGTTGTTTCTTGTCCTATGGTGATGGGACTTATATTTTCAGGAAGAGGTGAGTTTCCTCTTTCTTTTGATACCTTTTGAGCTAATTTGGCTAAGCTCCATGTTTTGGTGGTATTTTGGCTATACCATTGGTTTATGGTATTTTGGCTGTCATGCTTGTGCTCTGGTTTTGAGTCACAGGCTGACACTCAACCTACAGCTCAAGCAGTGCACAGACCTATGGTGCAATAACTGTAAAAAATCATCTCATACCACCAAAAATGGTGCAAAAAACCAAACAAATGGTGCAATACCTTGAAGAAATGAAACCATCTCAAAATTCCTCACCAGAAAAAACATCTCAGATCACATAATCATACATATTAATGGTGTAACCAACCAAACAAACAAATGATATCTCACCACTATGAAGAATTATCCCAGCCAAAAGAAGTGTAGAACTTCTCAGTCCCTTGCTTATGAGTGCCTCTATGGAGGGCCCAAAAAATATAAATGGAGGTCCTTGCTCCCTAATTCTTTCCTCTTTTCCCCATGCAATTAATTATTTACCAAGGAGGAGAATAATTATTCATCCCTCACTAGTAGGTCAATCTAGTATTATTATTTAAATGGGAATTATATACCAAGAAGGAGAATAATTCGTCCTTTCCTTACTAGTAGAATAATCTAGTTATTTTATGAAAGTATTGTAGACTTATAGGCCTAATTCTGAGTGATTTCTAATTAATAATAGTGAACAGAAGGTCTACTTTATATTATTAATCCACCCTATGTTTAAAGTATTAGTCTTATAACTATAATACTATCAATAATACTCATAATATTGATTTTATCCCAATAACCTTTACATTATAAACAGGAAATACTCTCATTATATCTTCATATTGAAAAAAAAAACTTGACAAATATATATTCTTATATAAAAAAACACTCCCACTTATATTATATTATATCACTCATATATTTAACAAATATCCATTCTATTTTAGAAAATATATATTAAAAAGGGATTATTCAAGGTCTTGTTATTATATTATATTAGCAATCACCCTCTCAGGAAAAAAAATTATTATAAAAGATATAATATTAAAGTAACTTATCCATATACTCTATGTTAGTACTATTATAATAAATCAAACTCTTATACTTTCAATTTCTTACCCTTAAATCATTTCTCATTATTGTTGAAGAATTATTATTTCATACTTTTTTCACTTATAAGTTACTTATCTGATTATTGAATAGTTCTGATAGAGACTCCTGAAACATTTCCTCCAGTTGTAATGCCACAATCTTAAATATTGATTTGTGAGCTCTGTAGGGAGATTGTTTATTATATTCAGAGGGGCAGCTAAAACACCATTAGCACCTTGGTTACAGGATTATTTCAGCAATTCAAAACTGTTTACCTGTGATTTCCCCCTCAACCACTGCCTTATCCAATCCCACACTAAAAGGAGCTCCAAAGTATTATATCTACCTCATGTCCACTTATGACACTTAGTGCTTCTTTGTCAGTTACAAAGACATTCTTATATTTAAATAAGAGTTCAATAAATTTTTGTTTCATTTTTTCTGTTCATTGATGATTGAATTCTGCCTCTTTCAGTTGTTCAAATATGAAAAAATCCTTTTCTGGGCTTTTTTGTCATTCTTAATAGCTTAATTTGTTTTTGTTATTGAAGAAGCCAAATTTTTGTCTTTTATTGTCTCCTATGGTAAAATATCTATCTTTTTGGTTAGAGATATCTATGCCATAAATTGACAAGTAGTCATTTCCAAGCATGAATTGGTTACTAGTGCAGTTGTCCATTACTACAAACTCTACTTTGAATATGATACATTTTGAAGGATGAAAAAAATGAGTGTCAAGTCAATTATTCCAAGAGGCTTCATGCTTTCACTTGCACCACTAAATTTCACTCCTTGTATTGGTATAAGTTTTTCTTCCCAATCTTGTATAATTGTTTCCAAATAACTTTTACCTACACAGGTACAACATGCTCCTGTATCTAAGTTCACTTTTGCCTCTTGTTTTCCACCATGACAATACTTATACTCAATTATCCAGCTGTATATCCATTTCCTTTTGCTGGTTTGGTTCTATACAATTTTTCATCTTTTATGTTCATCAGGCTTGTATCAGATGGTCCAACTAGTGGTAAGTTTGAATTGACATCTATTACTTCATATATTAAATCAATATTATCAATTTTTGCATTAATTATATTAATTTCATCACTTTCAGAAGTTTGTGATTCTTCAGTGTCCTTTTCCAAATCAGATTCTACTTCTCTACCATTGTGGTCCTCTGTTTCCACAATTTCATTGATTTTTGCTTTGTTAGGGCAATTATTGGCTGAGTGTCCAATACCTCCACATTTGTGGAACTTTCTTTGCTCATTACTGTTCAATGTATTGGGCTTGAAAGTTTCTCTTTGTTTATCTTTCTTGATAAATGGTTTATTTGGACTTTGAATGTCCAATTTCTTCCAAGTTCTGCCAATTTGTGTCCTTGTCACTATGTCTTCTAGTGCATTGATATACTATTCTGTGGAGCATGAATCTATACACCTGCTTCTCAGGGCATGTTCCAATTCTCCTCCACATTTCTTAAGTATTTTCATGTGTACCATTTTTTGTGATGTTTCAGGGTACAGTGCATTTAATCTTTCAGCTTGTCTTAAGAACAAAGTCAAAGGTTTATCCTTGTCTGGGTCAAAGAAGGAATCTTCAAATGAATTTTCAAATTTGTACCTCCAGGCATAATTAGCACACTTGTTTATTATTTCTTGTTTCCACCAACACCAGGTATTCTTGCCATTTGTTTTCCTTATGCCATAATACCATTTTTTTGCAGAATTCTGAAATAGTGAGTTTAATCTGGCAATGATTAATTTTTCTGGTATGGAATAATCTTCTTGCAACATGTCAATTGTTTTAATAAATCACATATGGTAATATTCACCTTTTCCTGTGAATGTTGGCCATTCTTTTAATTGAGGTGCTTCGTTCATTAAGACTTGGTTATTGTCTTGATGACTCAAGTCTGTTATGAATGGTTTTTTTATTTCCCCTTTTGTTTTAACAGGAGTTCTAATGGGAGAAAATGGGGTTGATAACTTTGGCATATTTAAGTTAGCCTCATTTATTTTATCCATTTTCCCAGTAATAAGTCTTATTTCACTTTGAATGTCCTCTTTCAGATTCATTATTCCTTCATTACTTTTTTCCACATACTCTAGAAGTAATTTTTTATGTGATGAAGTCTTTTCTTCAAATTTTGCTAAAGAAATACTTCATTTGTTTAATTTTTATGTAAGATTATCAATAATCACATCATGATTGATTGTCAAAGTTCTATCTTTGATATCTTCTATATATTTATACAATTCCTGTTGTCCTTGTATCAATCTTTGAGTATTGTCAATTAAAACTATTTATTTATTATTTTCAATAATAAATTTAATGTTATCAATTTCTTTTTTGTTTTTTACAACAATTTTTGTTAAAGATGACAAATTATTATTTATTTATTGTAAGGATAATAAACTGTTTTTAATTTCTTGAAGAGGTAAAATACTATTTTTAGTTTCTGTCAAAGTGTTTACAACATCTGGAGACAAAGTCATTTCTTTGGGAAATGAAGTTGTCTCATTCTTTGTTCTTCCTTGTTCTTGAATTACATCAAGGTTCTGGCCATGTTGAAGACATTTTCCATGGCATCTTTTTGGATTTTTGGAATCCTGTAACTTGGAGAATATAGTTTTGTCCAGTTCTTTTTCTTGTTCTTTTTCCATTCTTTGGGAAGTGGGTTGGTGTGGGGCATGCTGGTAGAAGCTGCTGGGGCTTCTTCTTTGGTTGCCTCCCTCTTTTTGGCATGGTATTCTTTGATCTTTTTGATTTGAGGTTTGGATGATAGTGGATTCCATCCTTTGGAGTATCTCACTATTTCCTCCTCTTTGAGGAATTCTTTGAGGATGTGCCAGTAGTTCATCACTCCTTGGTGTATTTGTGGAAACATTTCCCAGTCCTTGTCCTTGTACACTGTGTAGTACTGCTTGTACTGGCTCATGTAAATGTCTATTTGAGCCCTCTGAATGTGATTTGTACCTATTTGAGTCACTCATACTTAGTCCTAACTCTGGTTCAGATATTATGGCCATTTCTGAGACTTAAATTTGGGATAAGGCACTTCCTTGTGTGGATTCTGTTCCACTTGGAATATTTCCCTTCCTTTTCCATTTTGAGGGATCAATTCTGCCTCTTAGTCCAGCTCCATCTGATTGTATGGAGTATTGGGAACCCCTTCTGGTATTTATAATTTAAGAAATAAAAATAAAAAGATTTCAGGACAAGAATTTCTTTTTATGGAAATTTATAAAGGAGTTATTCACCTTGAAAGTCCTGAAAAGTGGGTCCTGGGAAGTCCAATTTCTTAGCTTTCTTTTTCTTAGTGACAATTGGTGTTGGAGGACTTGGGAAATTTTCTTCCACCAATGTTTCAACAGTGGTCTTATTGTCCCCTGTTGGATTGTCTTAAAACACTAAAAAAGACAAATAAATAGAAGCCTTTTATATAAACAGTGTTATTTTTGGTAAGATATGGCAATTTTACATGTAAAAATGGCTTTTATATCTTAGAATAAGTTAAATGAATAAAGAAATGAATAAAAATAACTTTTTTATCGGTTTTTAATATTTTTTAATATTTCTATATTTTTATTTTTAAACAATAAAATAAAAAATAAACATGATTGTTTTACAAAATGAATTTATAATATAAAATTATTTTTAATTCATAAACCTTTTTTTTAATCACTAGAGTCACTCAAAGAAAGTTATTGAAAGTCTAAGGATGTGTAAAACCATGTGTAAGACAGTACAATTGCTTTTCAAATGCCTCAATAGCTTTTAAAATAAAGAAATAAAAAAATTATTATATAATTTTATGATTATGATTATAATTTATTATTGGTTAAGCCCAATTAGAATATTTCTAAAGGTCTTTTTAAGTAAATATCATGGCCAGAGCCCCAAATATAAGGTATTATTATGAAAAAATAAGTAAAAATAAGGAAAAATTCCTAATATCTTACTTATTGTACTCTGAATGTCCTTATAAATAAAACAAATAATATAAAAATGATTATAATAATCAAGGATTATTATAATTATGGTGTACAAATAATCATATAATTTATATTATGAAAAAATAATATAATAAATAGGTATATTAATATGTGATAATTAATATGTTTTAAAGCACTTTATCATTGTTATCACCAAATAATAAAGGCCTCAAAATAGCTTTCGATTAATGAAAAACTATTACTAACTATAATATTAGTAATATTAAAGCTATATATCAATATAAATAATATTTGAATTAATAGAAGAATTATTAGTAGTAATATTAGAGAGAAATTATTATAATAAGAGAAAATAACCTACTTTTTACATTTAATATAATACTTTTGGAAGGGATTATGCCAAATTATGTAAATACAACTAATCAAAATTGTATTTACAAATGAAAATAAAAGAAATTACAAATTTTCTTCATTTTACGTGGAAATAAGATTTTCAAGAGAATTCTAACAAAAAGCTGAACAATCAAAGTAATCATGTCAAAAATTATGATTTTAATAGATATTAGCTTTGGTCTTTGATAATAGAAAAGATCTATATATAAAGAACAAAGACTTTACCTTTTGATTTTGTAGTAAATACCTCCCTTCTAGAGGTCAGTTGGCTTCTAGTAGTCATGTACTGATGGTATCCGCTGGAAAGAATCAGTCTTTTAGGGTTTAATGATGATTATGTCATGATCAAACCATCTTATCTCATTATTAGGCCATTATTTAGAGTTATAACTATAAATCTAGGTTTGATGACATCATAGGCTTGGCAGAAACCTAAAATTTATGTATTTTATTAGTATTAATCATGATTTAATATTATTCACCAGTTTCATCACTTATTTAAATATTAAGCTTAAAAAAAGATTACAGTTAGTGATAAGAAATGATCCATTTTAAGCTTAAAATTTGATCATTAATAACTTTGGAGTTATATATGCCAAAGCTGTTCTTAGAGTGAATTCCTCTAGCTTGGCATGTTCTTTTTCAGCTTCCAAGAGAATTTAATTACATCATCAAAGCTCTACTTATCATTGTCACCAACAAATAATAAAGGCCTAAAAATAGCTTTTGATTAATAAAAAAAATTACTAACTATAATATGAGTAATATTAAAGCTATATATTAATATAAATACTATTTATATTAATAGAAGAATTATTAATAGTAATAGTAGAGAGAAATTATTATAATAAGAGAAAATAACCTGCTTTTGACGTTTAATACACTACTTTTGGAAGGTTTTATGCCAAATAATGTAAATAAAACTTATCAAAATTGTATTTACAAATGAAAATAAAGTAAATTACAAATTTTCCTGATTTCATGTGGCAATAAGATTTTTAAGAGAATTCTGACAAAAACACTGAACAATCAAAGTAATCATGTCAAAAATTATGATTTTCATAAATATTAGCTTTGGTCTTTGATAATATAAAAGATTTATATATAAAGAGCAAAGATTTTAACTTTTGATTTTATAGTAAATTCCTCCCTTCTAGAGTTCAGTAGGCTTCTAGTAGTTGTTTACTGATGGTATTGACTGGAAGAAATCAGTATTTTAGGGTTTGATGATGATTGCGTCATGATCAAACCATCTTATCTCATTATTAGGCCATTATTTAGAGTTATAACTATAAATCTAGGTTTGATGACATCATAGGCTTGGAAGAAACCTAAAATTTATGGATTTGATTATTATTAATCATAATTTAATATTATTCACCAGTTTCATCACTTATTTCACAATTAAGCTTAAAATAAGATTACAGTGAGTGATAAGAAATGATCAATTTTAAGCTTAAACTTTTATCAGTAATAACTTTGGAGTTATACACGCTAAAGCTGTTCTTAGAGTGAATTCTGCTATCTTGGAATATTCTTTTTAAGCTGCAAAGAGAATTTAATTACATTATCAAAACTCTACTTTTGATGATTTTTCTTGTATCTCATTTTTTCTGTTGAAATTCAATATTTCAAACTTCAAACCCAAATTTCAAGGGGTTATATCTTTAATATTATGATAGATATTACAACATTCTTCACGTATGAACTATTATAATCTGAATATCTCCTTTTTTAAAGGTTTGGCCCACTTTCACATCAAAGTGGTCAACAGCTAGGGTAATTTTGTTCAACAAACCCTGACAAGTTGTAACCTTGTCTATATCTTGTCAAATAAAGCTCATACCCGTGTTCCTAAAGTAATTACATGGTGACTTTCTTTTTGGTTTAATTCTCTATCATGTATATTTAAAGAGATATTGGCTAAAACCCATGAATATATGCATTGACCAACAAAGTGCATATATTCAGCTTAATTCCTTAAGTATCTACTTTAAAGGATTTTCAAAAGGTTTTTTCATGTGTAGCCTTTCATGGGAAATCCAATGGTGCAATTTGTTTCACATTTTGTTCCATTGGCTTCGGAGTTATATAAGATTTCATGTCTTTTTTAGGGTATTATTACTTATTATGAAGGAATTATTGACTTTACAGATATGCCATAAAATGATATATGTGTATTTTACCATGGGGAATCTAATGGTGTAATCTATTATACATACTTACTAATTATTTTCTGAGTTAATTCAGAGGTTGTACCTATTTATGGCATTTTCACTGGTTTTAAGATAATTATTGTGAGTATAATTATTATGAAGTTCTTCTTGTGACCTTTTTGGATAAGTGTTCATATCTCAAAGGCTCACAATAAATGTCATTTATAATGCCATAAGTGTCATTTATAATGCCATAAATGCCATTGATAATGCAATAAATGCCATTTATAATGCCATAAATACCATTCATAATTCCATAAATACCATTGATAATGCCATAGGTGCCATTGATAATTCCATAAATGCCATTAATAATGCCAGAAATGCCATTACTAATTCCAGAAATGCCATTTATAATGCCATAAATTCCATTAATAATTCCATAAATGCGATTGATAATACCATAACTGCCATTGATAGTGCCATAAATGCCATTTAGAATGCACTAAATGGCATTTAGAATGCAATAAATGCCATTTAGAATGCCATAAATGCCATTGATAATCTCATAAATGCCATTGATAATCCCATAAATGCCATTGATGATCCCATAAATGCCCAAATTCCATTGAAAAGTCCATAAATCTGATGGATCATGCCATAAATGCCAGTGGTCATTGCATAAATGTGATTGATCATGCCATAAATGTAATTGATCATGCCATAAATGTGATTGAGTAATCTATCATACATACTTACTAATTATATTCTGAGTTAATTCAGATGTTGTACCTATTTATGCCATTTTCACTGGTTATAAGATAATTATTGTGAGTATAATTATTATGAGGTTCTTCTTGTGACCTTTTTGGATAATTGTTCATATCTCAAAGGCTCACAATAAATGTCATTTATAATGCCATAAGTGTCATTTATAATGCCATAAATGCCATTGATAATGCAATAAATGCCATTTATAATGCCATAAATACCATTTATAATTCTGTGAGCCTTTGAGATATGACCACATACCCAATAAGGTCACAAAAAAGACTCAGAATAATTATAACCTTAATAGAATTATATTAAAATTACTTAGAATAAATATACATTAAGAATAATTACTTAAATATACAAAAAATACCATAAATTGGTATAAAAATTGGTTTAACTTAAAAGCCAATGAATCAACATGTAAAATAAATTATACCATTGGATTCCCCATGGAAAAATACACATATACCACTTTTATGGCATATCTGTAAAGTCAATATTTAAGGAATTATAAGGTATAATACCTTATAAAAACCATAAAAACTTATTTATCTCAAGAACTAATGAAACAACATGTGAAATAAATTGTACCAGTGGATTCCCCATGAAAGTCCACACATAAAACAATTAATAAGGTAATTTTCAATGTTAATACTTAAGGAATTATCCTGAATATATGCACTTTTTTGGTCAACACATATATTCAAGGATCATAGCTAATATCTTCTAAACTATACATGATAGAATGATGAACCAAAAATAAAGTTACCACGTAATTACTGTAAGAACACAGATATGAACTTTATTTTACTAATTATAAACAAGGTTAAAACCTATGATGAATTATTGATAAAAATCAACAGAGCTGTTGACCACTTTGTTGTGAAAGTGTTCCAAACTTAAAAAAAAGTATACAGTTGGATTCTCCTAGTTCATTCGTGAAGAATGATGTAATTTTTATTATTAAATTCAGGGTATAACCCCCTGAAATCAAGGTTTGAAGTTTAAAATATTGAATTTCGACAGAAAAGATGAGTTACCAGAAAAATCATCAAAAATAGAGTTTTGATGATGTAATGGAGCGCTCTTGGCAGAATAATAAGGGTATGCCAGGCTATCAGAATTCACTCTCTGAATTGCTGTAGCGTGTAAATCCTAAACGTTATTGAGGATCAAAGTTTGAGCTTAATTTGAGCAGTTATGATCACATACTGTAACCTTAATTTAAGTTTAACAGTCTTAAGAGTGATAAAATTGGTGAATAATATTAGTTTATGATTAAAACTAATAAAATACACGAAATTTGGGGTTCTGCCAAGCCTCTGATGTCATCAAACTTAGAGTTATAGTGATAACTCTAAATAATGGTGTAATAATGATGTAATAGGGTTTGATCATGATGTGATCACCCTCAAACCTTAAAATATTGATCAATTCCAGTGGATATGATCAGTAAACGTCTACTAGAAGCCTGTTGGACTCTAGGAGGGAGGTATTTACTATAAATAGAGCTCTTTTTACTCTATTTACCCCTCAGACGCATCAAAAACATTAAATCAATTAAATAAAAGGTAATTTCTTTATTCTTTATATATAAAACTCTTATATTATTAAATACCAAAGATCATCTTAATATTAATCACTATTTTTACGTGATTAAATCAATTCTTTAATTGTTTTTGTTATAAATCTCTCTATAAACTCATTTCGACGCAAAATCAAGAAATTTAGTAATTTTCTTTATTTTTTATTGTAAATACAATTTGAAAAAGTTGTATTATATTCTTTTGGCGTAAAATAACTCAAAATTATTATTTTAAGTGTTAAAAGTAGGTTATTTCATCTTATTATAATAATTTCTCTCTTATTATTACTCTTAATAATTATTAATTAATATAAATAGTATTTATATTAATACATAACTTTAATATTAGTAATATTATTGTTATTAATTGTTTTTTATTTATAAAAAACAGTTTTTTACGCCTTTATTATTTGTTGGTAACAATAATAAAGAGCTTTATAATATATTAATTATTTTATATTAATATATTATTTATAATATTATAATTTCATATAATATTAATTATATTATTATATTTATTTAATAATATAATATTTTTACGCCATAATAATAATATTTCTTTATTATTATTATTATTTTAATCTTATTTATTTTAATTATAAGGACATTCAGAGTACAATAAGTAATAAATTAGTAATTTTTACTTATTGTTTCATAGTCAAACCTTACAAATTCCATAAATACCATTGATAATGCCATAGGTGCCATTGATAATTCCTTAAATGCCATTAATAATGCCAGAAATGCCATTAATAATTCCAGAGGTGCCATATATAACGCCATAAATTCCATTAATAATGCCATAAATTCCACTAATAATGCCATAAATGCAATTGATAATACCATAACTGCCATTGATAGTGCCATAAATGCCATTTAGAATGCACTAAATGGCATTTAGAATGCAATGAATTCCATTTAGAATGCCATAAATGCCATTGATAATCCCATAAATGCTATTGATGATCCCATAAATGCCCAAATTCCATTGAAAAGTCCATAAATCTGATGGATCATGCCATAAATGCCAGTGGTCATGCCATAAATGTGATTGATCATGCCATAAATGTAATTGATCATGCCATAAATGTGAGTGAGTAATCTATTATACATACTTACTAATTATATTCTGAGTTAATTCAGAGGTTGTACCTATTTATGGCATTTTCACTGGTTATAAGCTAATTATTGTGAGTATAATTATTATGAGGTTCTTCTTGTAACCTTTTTGGATAAGTGTTCATATCTCAAAGGCTCACAATAAATGTCATTTATAATGCCATAAGTGTCATTTATAATGCCATAAATGCCATTGATAATGCAATAAATGCCATTTATAATGCCATAAATACCATTTATAATTCCATAAATACCATTGATAATGCCATAGGTGCCATTGATAATTCCATAAATGCCATTAATAATGCCAGAAATGCCATTAATAATTCCAGAGGTGCCATTTATAATGCCATAAATTCCATTAATAACGCCATAAATTCCATTAATAATGCCATAAATGCGATTGATAATACCATAACTGCCATTGATAGTGCCATAAATGCCATTTAGAATGCACTAAATGCCATTTAGAATGAAAGAAATGCCATTTAGAATGCCATAAATGCCATTGATAATCCCATAAATGCCATTGATAATCCCATAAATGCCCAAATTCCATTGAAAAGTCCACAAATCTGATGGATCATGCCATAAATGCCAGTGGTCATGCCATTAATGTGATTGATCATGCCATAAATGTGATTTAGTAATCTATTATACATACTTACTAATTATATTCTGAGTTAATTCAGAGGTTGTACCTATTTATGCCATTTTCACTGGTTTTAAGATAATTATTGTGAGTATAATTATTATGAGGTTCTTCTTGTGACCTTTTTGGATAAGTGTTCATATCTCAAAGGCTCACAGTAAATTTCATTTATAATGCCATAAGTGTCATTTATAATGCCATAAATGCCATTGATGATGCAATAAATGCCATTTTTAATGCCATAAATACCATTTATAATTCCATAAATACCGTTGATAATGCCATAGGTGCGATTGATAATTCCATAAATGCCATTAATAATGCCAGAAATGCCATTAATAATTCCAGAGGTGCCATTTATAATGCCATAAATTCCATTAATAACGCCATAAATTCCATTAATAATGCCATAAATGCGATTGATAATACCATAACTGCCATTGATAGTGCCATAAATGCCATTTAGAATGAAAGAAATGCCATTTAGAATGCCATAAATGCCATTGATAATCCCATAAATGCCATTGATAATCCCATAAATGCCATTGATAATCCCATAAATGCCCAAATTCCATTGAAAAGTCCACAAATCTGATGGATCATGCCATAAATGCCAGTGGTCATGCCATTAATGTGATTGATCATGCCATAAAAGTGATTTAGTAATCTATTATACATACTTACTAATTATATTCTGAGTTAATTCAGAGGTTGTACCTATTTATGCCATTTTCACTGGTTTTAAGATAATTATTGTGAGTATAATTATTATGAGGTTCTTCTTGTGACCTTTTTGGATAAGTGTTCATATCTCAAAGGCTCACAATAAATTTCATTTATAATGCCATAAGTGTCATTTATAATGCCATAAATGCCATTGATGATGCAATAAATGCCATTTTTAATGCCATAAATACCATTTATAATTACATAAATACCGTTGATAATGCCATAGGTGCAATTGATAATTACATAAATGCCATTAATAATGCCAGAAATGCCATTAATAATTACAGAAATGCCATTTATAACGCCATAAATTCCATTAATAATGCCATAAATTCCATTAATAATGCCATAAATGCGATTGATAATACCATAACTGCCATTGATAGTGCCATAAATGCCATTTAGAATGCACTAAATGACATTTAGAATGAAATATATGCCATTTAGAATGCCATAAATGCCATTGATAATCCCATAAAAGCCATTGATAATCCCATAAATGCCATTGATGATCCCATAAATGCCCAAATTCCATTGAAAAGTCCATAAATCTGATGGATCATGCCATAAATGCCAGTGGTCATGCCATAAATGTTATTGATCATGCCATAAATGTGATTGATCATGCGATAAATGTGATTTAGTAATCTATTATACATACTTACTAATTATATTCTGAGTTAATTCAGAGGTTGTACCTATTTATGGCATTTTCACTGGTTTTAAGATAATCATTGTGAGTATAATTATTATGAGGTTCTTCTTGTGACCTTTTTGGATAAGTGTTCATATCTCAAAGGCTCACAATAAATGTCATTTATAATGCCATAAGTGTCATTTATAATGCCATAAATGCCATTTATAATGCCATAAATGCCATTTATAATGCCATAGATATCATTTATAATTCCATAAACACCATTGATAATGCCATAGGTGCCATTGATAATTCCATAAATGCCATTAATAATGCCAGAAATGCCATTCATAATTCCAGAAATGCCATTAATAATGCCATAAATTCCATTAATAATTCCATAAATTCCATTAATAATGCCACAAATGCCATTAATAATGCCATAAATGCGATTGATAAAACCATAACTGCCATTGATAGTGCCATAAATGCCATTTATAATGTCATAGATGCAATTGAAAATGCCATAAATGCCATCAACATGCTATTTATTACATGTTTTTGTCATCTTGCTTAGGTGCTTGGACCAGCAGCATTTTTTGAAGATTTTCCTTTTCTTTTAAAAAAAATATTAATTTATAACTAATTGAACTTCCTCCATTAAGTTTTTTTTTCCAAAAGAAATAAACATTTGAAATTCAAACTTGATATATATATCTATTTGCTAATAAATCAATTAAATTTAGAGAAGAAAACTCTTCCTTTGATCTTTTTTTCATTTCTTTTCTTAAAGGGTTGGATAAATTTTAAATTATTTATCTCTGCTTTATCTTTCTGCGTTTTTTTGCTTTGAGAGGTTATAGATAACAGCTGCCAATTTAAAATATATCTGTAAAAAATTAAATAATATGAAAAATGAATTAAATAAATTTCATGAATTTTAATTTTTTTGTTGTATGTATACATTTATATTAAATCATTTTTCCTTTTGAAAATTTTAAATTGGATAAATCATTGAGTGTTTTTCTTTTTTATATTTTTACATTTCATTTTTAAAAAATTAACCATTTATAATTTGTAAGATGTGTCTATTAAACTGTTTATGATATTACTATTAATAAACAGTGCTAGGACTGTTCTTATTAAATATAACAATAAAAATTATTATAACCACAATTAAATAGATAATTAATTAATTATTTCTTTCACTTGTTATACACTACTAGTGATTAAAACAGTAATCAGTAATTATCTATTTGAATCAATTACAAGAAGTATTTAGTAATAAAATTTCTTTATTAAAATGAAATTATTTTAATTGATAATTATCCTTTTCAAGAATAATTATAAATTTAATTCTTGAAGAAAAAAATTAATAGAGAAAAACTATAAGAATCAAGATAAATCACTCACTAATACTTCAAAGAACCTATTAAAGATAATAGCAGAGAAATTTGATGGATAATTGAGAATTTAATGGATCAAAATGAATTTATAAAACTATTAAAACAATATATAGCTGATTTCTATGATTTCTGGTCTTTCTGATTGATTCTGAAATATTAAAAAACTTAAGAAAATATTTTAACTAATACTTACTTGTTGGTCATAAGGGTATAATTGAATAATGTGATGATTTGGAAAAAACAGCAAGAAGAGGCCTCTTTTAGGTCAAAAATAGCTGACAGAGGCATTCCATGGAGCACACTTAAAGACCAGTGAGTGATAAAACAATAAACCTCTTGGGATTATTGATTGAATCATCTGTTTTCACGTAAGATTATCATAATTACTTAATTGAAGCTTTTACATACTACCAATACAAATATGGTTAAGAATAAAAGGAGTAACAACTGCAAATCTTCTGTTATTTCAAAATCAACATTAATTTCTCAAAGTTTTCAAAGTTATTGGAAATTTAATCCCAGAGTGTATTCTCTGTAAAAACTTGAAGATTCAGTGTTTCATGTGGAATCATCAAAAATGGACTGTAGGTAAAACGTTTAATTTTACCTATAAAGGAATAATTATTCTTTGTTTTTATATGAACTATACTGCTCTCAATTGGTCCTTAAAGATTCAGAAATATTCATTAAGAATTGTATTCTTATAGAATTTTTGAAGTTTTTACCTCATTTCTACATATAATTGTAAATAATACTATATCACTGGTTGTTGTGAGGTAAATCAATGGATACTAGTCCAAAAAGGGTTTTAATTACTCTTTGGTAGTTTATCCATGGAAATTAATTAAGAATTGACATAATTACAGGAGTCTAAGTTGCTCTTTACCTCCTTGGCACATCTTTGACTTGGTAACCGGGTTCCCAAAAGGTTTTAGTATACTAATTGGGCCAAGATCAGCCATGGATCCAAGCTTTAAAGCTGTTCACGCCTCAAAGGCCTCAGAGGGTGGGTACCCTGGCTCTCTTTGATGTCTTTTGTCACCTTTGACTATTTCTTACATCAAAATAATAATTCAGGCTTCAAGACTGATATCCACTATGGGTGTATCAAAGGTGTATGTAATAATACAATAATATTAAGTGCCACAAACATGCGTAACACTATTCTTAGTGTATATGTAGCATCAGATTTCTCACATTCCCATGATGTTGGCTTGAAATTGAGAAAAACAAGAAATTTCACAATTCTTTTATGTGGTATTGATGATTTTGTATTGAAGTATTTTCCATATTACCACCTCAAAGAGTTCATTTAAGCTTATTCAATCTGTGGAGCTACCCTAGGTGAAATTATGTGTAGAATCCAAATCTGGCCTTAAAACCATGGACTTATGTACTCAATGAAAAGTTTTTCATCTTTTCTGAAATCAAAAATGATGAATTTTGAATATATGCATGACTTATGGCTTATGCATAGTTCAGAATTTATTTTAACAAAAAATGTGGCCCATTTGGGTATGTAAAATATACCTCAAGGCTCACATAATTTGATGTTTGTTTATTCTGTATTTCAATAACACAGTTGGAAAGTTTTGCAACCAGTGATTTCACAATCATTTACCAACCATAGCTTTGTAAGGTGTGGATATGAAGCTTTGATTAAAAATTGGATACTCTTCCTGTCCTGAAAATATGTATAAGGTGAACTTTAATGAAGAATAGTGAATATTGAGAGTTTTCAAAAGAAAAAAATCCAAATTTATTGTTCTTCAATGTGTTAGTATAAAACAATAATATTAGAAAGATTTATTCCTTTAACAAGATTAAAAATTTATGCAAAACTACTTCACAAGGGATGTATAAGGTGACAAAATAAATTTCTTCACGAGAAATTTCAATTGCAATTAATTGAGAAACAAACTTCAGGGAATTAATATAAGAGAAATGTCTTCAAAAAGAATATTGAGTGATTCAAGGGTAAAATTGATTATAGGACTCACAATCAATGATTATAATGATTTTTCATGTGGTTACAGGATTTTAAGTGATTAAACAAGAATTTTGGAATATTTTACTGATTGTTTCAACAGCTTTTAAATTAATCACAAAAGGAAAAGATTCTAACATGAAGAGAAAAGTGGGGCAAAGACAAAATTGTTTTATAGCCACCAATTTTCTTACTCCACAAGTAATATTTACTCCCATAAGTGTTGAGAAACACCATTAAAACAGAAAATCTAATTATGGAATAATTGAACCTTGGTTTAGACCAAAAGAGGTCTGTTTTTAGCCATTTTCTGCTACTTTCAGCCATTTTAGTCCCTTAAATCAGTGTTTGATATAGTCATACCTAGTTTCAATCCTTAAAAACACATCAGGATTTGTGTAAGAGATGTAAAAACCAGCTAAAACTGTATTTGAGTAAGACATTTCTAGCTGCAGGCTAGTTTTACCCTCTTGGAAGCAGTTAAAACTGCCCTTGTAGGTATCAAAATCTCATCATCAATTTAGTTACTGACCCTGTGATTGAATTCCAGGAAAAAAGTGCTGAACTTTTGTGTGAATTTTGAAATCTTATTCCTGTCAGCTAAGAATTTGGGGGAGTCTGGCACCCTTGGAGCCAAGATTCCTTTCCCCCCAAAATTGATTGTTCAAATTCATCTTTTCTTTAATTACTCATCATGTATCATACTAGAAATTTACATATGTAAATTTTTTGAAACATTAATCCACACAACTGTAATATTTGATACCTCATATGTAGATTAAAGTCCAGTTATGTAATACAAACACACATTTTGCCATTTCAATTGAAAACACTTCAGTTCCCCATAGCTTCTAAACTACACACCACACCTCAATTTTAACACAAAAATTGATGGTCAACAACACAGGTTGTGTTAATTAAGTTAAGGTTATAAGAATTTCCAGATATTAATACAGAAAATACTAAAAACTTAATTCAAGCTTATTTAGAGTTGAGTTACCACATTTTAACCCAGAGTTGACCCCACCTTGTTATTTATGAGGAATCCAATGGTGAAAAAATTTCATAAGTTCATTTATTTTAAAAAAATTTATAATAATTTTTATTTAAATTTTTTCCAAGAATATTTTAATTTTAGTATTTTTGTTGAAAATTCATTTTTACTTAATTTTTTCAACCAAATGTGTATTTCAACTATTTCAAATTTCAATGTAATCTTCTTATGATATTATAACAATTTTTTTGAATTTTTTATATAAATTTTATATTTATATTTTAATTTTTTTTGTATAATGTAAATAAATTTATTTTTTTATAATTATGAAAGAATTTTGTTATTTGTGGTCTTTTAGGTATATAGAAATAGCTCTAAGGCTCACAATTTTTACAGAAAACCCTTATATCATCATTTTGATACTTTTTCTGCATGTAACACTCATAGTACTAGTTCTTAATAGCTCCTACATAAAATAAACAATCACTCAAATTTATGTGATCCAAAACTACAGTCATGATGGTCACATAACTGCAAATTTATTGTTTATACAATTATTTATTTTGCTTGATAATATAATGAGTGGTATATCCCAAAGCCTAAAATAAGTGGAAATAATTCTTTTTGAAAATTTTAATTTGTAGTTCAAACTGGACTTAATATTTAGACTAATGGTAATTCTTGAACACTTCAAGCAAATATATAAAAATATATTAATATAAATTCTAAAAGTATTAAATTCTCTTCAGGATTAAAACTTGAATTTACAGAATGGGAAGTATTCTCGAAAACATCTTAGGAAGTTAAATGTGAAAATAAGAGTGATAGAATAGCTTCTTCCAAATCATAAAATAATTGAAAAAAAATATCCATGGTAGATAAAGTTTTGGTTGTCTTTCACATTTGGTTCTTACTGAGGAAGGCTTCTTTTAGAGCCAAAATATCTCATGTAAAAATAGCTAAAATTTATGGATACCAAAGGCTTGTAGAATTCAAAATAAAAATCAAAAATATGAAGTAGGAGTTTCTTATTATAGGCAGAAATTTATTAATTAAATATTAAATTCACTATTAGTGCTCAATAATATCGAAAGGGCGGTTTTCTTTTTGTCGTTTCAAAGGTAACTATTTGCATCAATACTAATACTACTGAGGATAAATACAAGGTATATCCATACCTATCATGTTAACTAGTGGATGTTTCAAACAATTGATTCAATTTATTAAATAAACCAAAGCACTCAAATGATGCATATTCATATTGATATTAGGATTCGAAGCATAGTATATAACCGGTTAATATGATAGAATGGTCGCAAGATCTTTAGGAAGTGGCTCAAAGATTTATACAATTCAAGAATGGTTAACTAAAAAAACCTGAAAAAAATAAAATTTGAAATGAATTTATGGTAAAAATGAAAAGTTTCGTTTTAAGAAACGTTCCAGTAATATGAAAAATCTGAGATGAAAACCAGAAAAAGCTACGTTTTAACATGAGAAGAGGCACAAACTTTTGAGGATTTATTGATAAGAGCCATAAAGCAATAACAGGTATTCGATGGTATGAAGATTTTGCGAAAGAGTTAAGCCTTGAATAGGTTCAATATATTGTCAAACCGCAGAACTTGATTAATTAATCCAGTGACTTCACTAGAGGTGGATATGTAAGGATTCTGATATAATTAGGAATTCAAATGTATTAAAAAATCTTGAAATAAGTATCATTGATTTAATTCTCATCATTTATTATTCCTGATATTCAATTCTGAAATACCAGCTACAAGCTTCTAATTATATCCCTGTATAGAACTTTAGATTTTAAGTATGATCCCGCTCAATAAAAAAAAGGGAAAATGTTATATATTTAAAAGATTCAAGCTATAATATCTTAAAAAGCTTGAATATTTGAGTATATGTGTTTAAAAACACTTATTAGCTATTTATTATCTAGCACTTGATATTAGTTTTTATTTGAAAACGTAGATCGGGAATTCAATTAAAGTCTACAGAAGAGCATAAGTGTGTCTTTCATAGTCTTACAAAGAGATCCTATATCAGCAAAAGTATTCTTCGTTTACAAAGGGATTAAGAATATAAAATATTTAGATACTTTTAGTACAAAAGATAGTAAAATATATCAATTCAAACTCTGAGTTTTCTTTCAATTCTTCCTTAAGCAAATTTTGATCAGGCCTGGTATTACCAAGTTTAATTCAATTTATTTCACCAGATAAGTGATATTCCTAGTGGTCATTTTTGCGTAGATAAACATAATAAATTTAAGAACTAAAGGTAAAAAGGAGCCTGGCAGGGAATCGAACCCCGGACCTCAACCTTATTTGAGCAGCGCCCAAAGGAAGAATCATACCACTAGACCACCAGGCTTAGTATCAGTTGACCAAAAATCTCTTCCAATAAGCTATTATACCATCTTATTTTCAAGGAATATAAGAATGAAAAATGAGGCAAAGATGGGCCTGGCTGGGAATCGAACCCAGGACCTCATACTATTGGCACCAAGTCCCAAGTATGAATCATACCACTAGACTACCAGACCTTGAACTATGGTCCCCTTTTTAGAAATAAGATGAAAGCTTCCGTAAACTTATTTTCTCTCAGGAATATGATTAAGAATATTGATTTATTCCATTGATTCTAATTATAATCTAATTTATGAAGAGCTTAAATATTTCATGATATTTCTATGGTTTGCTTGGATATTGTCAAGAACTGCAAGAGAAGAAGTTCAAATCATAAAATATCAGTCTATTTTTTATCTAACTACCATTTGAATAGTTTATCTAAGCTAATATGACCATCTATAAGTATGCACTTATTATTAGCTTGAAGGACTCATTATTGGAATCATTTGGAAAATCTTTCAACATTAAACAAATAAAGGTATACTTGTGTGCAGAGAGAATAAAAAACATTTATATTATGGATAAAGGAGCTTTCTCTTATTAATAATATTATAAATTATTTTAATAGATTCATTGATCAGAGAAGTTTAACTTTTATCGATTATATATTGATTGTATATCTCGGAGTGTTATAACTTGAATATTTTTCTAAAATAATGCTTTGATTCTGAAGCTGACTTCAACTTTCATAATTTGATATCTGTGGATTTAATATTAAAAAAAAGACAAATCTTGATACGTCTAATCTTGATAGTAAACTATATCCATCATTATTTCATAAATAGTTTTATATTTAGAGACGTAAGCTACATACTACGGAAATCAAGTTGTGAATTCGCACGAGATCTCTCTTTATTAGTACATTAAAGGAGTTTTTAGGTTGATAAATTCCTTTATTTATAGAACTAGAAAGATTTAGGGGAATGTCTGCGCTATTATCAAGGTATTATCATAATTTATACAAATATATTATCACTTAATTTTAAAACTTTGAAATTTAGCTCTATAAGTTTAAATAGAAGATCTCAGATATTCTTAGAAGAAAATTTCCCCCTTCAATATTTAAATTAGAATTTTTCTTCAATTTTCTCAATTATTTTATAGAGCTTGGATATATCCTCTGAGGAAGAAAGTACTTGAGAGTTAATTGTCTTACAGCTGACTTCAAAATAAGGAAAATTATATTGATTCAGAGCCTTTACGAGATATCTTTCCGATATGACCAAAATTGATTAAAAAGATTTCCTTTTCTCAGTTTGTTATTTTCTGATATAACTATCAAAACAGATAAACTATTCTATTCATTAGCTAATATGAAGAAGGAAGTATTGTAATTTTGAATTAAATGGAGCTCTGAGATATACTAGACAAGGAATAAATGGATTATTGTCTCTCCAAAGCGCAATCGGAAGATAAATTGTAGTTTAATTGTGAGAATACTTTATAAGTTTCTTTATTTAATATTCAAAGAAATATCCCCCTCCAGACAAGAATAATAAAAATATTTCACTGGATAATCAATTTGATATCTCAGTAGTATATACTCATTATTAACAATCTTCATATTTTCTCATTAGATATTTGAGAGGATTATATTTTCTTCATCCTCAGTTTTGGAATATCAATTTTAAAAACCTTGAGGTATGATCCCTTGAGGGGTTACCTGAGGGGTAGTAAGTTTTTTTATTCCTGAAGTATATGCTTTATGGGTTTGGTTAAATTATTTACTATTAGTTGAGGAATTCATTTGAGGAAATTACTTTTTGATAAGGAGTATACAGTTTGAATGAATTTCTCTGTTTTAAGAAATGCTTAAGATGGGTACCAAAAATATACATAGAGGACAACTTGAATTCTAAAAAATGTGTTCAAGTATCATACTAGGTCATGAAATTACAATATAAAATTACTATTATTGGGAGGAACGTATTACTTCATGGAGATTTCAGAAGAAATTGGGTCTAAAAGGAATTCTGGAACACTCTTGAATATGATTCAATATATCTAAAAACTTATTTCAGTATTGATAGAATCTAAAAAATATAAATTAATGAAATTCTTTGATATTTGCTAACAAGAGTTGCCATAAAGAAAAATTTTCAAATTTGTTTCAGAAGCACAGATTTTAGTACAGAAAATCACTTGGAAGTAATTCCCCTTAAATTTGCCACAATAGGTATCCAAGTAACAAAACCCATCTATATTCCTGCACAAGTATTCATTGAGCTGACCACAGAACTTGTTTCATTATTTTTATTACTCTTTATTTGTCAAAGAGTTTTTTGGTAAAATATTTTTGTCATTGAGAATATCCAACATTGTTTCAAATACCACATCTTAAGATAAAAGGTTTGAAAATTGACAAAAATGAGTTATCTTATACTATTTAATAGTAAAAGCCGATTAAAATATTTAAAGATACTATTTAATAATAAAAGCCGATTAAAATATTTAAAGAATGTGATAAGGTTCTTCTAAATATGGCCTATTGAGAAATAAGATTCTCAAGAAATGAGACGTGCTCAGATTCCTAGAAATAAAGAGACCTTTCAGCGCACAATTCAGCTATGACTATATAGATATATGAGCTATAAGGGTCTCACTTAAGATCTTGAGTGTAAATATTCCTTTGAAAATTCAAATTACAGAGGTCACCAAATTAAAAAAGGAAAGGGAAATACTTTTTGAGAATCTTTAATATTTAATCATTTTATTGTAGGTGTGATTTCATTTATATAAATTGCAAAGCTCAATTGTGGAATTTTATAGTTTTTCTATAAACACTTTATAATACCAATGAAAGTCAAGAGTAAAATGACTTTCCTCTGTAAAAGATACAATAATATCACTTATTATAACTACAACTTGATATAATTATGAGAAATAATTATAAAAAAGAAGAAGGATTAATTATTATTAAATAAATCAATGATAATAAATGATAATTACTGTATAATTATTATAGTTACTGACAGTTTTAATAATAAGAAATATAAAAGCTCTTAATGAGATAAGCATATGCATAATATGATTATATTTAACCACTTATAGATAATGTGAATATCATTTAGAAAAGAATTTATCACACACACTGTGCAAAGATAGATCTTATAGCTAATTTATATATAAAAATCAAATACTATATTAGAAATATAAAAGTTCAGAGAAAAAATTACCTTTCATATTTATCTAAGTAAGTGGGAAAAACAAAAAAATTTATAGTATGAAATAATGTTTATAAGTCAAAAACATTCCCAAAAAGAAAATTTTAAAGACATGAAAAAGCTTTTTATTATAGGATATAGTTCAAAGGGTTTTTGAGAAAATTTGTGGCCATAGAAGAGATTTCAAGAGAGAGATTTTATATTGTAAAATCAAATCTTAATTTCCTACAGTAGAATTGAAATTAAAATTGAATTTTTGATAACAAATGAAGTTAAATACAGCACATTACATGCTTATTTAATTGTAAATTTTATGTACACACTTTAATTTACAGTGAAGGTGTACATATAATTAAAAAGAAATAATTAAGCTGAAAATATTTCTGTAAATATTATTTATTTTGTTTTTATACTATGTTTGAAGATAAGGGGAAAATAGTACATTTGCATGAGAATTTACAGAACTTTAATTTACTTTTTTTTACCTTTTGAAAAACAGAACCCATGTAGAAAATAAAATACAGTTAAGTAGGGTAAATTCATGGTAAATTTGTATTGAATAAAATTGTTTAAAATTCAATTTTAAGCTGAAGGTTATGTTATTATTCTTTGAATTCATCAGATCTTCAATAAATAGAAAAAAGAACATTATTATTATTATGGTAACTGTGTTATGATGTTTTTGAACTAATTTCAAAATTAAGCAAACTTATTTAAAGTTTATTTTATTGTGATTTATATGATGATGATCTTAAGAATTCAAAAAAAACTTTCTATATTTTTAGAAATTGAATTTTGATAATAATTCAAGATTATCAAAACACTTGGATTAATTAATGAGTTTTTTTAAGAATACTGATAGTAAATATTTCATTAAAATTTGAAAAAAAAATATTACTTTCTAAAAAAATAAATAAAACATGAGATAGCAGCAAAAATCTTAAATATTGTGTTTGAAAAAGTTGAAAAAAATTAAGTAGACAATGAAATGGTTCAATGGATAAATTATTTGTTTTTTATTTGTTTATTTAAAACTATAATTATTTAAAACAAATTTGTATTTTTTGATTCTTTTTATGCGTTTTTGACTAAAAAAACGTGAGATGTATATAAATTAGAAGCTTTAATAAGCCATATACATACATATGTTTGAGGATAACATTTTCCATGGCCCAGGAGAGTACCCAGATGAACTCCTATTTTCAAACTATATAAACATTATTTCACCAAATATGTAAAAAAACCTTTATAACCTCATACTTCAGTATAATAAATCTAAAAACCAATATATGCAAGAATTCAACAAAATATGTAAAAGATATTCTGATAATTATAATAATAAAAAGGGATGATAGATTATTTCAATAAAAATAACAACCATAGAGCTTTCAAATGGGAACAAAGTAATCTAAGAAGTATTTTTACTTTTAAAATTTTAAAAAAACTAACTCAACACCCCTAAGGTGACAATTAAGGCATTAAACTACATGATAAGTGTCTTCTTTTATTTAGAGGGTACACACATATCTCAACAGTTTAGAAATCACCTTTTGCACTTCAGCAAGTGATAAAATGGGTATTACTGGATCATTACGCCCATTTGTATCTAATTTCTGAATTAACAAGCTGTCTTCATTTAATATTTTCAGCTGTTAAAGTTCAGTTGAACTAATTTTAACTCAATGGTTTTCATATTTCTAGGATCAAAATATTTTTATGGATAGTTTTTAGGCCCAAACATTGAAGACAAATTGATGGGTCTTCTTTCAATTAGGTCTAAGAATTCATAAATCCGGAATAATCTTGTCTTTGATTAAGTTTTGGAATTATATTTTTATGGTCCAAGAGGTTTCTTAGTTTTTCTTTCCCAATGGAATTTCAAGGTATGAAGCATAAGTTCATGGAAATTAGATTTTGAAAAGTCATAGACATGGATTTTAGAAAAATCCCAATTTGAATGAACAAATAAAAAAGGAGATTAATAGTCTATTATTTTTCATTTTTAATTCTTTTCCTACATGTTTTCCAAGGATTATTTTTAGAATGGAGAGTTCTTTTAAAGAAAATCCTCTAATAAAATTTCCAAAAAAATTTTGATTGATTTTTCATTGGTTTTTTTCAATTTGTTTTGTTAATTCATATCATCAGATGGGAGATGAAAATAAATGGGTTTAGAAAATTAGTAAATTAAATTATATTTCTGACACAACCATGGGAAATAAACCCAGTGATGGATTTATGGCAATTCCCTTCCATAACCATTTTTTGTCAATTCACCACGCACACTTCCTATGGCCATATCCTAGTAATTGGCCCTCCTGCACTATATCATCTTGAAGGGCCCCAAGGAAATCTTCCCATCATTTCATGGGCTTCTAGCCACCTTTACAAAAACCTTTTCACATGAGATTTACAACCCCTAAAGACCCATTTGGCCAAAATCCAATGGCGCCAAGGGCGGGAAGGCCATTTCCCATGGTCCCAAACCACATTTTGGCCACCAAGTACTCAACGGCCGTAGAAACCATCAACCCTTAAAGTGGCCACAAACTACCATGGACACCACAAGATCCAGAATTGGCCCCACAAAGTCATTAGAGGGGCATCAATCTTGAATTTGGCCAACTTCTCTCAATTACCAAATGACTTTTACAAACCTTCTGTATGTCAAAAATACCATATATGGTGCTATAAACCATTGTGAAACATTTTCCCTCAAAAATCCAATGGTGAAAATTTCAAGACCAATATATTTCCTCTGAAAAAAGAATTCACCAACCTGCAAGACATCTTTAAAGGAAGGATTCAGGTATTTGAAGCTATAATCTATGTGCACAATACCTATGCTTCAAAAAGGCTATTCGAGGACATCAATAACAATTACCATTCTGGAGTTGCTATTTTCAAGTATGAAGTGCTTCCCTAACAGAATAATGGGAAGGAATTCTCAAGGGATAGTCAAGAGGAAGTTATTCAAGTCAGATTGAAGGTGACAAGGCTCCATGACCTCCCTGGACAACTGTGTTCATACATACAGGCTCAATTCAGGAAATATGTATGGCATTGACCCTTTTTGGTGCATGAAATTCAATAAACACAGTTCATTTCCCAATATGGCCAAGGTATATCTCCCAAGATACAGGGTAATTTGCAACCAGCAAGGACCAATCTGTTTCTTCCTCACATATACTGGCCACCTTTCCCCAGTTAATTAATCTCCTGGATTGCTTTTTATCTTCATTTTCTTCTCATATTGATAGTGAATACTGATATTATTAAGTAAGTCATTCTTACCTCTTTTATCGCCTCTCAGTGGATATTAGTGGTCATATTGTTTAAAAATTACATTTTTCTTTCTTTAAGATTAAAGCAGGGATAAAAAGGTAATTGGTTGGCTCTTTGGCCATTTGATTTATTTCTTCTTGCATATCAGCTTGTAGTTGAATTATCCTTGTTAAAGAAATATACTCTTTTATATTTCATTGATTCTTTGGAGTCTACCAAGTGAGTTCCTTTATTAGTGAGGGCCAGACCACTCTTGTTTTTAACAAGAGCCCCTATTAAATTAGGTTTATTAATTAATAATTGATCCATCATTTAAGACCCTGTTATTATTCTTAATAAATTTACTTCAATAATATGAATTTTCACTCATTTGTTTCCTCTGGAAAATTGATTTTACCTTGCCAAATTGATTCAAATAATTATAAAATTTTCTTTTTATCTGAAAATTTCTGGCTGACCATTATTTAGTAATTTCTTTCCATTAAGCTGAACTTTCAGGTTAAATTTTGATTTTGATTCTCTAACTTGATCACAAAACTTATTTCATACACAATCTTCATTCATCAAGGTTGATATTGGATTTTTTTTTCAAGAATTTTTGTTGACAGCAAGATTTTAATTAATTGAATTTTGAATTATTTCTTTGAAATAAAAATAAATTTGAACTAAATAAATCAATCCAACTCAATACTTTATTGATTAATTTTGTTTATTGACGGATTTACCTCAAGAATTCATTGGTTTGATTTATACTTACTAAATAAAGCATTGCATTTTCACTTTGCCTCAAGATATTGACTTTGATTTGACTTCAATATTTTCATATTGGATTTGACTAAGCCTTCTATATCTCAAATATTGATTTTATTCTGAAATCATTCCCATCCGAAATTGACAAAATTCAAGAAAGGAATAATCTCAGGCCAGAAATTGGGCTGCTCTCACTCCAACACCAACAGAGCCTTTTTATGGCACCCCAGAGGTTCTTCAACTGGCGGCCCATTCGGAAAGAGGACCAATTATGGAAGTAAAATTACCGTCCAGGAGAGAATAGGGCCCAAAAGATCAAGATACTTCTCAGGAGTTTCTGTCAATTTTGGTGGACTGTCAAAGAGATCTTTCAAAGGCCTTGTGGAGGATTTTGAAGATAAAGCGAAAGATTCTGATGGTACTGAAGCTGTCCCTGATCCTGTGGGGCCATCTGCAGATACTGGAGGGCCACATCTAGCCCAATTTAAACAGCCTCTCTGTCATAATTATGACCCATATCTATTGGCCATAATGAAAAAGAAGACTCAAATAATCTCCAATCTTGCAGGAGCTTTGGATTCTTAAGCTTCAAGATCACCAGACTTAAACACACCATCTATGAAGAAACCAGACCACTTTGATGGGACTCAGCCCTTCAAAGTCCAAGGCTTTATTCAGTCTTTCCAGTTTATTTTCAATAAATACAAGGAAAATTTCTCCGAAAACAACAAGAAAGTCCTCTGTGCCACTTAATTTATGATTTGAATGGCTGAAAAATTTATTGGGACTCATCTTTTTCAATCTAACCAATAAAGACCCAAAATACCTCCTGAATAATTGGGAATTATTCTAATCCCAACTCTTCACTTTATTTGGGGATCCAGATTTAGCTAGAAGAGCTGGATCAGAGATTGATGCCTTCATAATAAAGGAAGGAGAGAATTTATCTTTATAAAATGCCAATTTACAAAGTTTAGTTTCAGTAATTGGTTATTGGGGGAAAGTGCTTTTATGCACTGCTAGAGGAAGGTATTAGCCTCCAGGATTCTGGTTCAATTGAAATCCCATAATTTAATTATTCTTATTGTCGAGACTCAATTGATATTACCTTGGAGCTTGATACCAGGTACCATAAGAGGTATAAAAAGAAGAATAATTTTCAAATAAAGGACTGAAGCCTCAAAGTCAAGCTCTACTCATCCTCAAAACATATCAAGTTGAAGTCACAAGAAGAAGAATTTTAATGTTGAAAAGAGGGAAAAGCCCCATTTGTGCCTCCTCAATAAGGATAAAAAGTTGATGGGTTCTGAAAAGGAGAGATTTTTTGCCTATTGTTGTCAGAAGAATATTATTGAGCCTTATGTCAAAAGGCCTCAAAACCAGCTTTCTCAGCCAAAATTCAGATTTTTAATCCAGGGAGAGCCTGAGTCAAGATGATGATGTGTTCATTGGTCTCCACTGTTTTCAAATTAGAGAATAATTGTGAATTCTTCATACTGGTGTCAAAAACTCCCTTAAAATATTTGTTTTCTTTCTCTTTCTGATATATTTTAAAATTTTCTCATTGATTCTGGTGCTACAAACCCATTTATTGCAAATATGCTTTCAAGCAAGTAGTCTTTGACCATGTAATAACTCTCAGAGAAGATTTCTATTATTTTTTTTGGAGTCTCTATAGTCTCCTTCATTATTTTTGGCTCACTATCCTAGATAGATGGTTTACCTCCCTTCTTTCCCAAAGATTGAATGGGATTTTTTACAAACTGATAATGCAAAGGGAGAAGAACTCATGTTGGGCTTTTAATTTATTAATCAATTTAATGCATACATTGATTGGGGGAAAGGGCTTATTAACTTTAATTCTGATTCTAAGTATTCCAGTAATTTGTTTCTTCCAAGGAGAAATTCCTTTAGCACTGATTGTGGAGCTCTGGTTAATGACTTTAAAGTACCATCTTTTCCAACTTTTTCGCATATTTCTTCCTCAAACTCCCCTAATTAATTGCTACTCTCTAGAGAGATATAAATTAACAAATTTAATTTTTGAAATTTTATGGAAAAAATTGAAATTGAGTGTGTTATTATTTTTGATAATTCTACAAAAATCAACTTAAGGAATTAATTAATCACACATAGATTATGATGGAAAACCTTTTATCATAGCCTCAAACAGGTAATAGAATTTAATAGTTACAAGCTAGTAAAAGTTCTATTACATATATATATATATAATTCTATGCATTTAATATATATATAAAAATTGAAAAATTATTTTTTTTTGGCTTTTTTTCTTTTTTTAAATGAAAAAAATTCTATCTAAGTGTTTGACGAAATTGAGTAGATTAATTTTTCATTTTCTTTTATTATATTCTCATTGAAGAAAAAATCTAATTCAATAATAATGATGATGTTAATCCAATATATTGAATACTAATAAGAATAATTGAATTCTTATTATGAATAGTTCCAGAAAAGAAATTTAATAATTAATAACATGATAATTCTTTTTGTGAAAAAAGGGCCTATTTTTTAGTAAAAAACAGCAATTATAATAACTTGATTATTGTATTTTAGAAATTTTTCTGTTCAGAGAAACAAAATTCATATTGTTAATTTTTTGATTGAATAGTATTTATTAAATTGAATTGAATTTCTGTATTAAAATTTTGTTTTTTCTGTCAGAAAAGACGAAGTTAAAATTTGTGGAAATATAAATGGATATTAATTGATTAACAAATTAGTTAGTTGAAGTATGAAAAATTTCCTTTCTGGAAATTTTTAATTTTCATACATTTTTCGTTGTTTTCTTTATAAATTGAATAAATTTCAACATGATTGATTCATTTTTATTTATTTTATTTTATTTGTTTCATTTCATTTAATTTCAGTTAATATTATTTTATACTATTTTATTTTATATAATTTTATCTTATTTATTTTATTTGATTTATTTTTTTTATTTGATTTATTTTTTTATTTTTTTTATTTTTTTATTGGTTTTGTTTGTTTTATTTGTTTTATTTTTTTTATTTTATTTATTTTATTTATTTTTTTTTATTTTTTTTATTTTTTTTATTTTTTTTATTTTTTTTATTTTTTTTAGTTTTTTTATTTTTTTTATTTTTTTTATTTTTTTTATTTGGTTTATTTGGTTTATTTTTTTATTTTTTTTATTTCTTTTATTTTTTTATTTTTTTTTATTTTTTTTATTGTTTTTATTTTTTTCATTTTTTTTTCATTTTCTTTATTTTTCATTATCTTTTGATATTTTTTTACACAAGAAATTATAAATAAAACTAATCAAGTCATAACATATTTTTTTATTCTTTTTCAGAAATTGAATTACACTTAAAATTAATTGTAGAAATTCTCAAAATTTTCAAGTTGTCTTTGTTCTCTTTCTTTTTTGTATTTATTTTATTTACACATTAATTTCAATAAAATTTTATTGTTTTTTTTTCAAAAGAAGAACCTTGAATAAAAAGTTGATTGTTTTTCATTTCCAATTTTTTTTGCAGTTAACTCATAAAGAAAGGAATAACATTTTTTTCCGAAAAATATAGGTTAAATTTAATACTTTTAAAAAACAAATAAATCGATTTCAATTTTATCTAAGATTTTTCTTGAGTATTATGGTTAAGTTTTTTCAAAAATCAATATATGGATACATATATAAAAATAAATTTCTTATGTGAAATATGTGTTTTTTTCTGTGACCACCCATACGTCAAATATGACTTATAATCAGGTTTAAATCTGTGATTAAATATCTAGGAGGAGTTTTCCAAAGTGCTAAAAAAAGGCAAAAAGTTAAACTTAAAAGAAATTGGACTACACTTTCAAACGTTATGCTAGAAAATATGCCAAAAAATAAATTTTACACTCAAAATAAAAAACCCTAAAGATAATAATGAAGCTCATGAAAAGATTATGGCTCATAACTCATTAAAAAGGATTTCCCTTGAAGAAAACTGAAATCAGCTCATCTCTTCTCAAAGAAAATTCAGGCTCAGATTTCCAATTGAAGAGATCCTGAAAGATATTTCATACTTCAAAAAATTTAAAATTGAAGGGTAGACACAGGAAGTTGAAATTGAAAAAAAAGAACCATTGATTCCTTCACTGAAAGCTTAAATAAAAAGCATTATTTGTGGTGTTGAACTCCTTTTAGTGTGGGATTGGATAAGGCAGTCCTTGAGGGGGAAATCACAGGTAAACAGTTTTGAATTGTTGAAATAATCCTGTAACCAAGGGTGTTAATCGTGTTTTAGCTTCCCCTCTGAATATACTAAACAATCTCCCTACAGAGCTCACAAATCAATATTTAAGATTGTGGCTTTACAACTAGAGAAGACTTTTTAGCAGTCTCTATCAGACCTATTCAATAACCAGATAAGTAGGTTATAAGTTAAAACAGTATAAAATATGATTTTCAAATAATAATATAAGATAATTTTAAGGGTAAGACCTTAATAGTATAAGAGGTTGCTTTAATATAATAGTAATAATATATATCTTAAGGGGTAAGTTCAATTTGACTTTTGGTTTGAGAGGGTAATTGTTAATATGATATAATAATAAGACCTTTAATAATTTATTGGTAGATATTGTTCAATATGCAGAGGATATTTGTTAAATATATAAAATATATAATATAATATGAGGGTAGTGTTTTTTTATATATATAATAATTTATAGTTGTAAGGTTGGTTTTCCTTTCTAATATGAGGATATAATAAGACTATTTTTCCTTTATGATGTAAAGGTTATGGGGATAAACTCAATATTATGAGTATTATTGATAGTATTATAATTATAAGACTAATAATTTAAACATAGGGTGGATTAATAATATTAAGTAGACCTCCTGTTAACTACTATTAATAAGAAATCACTATGAATTAAACTTATAAGTCTATAATACTTTATTAAAATAACTAGATTATCCTACTAGTAAGGGATGAATAGTTATTCTCCTGCTTGGTATATAAGGTTAATGCAAACTTACCAAAACTTTAGTTGAAATTGAGGTGTGGTGTATATTTACTGAATTGGCTAAGGATCTTCCATAAAGAATGAAAATCCTGCGTGAGCTCAATTTAAAAGGGTTTAAAGCCATGGTATGGCTTTAAATAAATAAAAGGGCAAAATCCACGCAAAAAGGTGGGACAAAGGAGAAAGACCAAATAGAGCTGGTGTCAGGGTGAGTCTATATAGTAGCTATAAAATGTAGCTACAAGCTAGTATTATGACTGTGACACGTCAAAAAACAAATAAATTTCAATCTTCAGGTCCTACTGCTACGTGGTGATAGTGGTGATGAGTCTGTTGAGGACCTGGGTTGCAATACTCTAATATCTTTGACTGTAAAGAATTACTACAATAATTATATTCTAATTATATCTTCAATGATAATTTTAAGGACACTACTGCTTGATAACAGTTTTGTCACGTAAGAATATGGATAATAAGATAAAGATGATGGGTTTTCAAGGAAAAAACCCTTCTTTTTATATCTTTCAAAACTGTCAAGAGTTATTAGCTCTTCACACGTCAGAGGAGTGAAATTTTTCACTCCAATGTTCAGTCTGTGGTTCTGGATCGTCAATTCCGACGTCAATAGAGGCAGAATTGTGGTTTTGGAACCACAAATGATCATTCTGGAACAATACAGGGTGATAAAACTTTTCACCTGCCACGTCAGCACTTGGATGACGTTGTTCTGGTGTCTGTATGATCAATAATGATGATTTTAGAGAGTTTATATCTTCATAAGTATATTATTTGAAGTATGAGAGCAATACTGCTTGATACAAGTTTGATACAGTCATGTATTGCTAGAAAAACATTCCAATCAAGATATCTCAGTCAGTTCTTAAGATATCAAGAAACCAAGAGCACATAATTGAAGGGCTAAATGAGCTCTTCAATTTGGTATGCTTCATGTTTACCATTCTTCAAAATAGCAAAAGCTATAAGGGTTTTAAGTTTTTGGATGTATTTTTGTACATCAGTATGAGGCTTCAAAAACTTCCATACCAGATATCTTCTTCAATTTGGAAGATATCTGTATTCTGATGATACATTCTTGTAGGGCTTGATTAGCTCTCCAGTTTGGTATATTACACTGTACAGTTGTATGAGTGAATGCCAAAGATACAGGGGTTTGTTTACATTGTTGTTTTCAGAATATCTGTATTTTGGTTGTTAAAACTTTGAACCAAGATCCCTCAGTCAATTTAAGATATAAAGAGGTCTAAGGTGTCTCAAATTAAAGCTCTTTTTTAGATCTTTAATTTGGTAATACTTTTGTAAAGTTTCATACAAGCCCTCTTTGACTTTCAGGGGGGTCTTGGTTTTAGAATAAAGGTCATATGGTATCTCCAGTTGTAGTGGTGTTACAGCAACATGGATAATACCATTGTGTAGCTCTCTATGTGAGCTTTAAGAAAAATACCATTTTGGTATAGAATAACTTAAATATGCATAAGTTAGACAAGAGGTGAAAATAAGGGTTTTGACTTGTTTATTCTCCTCTAGGTTTCCTTATTCTGTTTGGATAAGGTTGGTGTTTAATTTAAGAGGAGTTTTTTCCTCTTATTTATTACCTGTATTGACTATGTTTGTTCAATACTTGTCATTCCATTATTTATGGTATGTTGGATGTCATGCTAGTGCTCTGTTTTGAGTCACAGGATGACATACCCTCCCTAAAAAGAGGCTCATCATTGATGAGACTCTTCAGCCCTTCTGGAGGCTCTGAATCTTCAGAGGTGTATTTGTCCATCTGGGATTTCTTTCTCAGTTAACCATTTATCTTTATCTGCTGGTTGATTCTGAAACCTAACCAGATATTGCCTGTTGTCTTTCCCATTAATTCTTATTTTCCTGGCTTTAATTATCTTTTTCACTGGTCCAGGTGAGTCCTCTTCCTCTACCAATCTTTCATGGGTGACTGTCTTCTTTCTTTCAGGGAATTTCTCCTCATCTGTTTGGTGATAAGGTTTGACAAGGCTCACAGGGAAAACTGGGTGTTTCCTAGAAAACTCTTGGGTCAGGTTGACTTCTACTGCATTCTTTCCTATTAATTTAATAATGGTGAATGGTCCTATGAATGAGTCTCTAATCTTCTTGGGTCCTCTTAGATTGTTGAAGTTAAGAGTTGAGATTAGAACTTGGTCTCCTTCTTTGAAATCAGGTTCTTGGTGAATTTTATCATATCTCTGTTTGTTGTATAATTTAGCTTCAGCCACACATTGTTCTGCTTTTTCACAGGCATTTTTGCACATTGTCTGGAAGTCTTTAGCTGTGGGGTGTACTGCGAGGAGGTTCTTCTTCAAGTAGTCTACTCAAAGTAGTGGGTTCCATCCTTTCTCTAATGTGGCAGGGGTTTTCCTGTCACTGAGTGTATACTTGTGCTGTATGCCAATTGTACAGCTGGTAGGAGGGTTACCCAGTCATGGGTATATCCCTCATTGTCTTTATATTCCATGCCATATGCACAAAATCTTCTAATGATGCCTTCTAATGTTTGAATCATTCTTTCTGCTAGACCATCTGTTTGTGGATGGTAAGCTGTGGAGAATGCTAGTTTGATTCCCAGCATCTCATATAGATTAGTCCAAAATTCTGATGTGAATTTAGGTTATCTGTCACTAATTATAATTCTTGGAACTCCACAGTTTGCTATCACATTGTTCCAGAACAATATGGCTGTGTCCATTGCTGTGTCCTCTTTGTGACAGGGGAGACATCTGACACTCTTGCTGTACCTGTCTACTACTACTAGGCATGCATTAAAGCTGTCTTTCCCTCCAGGGACCAGGCCTGTCACCCAATCCATGTTTATTATTTCCCAGGGGTGTTTGGGCTCCTCTATACTCTGGAGTAATTCATATCTTTTTCCATGACCTTTGTTGGGTTTTTGGCATCTGGTACAAGTGTTGATGTATTCACTCAAGTCTTGTTCCCACTTTGGCCACCAAGCTGTGCTAAAGACTCTTTCCTTAGTTCTTTCTTCACTCATATGTCCCATGTATGGGCAGTCATGGCATTCCTGTAGTATCAGGGAAATATGTTCTATATTTATTATTACCTGGGCACTTGTGTGTTTTTCCCTATGGTATAGTAGATCATCTATCAGAAAAAATCTATTCTCTTTGAATTTTTCGAGCCATGGCTCTTCCAATTGGCTCTCTAGTTCAGGACTCCTGTACTTTTGTTTTCATAGTTGTATCAATATACTACACTGTTTGTGTTTATTGTATGATGATTGTACTATACTAAAGAACTCTGTATTTAGATTAGAGGAGCTGATTCCCAATATGGGTATCCCTTTGCTCTCCCCATAGCTCTGTGCTGGGCTTGATGGGTCATTCCCTAATCCCCAGTTTGATAGTTTGAAGTTCTTTCTCCTATCTATCTCCATGCATTGTATGGGTATTTTGGCCCCATTTTCTGGGTCATATGCTGGATTCTCTTGGTCATTCTTCAGTGGCCACCTGCTGAGACCATCTGCATTAGTATGACTTTTCCCTTCTTTATAGATAATAGTCATATTCCCTCTGTATTCTTGTATGGCTATTTGCCACCTGAGCATGTGTCTGTTTGTTGTCTTCATGTTCAACAGTGATTTGAGGGCTCTGCAATCAGTAAGAACTTCAAATACTGCTCCTTCTAAGTAGTAATGGAGTTTTTCTAATGCCCATACCAAACAGAGACATTCTGTCTGAGTAGCTCCATATCTGGCTTCTGAGTCTTTCAGTTGTCTTGATATATAGCAAATTACTCCCTCTTTGGGTATTCCATCCACTAGTTGCCTCTGGTGTAGTGCTGCTCCTAGTCCTTGGCTACATGCTGAATCTATATATAGTTTGAATGGTAGTTCAAAATCAGGTATCATTAGGACAGGGGCATTGGTCAGTTCATATTTGATCTTCTCAAATGCATCTCTTCTTTCTTTGGTAATTTGAAAGACTACATCTTTTGAGCACAGTTTGTATAGGCTACTTGTGATGGGTGCAAAGTTTTTCATGTGGCTCCTGTAGTAACTAGCAAAGCCCAAAAAAAATTGCATTTCTTTAATGTTCTTTGGTACTGGTTTCTTCAGTACTGCAGCAACTTTATTTTGGTCTATGGCTAGACTTAAACCTGAAACTTTGTGTCCTAGGGCTAGCAGTTCTTGCTGTCCAAAGTTACATTTTTTAAGAGATATTTTCATGTTGATTGGTGTACATTTTCCCAATATTTTATCCATTTTCCTCACATGGTCTTCCCATGTTTCTGAGTATATTATGATATCATCAATGTACACTACCATCCACCCTTCCATTATTTCGTCTTGAAATATGGTATCCATCATCCTCTGAAAATGGGCTGGTGCATTCTTAATGCCAAATGGCATTCTAGTATATTCATATATGCCCATATGGCATATAATTCTTAGCAATTTGATGGAATCTGGTTTCACCCCATTCTGGTGGAAGCCTTTCATGCAATACATTTTTGTAATAAACTTTGCTTTTGCTAGCTTATCTAGTGCATGTGGTATCCTTGGGATGGGGTACCTATCTGCTTTGGTGTAATTATTCAAAGCCCTGAAGTCCCCACATAGTCTGGATTTACCATCATGCCAAGCTATAAGGACTGGTGTAGTGACTTCTACTATCTCATTGTGTCCTATTTTCCTTATGACCCCCATTTCTAGGAGTTCATTGATATGTTTCTCAATTTCTTTCCTAGTTTCCATGCTGGCTGGGTATGGTGGTCTCCTAAGAATAGGTGGATATGGTCTTTCTACATCCAGATATAATTCTATATCATGTCCTTTGATTTTTCCTAGTGGTTCATCTCCTATTGCAAAAGCTCCTCTATGCTTCCTCAATACTTTGAGTAAGCTGAGTTTCATTTTACTGGTGAGTTGAGTGCCATATTGGGCTTCTTTGAATTCTTCCACTAGTTCTTTCAGGGTGTTATCATTTGTTATATGATATATGTCAAAGGAAATTTTTTTGTCTTTGTTTGTACCTATGGTAAGATATCTATTTTTACTATTGCAAATGTCCATACCATACATTCTTTGGTACTCTGTACCTAGTAAGAATCCTTGTACATGTGCATTCTCTAGAACTACAAATTCAGGTTCTAGTCTGATATTTCCTTTTTGGTGTGGGATAATTATCTCTTTGATTATTGTCCCCAGTGAGTGCATTTTGCCTGATGCACTTTTAAATTTTCTAGCTTTTGTTGGGATTATATCCTCTTCCCATTTGGGGAAGTGTTTTTTTAAGTATTCTTTTGCCACTATGGAGCAACTTGCTCCTGTGTCAATGATCATTGGATGTTTACAGTTCTCAATGTAAACTGTCAGTTTTGTAGGTGTTCCATGAATAAATCCCATCCCTCTATTTGGGGTTACTAGGAATTTTTGTGCATTCTGTGTGTGCTTACAGAGCTCTTTGTCTGTTGTTATTTGTGGTATTCCTGAATCTAATTCAATGTCTTGTATGTCAAGTGAACTTTCTTCATTGCATTCCACTATGTATTCTTCTATGGTATCAGGTTCACTTTGTGATTCTGCTCTCATACCATTTCCCATACTGTCAGAATCAGATTTGTCACCTGTTTGTTCTTCTTCTGATTCTTCATCAATTGCATATATTTTCTTTTTTGGTTTTGTGCAATTGTTGGCATAGTGGTCTGGTGATCCACAGTTGTGGCACACATATTTCCTTTTTGGGGTTTCTTTCCCTTTCTCTTTGTTTGTTTCTTTAACACCAGATTTCTTGTCTTTGAAGTTTGGTTTATAGGATGTGTACCTTCCTATGGAGGTTTTTTTCCTCACATCTTGTATGACATTTGCTATGTCATCAATGCTGCTGATGTTGTTGCATCTGCATTTGACTGCATGTTCTAGATCTCCTGGCAATTTTGTTAGGAGTTTATGGTTTCTCATTTCTATTGTCATATTGGGATCAATAGCTTTTGGCCTTTTTGTTGGTTTGAGACACTATTCATATGGGTCTTTTTCTGTGTAGTATCTATCACTTTCAAAGGACATGGTCTTTTGCCAGATCCAACTACCATTGCTATACTTTTGTATAATCTGGTTCCTCCACCATGGCCAGCTTTTCCTGCCATGTATTTCTTTCATCTCAGTATACCATATGTTTGCATGGCCTCTGAATGCTGTGTTAGGTCTTGTTGTGATCCAGTAGTCTGGTATCTTTGGGACATCAACAAAGAGTCCATCAATATAGTCAATGATTTCCATATGGTCATATTCCCCAATTCCTGACAACGTTGGCCAGTTTGACACTTCTGGTAACTGTTTTAGTGCCTGTTTCTCTCAATAGCTGAGATTTTCCCCATCTTGGTACATTGACTCTGATATTGACTTTGGAATATGATATTAAGGTTCCTGGTCATAGTTTTTATCCTCTTCTTTCAATTTTGTAGAGGTAGTGGGTTGACCTTGTGTTGTAGGGTATTTATTGTCTTCTCTGTCATAGAGGTAATCAATTTCTTTATCAAAGCTATCCTGTTGCTTCTGGATACTCCTCAGATCTCTCCTCACAGTTTGTTGTTCTTCTATAATTGAATTCAACTGTCTGTTAGTTTTTTCAAATTCTGTCCAAATTTTGTCCAGATTTGTATTCAAGTCTTTTATGACTGTTGCTTGGAAAGCATTTTCTTCTTTCAATGTTTCCACTTCTGTCCTCATTTTTTCTAGGTTTCATTTTTCCAATCCATGAATTGGGCCAATTTGGTCCATGTGAATTTGTTTTCAAACTCATGAGTGTGGATTGTAGTCTCAGTTATTACTTCTGGATCAATTGAGTCAGAACTATCATAACTATTTGTAGGTACAACTATTTTTTGATTTTTTGTACTTCTTGGACTAAGTCCATCAGCTTTTTCATCAATGGGTCTGCTTCCTTCTTCCTCTGGTTGAAAGAAGTTTTGTTTCTCCCTTGGGCTCCTTTTCTCCTGTTGGAAACTACCTGGAATGGTTGGGGAGCCTTGGATGAAGTTTCCTTTGGCTTGTAAGGCCTGGAACTGCTGGATTGTTGTGGGGAAGATGGGAATTCTCCTTCCATTTCTGGGGGTACCTGAATCTTACTGGGCTCTTCCTTGTGCCAAGATCTCTCTATGGCTTGTATGGCTGCCTGTTTCTCTTTGATTCTGATTGCTCTTTCTTCTAAGAGTTTGAAATTCTTGTTGGGATTCCAACCTTTCATTTCTGTCATAAGTTCCATCCAAGCCATTTGCTTGAGACAGATCTTCTGAGTTGTTATCCCCACTTCTGCCCATGATGCTGCCATAGTGAACATTTTGTTGTCCATGCTCCATGTGAAGAGGTCTTTCAGGAGTTTGTGTATTTGAAGGACCTGTTCTGCATCTTTCCAATCTCCTGGTTGGACTTCTGGGTCGAATTTGATTTGGAATAAGACCTTGGGCAGGAGTTCCCTGATGGTAAGTCCTTTGCTGGTCATTTGATCCAGTGATTGGCTGTCTTCTTCCTCTGTGTCTTCTTGGCCAGTGTTCTGGTTGATTTCTTGGGAATCCAAAATCTCTAAGAACTGGAGCTGTCATGTTAACAATGTTAAAAAATGACAGACAATGAAAAATTTTGTATGTTTCAAGGTTTATTTACCTTTAGCAGGCCCTTGTACAAATTTATGATCTATACCCTTTGGCAATTTGCCTTTAGAGTTTACAACTGGGTTGATAACAGTGATTTTATGTTTTTCAATTTGTTTTGGTGATCCAACTGGTTTTGTTGGAGCTTTTCTGGGTTTTTTGGCCCTTGGCATGGCTATTGGTGTCCAATCTTTTGAGTTGATTGTCACTTCACTGTGTCTTTTCTGCTTGCCCTTGGTTTTTGGCAGCACCTCTCTGCATTCTGAGGCTGTCACAGATGGATTTTCTTGTGACTGGGTTTCTAATGGAATATAATCTTTTTCCACTATTCAGAAAAGATATTTCAAATTGTATATCAGTATTTTATGATAAAACAAAATGATTTTATTCAATTCTACTGTTATTTCTTGAAATCTTTAAGTATTCTTATTATAATATGTTTTTTTTATATGTTTTTTATTGAAAAATAACAGTTTTTGAGTTTTTCACTTATGTTTTATAAGTGAAAACTGTAATATCCAAGTGTTTTGTGAATGATTCACTTGGATATTATTATGTTTTTGTATAAACACCTCAAATTTATTAAATTATAATAAATTTGGTTATAAATGTTATTATTAATATTTCTTAATGTAAGTTTTTATGAATTGAAACTTTAATATCCAAGTGTTTTGTGAATGATTCACTTGGATACTATTGTTTTTCTTCTAAAAAATCATGTCAGATTTATTAAATTATAATAAATCTGAATTGTTACTATAAATATTATAGATAATATTTATTTTAACACTTGATTTTTGATTAAAATATCAATCAATTACAAGTTTTCACGTCAATTTGAGTGATGTCTTGTTTTAAAGGAAATGTTTAATTAAAATATTCCTTATAAATAATACAAAATTATTTTATTATTTAATATTTATTAATTTTCATGCACTTTGGTGAAAAATAATAGTAAAAATAAGTAATATACTGTTTGTATATTATTATTTATATTGAAATTTAAATAATACTGTTGTATTATTATCAAATTTCGTGACAATTATTGCAATATAATGAAATAAAGAGGATTTGTACTCTTACTCTCAACAAAAATATTTGTAATATATATTTTTGGAGAAAAAAAATTATGTATATAATATATGATGCTACATTATATATTCAAAAAAAATTATAATAATAGAAAATAAGATAAATTCAAAATTTTACCCACTGTTAGTAAAATAGCTTTTAAATAACTGAATTTTTACGCCTAATTCAGTTCAAAACACGTCCAATAAGGTTGAAAAACCACGGCCAGGCCCCCAAAATGTCAGGGTGAGCCTATATAGTAGCTATAAAATGTAGTTACAAGCTAGTATTATGACTGTGACACGTCAAAAAACAAATAAATTTAAATCTTCAGGTCCTACTGCTACGTGGTGACAGTGGTGATGAGTCTGTTGAGGACCTGGGTTGCAATACTCTAATATCTTTGACTGTAAAGAAGTACTACAATAATTATATTCTAATTATATCTTTAATGATTATCCTAAGGACACTACTGATTGATAACAGTTTTGTCACGTAAGAATATGGATAATAAGATAAAGATGATGGGTTTTCAAGGAAAAAACCCTTCTTTTTATATCTTTCAAGACTGTCAAGAGTTTTTAACTCTTCACGCGTCAGAGGAGTGAAGGTTTTCACTCCAATGATCAGTTTGTGGTTCTGGATCGTCAATTCTGACGTCAATAGAGCCAGAATTGTGGTTTTGGAACCACAAATGATCATTCTGGATCAATACAGGGTGAAAAAACTTTTCACCTGCCACGTCAGCACTTGGATGACGTTGTCCTGGTGTCTGTATGATCAATAATGATGATTTTAGAGAGGTTATATCTTCATAAGTATATTATTTGAAGTATGAGAGCAATACTGCTTGATATAAGCTTGATACAGTCATGTATTGCTAGAAAAACATTCCAATCAAGATATCTCAGTCAGTTCTTAAGATATCAAGAAACCAAGAGCACAGAATTGAAGGGCTTAATGAGCTCTTCAATTTGGTATGCTTCATGTCTACCCTTCTTTCAAATAGCAAAAGTTATAAGGATTTTAAGTTTTTGGATGTATTTTTGTACATCAGTATGAGGCTTCAAAAGCTTCCATACCAGATATCTTCTTCAATTTGGAAGATATCTGTATTCTGATGATACAGTCTTGTAGGGCTTTATTAGCTCTACAGTTTGGTATATTACACTGTACAGTTGTATGAGTTTATGCCAAAGATACAGGGGTTTGTTTACATTGTTGTTTTCAGAATATCTGTATTTTGGTTGTTAAACCGTTGAACCAAGATCCCTCAGTCAATTTAAGAGATACAGAGGTCTAAGGTGTCTCAAATTCAAGCTCTTGTTGAGATCTTTAATTTTGTTATACTTTTGTACAGTTTTGTACAAGCATTCTTTGACTTTCAGGGGGGTCTTGGTTTTAAAATAAAGGTCATATGGTATCTCCAGTTGTAGGGGTGTTACAGCAACATGGATGATACCATTGTGTAGCTCTCTAGGTTAGCTTTAAGAAAAATACCATTTTGGTATAGAATAGCTTAAATATGCATAAGTTACATGAGAGGTGAAAATAAGGGTTTTGACTTGTTTATTCTCCTCTAGGTTTCCTTATTCTGTTTGGATAAGGTTGGTGTTTAAGTTAAGAGGAGTTTTCTCCTCTTATTCATTACCTGTATTGACTATGTTTGTTAAATACTTGTCATACCATTCTTTATGGTATGTTGCATGTCATGCTAGTGCTCTGTTTTGAGTCACAGGCTGACAGCTGGGGTACCCAACTTTTTGGATCTGCAATGATTCAATTAAAGTTGTCCACCTTTATCGGAGGATTTTCAACCTTATTTAAACTTTAAGATTAGACTTTGATCCAACCTTCAGGTTTAAACTGGTTTTATCCCAATTTGGACGGGAATTTCAAGCTGCCAAAGGGTAAATCCCAATATGCAGCCTTGAAATCAAGGTCTTAAAAACTGTCAAAGCTTAATCAAGCTTAAAAACCTTAAATAAGCTTAAAACTTTAAAGTTACAAGCATCAAAACCTTATCAAAAGCTAAGGTTTGGTGTGTATTGCTATTTTACGTGGAAAAATAGCAACAACTTCAAAAATTCATTAAAAATCCAAATCTTAATGGATTTGCTGGAAACTTTCACACAGCTTAGAGTTTAATATTATCTATATAGAAAATACATTTTAAGTATCTTTTATAAATAAATTTCCTGGGTAATTAGCCTGGGAATTTACTCTTTCAAGGAAGCTCGAAGAAAATTATGATTTCTTTAAAAATTAATTAAAAATTGAGTTTAAGAGATTTCTGCTTGAAACTCTATTTTTAAGTTGTTCATGTGATGAAATTTAATATAAATAAGTTTATTTATATTGAAAACTGAAAAATAATTAGTTTAAATGAGGATTAAAGTTACATGGAGCTAAGAATAACACTGGTAACTTTAAATTGTAATTAGAAACAAGTTGCCTTAAGTTAGGAACTTTGTTTTTAAGTATGGTTTTTCAGTTTTGACCTGAGCACGCCCTCTATATTCATTATGAATCATGAGAGCTGCTCTGAAGACATAAAAAGAGTCTTTTCATCACTGTTTTTGTCCATCATTCATCATCAATCCAATCATATTAGAAGTTTAAACAGGTAAAGTTTTATTATTTATAAAATCTTATTATTAAAATAATTCTTAAGTTATTTTATTCTTTATTAATTGTAAATTAAAGAATTGAAGTCATGGAATTCAGATTATTGTTGTGATCATCAATAATATATTTTATATTATAAAATTATCTTTTAAATATCTTTTAAAATCCACAAATTCCTCTTAAACACTCTTTAATATTGAATTTTATCATAAAAAGTTGTTTTATCTTTAAAATTATTGATTTGAGGCTTGTTTTTAACCTATAATTATTTTTTAATATAATAACTGTTGTTGTTTGACTTGTATTAAATAAGTATTATAAGTAAGTTTTCTCTAAAGTTCTATACCTTTTTTATCTATTTTTAGTTTTTTTATATAAAATTTTTATTCTATAAGAATTATTTCTGCACAGTGTGTGTTATAATTCTTTTATAAATAATATTTATATTACTTATAAGTGGTTAATATTCATATTTCCACGTGTAATTGTCTCATTAAGAGCTTTACATTTCTTATTGTTATAACTGTCAGTGACTATAACAATAATAGAATAATTATAATTTATTATAATAATTATTATTTTTTATTATTATTATATTTTTATAATAATAATTAAACTTAATTTTTTTTATATAATTATTTTTAATGATTATATTTAAATTTGTGGTTATAATATTTTGTTATATTATATATTTCTATTGAGGACAGTCATAGTACTCTTGATTTTGTTACTATTATCAAGAGTTTTATAGACAAACCTTACATTTGGGGGCCTGACCGTGATTTTAAACCAATTTTTGGGATATAAATCATATTTTAGACCTTATTTTACTTTTTTTTGACATAAAATTGCCATATTTGTCTTAATATTGGCTTTTTTGGGACTTATTCCTTATAAATAATCTTTATAATATTAATAAAGTTATTTTTTTCTTAAGAATATTGTTTGAAACAATATACTATTGAGTAACTTGGAATAAATTTCTTTTGTCTAACTAGTGGCTTTTCACATCACAGACTTGAAATTTATTCTTTGAGTTATTCTAGTATATGGTGAATAATAATACAATTTTGATTAATTAACTTGTTAATTGCATAATTATTATTTCTTTAAAGGAAATAATAAATCAAATAAAAAATCTTTAAAAATAAAAATCTTTACTAAAAACATTTTTTTTCTTTTATCTTAGACATTTCTCTTCATTTTTCACATAATTTTCCATAAAATTACATTAAAACAACTTTATTTAATAAGTTGAGCTTATAAGTTATTTTATTATTTGATAAAATAACTTATATTTTTAATTTTCTCTAGTGTCTTCCATCAGAGAAAATTCTTCAGACTCTGAAACCTCAGAGTCCAGTATTGAAATTCAAACCAGCCCACCACCAAGGGGTTGATAACCAAAGAGCCCTTTGAAGGTCCTGCAGGTGAATTCAATTCGATTTTACTCTATTTTTTATTAAAATTGACGTGAAATGACTCCTACTAGAAGTGGAAGTAACTACTCCATCCAATCAAATGGATCTGGACCAGGACATTCCAGCCACAAATCCAAAAGGCAAGAGTGTCTTCCCAGAGGAGAGGCACAAATGGAGGATGCCAGAAGTTCCACCAGTTCCCAAAGGTTAGCCAGCACCTTTGAACCTCTTATTGAGAGTCCAGAAGCTGACATAACTGCTATTGCTGTTAGACTTGAACCATTTCCAACAGGCAGCTGTGGAAATTTATCAATCTCAATGGAAGAACTGGTTCTTGGTGTCAAAACAACAAGAGTGGGAACTTCTCCCAAGTCTTTGGATAGGCACCATGAACTCTTATCTTCAAGTGAAGAAGTTCATGGGACCAGAAAAGACAGACGACCTTCTGATGGGTTGGACACCCATGTCTGTCAAAGGACAAGTCCAACAGATAAAAGGTTGGTTGAAAAACCAAAGCATGTTATCAGATGATCAGAAGAAGAAGTTGGCCCAAGGCAAGGAAACCAGCCCAGTGGAAGCTCCCCAAGCATCCACAAGCAAAATTCCGCCTCAACAAGTGCCAAAAAAGCCCAAGCAAGCCCCAAAGACCAAGCAAAAGGCAAAGGGACAGGCAAAGCCCAAGTGGAACAAGCCTTACCCTGAGAATTACAGAATCCCAAAGAAGGAAAAAACAGCCATCGACAATGTGTTCAATATGGCAAGAACCTTGATGGAATTCACAAACAAGGAGGAGGAAAGATTGAACCAATCTTTTCCAAAGAAATAGATCTTATAAAACTTGTAACTAACTTTGAATCTTGTAATAAAGAAATTATGGCAAAATTTAAAACGTTTGATTATGTCCATCAGAAGTTGGGTAATGAGATATTAAAAGTGAAAGAACAACAAAAGACCATTATTGGCCTTGAAAATGTTCATAAAGACAATATTGTGTCTTTGGCGCAAATTTGTGAAAGACTTGAGTCTAAAGTTACCTTACTCAATCAACCAGATGATAACTCAATTTCTTTTATAACTGGACAGTTAAGAGAATTGACAATACAAGTTCAAAACTTGGAAAATTCAACTGGTAAAAATGCAGCTCTTTTTCAAGAACAATTGGAAAAAAGTGATAAAGCAAGACTTGAATTGAAAGAAGACATTCAATCAAGTATTAATAATATATCACTAAATAATGAATTGCCAAGGCAATCCACACCAATTCTTGACAGAAATGTTCTTAACTTGAATAATGATTTACATCATACAATTTCAAGTCATGATGTGGAAACTGCTTGCAATTTTAAGGACATTCCAAGATTAGAGGAATGGCCAACCTTCAGTGATGAAGGAGAATATAATCATATGGAATTTATGAAAACAATTGATATGTTCAAAGAAGACTTTAACATACCAGATGAATACATAAGTGCCATATTACACTCATTATTTACCAAATCAGCAAAGAAATGATATTATAAAATGAGACAAGACCATGGTCAACATTCTTGGCCTTGGTGGAAAGAACAAATTATTTCCAAATGGGAAAATGATTCCTGGAGATTTAGAATGGAAAATCCTTTTGAAGAAGCCATTTTCAATATTGAAAGGGACAGGCCCATGACTTGGTTTCTTAAACAGAAAGACAGGTTAACTGCCCTTCATCCTGATATGTCTGAAACAATGGTACATAAAAGGATATTAAGAAGATGTGGTGGTGACCTTGAGCATGCTATAAGAAGCAGATGTATTGAGCCTTGCTCTACAGAAGATTATATCAATGCTATGGAGGACATAACTACTAGAACACAAATTGGAAGAAATTGGTCCAAAACCCCAATAGACAACAAGACTAGTGGGAAACAAATTTCAAAACCAAATAGACCACATGACAGACCTCCTTTGAAATGTCATAAGTGTGGAAGCACATCTCATTTGGCAAACACTTGTCCAAAAAATACAAGAGTCAATGAGATAAATGTTGAAAAAGTGGAAGACACAAAAGAAACTGATGTATCTTTACATGAAAGTGATTCTGAGCCTTCAGAAGAAGAAGAAGTATCAGATGAACTTGGTATAGAAAATATTAATGTTTATTTTGAAGTCACTGAAGTACATACTCACTTACCACAGTACAGTGATGAATGTATGGATCTCATACATGTGCAAGATGCCAAAATGCAAAAACCAAACCTGCCAGAGGTAAAGGTTATACAGCTGGGTCATCTTGTATCACTAATATTGTGATAAAGAACACAGAAGCCAAGATACATCTTGACTCAGGTGCTTTTTGCACTTGTGTTGGAAAAGATTATCTTGACAGAATTTATAACAATTGGCAAGACAAATTAATGCCAATTGAAGGTATAACATTCAGAAGTGCTAGCCAAAACATGCACCCCTTTGGTATATTTGAGGCAGCAATCATATTTCCTCATCCTGCAGGAAGTATAAGGCTGAAAGTTGAAATTGTTGTTATGAATAATTGTACTTCACAACACTTTATACTTGGGAATGATTATCTCAATATTTATGGTATTGATATTAATAATCATAAAGACAAGTATTTCACTATAGGGGAAAATAAAAGACAAAAATTTGCTTTTCCTCTAGAAAAAAGAGAAATTACTGTCATTAAAAAAGTAAAAATTTTAATAAGGAAAAATTTGTGTCAAGTCAATTAATTGAAGCACAAATTAGTCCTGAATTGACACTGGAAATCAAGGAAGAACTTATTGAAATTTTATTTCAATACAGGGAAGCTTTTGCTTCAGATAATGAACCACTTGGGGCTATAAAAGGCCATGAGGTGGACATCATGCTTAATGTGGAAAGGCCATATCTGCCACTATTAAGAAGACCAGCTTACCCAGCTAGCTCTAGGGCTAGAGAAGCATTAGAAAATCATATTAATGAACTAATGAAACTGGGAGTTCTTAGAAAGGTTGGACACAATGAGGAAGTAGAAGTCACAACTCCAGTAATCATTACTTGGCATAATGTTAAGTCAAGGATGGTTGGTGATTTTAGAGCACTGAATACCTATACTATTACAGACAGGTATCCAATCCCTAGAATTCATGAGACTTTGACTCAATTATCCAAAGCAAGATTCATTACTTCCATGGATGCTCTAAAATGCTTTCACCAGAATGTTTTGACACCTCATGCTAGGAAATTATTGAGAATAATTGCTCATTGTGGTATTTATGAATATTTGAGGATGCCTTTTGGTATTAAAAATGCACCCTCTCATTACCAAAGAATGATGAATACTATCTTCCCACATCAATTATCAGAGGGATGATTAATCATTTATATTGATGACATTATCATTTGTTCAGAAACCTGGCAATTAAATTTAGAGAGACTTTCATTAGTACGTAAGAAAATTCTACAAGTGAACATGAAAATTTCTCTTAAAAAATGTAATTTTGGGTTTCATGAGTTAAAAGCTCTAGGACATGTATTCTCAGGACTAAGCCTTGGTGTTTATAAGAACAAAGGGGCTGCAGTTTTACTGAAACAAATGCCCCAGAGCAAAAAAGAAATGATGTCTTTCCTTGGGTTTGCCGGTTATTACAGGCAACACCTTAAAGATTTTGCAATCCATGCCAGATCATTATACAGAATTTGTGATCAACAAACTGTTTTTGAAATTACTCAGGAGAGAATTCAAGCATATGATAAAATCAAGTATGCCTTGACCAATGCACCATTATTACTGATGCTAGACTGGAAACTTCCTTTCAAGCTGTATATTGATGCATATTGTGAAGGTCTAGGAGCTGCTCTTCATCAAGCTTAAATTGTCAATGACAAGCCTTATGAAGTTCCAATTTGTTTTATTTCAAGACAAATTAAACCTACTGAGGCCAGATATGGAGCTAGCCAAATGGAGTGCCTTTGCCTTGTTTGGGCTCTGGAAAAACTTCATTACTATCTTGATGGTAGTGTGTTTGAAGTAATTACTGATTTTAATGCAGTAAAATCACTTCTTAACATGAAAACTCCAAACAGACACATGTTAAGATGGCAGATTGCTATACAGGAGTATAGAGGCAATATGACCATAGTACATAAAGCTGGAAATATTCACAAGAATTCTGATGGCTTAAGTAGATGGTCATTACCCAATACGCCTGAAAATCCTGCCTATGTTCCTACAAGTGCAGAACCTCAAATCCCAATTGAAGGAATTAACATCACAGATGTGGGAACAGAATTCTTTGAGGAAGTTAGAGAAAGCTATAAGAAAGATAAAAATTGCCATATACTTACTGCTCTACTTGCAAAGATTGCAAAGATGCAGCATTGGCTAATTCTCTGGATGATATTTGGAAAACATCTTATGATAATGGAAGATTCCATTTGTTTGATGGTATACTATATCATAGATCTAACCACACATGTGTCATGGTCCTATGTAATAGAATGTTGATTAACACAATACTACTAGAATGCCATGATAACATTTATTCTGGACATCTGTCTGAAGACAGAACAATGGAAAGAATTAAGACATGTGCCTGGTGGCCGTCTTGGAGAAAAGATGTCATTGAGTACTGTCATAGTTGTGATAGATTCCAGAAAGCCAATAAAGCTACTGGCAAAAGATCTGGTCTGATGATCCATATCCAAGAACCAAGTACCCCATGGGAAGTGGTTCACATGGATTGGGTAACTGCATTACCACCTGGAGGTGATAAAGGTTACAATGCATGTCTTGTTATTGTAGACAGATATAGCAAAACACCAATCTTTTTACCATGTCACAAAGATGACACAGCTATGGATACAGCTCTTTTGATGTGGAAAAGAGTAATATCCCATACTGGTCTCTTTAAAAACATCATTAGTGACAGAGACCCAAAATTTACATTGGCCTTATGGACTAATTTACATAAGCTTTTGGGTACAAAATTATCATTCTCAACAGCATACCATCCACAAACAGATGGGTTGGCAGAAAGAATGATTCGAACCCTTGAGGACATGATCAGAAGATATTGTGCTTATGGCCTGGAGATTAAGGATTCTGATGGCTTTACCCATGATTGGTGTACTCTTATACCAGCATTGGAATTAGCCTACAAGACCTCCATCCATGCTTCAACAGGCAAGACCCCTGCAATGTTGGAAAAAGGATGGAACCCCAAACTTCCAATTGATACTTTGAAAAAAGATCTGGTTGACATTAATCCAACTGCTTCAAGCTTCAAGCTATTTCTTGATAAAGTGAGACATCATGCAAATCAAAGCATGAATGATGCCTTTAAATATGCTAAGCAGAAATGGGATAAAAGTCATAAAACTCCAGAATTCAAAGTAGGGGACTTAATACTAGTTTCAACCTTGAACTTTAATAATATTAAAGGTCCAAAGAAATTGAAAGATTCCTTTGCAGGACCATTTGTTATTTAAATCCCTTGATGGGACAAATGCAGTACAAGTAGAACTGTCAGGAGAACTGTAAAATAAACATCCAACTTTCCCTGTCAGTCTAGTAAAGCATTACACTTCAAGTGATAAGGAATTATTTCCTTTAAGAAATGAAACACCCTTAGAGGTACCCCCACTATATCTAAGTGAGGAGAAAAAGGTACTAAAAGTCTTGAAAGAAAGAAGCCTTAGGGGAAAAAATGAAAGAGAATACTTAGTCAGGTATAAAAAGCCACAACGTGAAGATGAGTGGATTGTAGAAAACAAGATACCTAATTCCCAAAAGTTTCTCGGAAGATTCAGGCATGAGAGAAGACCAATTTCTCAATAAAAAGTTTGAATTGTGTGCTTTACATACTTAAAAGTATAAGTAGAGAGGTTGGACAGTGGATTATACCCCCCCCAAATAACTTGGGGGTAAACTACAAAAGGAAAATTGTGGTACAAGTTTTTTGGTGGTAGGGAATGTGAGCCTGTGACGTATGTATAACATACCCATAAGGCCACAAATGATTTTATAAACAGTTAATTTTGTCTTAAACAGACTTTTTAGTTGAAATTACAATAAAAAATAACAAAAAATAAGTATAACTTTTTTTGGATAAACAAAGTTATAAATATTATGTCATTTTTGGATTCTACACCAAAAATGACCTAGGGTACATCCATAAGGTGTTATACCCAAAAACACTTATTTCTTGTGTTATTAGAAGATTTAAGAATCTCACAGTACTAATGTAACTTTTTACTATTTCTTTAAAATTGTGAAATTTAAGCTAAAATAAGCTTAAATTTAAAGTTGCATAAGGTTAATGCAAACTTACCAAAACTTTAGTTCAAATTGAGGTGTGGTGTATATTGACTGAATTGGCTAAGGATCTGCCATACAGAATGTAAATCCTGCGTGAGCTCAATTTAAAAGGGTTTCAAGCCATGGTATGGCTTTAAATAAATAAAAGGGCAAAATACACACAAAAAGGTGGGACAAAGGAAAAAGACCAAATAGAGCGGGGGTACCCAAATTTTTGGATCTGCAATGATTCAATGAAAGTTGTCCACCTGTATTGGAGGATTTTCAACCTTATTTAAACTTTAAGATTAGACTTTGATCCAACCTTAAGGTTTAAACTGGTTTCATCCCAATTTGGACAGGAATTTCAAGCTGCCAAAGGGTAAATCCCAATATGCAGGCTTGAAATAAAGGTTTTAAGAACTGTCAAAGCTTAATCAAGCTTAAAAACCTTAAATAAGCTTAAAACTTTAAAGTTACAAGCATCAAAACCTTATCAAAAGCTAAGGTTTGGTGTGTATTGCTATTTTACGTGGAAAAATAGCAATAACTTCAAAAATTCATTAAAAATCCAAATCTTGATGTATTTGCTTGTAAATTTTGCACAGCTTAGAATTTAATATTATCTATATATAAATTAAATTTTAAGTATCTCTTTTATAAATAAATTTCCTGGGTAATTTTCCTGGAAATTTATTCTTTTAATTAAGCTCAAAGAAAATTATGATTTGTTTAAAAATTAATTAAAAATTGAGTTTAAGAGATTTCTGCTTGAAACTCTATTTTTAAGTTGTTCATGTGATGAAACTTAATATAAATAAGTTTATTTATATTGAAAACTTCAAAATAATTAGTTTAAATGAGGATTAAAGCTACATGGAGTTAAGAATAACACTGGTAGCTTTAAATTGGAATTAGAAACAAGTTGCCTTAAGCTAAGAACTTTGTTTTTAAGTATGGTTTTTCAGTTTTGACCTGAGCACGCCCTCTATATTCATTATGAATCATGAGAGCTGCTCTGAAGACATAAAAAGAGTCTTTTCATCACTGTTTTTGTCCATCATTAATCATCAATCCAATCATATTATATATTTAAACAGGTAAAGTTTTATTATTTATTCAATCTTATTATTAAAATAATTCTTAAGTTATTTTATTCTTTATTAATTTTAAATTAAAGAATTGAAGTCATAGAATTCAGATTATTGTTGTGATCATCAATAATATATTTTATATTATAAAATTATCATTTTAAATATCTTTTAAAATCCACAAATTCCTCTTGAAAACTCTTTAATCTTAAGTTTTATCATAAAAAGCTGTTTTATCTTTAAAATTATTGATTTGAGGCGTGTTTTTAGCTTACAATCATTATTTAATATAATAACTGTTGTTGTTTTACTTGTTTTATTAAATAAATATTATAAGTAAGTTTTCTCTAAAGTTCTATATCTTTTTTATCTAGTATTAGTTTTTTTATATAGGATCTTTATTCTATAAGAATTATTTCTGCACAGTGTGTGTTATAATTCTTTTATAAGTGATATTTATATTACTTATAAGTGGTTAATATTCATATTTCCACGTGTAATTGTCTCATTAAGAGCTTTACAATTCTTATTGTTATAACTGTCAGTGACTATAACAATAATAGAATAATTATAATTTATTATTATTTTTATTATTTTTTTTATTATTATATTTTTATAATAATAATTAAACTTAATTTTTTTTATATAATAATATTTAATAATTATATTCAAATTTGTGGTTATAATATTTCGTTATATTATATATTTCTATTGAGAACAGTCATAGTACTCTTGATTTTGTTACTATTATCAAGAGTTTCATAGACAAACCTTACAAGAGCTATGGTAACTTAAGTGCTACACTACCCCTTTCACTGGTAACTTTAACATTCTTGCTAGCTTGAATTTTTCTTTTCCTTCTTTTATTGTTATTCTTGTAATCAAATGGATCATTTTCCCAGGATTTGCTTATGGGATTATACATATTGATGAATTTAAATCCTTTTTTGTTTGCTGAATTCCTCTATTATAATTGATTAATTATTGATTTTTCTTTGTTATTTCTTCAATTTATAGCCTTATAAATGCAATTTCACTTGAAACTGGGCCAATAACGTACGGAATACCACATCCCCCTCTCCATTTAATGCTGTCCCTAGCATTCCAGTTTCAAGAGGAATATTCTGGGTTCATTCATCAAAAGTTTCTTTAATTCAACCTTTATACTAATAAATTTACTTGATATCTTCTCTTTGTAGCTCTTTATATTGATTTTGAATCTCCATGGTTTCTTCTTTTGTATTGTCTTCTTTGTTTTTTCTTGTTTTTTTTTAGTATGACTATTTTGATCATCTTAATATTGAGATATTTGATTGTGATTTATTGGTTGATTTTCATTTTCTATGCTATTTGTTTGATGATTTGTTAAAGAGTATTTTCATAATAAAAAATTAATTTTATCTTGATGAATAATAATCCAGTTTGAGGTCATACTAAAGACCACAGCTTGAGTCATTTGAAGTGATACTTTAGTAAAGAAATCATTGAGACAGTTTAAGGTCTTGTAAAGGACCTATTCTTGAAGTAATTTTGTTGGTAAAATATAAAAAATTGAGTATTTGGACAGCTTAAGGTCTTATCTAGGACCTATTCTTTTTCTGTCTTGTTTTTCTGATTGGGTTGTTCTTTCTTGTTGTTCCTGTTTTTGCTGAAATTAACCTTAAATGATAGGGCCATCCCCTCTCCATTTAATAATTGTACCCTCATTTCTACTTTTTTTATAATAATGACTTTAATTTAGTATGAATTTTTAATGTTTTTTTTGTTTTTTTAACAGTCATGTATTAAAGAAATAACAATATAGTAATAGTGAGATACTAATGGATAATAATAATAATATAAGTAAGTAACAAAGGCTAATAATAAAAATGATATCAAGTAATATAGATGATAAAAAATAATAATAAGGTATATTATGTAATTGCTTCTCAGAAAAAACTAATTTAAGGTCATGGTAGACCTCTTGTATCACTTTTCATTTTGTTCCCTTATAATATTTGTTGATTATTTTATTATTATTATTTTCTTATTTTTTATTTTTTTTAGTGTACTGATTATTATTAACCTTGATGATGGCCCCTTTTTTTTATTGTTATTGAGGGTTAACACCCCCTCTCCATTTGATAATTTTACCATAACTTCAATTTTTTATAATAATAAACTCAATTTAATATAAATATCTACTGATTGAATTTTTTTTTGTTCTATATATATATATACATTATTATATTTCTTTTTGAATTTTTCTTATATATACTAAAGTAATAATAAAATAAATCCGGTGATATTATATCATATTATATTTTATTTCTTTTAATATAAAAATCTCCAAATTAATAATATATTTATTGATTATATTTTATTTGGTTTTTTTTGTTAGTTTTATTGTTTATTCTATTTCATTTTTTATTATTTTTTTTTTTTTTTTATTTTATTTTTTACTAAATAATGAATAATGTCAATAAATTTGTTGAAATAATATGATTAATCTTGATTCAAAATTATATATATATATATTTCAATTTGATTTTTTTTACTATTATTCTAACCAAAGAACCTAACAAAATATGTCTTCTTTCGCATTATCTAGGTATGTCGATGAGAGCAGTCGTGAAGCTATAGCCATTATTTATAATGGATATCGTTATACAATCCATTGTATTCACAATACAGATCCAAACGCGACTATACCCGGTATTTTGCCACCAACCTCTATTACACCCTTCTCTGGATCTGCCCTTGCTTGGCCTCAATCACATAACCTTTTACCAATGACCAATGGTCATCACTCCCCTCCAGCATTGGTTGAACACATTATTTCCCAGCCAGCTGCCACCTCCATCAACAATCCTACCCTTGATAGCATATCCATTTCTGCTACGATGGACTCCAATCCCCCCTCCAAGTTACGACAACTATTTGATGTCTTTGATCATTTATTCTGCCGCTATTGCAGGGACTTTAACGATTATGTCCAAAACCATCCCGATAATGCAGGAGATTACGGATCCTTGTCTGGTCTTTGAGCTTCCTTGAAAGCCTTAGTAGAAGTGTTAAACAAATTGGCGGAGTGAGTTTTATTCATTTAACTATTTATACCGCCTTTTTTTAATATTGATCCATGTGGTTTGATATCCCAATTAGTACCTTTGACGACAAAGACAATGTTGAGGAATAAGCAAATATTAATCCCCAAGCCGTACTGTTTTGGTAATACCCTTACTTATTGTCATCTTCTTTGCAACCAATTCTAATAATTTTTTATTTTTATTTATTTTAGTTTATTTTTTTTCTTATTTGTTCAGAGCCTAAGGAAATAAGCAAAAGGCAAAAAGATGTATTATTTAGTTTATAGTAGTTCTCGGCAGTTACTTTGCCTTGCCCCCATGATATTGGTTTTTTTTTTATATATTTTTTATATTTAAAAAAAATGTCTAAATTAAGTTAATAAATCAATTAAAAGAATCAATAAGAATGATTCCTGATGATCACTTGTGAGAAGCTTTTATTATTTCTTTTATATAATATTGATGCTACTAATAGTAAGAATATTATGCTATTATATTTTATTTTTTTTAAAAAAAGAAAGTAAAAAATAGAAAAAATAAAATAATATATAAAAATAACAAAAAATGCATAGAGAGGAAAATAATAATGCTTCAGGGAGTTGAAATTATAATCAAGTCAGTGATTCTTTTTTTAATTCAATTTAAGCAGTAATTTTTGAGGCTTCTGTTTTTTTTTGGTAATTTAAATGAAAACAATTAGCTTGATGTACAAAGCTTAAGATAAGCTTAATCATTACTAAGCAGTTTTAAGTCAAACTTCTTCAATATATATGAAGTTAAAGTTAGAATTAAGTATCAATTAATTAAGTTTAATTGACCTTAATTTTGTTTTTTTTTGTTTTTTTTTGCAGTTGAGTTGAGTTAATGATTAAATTTAACCAAATAATATAAGATTAAATTAACTAATACTTTTTTTTGATTTTTATTTTTTATTTTTGAATTAAATTAAAGTTCAATTGATTTGAATTTAGTTTTTTTTTTTGCAGTTGAGTGAAGTTAATAATTAATTTAACCAACTAATATGGGATTAAATTAATTAATTAATTAATTAATTTATTTTTATTTATTTTTATTTATTTTTTTTTGCATTAAAGTTTGATTAGTTTGAAAAAATTCAAATTCTATATAAGTAATTGAATTTTTGCAAATTTCACTTAAATTTGAAATGGTGTTAAAGGGTGATAAAAGGAAATGTAGAGTTTAGCACAGCCTTTAAAGTATCAAAGATTTGAGGGCTAATCTGTGGGTGGAAGGAGATGGCTTCATCTTCAATAGAAAATGAGGTCTTCTTCTTCCTTATCCTTAGTAAAAAAAACAATCTTTGTGTCTTTGTTTTGTTTATATATATTTCTTTTAATATTTAAAGTAAATTTCAAGATATAAATTAACTCTATAAGCACCGGGGTGAATCTTGTGTCAATCGTTGGCGATTGACTTCACGTCAAGCAAACGCAAGCGAACGTTGAGCACACGTCACACTCTGGACTTACACCAAATCCTGTGACATCCAATAATATTGGTTCCCCTGTGCCTTCAACTCAGATTTCTCACCACCTGATCATCCCACAACCATCCGATGATTGGTAAAAATTACACCAGACCCGCCTGTTTGCACACACACACATCAAAGATGTCCTTCAGCCAGTCTTGATGTAGGCGGGGGGTTTGACTTCACCAGGTCATCCATGAAGTGTGCGTGTGCATGCGCGGGGGCGGGTGCGTTTGCGTGTGCATTGGCATGTGCGGGTGGGTTTGCGTGTGCATTGGCGTTTGCGGGTGGGTTTGCGTGTGCATGGGCGTGTGCATTGGCGTGTGCGGGTGCGTGGGCATGTGCATTGGCGCGTGCGGGTGGGTGGGCGTGTGCATTGGCGTGTGTGGGTGGGTGGGCGTGTGCATTGGCGCATGCGGGTGTGGGTACGCAAAAGCCAATTCCGCTTCCAACATGATGATGGCACAGTTAGAAATTTTGGATGCTGTGAAAGGTGAGTGTGTGGGTCATTTGATCATTGGACTTGGCTTATTCACACTGTACCCAATGTCAAAATAGTAAGTTCTTTGTGGCAATGTGAAATAATGGGCTTTGCTTGTCACAATGGCATGTCTCTGTCACTAAATTTTGAGGCAGTTATTTCACTCGCAAAATTGCTAATGAATCTGAGAGATTTGCATTTCTGTAAACTAAATTTCATGAAATAACGGCTTTATCATTACAAGCAGTCCACATGACAGAACTTTGTTATCATACAATCCACAGTTACCTTCTATTTCTTCTTCTGATATAATCAAGTGTCCATCATCAAAACCAACAGCTTTATAAATATTGATATACGGCCAATCTGGTAGGAAATTCACATCAATCTTCAAAGGTTTTAAAATCAGAAAGTTATTGTTCAGTATGCTAGATGGCTCAGAGACTTTGAAAATGCTATCCATAATACCAAATTGTCGTGAGTTTCCCCTCAGAAAACATATCACACTGTTGCTGATATTTTTGGATTCAGTTGAAAATATATTGTTCCCAATATTAATGTTTGAAACTGGAAAATACCAAGGTGAGACAATCCTTGAAGTGGGAGGACTTGTGGATTGCACGGTAGTGTCTAAGCTGATCCAATCAACTATTTCCCTTGTTGCATGAAAAGTCTGTAAGTACTCAACCAGGCAATCATAATTTTGTTGGTCATGGCGGGATGGCTTGTTATATTTATGGTGATTGAACACGGCAGGTGGCTGTGATTCGAAAAGCTGTTTTATTTCACATGGCACAGATGGGGATTTCAGGAGAACGGAAAGGTTGGAACATCGACAGATATGTTGAAGTAAGGTTTTATCTATATCATCTATTCAGAGTTGCAAAAAGTTAGTCTTATTCAGTTCAGGTGTTTAATCAATGTGAATATATTGATCTTATTAATTGACGTACATATCTTGTTATTCGTTGGCATCTTTGCAAATACTCCAATCAAGCGCTCATAACCCCATGTGGCTGAGGCTTGTGCTGGGCCCCAACGTTGGAAGAGTTCGGGAATATGATCAGCAAAATGATGATTTGGTTTACTTTTCTGTTTTGGGAACAGGTGTCGATTGGAAAGGCGGAATTTTTTCCAATGTTCAGCAAATGCAGTCGCATCATCTATTGAAACAGTCCAGCTTGTGGCAATGTTGATAGCACTAATCAAATGGAATGTATTCTTGGCTAGTTCATTTGCAAGTTCTTCTGACTGACCCATTTTTCTTTGAGTGTTGGCAGATTGGTGTGCATCTAATGACATCTGTTGACTGAGCATTAGAAATGGAATATAGACCTTATATAAGAGAGCCCATTCAGCGGCTTTTAAGCTACCATGAGAGGGGGAACCCATTTTGCGGGGAACTCTTGTCCATGATGAGGGAATTATGGTCTCAGATATGATTTGTCGGAGATGCTCAAGAGCCTCACCCTTGATCTGGTGATCACTCAGTGCAGTGATATCCAATTCAGAGGTGATTTCAGAAGTGGGGATGTAATCGGCATCAAATGAAGGAATCTCCGCAGAACCACTAGATGGATGTTCTGTGTTAGGGGTGGGCATTGGGAAGTAGTTTTTTCGGGTGGAAGTAGTGGGGAGTGGCTCATTTATTATTTTTGCTGCGTCTCTTCTCAGGGAGCGGGCCTCTCTCAATGTGATTTTATCAAGAGAGCTGTTGGAGGTCTTGGAATCTGAGTTTGAACTGTTGGTGTCATTGGATTTCCTGCGGGACCTGAAGTAAATTTTTGATTTCGCCTCTGGAATGCACAATTTAAAAGTTGCATGATCCTTCAAAATTCCAAGTATTAAATTATGCATTATGTCAAGATTAACCATTCTGGTTGCATCCCAATACGGAAGGTCTTCCAAAATTGAATATCGCACTCCATACTCAGAGAAAATTGCTTGTCTTTGTTGTGGGGTTGCCCGAAGCCATTTGGCAATGGTTGATTTATGACTTTGGTATGAGCGCGTGTAGTGAAATTGAGGACCAATTTCTTCAATTTGAGCTTTGTGAATGGTGCAAAAATTACAGAAGTGGTTTCCTGAATGGGAAATAAATCCAGTAAGCTTGCGCATGGCAACCACATCCGCAATGGCTGTGAGGATGGCAACACGGATAAAGGATCCTGATGGACCTGTTGAGGTGGGTGCAAAATGGTAACCTTGCCATAGCTCTTTGAGCTCGTTGATGAGTGGCATTAATAGATAATTCAATTGAAGCGCAGTTGGCTCCTTCGGACCAGGGATGATTCCTGCAACATAGACATTCTTGGGCTTCAATCTTTCACTTGGGGGGAGATTAAGACAAATAAGCATGATAGGTCCAATGCTAGCCAACCGGGTTGACTTTCCATGTGCATTAAACCAGTCCACATATATGGAGAAGGCCAATGAACCAGGAATGGACATGAATGGGGGGTCATGGATATTTCTAGTGCCAGTGAAGCGTCTCCAGACCAATCCATCCCAGATGTCACATTTGGGGGTACCTTCAGGGGTTTGGGATTGTTGATGTTGATGCAGAATTTCCATAATTCCAGCCCGCTGGAGGAATCTGGCAATCCAATTTTTGAATGGTTGATAAATGAAATGTTCTGTTGGTATAAATGTTTGCTTCATGTTGGTTGTGTTTTTGGTGTGGGGTTCAGATGAATAGATGAATTTGCCTAATGATTGTGTGCAAGGGGGATCATGATCATTTGGGTCATTATGGCGTTGACAGTGGGGTTGGTCAGTTGTGACTGATTCAGTAAGGCCATTCAGAGAGAAACATTGAGGACAACATATATAGTTTTGAATCATTGGCTCCAATTGGAGATGTTCAAATATGGTACTCAGATCTTGAGGTATATGGAATGCAGGAGTGGGGGGACCATCTGAGCTTGAGATACTGGACTTGATCAGCAGGTTCAGGGCGGGGTTGAGTATGCGTGAAGCCCTGCGGGGTAAATTATACCTTAATGATAGAATGGCAGATATTATCATTCCTAGGTCTTGTGGGCGAAGGGTTTGACTGCCACTATATGGTTTCTGTGCAGTTGAATTGAGACCTGCTGGAGTTGAGAAAGTGCTTTGGGTCAAACCTGAATAATCAGCTGGGAAGATTTGATCCAATAGAATTTGTGGGCACCCAGATCCTGATGCAGAAGTAGGGATGTTTGGAAGAGATTTGGGTGCAATGGTTGATTTGAGCTTTTTAATGTGCTGTTTATATTGGAAAGGTGTGAAGGCAACTCCTTGCCTATCACCCTCAGGGAAAGAGTGTGTTTGAGTTTAGGAGTGTTGACACATGCATATACGCATTGAGGAATAGGGCCGGGTTGTCATTGTTTCAGGAATTGAGAGTACGGTTGGTTTGTGTATAAATATCTATGGCTGATGTGAAAGTGTTTAGGAGTGTTATTAATTGGAAATAAAATTCAGTGATTATTTATGAAGGGGGAGATGATTTGAGCCAGCGGAGGATTTTATCCCATTTGTAATGGTGCATGAGCTGCAGTGGATAAAGTGTAACATGTCTCATCTGGATGGCGGAATTGGTTAGGCGTTTAATTGGGTAAAATGCCATGCTGCTCAATGCTCATACATATTCTAGTTTATTTACACATTGTGATAGTGCGGGTTTGACCATTGAGGGGGTTCCATTAGTGAAGTGTTACCATTGAATTGAGGGGATTAACATTTAATCCATGTACGCTGGCATGCCATCGTACATGGTTTAAACCTTATTACAGACATAACTATATAACTCTATTACATAAGGGGTTGGAGTGCAGCTAAAGTCTTGGTATTTGGTTTGAGTGCGGCGGGCTTTGAATCAGTTGGAATTTGATTTGGATTGTCTTGCCTTTCTTGAAAAGGTGATGTCTCCTTTGTGGGTAAATACTTCATGAATATACCCCTTTACAGATGTACAATGTTGTGGAATTTCAATGCATATATTGGTAGTTTGGATAATTCACAGAATTTGACAATGGGGAGGCGGAAAAGTTACCAAATATGATTACTTATGGATGATGGGTCCCCTTTTAGATCAAGGAAATATCACATTATATGCTGGTAGGCCGTGCAGGGTGGTTTCCGACAAAAGCGGAGGAGCTCAAGAGGAGGCAGGGAGGATTCTCCTCAAAAGAGTCTTATCCAACTTCCACACAACACTTGGTTCCAACTATTCATAGAATTTCTCTATTCTAAATTTGAAAAAATCTTGTCTCATATCCCTCTATTTTATCACAATACTGAACTGTTTTATCAAGTTAAAAATATTACTGTACTTTTTCGGCCCTTATGTCATCTTCCAAGTCACATCAATCCCGTTCAGGTTCTGTTCATGACTCAGATAGTGAATCTAGCATAGAATATGTTCAAACACAATCACCATTGAGTCCCAAAATTCCTCTCACAACCCCTATCGCATCCTCAATGAATGTATCAGGTCTTAACATTGATGTGGGAAATCCGAAGGCTCCAACTTCCAGCACTTGGGCGATCCCAAATATTTCTGTCACTCCAATTCCCCGAATCCCACTAATACACAAATGCATGTGTCTGAGGGGCCGGAAGGCACACCTCAAATCTCATCAAACGCTAATCCCCAATCAAAATTTCCACGTGAGTTCCTCCTTAACCCCGGTCGGAATCCAGTCGCATCCCAGATCCCTTTGGACAAGGTAAACAGGCAACCCTCAATATTCCATCAGGATCTCAGGTTCATGTGGGCAATGAAAGGCGGCTTGATGGGGGGCGACGAAAAAGACCTTTGGAAAATGTAACTTGGAGCGGTCTGTCGGAGGGAAATCCAGGATTGACGCTTCATCAAAGTAAGTCATTTGAATTTTGGAGTAGAAACTTATTCACAATTTGATATGTTTGTTTCATGGGTTAGATATGGCACCTAAAGGCAAGTCAGTCCGATCTCAGGAGCCAATTGAAGATCCTGAGGATGACCAGTCTTCATTAATGTTTTGCTGTGTTAACTGATGATTTGCATGGCAGGGGATGAACTTTATGTGTCTTCACCTCTGGTCCATAAAGAGAAAGTCACTGGACGTCATCATCCATAGAGAAAGAATTGTTGATGATGAGGATGAGAACATGTCTCCGACTCAAAGTGAAAGAAATGATGAACCAAGGAGGGACAATTTCACAGCGCATGAGCAAGGCACTCAATCAAATAGTGAGTTCACCCATCCTCAGCTGGGCCTTGCCCAGAGTATGCTTGAACAATCCGAGGTCAGACAGGAAAGGAACCAGGCCCGCAAAGCTCACAATGTGGCAAAACGTGCAAGCCAGAAGGAGCAACAAAAATGGCTGAAGGCAGAACTTCCAGAGAATGTCCATGGAATGAGATCAGAAGTACACGCACATTGCCTGTTCCTACTCAAAGTTAGGGATCAGGATTTTTCCTCACTACCAGCACCACCCAGCACAGACGAGCGTGAAATTGCAATTCAAGTGGCTGGTCATCTTGGTTATGTCCCCAAGGATGTTTTAAATGAGCCATCAACACAGGTTCAGTCTCAGGGTTTCCAAAGCTACTGCGAAAATGAGCTCCACAAGCTAGGACTAAAGTGATTCACTTGGGACTGGGAGAGCTCATGGCAACATCCGTTCAACAAGCTGATTTCTATCGTGTTTTACCGTAAATTCCGTCTTGCACTTGTCAGCACTGAGTATCATCACTACTGTTTGAACAAGGATCATAACAACTATGGGGTCGTGGCGGCTTTAATGGAGCAATATTTCACTTATTTGAAAAGAGAATGGAAGTCTATTCAAAAGGATGCGGAGTATTTGGTAAAAAAGAAGGAGAATCAAAAGCTCGCAAAGATTTGTCAAAGAGTTAGTTACTGTATCTCTTCTTCATTGTGGACCAAGTCTGATGATGATCTACTTGATTATGTGCAGACCTGTGAGCGCCGTCGTGAATGGTGTGATACAGCTAAATTTCCCATTCTAGCGTCAAAATTCAATGACCCTCGAGTATGCTCAGATACTGAGGAGGTACTGAAAAATGGCCGTCAAGTTTACCGCAAAGTGGGCTACGCTGGCGCTCCCAGTTATTTAATGATTTGGTATTGAAAATGGATAGAGACATAGAGTTTTGTAATCGGATTAAAAAAAAGGGTAAAAAAACTATTGATAGATTGCCAGAATTACGATCGACAGATGATGGTGATATTCCGGAAGGCCTATCATTTCAGGTATTTGATCAAGATTGGCTCAAGGGCTGTAGTAAGATGCAGACTATTGCCCTCAAAATACTTGACATGCCAGTTATTAGGCCGAATGGTGATGCTCTGCAATAACTTAGTAATTTGTCACGGTATAGCACTGTGACAAATTTAAATTTTGTGAATTATTTGTGCAGGTGTAATAAAATCTGATTATTATCTATTAATGATGCAACAACTTGCTAAATATGTTAGAATATAGACAATATGAATTGAAATGTATCACCGTCTCCCTTAGCAATAATACTCTATTGCTCATTTTCATTGAGGAAATATTGAAGAAGTTCGATCCAGCTCATGGTGTTCATAATTGTGGACCTGTGCCAGAGTCAACAGGAGTTATCAACTTTGTCAATCACAAATTATATAATGTCAGTAAGGCTCACGCAGTTAATGATTTTTTCTTTTCTTGGACCTATTGGTGATTGGAATATGGCATTCCCATAAGGAAGGATTTCAAAATAGTAATACAATCAAGTGAAAGATGAGCTTGAAAGGTACCTTCCGCATGTTGACCTCAACTGAATGAGGAGTGATATAGTGGATGACCTGTAAAGGTCGTTGTTGGCCAATACAATGTAGACGATCAACAGCCTGAGCCTCAATGGCTGGGTTCCAATTGGGCTCCTGGAAATGTGGATGTCAGGGTCCGAAAATCAGGGGAGAATTTTGGGGGGCCCCTCACCATTAAATAGACTATATTAGCACAAGTTATATTGAGGCCAGTTCCAGCCGCGGCAATGGATGCAATGAGTACTTCACATTCAGGATTATTGAAGAAATTCTCAAGCGCCTTGTCCTGCGCTCGTGGTGTAATTGTTCCATCAATTCGTGCTGAAAGGATAGAGTGATGGGCAAGAGCAATACCAATTCTACAATATAAAAAAGTCAGATGGAGTCAATTGGTAATGGATGCATATTAGAATTAATGCCCAAATCTAGAAATTGGGTCCATTGGGTATAAACCACTGATTTGATTGGACCACAAGTTGTTTGTTTGTTCTTCATTAAGCTTTGTAGGAGGTGTGCAATTTTACTACTCATCATGCATGTTTCCACATCCACAATAGTTCGTGTGATTGTTGGGGAGTTATCCTGAGTGCTCCTGCCCTCGGGGTCTTCCAACTCTGCCTCCGCAATTGTGTTAAGCATGATGTGATGGTTACAACATATTTGCAGCTTATTAATATTTCTGAAAAACTCTCCTGGTCCTTTGCTTTTGGATGATAGGAATTCTTCATATAATGTGGAATATTCTTGCTGCATGGTTGGGTTAAGTGGGAGCAGCTCATAATGATGGCTAATAGTGGGGAGGGATTCGAGATGTGTGGTTTTGGTGTGGCGCAAACTTAAATGCCGCAATGCCAAATGCAAAATATCATTGCAACCTTTTGAAAGACTACTCAGGATGAATGGTGACCAGTTATCTTGATTGGCGCTCTGGGGTTCAGTGATGAATTATATTATGCCCAAAAGGTCATAAATGGTGTTGTGAATAAGTGTGCCCGTTAAGCATATTCGACGGGATGAAAGGAGGCTATTAATGGCACGGTGAGTGGCAGTGTATTGAGAGCAAATATAGCTATAAGAGGGGGCAATGGTTATTGGATATAAAAGGTAATTTGAATCATTTAAGCTCAGCCACTCACTGTGCTTCAGCCAAGATTATATGATGCCAATTGATTTGAAAAATGAATGATGTAGAGGGATTGGTTTGCTTAAATTCTTGGGTGATAGTATTGTAAGAAGTGATCATGATATCATATTTTAAGATTTCGGCTTGGGATAATGAGTGACGAGTGGGACCATGGTAGATTTTTGCATGCAGTGCTCCAGCCTGAGCATGCTTGGATATTTCTGATTGCCAGTTGGTAATTAAGCAAGGGGGGCAGATGATCATGGTGGGCGTGGAGCAATGGGGGTTTGCAATCATCCGCTTGTTGGAGGTACCAATTAGAGCAATGGCCTGAATGGTTTTACCTAATCCCATATCATCCGCAAGCAGTCCTCCAAGAGGGGTATTGGTCGAAAGGGATTCAAATGAGCTAACGACCTTGTTTGTAATGATGTGCCTGGCATTGAAAGTGGATCCTGGGGGTGAGGTGGCCCAAAGGTTACGGGCTGATTGGCCATTGGGGATTTCTCGATCCCAGAGAAAAGCTAGTCCGGTCTTTTGATGAGGGAGGAGGGGGGTTTGAATAATGGCATGGGGCGGGGTCATCATGGGGAGGTCTGATCCACTGGGTAAATGTATCAGTTTTTGCTTGGAAATCAATGATGAAACAGCAGGATATGAAGCAGGCGTCAAGTTTGAAGCGGGAAATGTCGGAGTAAAGAGTTGAAATTGAAAATGAGTAGTACAGTCATATTCTTTGGGCATTTTAAGCTTTAAATCTTGTGTTCAAAAGCTTTCCATTATGAATAGAATGTTTGGATACCATGTGAAGAACATCAATGCTAGATTGGGCTTTGGAGATGAGGAGGGATCATTTTCATCAGTCATAAATACTCCCTCAACAAATAATGTTTTAGTAGGATTGGTTTGGCAATTTTCAATCCATGCCCCACCAGGACCACAGTGCATGAACGTTTTTGGTGCCCCAAGGAATGATATCAACGTTTGGGAAAGGGTTCCCGGGAGAGAGCCAATAGCATGCTGGTGATTGGGGAGATATACAAATATGTTGTGTTGATTGTGCCATAGGATAATCCAAGAACCTAAGTGGGAATTCTCAGGCTTTAAGGTTATATCACTATTTATTTGAATACAAATATTAATCATCCCAATGCAAAGTGGTTGTGAAGGGGTTGACATGATGGCTATTTTAAATTATTTGGGGACAGTTGGGAATTATATGATTGGGAAGGGTTAGCTAAAGGGAATGAAGAGGAATAAGCGCAGGTGGGGAAGCTATATGAGTGGCAGCAACAGGCCAAAAGGGGGATGGCCTGTGGTTACGTGCAGGGTCTTGATGGGGGTGGGCGTCTTGGGCTGATAATTTTCATATCCAATTTGGCGCATATATCAAGGCAAGGTGGCCAAAATGTGGGTGCACCGATATTTTGCTGGATCTTCAGCAATTTACAAAACCTTTGGTGGAACAAGGTTGACATTAGCATATCCAAAATTGGGTGGGTTGTAGCAACTTATTGTGGAGGGGCATATTAGAGGCATGTGCCCATGTTTGATGGTGTGACAGCAAACAATGAGCGTATCATCCCCAGGTTAATTTTTGCACAGGGACCTACTGGGCAATGATGGCAGTTTCAAAGGGCAAACTCACTGTAGAGATGTGTGTGTGTGGGCGGTTAAGATATGTTTGGTGGCGTGCCACCGAACATGAGTTTTATTGCGTGGGGCGCTTGAGAACGTGCAGAAAATGACCCGGAGTGGGAGATCCCGACACAATCATAGGCCGGGATTATTCTAATGTGGATGAGGCTGAAGAAAATCCATACTGATTGACCTCAGGTTTCCATGCGCAAGCGGGTGAGCATCTGCAGTGCAGCTGACCACCCGACCAAGAAAATAGCCAGTTGGAAGACTGGCAGTAAAATGTCTTCCAGGAGTGTGAAAGTTGCCTGCGTATGACCCGTCGGGTGGTGCATATGAGAATGTGTGTGGCTGCCCGCCAATGAGCACGCACGGCCAGTCAAAGTTTGCCCCAATATTACCCACTTACAGAAAAAAGAGATGATAACAAAATATTTTGAATAACGGAATACAATTTTTATTGAATTAAATCCCGGTTAGACTGGAACTGACAATGACCTTATCAGGTATGGTACTTAATGAGGACATAGTGATTACATATCTCGCAAGTTCCAGTACAACCAAATGTTTTTTTAATGAAGTCGTACTTCAGACCGATTTGGGACCGCATATCCAGCCCTGCTGCGTACTACAGTGTCGGCTGTACAGATTAGGAAGGTGTAATACTACTTCAGCCTGCATGCATATAGCCAATGGGTATCCGCCTTCCAATCATTTGCATATACGTTGCTCATGTGCCACATGCTCAGCATTGTGTTTCACCCGCTTTGCACACGCAAGCTGAGCATGTCATGGTCAAAAGGACCGTGTGGAAGTGCTCAGTCAAGCCATGGTCCGGACCATTTTTGGAATAGTTCATTGTAAGGCTCAGTTTGGAGCACTTCACCAAAGCGTGTGAAATGCTGCACCTGGCTGAAATGTCATCCGATGCTGTGCCAAATGCTCAGATTGTGTGCTTACAAAAATGACCTAGCAATTGCTCAGCATGGTGCATTTGATATTGTTATATCAATAGTTCAACAACTGTGCAATTAAAATTTTCAGCCACTGAGCATTTCAATTATGACCCAAAAGCAAACCTGAGCAATGGGTCGAGCCAAGATTATGCTGTCTTCACTTGTCATACAGCCGCCCGACCCTTTGTTCAAACACTATCACCCAGCCATAAGGCCAGTATGCTCGCCGCGGTCACCTGTGACCAAATGCACCACGTGCATTTCTGCATGGGGCACATGTGCATTGCACCCACCATGCAGATTCAACAAGGGCCTCACGACCACCCTCCTGGGGGTGATCGGGTGGCTAATTAAGGAAACAAAGGGGATTCGACTGAGCTTGACAATTCAATGAATAGCAATACTCAGCCAGATGCCCATTGTTCTTCTGCCTAGGGCCAGCATTTCCCTTCTCAGTTGCAGCATTCGCTGCGACTGAGCTTCAATTTTGCCCACACGCCTTGAAGCTGAGCCTTTATTGGGTGCTGCAACTGAGCTTCAATTTTGCCCACACGCCTTGAAGCTGAGCCTTTGTCGGGTGCTGCAACTGCTGCGACTGAGTATCAATTTTGCGCACAGGACTTGAAGCTGAGCCTTTGTTGGGTGCTGCAACTGCTGCGACTGAGCTTCAATTTTGCCCACATGCCTTGAAGCTGAGCCTTTGTTGGGTGCTGCAACTGCTGCGACTGAGTATCAATTTTGCGCACAGGACTTGAAGCTGAGCCTTTGTCGGGTGCTGCGACTGCTGCGATCATCTCAGCTTCCCCATTGTATAAAAGACCATCTTCACACAACAAGCCCTTCACTTTTCTTCTCACCCGCTCCAATTTTCCCAATTGCCCACTGTTCTCCTTCTTGTGCCTATTCCCCCTCGTCTTCCTGCCTTTCCAGTCTTTTCTTTTGCACTCGACTAACCCCACTCCCCTTCCTGCTCGCTTTTTGTTTTTCCTGCTAATACTTTCAGAACCCCACTTCTATCTACTTTGTACGTTTTCTCCAATTAAACTTTTGTCAAAATTATGATCCGATATTAATAATTTTCTTTCTTCACGACTCTCTTCTAGACTTTTAAAAACCTCCTACTAGTGCTTTTTAATTTGAATTCCGTTTTAAAATTATAAATCATCGTGGGTCTTCCTTTTCTTTCTTGATTGCTTACTTTCTATTCAGTTACTAACCTGTTTTGTTTTGTTTTTAGATGTCGTGCACGTTATGCACCAAGCGGGGTATCCCCTGCATTTGTTCCTCGACGACGACCGACGCTTGTGATGCTTGCCGACAAGCACACAAGAAATGTTCATTCGTCGTCTGCCCCTTCCAACCCCGCGCCCAGAGGAGTTCCCTCCCAAGACGCCCTCGCCAGGACTCCTTTGTGGCTGATGATGATGAAGCCATTTCCGAGCGGGAATGGACCCCAGGACCCCAAACAGGCCAGCGGGAACAATTCAGGACGATTAGGTCAGTCCCCTCAAGCATTGATTCGTCCACCCCCCCTCCTAGGCCACCATCCGATGGTCACTTCACTCCTCGACCTGAGCGAAGTGATTATCCGGCCAATGAAGGATGGCGATGGAAAGAGGACATTCAAGCTTGGGCTGATTGTCACCATGTCTTGTCACCGATGGGATTCAAACGCCAAAGTAAGTTTTCTTTCTCCTCCTTATCTCATTTATCTGTCACAACCATGGCAATTCACTTCCTTGGATCCCCATATGGCATATCAAGCCACAGTCCTTTTATGGCCAATTGGCCATATCCATCACCAGTGGCCAATATGGCCACGTCATCATCTTATGGACCATTTATGGCCATTTGTGTTTTGGGGCCTTCATGGCCCTTCACCTCAATCCAGCACCCATAGCGGCAATTTATGCCCAAATGGGTATTTCTGGTCATTTCCCTCAAAACCAGAGGAAATGGCCCAAATGGCTGTTTTTGGCCATTTGGGCTCATAATGCGCATTTGCGCACTTTTGCGCATTTTTGCGCATTTGCGCACTTTTTGCGCATTTTGCGCACTTTTGCGCATTTGCGCACTTTTTGCGCACTTTGCGCATTTGCGCACTTTTGCGCACTTTGACGCAAAGTGTCCAAAAGACACTTTCCCGCCTTTTGGGCCAGTTTTTGGCTCAGAACCCAAAAGTGGCCAAAAACCCCAAAAGGCCCAGAAACACCTTTCCAAGCTCTGAAGCCATCACATCCATCCTTTTCCCCTCTGCCTTTCCACCTCAAGACCTTTGGACGTAATCTTCTTGCCAATCAACCAATATGCCATAAATGATGTTATACATCATTGTGCATCATTTTTCAACAGCAATTCAATGGTGGCAATATCAAATAGTCTTTTCAACATTCTAACATCTCATCAAATCATCAAGGCACCCAATCATTCAGAGGAATCATCAAGGCTCAAGAGCAAGTGTTTCAGCGTCAAAGACCAATGACGCCATCAAGCAGTCATTGGTTATTCTCACTCCAAGTATTCCTTCCAAGGGAATACTGTCAATTCATTCTCAAGTGTATTTAAGAGGCAGTGCCAAAAAGAAGTTGTCAAGTGTCAAAGCTCCACTCAATCCATCTTGGCAACCATATTCATTTCAATACAGTCTGGATCCATCAAGAACTGTATTTCATTTTCAATCAAGGGAAATTCATTCAACCCAATTCAATTTCAACATTAGCCAGCTGTATCAATTCCCAAAAGAATCAATCCAGCCTCAAGGATCAATACAGATCAGTTTTCAGCCTGAAGAACTCAAGCTCCCAGCTTTTCACATATACCGGCTACCCTTTCCACCCTGGGGGGTTTTCCCCAGTTAATTAATATATTTTGATTTTATCTTATCTTTATTTCCTTTTCATTTTTAGTGAAGCAAATACTGATATTATTAAGTCAGTCATTTAGCACCTTTCTCTTTCTCTTTCTTTGCCTGTCAATGGATATTTGGTGGTCATATCCTTACTAATTCCATTATTCATTTTTGGCAGGTTGAAACAGTGATTAAGGACTTACTTGGTTGGCACTTTGGCCATTTGGCTTCCCTTTCCTCTTTTGCATCTCATCTTGTACCTGCATATCTTTTAGAGGAATTTATTCTGTATTTTTATTTCTTTATTCTTTGGAGTCTTCCAAGTGAGTTCCCTGATTGCTGAGTGCCAGGCCACTCTTGTATTTCTGTCCAAGAGCCCCTGTATGATTATATTAATTAACTCATAATTTCTTTTTCATTCTGTTCATTCTTTCTTTATAATTTCATTCACTCATTTCATCGAAATTATGATTCTTTTACGCTTATGAACTTAATGAATTCATTGTCACCTCTCAATTTTCTTTCATTCATTCTTCATTTTGAAAATTGAAAGCTGACCCATTTTTTATTTTTGTTATTCTTTTAAAATCTTTTTCAAATCATCAATTTCCATTTCATTCATAATTCAGGCTTCATCTTAATTTTCCTTGATTCTCAAATTTTTCATCAAGATATTCAGACACGTTATTCACATCAAGATTCATAATTGATTCATTCTTCAAGAATTTTGGTTTTTAAAGAATAATTCACTTGATTTTGATTGATTGATTGATTTGACATATTTGATTTTGACCTCAAGAAAATTGATTGACCTGAAGATTTCATTGATTTTGCTGATTTTTCACATCAAGAATTTTGACATAAATTGATTTTTCTTCAAGATTTTCATTTGATTGATTGATTTTTGCAAGATTTTGATTTTGATTGATTTGATTGATTGATTTATTTACTTGAAGATCTCATTTGGCTTTGATTCATTGATTTACTTCAAGACATTGATTCGATTTGACTTCAAGACTTCATTTGATTTTGATTTATTGACGTACTTGAAGATTTTCATTTTTATTCATTGATTTTTTCCTCAAGATTTGATTGTTGACTCTTTTCAATTCAAGCAAATTTTGATTTTTAATTCATTATTTCATTTTATTCCTGATATCATGCCTGTTCAACACTCACCTCCGGCAAGACAGACAAGATCTCAGGCCAGAGCTCAAGCTGTTCTCACTCCAACTCCAAGAGCTCCTCTAGATGGCACCCCAGCAGTTCCTCAACTGAGGGCCCAATTAGATAGAGGAACCCGCAAGGAAGGAGCAGCACCATCCAGGAAGGAAGGAAGAGGGCCAAGAAGATCATGTTCATTCTCAGGAGTAGTTGGCGGATTTCCAGGAACTTCAAGGACTATTTTCAAAGGTCCAGGTGAAGATGGTGAAGAGGAGGAGGAGAATTCTGTGGAAGAGGAAGAGTCTGATGGTACTGAAGGTGTCCCTGCTCCCGTGGAGGTAGCCCAAGGTACTGGAGGACCAACTCTAGCCCAGTCTAATCAGCCTGTCTCTCATCAGTCTGAACCATCCCTATTGGCCATCATGCAGCAAATGACTCAGATTATGGCCAATCTTCAAGCAGCTTCATCTTCTGAAGCATCAAGACCACCAGCCTTCAAGACTCCATCTATGAAGGCACCGGAATGCTTTGATGGGACTCAGCCCTTCAAAGTTAGAAGTTTTATTCAGTCTTGTCAATTGATATTTCATAATGATCCGGCAAACTTTGCTCAAGACAGAAAGAAGGTCCTTTATGCCACTTCATTTCTCATTGGCAGGGCTGCAAAATGGATTGAGCCTTATCTTTCCAATCTCACCAATCAAGATTCAAATTACCTTCTCAACTCTTGGCCTTTATTTGAATCTCAACTCTTCACTCTATTTGGTGACCCGAATGAAGTCAGAAAAGCAGAAGCTGAGTTGGATTCTCTAAGAATGAAAGAAGGTGGGCATGTATCCTTATACATTGCTGATTTCAGAAGCTTAGTCTCAAGAATTGGGGATTGGGGTGAAAGAGCTCTCATCCATCATTTCAGGAAGGGATTGCCATCCAGGATTTTGGATCAATTGGCCTCCCATCCTTCAAGAATTGACTCTCTTCAAGACTTAATGGACGTTACCCTGGAACTTGATACCAGGTACCATGAGAGGCAAAATGAAAAGAGTCATCATCAAGAGAAGAAGCCAGAAGCCTCAAAGTCAAGTTCTTCTCATCCTCAAAATTCTTCAAGTTCAAGTCATAAGAAGAAGAAGAATTTTCAGAAGAGGGACAAGCCCCATTCTTCTTTGTTGAATAAAGATTTCAAGCTCATGAACTCTGAAAAAGAAAGAAGAATCAAGGAGGGTCTTTGTACCTATTGTGGTGGGAAGCATAGTCTTGAGTCCTGTTTCAAAAGGCCTCAAAACAAGCTTACCCAACCGTCAGGCAAATTTCCCAGCCAGGGAAAAGCCTAAGTGAAGATCATGTTGTGTTCAATGGTCTTCACAGTTTTCCATCCAGAGCACAATTGTGCATTCTGAATACTGGTGTCAAAAATTCTCTTAAATTTTTTGTTTTTTCTTCTCTCTCTGATATGTTTTACAGTATTCTCATTGATTCTGGTGCTACCAACTCATTTATTGCAAAGCAGTTTGTTCACAAGTATTCTTTGACCATGTCAGAACTCCCGGAGAAGATTCCCCTTATTATTCTTGACTCCTCTGAGTCTCCTTCTTTATTTGTGACTCACCATACTAAATATATGGTTGAGCTCCCTTCCTTCCCAAGCTTTGAATGGGACTTTTTAGTCATTGATACTCCCAAGGGAGAAGACCTCATATTGGGCTTTGACTTTCTTAATCATTTTAATCCATTTATTGATTGGAGGCAAGGATTGATCACCTTTAATTCTGATCATAAGGACTATAATGATCCTTCAATTTCTTTCAGTAATGACTTTTCTTCTGCCAAATCATGTGCAGCTCTGGTTGGTGATTCTAGAACACCATCATTTCCGTCTTCTGTCCATATTCCTTCCCTTAATTCCCATCAGTCATTACTATCATCTAGAGATGAAGTCTTCAAAGAGATTCAAGATGTTGGAGAGATAATTCTGTATCTTCACTTCATCTCTTCTTTGGGAATATGGACCTTCCTCCTTCATCTTATCATGACTCCCTGGAGGAGTTGTGGGATGAAGAGGAAGAGCCAGAAGAAATAGAAACCGTGATGAAGGTTGTTCCTTCTGTTTATCACCAATACTTGGATGTATTTTCCAAGGTGAAAGCAGAGAAACTTCCTCCTCACCGCGCCTGTGATCATCATATCAAGCTGGAGGGGTCTCTACCTCCAGTTGGGGTGATCTACTCTTTATCAAACCAAGAGTCAGATACACTCAGGGCCTACATTTCAGAGAATGTAGAGAAAGGTTTCATCCGGCCAAGCTCCTCTTCTACAGGAGCACCTGTTCTTTTTGTCAAGCAGAAAGATGGTGGCCTCCGTTTGTGTGTTGATTACTGCAAGCTCAATGCTGTTACTAGGAAGAACAAGTATCCTGTTCCTCCTATGAATCAGCTTCTCACTTTTTTCAATGGTTCTTCTATCTTCTCCAAGATTGACTTGCGTGGTGCATATAACCTGCTCAGAATCAAGGAAGGTGATGAACATTTGACTTGTTTTAGAACCAAATATGGTAGTTATGAGTACTTGGTTATGCCATTTGGGCTTACCAATGCTCCTGCTTCTTTTCAAAATCTCGCCAATGATATTTTTTATGATCTTCTTGATGTTTATGTTGTGGTTTATTTGGATGACATTATGGTCTTTTCCAAGTCTGAGGAAGAACATGTCACTCATGTATCCACTGTTCTTTCCAGACTCAGAGCCAATAACCTCTTTGCTAAGGCGTCCAAATGCCTATTCCATGTTTCTAGTGTGGAATATCTTGGTTATGTAGTTTCTTCTGAAGGCCTCAAGATGGACCAAGCAAAAGTCCAGCAAATTCTCAATTGGCCACCTCCAAGAAACCTCAAGGCTCTTCAATCATTCCTTGGCTTTGCCAATTTTTACCGCTGTTTCATCAAGAATTATTCAAAGAAGATTAGTTCACTCACTAGTTTCCTCAAGAAAGATTCCCATTTTCCACTCAATGAGGAAGCTCTTAGACAGTTTCATCAACTCAAAGCGGCATTCACCACTGCTCCAATCCTTTCTCATTTCAATCCTTCTCTACCCACCATTGTAGAGACCGATGCATCAGATTATGCCTTGGGTTCTGTACTGAGTCAGGTCTCTGACTCAGGAAAACATCCCATTGCATTTGATAGCCGCAAGCTTCTCCCAGCTGAGCTCAATTATGAGATTCATGACAAGGAACTCCTTGGCATAGTCTGGGCTCTCAAGCGCTGGAGAGCTTTTCTTCTTTCTATTTCTTCCCCTTTTGAAGTTCTCACCGATCATTCATCTCTTCAATATTTTATGTCTTCCAAGATTCTCACTCGCCGTCAAGCCTGCTGGGCTGAATTTTTATCTGAATTCCATTTCTCAATCACTTACCGCCCTGGCCGCTTGGCCACCCTTCCAGATGCCTTGTCACGTCGGGACGACGTTTACCCGGAGAGGGGGGAGGATTCCATCAGCAAGAATCCAATGAACTATCAGAAGATAATTAAGCAAGATCAAATTCAAGCTTCAAAGTTTTTTGCAGTCAAGGTGGATTCATTTTCAAACTTGATTGATTCAATTCAGAAGGCAGTGTGGCAAGATTCTCAATATAGAAGTGTCCTTGAAGATTTGGGTAAAGGTAAATCTGTCCAAGATTATTCTCTTGATTCCTCTTCCAAACTTCTCCTTTTCAAAGATTGAGTGGTGGTCCCAAATGACCCCACAATTCAACTCAATATACTTCAAAATTGGCATGACTCTCCTCTAGCTGGACACCCTGGCCAAGAGAAGACTCTCAAACTTGTCAAGCGGGATTTCCACTGGTCCGGCATGACTCAATTTATCAAGGATTATGTATCATCCTGTCAACAGTGTTCAAGAAACAAAAATATTCATCACAAGAAGTTTGGACTCCTCAAGCCTCTTCCAATTCCAAGTGGTCCTTGGATTTGTCTTTCAATGGATTTCATCACTCAATTGCCACTGTCCAATTCCTTTGATTCAATTTTAGTCATAGTGGACAGATTCTCAAAAATGGCGGTTTTTATTCCAACAATAGCTTCAATCACTTCATTAGATTTGGCCCATTTATTCATCAAGAATATTTTCTCAAAGCATGGCCTTCCTTCAAGCATTGTTAGTGATCGAGGTTCTCTTTTTGTTTCTTCCTTTTGGACCAACCTTTGTCAGCAGCTCAAGATTTCAAGAGACTTGTCAACTGCTTACCATCCAGAAACTGATGGACAGACAGCGAGGGTAAATCAGATACTAGAACAGTACCTTCGGATGTATGTCAGTTATCATTAAGATGATTGGAACACCTGGCTCCCTCTGGCTGAATTTGCCTACAATAACTCTGACCACTCTTCAACAAAGCAATCACCGTTTTTCACTGTTTATGGAAGAGATCCTCATTTTGACTCAGTTCACATCACTCAAGACACTCTGGCTGGAAAGTTATCAACAAAAATCCAATCAGTACAGCAAGATGTCAAGAGAGAACTTGAAGTTGCCATAAACAGGTTTAAGAGGTATGCAGATAAAAGTAGAGCAAGTCCACCTGTTTTCAATCCCGGTGACATGGTATGGCTTTCTTCCAAGAACATCAAATCAACCAGACCCACCAAAAAGCTGTCTGAAAGATGGCTGGGTCCTTTTCCAATCTTGAAGAAAGTCAGCACTCATGCCTACCACCTCAAGCTTCCATCTCAATGGAAATCCATCCACCCAGTTTTCCATATTTCCCTTTTGGAACCAGTCAAGACGTCAACAATCCCAAATAGGCATCAAGAGCCTCCTCCTCGAATCACCATTGAAGAAGAAGAGGAATGGGAAGTCTCTCAAATACTGGACTCAAAGCTCAAGAGAGGAAAATTATGGTATCTGGTGGAATGGAAAGGTTTCAGTAAAGACCCAGAAAGATCCACTTGGGAACCAACCGAAAACCTCAAGAATTGTCCTGAACTTGTCAAAGATTTTCATTCATTATATCCTGACAAGCCTGGGCCCAATTCTTCAAAAGCTTGATTCATTATGGTGCTTGGTGGGGAGAGGAATTACCAAAAGTAAGTCCCACTCCTGGTATGCACCTTTAGGGGTATTCTACTCTGTTTTGTTGTAAGCATCACCTTGGCCACTCTGTGAGCACTTTGCAATTTTGGACACAGATCTCTGGCATGGCTTTCAACTTCATTTCCAATCTTATGGCCATTCTCACTGGGGACAATGGGCCATTCACTTTTAAATTCATTTCCAAGACTTCAAAATTCAAATTCATTCCTTCAACATTTTTGTTTTATTTTTATGGCACTAGCGGGAGTGGTAACTACCAAAAGTAAGTTCCTCTCCTGGTGTGCACTTCCCTGAGGGGTCTAAAATCTTGTCAAAAACATCACCTTGGCCACTTTGTGAGCACCTGGCATCAAATTTATCTTTCCAGGTCCTTGGCCAATTTCAAAATCAGTTATCAACCTCTGTGATGAAGATTGGAACCTCCTCAAAATTCAATTCATTTTTCTTTTTTCTTTTTCCTTTTCTTTTCTTATTTTCATTTTCATTCTTTATTTCTATTTTACTTCCATTTTAAATTTCCTTTTATCACGTCAATTATCACGTCAAAAATTTTCATTCATTTCAAAATTAAATTCAAATCATGAAGCCAATGTCAAAAGAAGATCAAGCAAGTCCTGCGTCAAATGTCAAATTCTTAATATCAGTTTTCAAATTTTTTACATTAATTAGTCCTCTTGAATCACTCTCTCAAAATCTTTCCAATAGCCTCAACAGGCTTCACCTTGTATTGGTGCTCAGGAGCTCACCATTTCAAGGTGGGGGGTACTGTCACAACCATGGAAATTCACTTCCTTGGATCCCCATATGGCATATCAAGCCACAGTCCTTTTATGGCCAATTGGCCATATCTATCACCAGTGGCCAATATGGCCACGTCATCATCTTATGGACCATTTATGGCCATTTGTGTTTTGGGGCCTTCATGGCCCTTCACCTCAATCCAGCACCCATAGCAGCAATTTATGCCCAAATGGGTATTTCTGGTCATTTCCCTCAAAACCAGGGGAAATGGCCCAAATGGCTGTTTTTGGCCATTTGGGCTCATAATGCGCATTTTTGCGCATTTTGCGCATTTTTGCGCATTTGTGCACTTTTTGCGCATTTTGCGCATTTTTGCGCACTTTGACGCAAAGTGTCCAAAAGACACTTTCCCGCCTTTTGGGCCAGTTTTTGGCTCAGAACCCAAAAGTGGCCAAAAACCCCAAAAGGCCCAGAAACACCTTTCCAAGCTCTGAAGCCATCACATCTATCCTTTTCCCCTCTGCCTTTCCACCTCAAGACCTTTGGACGTAATCTTCTTGCCAATCAACCAATATTCCATAAATGATGTTATACATCATTGTACATCATTTTTCAACAGCAATTCAATGGTGGCAATATCAAATAGTCTTTTCAACATTCTAACATGTCATCACATCATCAAGGCACCCAATCATTCAGAGGAATCATCAAGGCTCAAGAGCAAGTGTTTCAGCGTCAAAGACCAATGACGCCATCAAGCAGTCATTGGTTATTCTCACTCCAAGTATTCCTTCCAAGGGAATACTGTCAATTCATTCTCAAGTGTATTCAAGAGGCAGTGCCAAAAAGAAGTTGTCAAGTGTCAAAGCTCCACTCAATCCATCTTGGCAACCATATTCATTTCAATACAGTCTGGATCCATCAAGAACTGTATTTCATTTTCAATCAAGGGAAATTCATTCAACCCAATTCAATTTCAACATTAGCCAGCTGTATCAATTCCCAAAAGAATCAATACAGCCTCAAGGATCAATACAGATCAGTTTTCAGCCTGAAGAACTCAAGCTCCCAACTTTTCACATATACCGGCTACCCTTTCCACCCTGGGGGGTTTTCCCCAGTTAATTAATATATTTTGATTTTATCTTATCTTTATTTTCTTTTCATTTTTAGTGAAGCAAATACTGATATTATTAAGTCAGTCATTTAGCACCTTTCTCTTTCTCTTTCTTTGCCTGTCAATGGGTATTTGGTGGTCATATCCTTACTAATTCCATTATTCATTTTTGGCAGGTTGAGACAGTGATTAAGGACTTACTTGGTTGGCTCTTTGGCCATTTGGCTTCCCTTTCCTCTTTTTCATCTCATCTTGTACCTGCATATCTTTTAGAGGAATTTATTCTTTATTTTTATTTCTTTATTCTTTGGAGTCTTCCAAGTGAGTTCCCTGATTGCTGAGTGCCAGGCCACTCTTGTATTTCTGTCCAAGAGCCCCTGTGACATTATCTTCACGCAATAATACTAACTTTTTTCCATTACTCATAGAACAAAACCCCCCAAATCCCCCCCAACAAGACTCTCCCGTTCCTAGTTTGCCTTGCGAGCAAACCCCGCGGCAACCCACTCCAGGCCCGAGTGGCACCCGATGGTCTGAGGACTTATTCCGCGGTAAGCAGCCAACTTTCTCTTTTCTCATTTTCACTTTCGCATCAAGTTAACTGACTCTTCCTCCTTTTGTAGAAGCCTCCCAGCACGATGAGCCACCTATTCCTGGCCCGAGTCCATCCTCCAAACCACCTGAGGACATTGTGACTCGTGAGCCTCAACCTGAGGTGGCTCCTACGCAATCAACAGAGGAACCTTTTGGTAAGTCCCTATTTCACTTTTTTAACTCTACTCAACTTTTCCTCACCCCTCCTTTGACCATCTCCAGCTTGTCCCGCCACTCCCCGCTCAATTATCATCATCGACGATACGCCAGTCGGATCCCCCCCCCTTCTTCTTCACCGACTCCGCCACCTTTGCCTCCTGTTCCCCCTCCCTCCACTCCTACCCCTGTTCCTTCCCCGGATATCCCTCCCATTGCCGCCGAGAACCCAACCGCCTCCTCCCCCTCGGTGCCAAGCTCCTCTCATTCCTACGATGACGCTCGCCAGGAATTCACCGACCTGTGCCCGATACTAATGATTCCTCGAGCCATCGTCCACGAATCGATCAACCAAATCTTGTTGGAGCATTGTTGGTTGCTCCACATGATTCCTTTCGTGGATGCAACTCATCGAAATGAGATGCACCGGGAATGCCGGGAGGAACTAAACTCCCTCCTTGGCAAGGCGATGGAGGCTTATCCAATGGAGGACATCACCGGGATAGTCTCAAAATTCTTAGAAAAATAAAATCCACAAAAAAAATCGTATTCTTTCCTCTTTTTAACTTTTGTAATACACTCCTTTAGATAAATTTTTTGTATTCAATGAAAGATATTTTCAATTTCTCTTATGTTCTTTGTTCACATGAATTTATTATAATTCCTCAATGATTCATATTTACTATTGTGTGAGAATAATTTTCATAAGTGCCCCACCAAAAGTTTGAGTTAGTATTTGTATGTGAGAAAATCTTTTGCCAAAAATGCGCCAATAGTCACCATTCCTGCCTCCTATATTTTCTTCCTCCATTGTTTAGAGCCATATCAAAGCTTAACTGTAAAAAAGCGGGAGGTTCTGGCATGTGAGCAATCCACTCCAGATTCATTAGAAATTGCCGTTCCTATGGTCACACGCTATTAATCTTAGTCATGTATTGAATTGTTTGAATTGTCGGGAACCTTCACAAGCGTAACAATTGGCGTGTGAGCTGTCGGGAGCCTGCAAAGGCGTAAGGATTGGCGTGTGAGCTGTCGGGAACCTGCACAGGCGTAAGGATTGGCGTGTGAGCTGTCAGGAGCCTGCACAGGCGAAAGGATTGGTGTGTGAATTGTCGGGAGCCTGCACAGGCATAAGAAATTGTCAGCATTGTTGGCAACCTTCACAAGCCTAAGGATTGGCCTGTGAGCTGTAGGGAGCCTGCACAAGCCTAAGGATTGGCGTGTGAGCTGTTGGGAGCCTGCACAGGCGTAAGGATTGGCGTGTGAGCTTTCGGGAGCCTGCACAGGCGTAAGGATTGGCGTGTGAGCTGTTGGGAACCTGCACAGGCGTAAGGATTGGCGTGTGAGCTGTCGGGAACCTGCACAGGAATAAGGATTGGCGTGTGAAGCGTGGGCAGCCCGCATAGGCGTAAGGAACTTTTAGCATTGTCGGAACCTGCACAAGCATAAGGATTCGCGTGTGAAGCGTTGGGATCCTGGACAAGAGCAACAAACCTGGCATATGTACGATGGCATGCCTCCGTACATAATCCACTTCACCCCTTTTTCATGTGAGACACCCCATCTCCCACACTCGAAACCATCCAATCCTGGTGTATATTGTCCTCTGCCTTACCCCACCATTATCTACCAATCATGCTGCTATTCCGACTGCCTCACTCTTTGAATTGGGCTGAGATTGTATTACCATCCCTGATTTTATAGGCCGCTCCCTCGCCAATCTCATAATAGCCGTGGCTTTTTTGGCACATTGTTTTTGCCAACCTCCTTGAGCATTGTGCGGACATACCCACTAGTGTTGTGCTTTCGTTGTCCTGTGCTGGATCAGTATAATGAAGAAATGTACTTCTGGCCCACACTACCTGAATGAGCCCATGACAATCGGATAGATCAATCCAAAAATTCTCATTTGGGAAAATCAATTTCCCCCCTGTACACCGCTTTGATGCATCTCTTTGAATTTGGCTGGTCTCCTTATCAGCTTGAAACCACCATCCTGAAGCATACAGCAATGCATCCTTATCAAGATGAGGTGAGTTTTTGAATCCATTCATGGTGAAAGTGAGTGCCAAAGCAAACTCACATGCACCCTCATTTGCGGGATTATTGCCTTCATACTTGACTTGATCAAAAGACGGAACCCCCAATGAGTTGTAGCAATTTTGAATCTTCTGAAATAAATTATCCCCAACATATCGTAAGGATTGACCTAGAATGCGACCCAACAAGCTAAGATTGGCACCTCGGTCCCGCCATTCATCTTTTGCATTTTCAATTTTGCCAGCACTTCCATACAGACCAAATTGTTCATTCTTTGTGGTGCATTTACGCCACCCAATCGCGAACATAAATCCCTCCAGTAATGCTCCACTTGTTGCAATAGGGTCAGTGAACCTCTTTTTGCGAAATAAGAATTGTGATAATTCATCCCATTGATTGACCTTGACTTCACTCATTGTTGTGAATGGTCTGAATTCAACAAGGGCAATGAGTAATCCGGTTGAAGAGAAAATCGCCACACGGCCAAAGTGAATGCGTTTGATCTGATTGACATCCACAAGGCTCCGAATTTCACTTGGGATCATATTTGCTGATACTGGCATTGATATTTGTGCTGTTGGTCGAGAGGAGGAAAAAAACCTCTGCTTTTGGGTGGTTTTTCCCTCATTTATCTTTTGGGATGTCCCACTATTCCCAAGTGGTTGAGGGATCACTTTGTGTTGAAGCAGACAAGATATCAGATACTGCTTCCTGCCATTTGAAGCTAAGGAGCTTTGAGTCCAGAATGGTGCCCAATGCCCAAGGAGCTTTCTTCGGAACACATCCTTTGACTTCCCTGTTGGAGCCCACATGACATTGGCACAATCTGAACCGACTAAAGCCAATGTTCTTCCATGGGTCTCAATGAGGGTGCCACATAAATGTGGAAGCATATATATATATCTACATATATACACTGAGATTAAGCGAGAAACTCACACTTTCCTTCCTCAGCCCGACGCTTTCTTGCAAGTTCCCTTTTACGCTCTTTTCCTTTTTTTGTGAATGGCATGCTTGCAGCAGAAAATGAAATGAAACCAAATGATTACTGATTTATTAATACCACCTAAATTGAATTGCAGACGATGAATCTTTTTTAATTGCGGCTAAAAAGAAAGATCACACCTGACCTTCGCAAATTCGCGATCTCAAATACCTGAACCTAAAAATTGCAGTGGATAGTGCATTATTCAATTTGACATATTGATGTTCCCATGCAATCACTTTCCAATCCAACCATTTGGAATATTGCAAGCACACAAAAATGCAATATGCATCCTGCTGCGGATCCCTAGTTATCCCAGTCCTCTTGAAAGACACAGTAACATTTTGCCTATTATGGGCTGGCGGGAAGTGATAAACACGACCTCCTGCAATGCCTCCGCATGTGCTCCTCACGCACACAGCTGCCTGACTCAGCTTGTGTCTTGTCGGAGTCTTTTCAAAGACGTACAGAGGCATGCCGCCGTACAATTACTATTGGTATTCAGACTGTGGCACCCGGGCAGTAGTAGGATAGGAAGTTATGATTGTTAAATTCTTAAATCACTTTGCAAAATTCAATTACAATCTATCTAGTACAACGCTAATCTAAAACAGGTCAATCCTGGTTGTAAGTTTAGCTGACCTGGGTACAGTCAATGTGACCCCATCACTCAAAGCAAGACCACGCTTCGCCACCCAGGCATCACCAAAGTCTAATACCAAGCATCATGCAAATTCAAATCTAAGAGGTACAGTGGGGTTAAAAGACTCTGATGAGAAGAAACTTTTATTCAGTAAATTACATATATACTTATTAGTACGTAGCCACACTGGCTCCACTAGATTTTTACCCTCTGAAAGTTTTGCGGAAATATCAATTAGTGATAAAGCCCCTTTAGCTGAGCTTGTTCTCCAGTCATCTGAGCATACCATCAAACCACGAACCCCCGCCACACAGAATGCGGCTAATATACCATAGCAAATTCAATTTATTCCAAGATTCTTGTGACACGTCAAAAGATCTTTGATGGCCTCATTTTTTTTTTGAGTTTGTGAGTTTGCCTTTGATGCCATTAACTTCAACCTTTGTACGTGCACGTACCATGTTGTACGCAATCATCAAATGGATAACTGTATCCATTAGATCCTCCAGTTTCTTGTGCGGCTTTGTGGATATCTCATTGTCAGCGCCGCCACCTTCAATGCTGAGTTGGGTTGCACGTTGCTTCGATTTACTCAAGCAGGAGGCAAGGTATTCAACTGCTCCGCGTTCGAGTCCAAGAGGATCGGTCGAATTTGATGTTGGTGCAACATATGGTTTGGGTGCAATCACATTGTATGAGACTAAACTAATGGATTCAAACATAACATTTGCCCAAAAATGTTTAACTGGATTCGCGGGGTAAAGAAGGCTCTGAACTATTTTGAAGAAGGAGTGTTCAGATTTTGGGAGATTATCTGGAGGTTTAGCTTATTCCTTCATCAATTTGAGATTCCAAATGTTGTGATCAAAAAATGCTTCTGTTTCTGTTGGCTTAAAAAAATCTAACCCTGTATATTGCAATTTATATCACCAGTCAAAAGCCAATAATCAAGTATCATGCACAAAGATAAAAAAAAACTCACCTGCTATCTCAAGGTCCTCCAGCCAAGCCGACATTTTAAGCTCTCGGTTACTGATCACCTTAATACCAACGGGCAGGAATGTATGAGCATCCTTTGTTGGTAAATTGTCCCATCTATTTTTGTAAATCCTATTGATATTATCAAGCCCCCTTTTCCATGATTGTTGAGAAATATTGGAATGATAATTCAAAATGCCTGCAAACTTTTCCATGCGGGATAAAAATATTCCTTGAAAATTCGCAGCGGATGACACTTCGGGCTCAGCGTCGGGAATTATATCAGTCACATCTTGTCCCATTGTATCATGTTTAATTGTTTCCCTTTCTTGAAAGGCTTGAATATTCCGAGGAGAGGTGGGAGGGGTTGCATCATGCATTGTTTCATTGGATATTGGGGGGCTTTCAGTATGTGGAGCTTCATCATGGATTGTTTCATTGAGTATGGGGGGGGTTCAGTATGCGGAGGTTCATTATCAATATGGTCCACTTCAACATTGATCATTTCATCACCTTGATCCCGGGAATCCTTTGCGGCTTCAAAGGTACGGTGTTTTTTGTTGGTTTTTTTGGTCGCATGTATATTTGGTCTTTTTCCTAATCCTTTGCCTGGAAATCCAATTACGGCTTGATATCCTTCAGGTAGAGATTCTCCCACCTCCACACCTGCCCATATATTGTAAGCAGGTATATTTATCAACTTTGTTTTGAATTAGTAATGGACTTACGGTTCAAATCCACTTTGAGGAGGCTCATGGCTTCAGCAATCTTTTGACGCACATAATCAGGAATTTTACTATCATTTTGAATTTTTTCGAGCCTTGGGATTGTTTGAGCAATGTTGGAGACAAATTGTTCCTTGGATATAATTTCCACCTCCCCACTGAAAATTACATCATCTTGCCCATCATCTTCTGTCAGTGCACAAGGTTTAACAGTCTTTTCCTTCTCATAAGTTTCAAAATTCGGTTTCTGAGAGCTTGGAGGTTGACCTGAAATAAAGGCTATGACACAATATCAGGTTTTGAGAGATTAGAAATACTCAAGATGGATGTATACTCACATTCTGGAAGAACTGGTGGATCTTGATTATCTTCATGTGACTTGCTCTCTGCTTCAATGCCTAATTTACGACTACTGGCCATATCAGATATTTCACTTCCACTCTCTGGGGCTGAAGTTGGTCGTTCATTAAATTCCGTTGAATTTCCCGGGGTTTGGGCCATCGCAGAGGTAGTTTAGTAAGCAAATAGATGGTGACGAGCTGATTGATAACTTGTTTGAAAATTTTGAATAAAAAGATCCAAATTGAAGAAAATAGGTGGAAGTAAAATAATCGCATTTGCAAAATGCGATTTGTCGGGAAATTGAAGGAGGCGATGTTTTGCAAATTATTTCATATCATGCAAATGAAATCACTTCCCTGTGAGACATTGAATAAAGTTGACTAGTGAGAAACCTACTAAAGTCAACTTTTGAACTATTCAACACTCATGAGGTAAGGACTAAGCAAAGTGTTCCATTTGAATGATATGAAATAAAATGGTTTTCTTGGGGAAACAGGAGACACAATTCTTGTCTTAAATAGTCCACTTATTAGGTTTTAATTTGTGAGTCTCATGATTTAAACCCTAACCACAACAATGTGAATATACTGACCAATTTCCCCTGAGGTCCTGTTGGCAGAGAAGGCCACTCAGCATATTTCGGCCATGGCGTCCATTGTGTACGCCAACAAGCCACTGTACACTGTGGATGTAATACGGAAACGTGAGGATGGTAAGCGGCGTCGGAGGCATGTTGGGAGGGTACTTACTAGGCGAGCATAAGGATCGTAAGCAGTGTCGGGAGTATGTTGGGAGGGGACTCCGTGAGCGTAAGGATCGTAAGCAGTGTCGGGAGTATGTTGGGAGGGGACTCCGTGAGCGTAAGGATTGTAAGCAGTGTCGGGAGGGCACTTCATGAGCGTAAGGATGGTGAGCAGTGTTGGGAGCATGGCGGGAGGGCACTCCGTGAGGGTAAGGATTGTAAGCAGTGTCGGGAGCATGTCGGGAGGGCACTTCATGAGCGTAAGGATGGTGAGCAGTGTTGGGAGGGCACTTCATGAGCGTAAGGATGGTGAGCAGTGTCGGGAGGGCACTCCGTGAGCGTAAGGATCGTAAGCAGTGTTGGGAGCATGTTGGGAGGGCACTGCGCGAGCATAAGGATTGTAAGCAGTGTCGGGAGCATGTTGGGATGGCACTGCGCGAGCGTAAGGATTGTAACCAGTCTTGGGAGCATGTTGGGAGGGCACTACACAAGTGTAAGGATGGTAAGGGTGGGGGTGTGAAAGCGTAAGGAGTGGTGAGGATGGAGATGGGGGGGCAGGCAGTGTAAGAGTCTCATCTGGAGGGTGGTGCGGGCGCGTAAGCATGCTAAGCGTCAGGGAGGCGGAAGCTATTAGGTGAAATTACCCGAACATTGCGAATAGTGTTGAAACGGGTTTGGGCTATGAGTGACATTCTCATGTGACACATGCGACAATTGACGTTGTCTTGACGCTGACGTGACGTGACCCACTAAATCCAGTGACTATAAAGTGACACTAACAAGACTGAAGCAAGATTTTATACTGACCGCGGTGCGACGTGAAGTCAATCGCCGATGATTGACGCAAGATTCTCCCTGGTGAAGGAAACTATTTTCATTGAGGTGTAACCTGGCCAGTCATGCCTATGATTATATATGCTTTATTTCTTCTTTATTATTTTAAATTTAATAATTATTTGAGGATACTGAAACCAATAAGGTTTCTTGATATTTCTTATGGATTTTTATGGTTGACTTTAATCTTCTTAATGCTTATTCTTATAAATTGTTGTTGTCATTTTCATTTATTCTTGCTTTATTGTTTTGATTTTTTCTTAAAACATTGTTCTTGTAAGCAAGGGGGTTACTAGTAAGTTCTAAAAAAATGAACCAATCAAAAATATAATTTGAATAAGAAAATAACCATAAACAAAACTGGTCACCCCCTTTTTGCTATGTGTATTTTGAGGCTGTGTGTTTTGCTTTGCCATATTTGTATATTCGTTCAATTTTGTATTTTATTATTTGACTCTTGAAATCTTGCAGATATACATCCTTGAGTTGTCTCTTTTATCCTTCACCTTGCCTTTATTTCTTGAATAAGTTGATATTATCAATTATTATATTTAATATTCATGAGGGTTAAGCTATAGAATAAAATTGAAATTCCCCAGAACTAACCCCAAAAACTTAAATCATAAAGGATGTATTTAAGAAATAGACACCTACCCTAATTTTTTAGTTAGGTTTTTTATAATAATACCAGAAAAAAACATAGAATTATGATACTGATACTCTTGAACCTCTTTTTCTTATTGATATATTCTTGTTTTATCTTTATATTTTTCATGATTTTTTTTCTATTTTTTATATAGATATTTGGGACTAGAATAAGAATAAAACTGTTGAAATAATAAAGGAAAATGTTTTATTATAATAAAAGGTCATAGATAATGTTAAAATTTGTTGTCAAGATTTGTCTTGAATTTGGCCTTCTTAGCTGTAAGCTCATTTATTCTTTCTTCATTGAGATATTGATCTTGAAACCTTTCTCCATTACTCAAATACTCATGATTAGTGTTTCCATTTTTATCATTATTTTCTGTCCAATCCTCATTTTGTGTTGAAATTTGATATTGCCTTGCCAAATGTGCTTGCAAACTTGGGCATATCTTTTTATTCTGAGTAACCCAAAAATATTCCTTTTATTCCTTAGCCTTCTTCTTCTTTTTACTACTTTTATCTTTGATTATCTCTAATTTATTATTCTTTGGTTTACTACTCTCTTCCAACCACTTGACATGTTCATTTGCACATTCAGAGTTGTTCCTAGGATTATTATTATTTTGTTTCACAAGGTTGGCATTTGTAAGAGGTTTCCAATTTGTATAACCTTCCCAAGGGAATTCTTCTTCAGTAAGTATAAATTTATGTTCATTCTCAGCTTCTTCTTGTATGTCCATTTGACAAAATAATCCTGCGTCATCCTCATATTTTGATTCAGAAAGATGTTTTTCTAAAATATTTGGTGAGTGTACTTTATTTTTATGAGCTCATTTGTGGCATTGTTCTTGATGGACTTAAGCTTCTCGAATCCTGAATTAATTTATTTTCCAATATTAAAGTTATTATCAGCTTCCCCATAGGATTTGTCTTCAGGGGGTAAGGTTTTTTGTCTATTTAACTCCTTTCTAATTTTCAATGGATACAGTGAATTGGTTGAGTTTTCATCTGTTTACTCCTCAATTTTATCTTTATTGATATTCTGAACTGTACTGGAACTGCATTCTATATCTTCTCTTGTTAAGGAATAACAAGGGAAATTAATTTTTGAAGGTTCCTCTTCTGGACAAAAAGGTATATATTTTGCTTGATTTTGCTCCTTTCCTCCTATGGGGGTTTCAATTATTCTTGTTAAGTCTAATTGTTCTTTGACAAGTCGTGGATCAATATTTTCCATATTAGATAATGATTTATTTTCTCCAATAATTCCTTCCATCAAAATTATAGGATCAATATTTTCAAATTTTCAGGGAAAAAAAGATTTGTGAATTCTCAAAATTATTAAATTTCTTTTTGTGGGTAGCTCCTGTCATAGGTAATTGATTGAATCTGAGTGATGGGTCAATGAACGCTTGAGGTAGAACTAATTCATTTTGATGAAAATTAGGCTTCTTATCAATATTACTGGATCCTTCATTAGATGCTGAAATTACTTGAGGATAAGTATTTTTATTATGGTGTGAATTTTTCATAGTATCATTAAAAATTTCATTTAAACTTTCAGATTCTTCACATTTGGGAATTATATCAATATTTTCCTCCTAAATTTTGAGGTGGTTTTGGGTAATAATGTCCTTAGTTTTGGAAATGTTATATTTGAGGGAAACCTCTTTTAATGAATTTAGTGCTGGTTTATCAATTTGAGAACTCAAACCTTTAGATTATGAGGTGACACTAACTATTGTTACCACTGGCTTGATACTTTATTTCCAATTATTTTTAAATATTCCCTTTGAAAGGGACTTCAAAGCTTTAAGGGGTGAGATAAGCTTTGTTAGTGTGTTTCTTTTTATGTCTTCAGGATTCTTGAAGTTATAACTCTTTATGGCTTGAGATATTTGGCTACAAGTATTTCCATTTACTTTTCTTGAGGCTGAAATTCCTGGAGAGTTTTCTTCTTTAAGCTTTAAATTGAAATCTTCTGTATTAATTGGAGCTAATTCCTCATGAATTTTCACTTTGTCTTTGGAATCCTTCACTTCTTCACTATCCAGTACTTGATGGGAGTTTTCCTCAGATTTTTCTTAGTTTTTGGGACTTGATCTATTCTCTTTTGGTAATTCTTTCCAATATTCCAATTGAGAAACTGCAACTGTTTCCATTCCTGCTGGTGGCTCTTCTCTCCATCCTACTTTCTGTGTTGAACAAATTGGTAAGCAAAGTCTTCTTCCATCTGGCTCTATGTAGCTGAATATTTGCCCTTTTTGTTGAGAAAAGTCTAATCTTATGTTATTATCTGAAAGGAAAGGCCTTCCCAATACTGTGTGAACTGCTCCTCTTGCTACAAAAAGAGGTATATCTCTTTCTTCCCCAGTGACTAAAGTGATTGGGGTAAATTCTGCTAATCCAACTATTGCGGTACAATGACCACCAATTCCTCTTAAGTTCATGTTAAGGCATCTTGTGGTAAGTCCTGCTTTAATTGCTGAATCCTCTGGTATTATATTTAATTCTGATCCTGTGTCAATTAATGCCATTATTTCATGACCTTCTTCTCCCAAATATACTTGCATAAATCCCAATGGACAGGCATAATGTAATTTTGGCTGTTCATAATTACCCAAATGATGATTTATGAGTTTGGTTTTAATTTCCTTTGTATCAATTGAATTAATAGATTTTTTTTCTTCCTCTGACAGGCTCCTTAATTGGTTAAAAAACTTTGGTGACATGACCAAAATTTGTTCCAAGGTAAGATTTATTTTATGATCCAATACCTTTTTGATAATTTGTGCCATAATCTCTTGAATATCTAATTTCTCCTCTTTTGTGATTTTCCATTCATTGACTTTCTTGATTAATTCCTGGGTATTTTCAGTTTGATCAATTTTAGGTTCCTGTGAAGGTATATTATTTTCATTTTGCACCATTTGAGGCTTCTTATATTTGGTTGGAATAATTTTTTTCTCTTCTTCCTTTTGCTCATCTTCAATATAAGCTCCAGGTATATTTAGTCTTTTGTTTATTGGTGTTTTCACTTTTGAATGTGATCTTAAAGCATCTTGATTGGTACTTTCTGCTCTTAAGTTTCTTTCTTTAGTACTTCTTAATCCATAATTATTTAAAAGTAGCTCATTGGCTGATGAAATAGTTGGTGGTTGCCAGCCTCCCCAGTTTTCAACTCTGGCTATAGCAGTTGCACTATCATCTTTCTTTAATTGTATTATGTTCATTGGATTAGGTTTTGGTAGTCATCTTTAGCTTCATCTTCTTTCATTTCCTTTGTAAGTTCTTCTTTCTCTTTTTCAAAGTCTTGAACTAAATTCTTTGGAGCTATTTTACCATCAGTGGGAACTCTTTGCCAATTGGGAAATAAAAATCCACCTCCTTGCCTGCTAACCCATTTCTTATTTTGAACATCAAAGAGGTGGTTGCATCTATGAACTGAATATCCCTCCTTCAAACAATAATAGCATTTGAGATATGGTTTTGGTATGTTTTGTGCTGGTGTGTAAGGAATATGCTCTTTTGAAAGGGGTGGTAAGCTATCTTTTGGGTACCTTGCTTGATTTTCCTGCTTTAATACCTGTTCTGTTTTATTTTGAGGTAGTACTGCTTCTGTCAATTCCTTAATTTGATTAATGAAGTCCTTTACTTCTTTCTTTTTTTCTTGATCCTGAATCCTGGGTCTTTGTTGTTCTTTAATTCTATTATTAAGCTCCTTCAGTTGATTGAGGGCATTTTCCATTGTTTCATCTTCAAATTTAACTTTCTTTGCTTTTGCCTTATCTATATGTGGATGATTTAATTTGTAATGGGAGTTTGTGTCTTCATCTCTGTCCCTTGATATGATCACAGTTTCTAGCTCTTGCTCTATATAGCTCTTCAATACTTTCATTTATGGTAAAATATATTTACCATCCCTTGCTTGTATCATGACCTTATCTCTTCTCATCTCCTTAATTATTGAATTCTTAATTTCTGGTGAAAGGCTTGCATAGAGTTCTTCATTATTCTCAAATTCTTTTCTAATATATCCATATTTATTCAGGGAATTTGTGATCTTTTCATATTCTCAAATAAATCTCTTGTATTCAGCTAGGTTTCTAATTCCTCCTGCTCTTTTGGTATTAGTGAAAAGCTTCTCCAAAGATTCTGGTCTATATCTTCTGTCTGGCTCTACTCTTCCCCATTGTGTATTAAGTTCTTCTTTGAGTTTTGTCCAGTTCTTCTCTTCATAACCTTGCATTGCTTCAATTTTCTCCTTAACTTCTTCAGATGCACACATAAAAATAACTTGTCTTGCTATATCTTCTCCACTAGCTCCTTCAATTTCAGCTGCTGCATCCACTCTTTTTATGAATTTTTCTACTTCATTACAATCAAAAACAAGATTATAATCTTTAGCTCTTATCTTAACAATAGGAGATTTTACCTTAGGAATTTCCTTTTGTAATGGACTTGGATGGTTGTGTGTAGTTAAAAATACTTTCTTTGGGATACTATGTGATCTTTGTTGTGTTTTTGGTGTGGATGTTGCTCTAGGGCCAGGTGTAGGTGATATTGGTGAGTCTTCAGGCCTAACATGCCTTGGTAATGTGGGTTCACTTGGACTAGCTCCAGTTGTGTAAGATGTTTGTTCCCTTCTTTTTCCTTTCTTTTTACTTTGTGTTAATAATAAATCTTGAATTTGCTTTATAAGACTTTGGATCTGAACTGTTTGATCTTCCTCTTCACTTTCTTCTTCATGCTGTCCTTCTGCAGTATCTTCAGGTAATGGTGGTAAGTCAGAAGTTGATTTTTGATTCATTTCTACTTGATAAACTGATCCTTTAAATTCTTTTGTAATTCTCTTGTTTTTCCTTGCTTCTTGAATTAACTTGAAGAAAAATCCCCTCAATTCTTCCTTTTCCTTCTGTTCTGTTCTTGGTGTTGCAATGAGTAAATCAATATCCTTGGGTGTTTGATCTTCTGGTTTTCCTTCTTCTACTGGATAATAAAAATGATATGATTGATTTGAGGATTGTGATGGTGATGATGATTTGGAATGGGATTTGTTTCCAGATTCCAGATTGTATGAGAGTGTTGATGGTTAATTATTGATAATGATAATTATTTTTGTGAGTTATGTTGATTTGATTATCTTCTTTCTTGATTTTTGACTGATTATTTAATGTTGAAGTTGTTGAAATGGCCACTGTTGGGACACAAGATGTGGAACTCCTTTTAGTGTGGGATTGGATAAGGCAGTCCTTGAGGGGGAAATCACTGGTAAAATTTTTTGAATTTCTGAAATAATTTTGTAACCAAGGGTGCTAATGGTGTTTTAGCTGCCCCTCTGAATATACTAAACAATCTCCCTGCAGAGCTCACGAATCAATATTTAAGATTGTGGCTTTACGGCTAGAGAAGACTTTTTAGAAGTTTCTATCAGACCTATTCAATAGCCAGATAAGTAACTTATAATTTAAAACAGTATAAATCATAATTTTCAAATAATAATATAAGATAATTTTAAGGGTAAGACCTTAATAGTATAAGAGGTTGATTTGATATAATAGTAATAATATATATTTTAAGGGGTAAGCTCAATTTGACTTTATATATGTTATGATACTTAATGGTTTGAGAGGGTAATTGTTAACATAATATAATAATAAGACCTTTAATAATTTATTGGTAGATATTGTTCAATATAGAGAGGATGTTTGCTAAGTATATAAAAGATATAATATAGTATAAGGGTAGGGTTTTTTTATATATATAGTAATTTATAGTTGTAAGGTGGGTTTTTTTTCTAATATGAATATATAATAAGACTATTTTTCCTTTATAATGTAAAGGTTATGGGGATAAACTTAATATTATGAGTATTATTGATATTATTATAATTATAAGACTAATAATTTAAACATAGGGTGGATTAATAATATTAAGTAGACCTTCTGTTAACTACTATTAATCAGAAATCACTATGAATTAAGCTTATAAGTCTATAATAATTTATTAAAATAACTAGATTATCCTACTAGTAAGGGATGAATAGTTATTCTCCTGCTTGGTATATAGCTAATTGGATTCATTCAGGCATTCATTTCATGCATCCATTCATGGGGAAAAGAGGAAGAAATGAGGGAGAGGGGCCGCTATTTATATTCTTTGGGCCCTCCATAGAGGCACTCAAAAACAAGGGACTTAGAATTTTTCCACTTCTTTTGGCTGGGATAATTCTTGATAGTGGTGAGATACCATTTGTTTGGTTGATTGCACCATTTTTATGTATTATTCTGTAATCTGAGATGTTTTTGCTGGTGAGAAATTCTGAGATGGTGTCATTTCTTGGAGGTATTGCACCATATGTTTGGTTTTTTGCACAATTTCTGGAACTTAACTTATATTCTAATTGAGCTTTAATATTATTATGAACAGCCTTGAGGTAATTAGCTTGTGAGAGATATCCCAATGGTGTCATTTGGTACAGATATTGCACCATATGTTTGGTATATTGCACCATAGGTCTATGCACTGTTTGAACTGTGGGTGGAGAATGCTGCGTATTGTGGAGATTATATTTGTCCTGTATGAGTTTTAATTTTCCTTCACTTCAATTGAATTCTGTTTTCTAATTTATATTTACTGGCTTATCAGCTGGCTTTGCTTGTATTTCCACAGATATGCTGTGTAATTTAAGGGTTTTGATGGATTTTCCTTGCATAAATTAATTGATTTCTTTTCTTTCTGTATTTTAACTGTTGATTAATACAGTTTGAACTTATTCCCTATTGAAGTTTCCTCATGTTAATAACTGGATTGCTGAGTAATGCAAAGGTTGAGCAGAGCTAGGGTAACTTAAGTGTTACACTACCCCTTTCACTGGTAACTTTAACATTCTTGCTAGCTTGTCTTTTTCTTTTCCTTTTATTGTTATTCTTGTAATCAAATGGACCATTTTCCAGGATTTTCTTATGGGATTATACATATTGATGAATTTAAATCCTTTTGTATGCTTAATTCCTCTTTTATAATTGATTAATTATTGATTTTTCTTGGTTATTTCTTCAATTTATAGCCTTATAAGTGAAATTTCACTTGAAACTGGGTCAATAAGGTACGGAAAACCACAGTGGTACTATCAAAAATGTATCCAAATGGCTATATTTAATATCTTTTTTTCAATCAAATATTTTCTTTAACATACCATCAAGGCTTCTAAGACATCATAATAATAGAATCTTATTGAACAAAAAACAAAGCAATGATAAAATTTCATTATCAAAAATTGTCGAGTTCAAATTAAAAAACAACTTTCTCTCTAAAAACTTCTGTTTACTTGAAAAAGAAATTTTCAGAAATATAAAAAAAATCGCTGTTTTTTTAAAAAAAAAACAGAAAAATAAAAGAATATTCATTGATTATAATTAAATAGAGAATTGAAATTTCAATTAAACATTATTTAAAAAAATAACAAAGAAAATAAAGATTTTTTGAGAAAATCTTTTTGTATTTTTTCATTTTTTGAGTTGTATTTCTAAAAAATAAAAGAAATTAAATAATCAAAGTAAGGTTAATTCAATATTTAGATTTTTTTCATCAAAATCTAAATCTAAATATATATATATATAAAAATAAATGAAAATTATGAAAACTAAAAAACTTAAATTATAAAATTATTAAGAAAGAATACCATATAATCAAAAAAATTACATAAAAAAACAACAAAAACATTATATGATAATCTTATTATTAATAATATTTTATTGTTTTTTTCGAAAAGTTAATTAAGTTGATTGGGATAATTATTATTGTTTTTATAACAAAATCAAAGAATATTCATATAAAAGAGAAACAATCCCTTTTTTCTGGATTACAAACTCATTTTTTTAATGAAATAAACAAAAAAAAGTTATCATTTTAAAAATGATAATAAGAACGATGATCATTTAAAAATTTCTTTTTTTTATAAAAAGACAAAATGACGAGTAAAAAGAGTCTTTTTAAATTTATTATTAATAAAAAATCATCTCAAATCTGAAACCAATTATTGCAAATGAGAAGAGAATTAAGGAAAACATTTTTTGACATTTAAATGGAATAGCTAAATAATATTTCAAAAAAAAACCTTCAAATAATTTACTATTTGAAGAACTCAAGCTTTTTAAGTAATTTTAGAAAGAGTTGGGGGATTCTCAAAAAAATGAACTCAAAATTTAAGTAATATAGCATGAAATTTTAATTTAATTTCAGAATTAAAAGTAAATTCCTTTTATTCAATATCTTTCACAGATCTGAAAATACTTAAGAATAATATCTTTATACCTTATAGTAATGCTGATAGGATACTATTTTAGCGTAAAAATCAATAAAATTATCCTTTTAAGTCTAAAGACATCAAAGGGGTATGAGAAGGATTAAAACCAAAACAATTGACTATCAGCCATTCAAATAATTTGGATTTATGGTTAACTTTCTTTTTTATTATTTTAATTTATGTTGAGTAATTGGAGCAATTGGTAAAAACACATATGCTTTGGGTAAAGCCAGGTAATATTTCCCCTGGGCCCCTTTTGCATCAAAAATTAACCCAAAATAACCTGTATTGATTAAAAACCAGAAGTGACTCTTCACGCAGCTTGAAAAAATAACTGTTTTTGCAGATCTTTTTCACCAAAATTGAAGCTTTCATCAAACCCCATTTTTTTACTTTTACCATGAAATATCACTTTTTTCACCATTTCCTCCGGAAACACTCCAATTCACCCTGAAACACTGCTTTTTCACATTTTCTACCATGTATAATTGCATTTTTTGTTCTTTTTCCTCCTCAAATATTTCAATTCCATTTATCGAAATCTTTCTGTATTATTTTAGCCCAGAACTTTGAATCCCACAACTTCTTGTGAATACTAGACTTTTAAGGACCTTACGAAGCATATTCATTCTACAGACAGAGAAGAGTGCTATTCAGTCACCACCTTGCGTTCAAATAAGACCCTCAAAAACACTATGTATGGTGTGACACCTCTGGTATTCCGAATCCTCGTATATCTGATACCAGAGCCATTACATCAAGGAAACTGGATTTCCCTTTCAGGATTCATACAATAAAGTAATCTAATAGTACCACTTGGACAGTTATTGTAAGAATTTGAGATCAAAACTATGATCTCACTAAAAATATCATTTCTCACCCTGCTTTCAGGAAGGTTAATAAGGAAGAAACATCACATATTTCTCAAATTTTTGAATAACTTCTTATTCCAAGGAAAATTCCGGCCCAATTATGAAGCCAAAGGTAGTCTGATGGACCTGTAATGTTGCAAGATATATACATTAAAAGAAAAAATTCAAAAAGAAAGTAATTCAAGAAAGAAGGCCAATTTATGAATTGGTTTACACCCTCAAGGAAAAATAATTTTTGTGGAAGCCTCAAATTGAAGAAAAAAACCATATTAATTCATTATTGTTCACTAACCCACTTTCTATTACACTTTTTAAAGGCTTAGCTATGTAGCTTTGATGGATATTACTTATAAAAAACAGGGAAGAATGCCCCTCTTTCATATTTTTGGTTTCACCTCCACCAACAAGACTTTTTATGAGGCTTTCTTCTAAATGGAACAATATATCAAGCTGGTCCTCTACAGAACAAATATTGTACCACCCCCAGTTATTGGTGTTGACAGAGACATGGCCTCAAAAGCCTCTTCATATACTATTACTATACTACAAGATTATGCTCTAAATTTAGCTCATAAAAAAGGATGGATCTCCCAATTGAATGAACCTGATTAACCATGGGCCAGAGATTTGGAAATTTCATGATGCTTTGAAATCAATTAAATCTTCTACCCTTGATTCCCTTCCTTTTCAATTCTTTTTTAATTATTCTGGCTTTGTTTCTAAGGTGATGTACTCTTTTAGTGTCACAGGGGATCTTCTAAGTGAAGAAGGCCTGGCACTTAGTAAACTGGGACTCACTTTTAGAGGGCTCTTAGTGGATAAGATAAAGAGTACACTCAATAATGTAATAAGAATGAGATTATTAATATAATTAATATAGCTAAAAGCAGAAACAAAAAATAATAGGAGTAAAGAATAAAAGAGCCAGAAATAAACAAGGCCAAGTCCATTTTTTTAACCTTCCAGGAAGAAAGAGAAGGGTTAATAAAGATATGATTACCACAACTCTACTGAAAAGGTGAGGAAATACGAAGGCTAAATTAATACCAATAAATGAAATATGTCAAAGTAGGAATAAGAGTATTTGTTAAATAATAAAGCAAATATACCAATTTACTGAGGAAAATACCCATGGGGAGGAAGAGGGGCTGGTATATGTGAGAATCCACAATCCCTGATCCAAAGAGTAAATTTTCTTGAGAAGAATCCTTGATTTAATTGATTTGGATAATACAGCTACTGTGTGGAATTTACAGGGTCTGCAGAAGTGGTGTGGTGAAGTACGGTGATCATACAGTTTCATAATTCTGAATCAGACTTTATTTTTTTTCAGGCTGTATTGATGAACCAAACTATATGAGTATTTCAGAAAGAAGATTTTCTGGAACTGATTATTGATACACACAATGAATTTCTGGCTTGGTGATTCTGTGTGGGTTTAAGGTTGAAGTCCTTACCCCTGATAGTGGCTGTGATAGTATCCCCCTCTTGAAACTGGTGGGCTCCTGAACACCATAATAACTTGCCACTATTGAGTGTAATCCGCATATCCACACATTTTTTCAAAATATTTAAATTTCAACCTTCATTCCTCTTGATAATTATGGTGAAAATTGCCTGTCTTCATTCTTTGTTCTTTTTCATTAATGAAGTTTCCCCCTTCAATAAGTAAGTAATTTCAATTTTCTTGAGTGACATTTTCAGTCCTGAATATTTCCTGTTTAAATTTCATTTTCCTTCATTGGCCTTGGGATTTATCCCAAAATAAAGGCTTCCAAGCGCTTAAGCTTAGAATTTGATGAATAATGGTTATTTGATTGTATAACCTTGCAAGGAGTGGCCATGTTTGTCTTCTGAGGCCATTTCTTGCATCAAGCCAAAATATAAATATCTTGATGGTCCTGAAACAAGTTTTCTTTTCCCCATGATCTTTAAAATGGGCCTAAATGAAATTTTGGTGTAATTTTTAGTGCTTGTGGTTCTTCTGCGTCCCTGCCATTTTTATTGTAATTCTTGAAAATTTAGCTATTTTTGGCCCTTTTTGGGCCTTTTGAGATTTCTGCAGACCACGGACCACATTCTGCAGACCTTTGGGGTGAAATAGGTCCCCCAGAATCTTTCTGGCCCCTCCTGAGCCCAAATGGTCTGCGGTCCCAGGGTGTCCATAAGACCAAAATGGGCCAAATTGACCTGCATGGCATTCTCCTATTGAAAGTGGTCCAGGGCCATAAAAAGGAGTGACTTCCACATCATTTGAGGGGAAGGTCCTGGCTTGATTATTGAGGTCCAAGAGCTACTTGGAGTTCCTTTTTGAGGACCTTGAGGGGGCATAAATGAAGCTATGGCCCCAGAACCTTGATGACCTTCAGGCTTGATATTCATATCTGACTTAATTGACTCATTTACTTCCATAACTCTAGAAATGGGCTCCAAACTTACTTGAATAACTTTATCTTTTCCTTCTGTGCTTCCACTGTCTATCCTTTGTGGGTCTGGTGTCTTCAGTTGATTTTTTTCCCTGGTCCTTGACTTCTTCAGGAAACTTTGATCCTTCTCAAACATATGATTGGTACAAGGCAGTTGAACTTTTGATTCCTTCCTTTACTGTGTCCCTGAAGAAGGGGGCACAGTCTTTTAAAGACTTTAGTCCTAGATCTTCAAAGTAACATCATTGTTTTGTTAGGAAAAAACCATTTCAACATCCAGAAGTGTCACTTTCCAAAATAAGAAGATATTTGTGGAGCAAGAAGGCTGGAAATTTTTGGAAAGAGATCCAAGTTTCTGAGGACCCTACCCCTGATTGTACTTCAGGTTATTCCAATTGTAAGTGCTGTGGTTTTCCTGGTTTGACTTGATACTGACCACTTCCTTTAGTGACTGGATCCAGGCAGAGGGATGTTGCAAGATGGATCAATTTCGGTGGTCCCATTCCCACTGGGTGTAGGCCAATTTACTCCAGTTCAGATGTCCTAATCTCTATAATCAACAATGAAGGTGTGGTGAGAAGAATAAGAATAATTTCTGCTTCATCAAACAACCCAGATTCTGAATGAAGTTATTAAGTGAGTGGTGAAGAAATTAAAGTGGTATATAAATCCATTGGCCACCTCTCTAGTGCTTCACCTACTCATCCCTCTTCCATGAGAATCCATAGCCAAGTTATTCCAAGTAGCTCAAGAAGCTTCCAGCCCGTTCTGTCCACTGTTCCATATTTAATTCCTCCTCCTTCCCCTAATCTATTCACTTCCAGGCCTGACCTAGCTTCGCCAATACGGCCATCCCCATGCCACAGCCCAGGCCATCCCCAGTACTAACCGCTAAACAATTGAAACCTATGAACATCACCAGGAGGAGAAGAGAATATTAGTTTCCATTACCAATCCAAGCTTCTCAAGTATTTCAAAGAAGGAAGTGTTGGCCTATCAGGGTTATCAGAGAGGATCCATGTGTGGGTAATAAAGGTTAAGATGTTTTTGCAAGGATATTAATAAGGGTTGATAGAAAGAAATGCATAAACATGAGCTATGTGATATCAAGCCACACTACTTTTTTTTATTTTGAATGGACCACATTTTATTGATTTAATGGTTTGTTTAGTATAAACCTGTAATTTCTGATGTAATGTAAACAAGTCATGGTTTAATGAATTTGAACCAGCCATTTTTTATTTTATATAAAATATAATTGGGTTATTTATTATAAACTAGTAATGGCTTATTTAATATGAACAACTCATGGTTTACTTAGTATAAACAAATCTTGGCTTGTTCAACATGAACCAATCATGGTTTATTTTATATAAACCAGTAATTTCTTATTCAATATAAACCAGTGATATTTTATTCCAGATAAACCATCCTTACTTTATTCAATATAAATGTGAGCCTTAGAGGTAGTTATATATACCCAAAAGACCACAAAGAACAAAAATTATATAATTCTAGATGAAACAAATTTATTTATATTAGAAAACAAAAATTAAAATATAAATATAAGATCAATACATGAAATTAAAATCTCAATTATAATTTAAAATTAAAATTAGTTTGTAATTTAAAATTTTGAAAACACCTTTTTACTTGAAAAAATTAAGTAAAAATGAATTTTCATCAAAAATTTCAAAATTAAAACATTTTTGGAAAAAAGTTGAATAAAACATATTATAGCTCATCATCTAATATATAAACATATGAAAATTATTTCACCATTGGATTCCTCAAAAAAATAAGGTGGGGTCACCTCTGGATAAAGTTTCTGTAACACAACTCTAAAGAAGCTTCAATTGAGTCCTTAGTAATTCCTGTATAAACATTGAAAAACCTAAAAGCCTTAATTTAATTCACACCACATGGGGTGTTAACCATCAATTATTTTGTTAAAATTGAGGTGTGGTGTGTAGCTTAGAAGTTATGAGGAATTGAAGTATTTTCAATTGAAATGACAAAATGTGCATGCGTATTACATAAGTTAACTTTCTATTACATATGAGGCATCAATTATGTCAGTTATGTACTGTGAGAACTCAATTGAATTACATATGTAAATTACAAGTATACATCATGAGAAATTTATGAAAAAATACATTGGAAAGATTAATTCTGGGGGCATAGGAATCTTGGCTCCAAGGGTGCCAGACTCCCCCAAATTCCTTGCTGACAGGCGTTAGTTATCAAGATTCAAGCAAAGTTTCATCACTTTTGGCCTGGAGTTGAGTCACAGGGTCTTTTACTCAATTGATGATGAGGTTTTGATACCAACAAGTGAAGTTTTGACTGTTTCCAAGAGGTTAAAACTACTCTCAAGCTAAAACACTCTTGGTAAAAACAGTTTTAACTTGTTTTGACATCTATTACACACATTGTGACATGTTCTGAAGGCTTGAAACCAGGTATTACTATGGCAATGGTTTATTTAAGGGTCTAAAATGGCCAAAAATAACAAAAAATGGCTAAAACAAGCTCCTTTTTAGTCTAAACTATGGTTCAATGATTCCATAACTGTCTTTTCTGTTGTCAGAGTGTTTTCCATGACTGAAAAGGGTAAATTTCCATTTTTTAGTAAGAAAATTGGTGGCTATAAAATAATTTCTCCTTTTCCCACTTTTATAATCAGCTTTAAGCATGTGAGAAAATCATTATTATCATTTTTTATAACTTTTATAATCGTTTTTACCTTTGAAACACATCATACGTGAATTAAGGAATCTTTAATCACTCATAGCTTTGTCACATTGTTTCCAAATTCACTCTGGTCACTTTTGGGCATGTTTTCTCTTTAATAATATTTTTAAAGCCTTTTTCTTATATTAATTTCGTGCAGTTTTTCTTCAGTTTGTTCCAATTGAAATTTCTCTTGTAGAAATTCCTTTTTGTAGCCTTAAATATCTCTTGTAGAGTATTTTTGGATAAACTTATATTGTTTGTAAAAAAATCAATCTTCATATTATTATTTCTCTATACCTCTAAGGTTAAAAACAATAGGTTTGGCATGCCTTCTCCCAAAAACTCTAAATATTAACATTATTAATCATATTGTACCTTATACAAATTTTGAGGAAAGGAAAATTACTTGATTTTTGATCAAAGTTTCATATCCCCACCTTACAATGAGCAAGTCATGGTTTACTTAATTTAAATAATTCAATTAATTCATAATGATGGATAATCAATTTCGCATCATTAGTAAGGAATTCCTCATCATGAGTAATTGATTCCCCCTAATTAGTCATCAATATCTAATCATGATTAATCGATTCCTGATCATTAATAATCAATTCCTCATAATGAGTAATTAATTCCACGCCATGCATAATCAATCACCCATCATAAGTCCTCAATTAATAATCATGAGAAATCTGGACTTGATTATAATAAGTAATCTGAGAGTCATTTATATTCAGTAAACCAAGAATGGTTTTTATTTGATAAGAGTAGACACAACTAATCAAAGCTTGCTCATGTCACAACCAGGTGGAATCACCCCCCAATAGGTGTTTATGGCAAAAATAGCCTGACCCCATTTTATAGCCAATTGGACCATTTTTGTAATTTATGCCCTTTGGGCCATATCACCTTTCACTGGCGACTTATGGCCTCAGGGCATATCCTGCAAGCATTGGCCCTTCTGGTCATTTCTCCACCTCACCAACCCCCAGGCCAATACCTTTTTTTGGGCCTGGGGGTAGATTCGACCTTCCAGGGGCTTATGGCCCCTCTATCCATTACAAGGGCTGTTGTCCCAACCCCTTTGATTATGGGATCTAAGGCCTAAATGATCTTTTTGGGCCATTTAGGCCCCCTACGGCCCCTATAGCCCGCGGTCCGTGGCTCCCTCAGGCCCCTTTTGGCCTAAATCCAATGACATCAAAAGGCGCCAAGGGGGCAATCCACCAGCCCCCAAGGCCAAGTGGGCCCACCTGAGCCAATTTTGGCCCCTAATCTCAACCATCCCAAAATTGGCCAAAAACCACATTGTGGCCCCTTTTGACCCCTGGCCTCTGGAAACCACCAGAGACCACCAACTCAGGTCCTGCAAGATTTCCCCTCAATTCAGGGTAAGAGCGCTACTTCACCAATGTACTCCATACCAAAGGATCCAGGCATGGTGCATATATGGTATAATATACCATCATGCACCAATTTTTCTCAGCAATCCAATGCTGATGTTTTCAGGACCAAATTATTCCTTTTCAATTCAAGTCCCCAAATCCATCACCCATTTAAAAGGAAGTATTTTCACTCATTCAATCTTCCAATCCCTGGCTACTACCAGGAGACCATTTGATCACCTTGTTGAAAAAGAAGAAAGACCAATCCAAATATCACATTGGCTTCTCCAACTTGTTTTTTGGTGACATCTGGATGCTTGCCTGGCCTTCATAGAATAGAGTTTGATAAAACTGCCCATTACTTGGGAGAGCTTCCTGATTGCTTGGACCAAATGGTGTGTTGAATCTGATAGGGCCACATATTCTTTTGCGCAATTTGAAAGTTCCCTAATGCCTTAATGTTCAGAGACCCACTGAATGGGGATGTTTTAGAACTTGAGTATGAAGCCTGATTGCAATCTTTCAAAATTTCTGCTAAATCCTGATTTTCTCCAAAGATTAAGAGATGAAGACTTGGGGCACAAGATGATCCCATTTTCCTTGGTCTTGAGAAGGTAGTTTACTGTGTTTTCCAGTAGGCACCAGTGTCTCTTGGTTGGATTCATGGAGTGGTAGGCCAGGTAATTGTCACAATAATGTCTGCCAGACCTGAGAAAATGGAAATCTTTCCAAAAAGGCTATTAAACGGGTTGAAAGACCAGTTAATACTGGAAAGCTGTAGATCACATTCCACCATCTGACAGAAATTCATGGAAAACACCAGATATGGACAGGAACCTCTGATGAGATATGCTAATTATAAGGCATGGTATTGGGGGAGACGTCATCCAGCCCCATACCAAGGTTTTATTCCCGTGGTAAAGGGTAGTTGTGGTGGGTATTTGTCTTTGATGATTTTAGTGAGCTGCTTTTGTGGAATGGCTACTTCACCTTCACCAACGCCAACTTGAGGCCTACAATTTGCCATAGAGGATCGCTCCCTTTAATGTCAAGTTGCATGCATAACTGTGATTTCAAGCTGGAAATAGTGTTTTGAGAGTTTGAAGCAGAAAAACCATAATCCATGTGTATCCACATTGCTATTCATGATCCTTCCTTCCTAAATAAATAGAGGTACTGGTCTACCTCACATGCCACAAAAGCCATTTTTACCCAAATACTTGATAGCAAGATCCACCAGCAAAGGACAGCTTGATGCATGCCGTAAATTTCCTTCTTCGGCAACTGAACCTTCCCTTTGAGGTTCAGCATTAAATGTGTTGGAGGATCCATCAACAACACCTCCTTGACTGGTGTAAAACAATCAGCACCAATCTTGTCAAAGGAGTATACAGCCCAGTGCTGCACAGAGGCAGCTTACAATGTCAAATGCAGCAATATCAGTGATGCCATGGGTGCATAAGTCTTAGTGCATTTTAAGCCTTGGCCTTTTCTGTCCCCACAAGCAATGGGGCGGGCCTTTAACTTCTTCCCTCTTCCTTCAATAGTTCATTTGACATCAAAAACCCAGAGGTGAAAAATTATCCTCATTACATTATCCTTGTTGATAACATCCCATACCTTCCTAGTTTTAATTTTTTTTATCTCAGAAAAACATGCCTCATCCCACTGATCTCAGTTTGGTCCAGAAAACACCTGACTCAAATGCTGAGGAATGGTTATGTCTGTTTCCAGAAGCAAAGAATCAATTTACTCATTTTCCATAGCAAAGAGTTTCTCCATTGGAACTTCACCCAGTGATATTTCATTTAGAAAATGGATTAGGTACCTCTTCTGGGCTCCTGGAATTGATGTCATTGAAGTTTTAAAATGCGGAAATATTACGCTTGCTGATTGGATCATTATGTTATTTGCCAGGTCCCATAGCAACCAACTTCATCTTCCTGGAAGTGGCTTTAGTAGTCAACTTTTATTTCTCTCACTTATAGCTTGTGTCCTTGCTGGACTGTTGGGAAGGGAAAAATAGCCTTAGAGCCAAAAGGGTACAGAGCTGCAATTGATGGTAATTGGCCAAATGGTTCTTGTTGTGGAAACAAGTGAGTGCATCAAGAGTTACGCAGAAAGTTGTGAATAAAACATGAAGTAGAGTAGGAAAATTGCCACAGCCGTGGTAATATGTTGGAATCGATGATAATAGACCTTTACATGTCCCCAAGAGTGCAGTTGAATTGCTTGGCCTCACCATTCTCCTTGAGTGAATAGGGTCAGGAAGGGAAGAAAACAGCGCCCATAACTTCCAGGGTGAAATTTCACACATTATCCGTATGCAGAACCTTTAGTGTGTTCCATAGTTTGACCTAAAGGTGTTTCATTTTCTCCAGTATGGCTTCTGGAGCATCTTTCCTTGTCTTCAACGGGAAGACAAATCTGTACGTTGAGACATTGTCATGGATGGTTAATATGTGTAAATAGCGGAGTGGGTTGTCATTGAAAGGGCCCATAATATCTGAAAAAAGTAAGTCAAGTGCCTTGTCTTTGGGAATATCAGACCAATGCTGTACCTGATAATGTGTACATTTCTCTTTCACACATACTTCACAAAAAAATGGCTGCCAGGATGTGGGGTCAAGTGAAGGAACATGCTTCCTACGGAAAGACAACATGGTTTTGTCACGAGCATGCCCAAGTCTCACATTCCAGTCACGTCTTCTCAGTTTAGTTGAGCTTGGTTGAGAAATTGGATTCATTTCAATAAGACGAGCGGCAGTGGGTGCAGTGCCTGGATTTCTGGCCCTTCCACGCGGTAAAACATTAAACCACAAGGAGTTATTGACAAAGCTGGTAGGAAAAACCAAGCCACACACTAGTAATGATAGTTATAATTTATTGAAAAAAGGCACCACTCCAGATTTACATCATCTTCCAACAGACAGAATCATTCCAGATATTTTTGGGAGTAAGCGATATCCCAAATAATGAGCCCCCCATGACATACGTGTATGTCAAGCGTCGCCATATGCAATATGGTAATAGAATAGTATGAGTCAGAAAAAAATATTTTGAAAGGTGAGATGGAGTGAAAGCCAACAATAAAATGGGGGAGGCAGATAGGTGAATAGACACACCACTATCAATTAATACCTTCTCTGCAATTTTGTTCTCAAAAAATTGAGCTTGAAAGACTCTCTTGAATTGGTTGCCTGATCCCGAAGCAGATGAGGGACATGCTTCAGGTGTCTTTGGTATTGAGCCCCTGAAAGCCAAGGTCAAGACCGGGAAAGGGTTGGGTTTGGCTACTCCGCGTGCCAGTGACCAGGGAGACCACAGTAAAAAAAGTTTTTCCCAAACTTGTCCACAAGATGTTTGGGAGGTCTACAAACTCCTTCAATCACATGTCTTTGATTATAAAAATAAGGAAGGGTTGGTTAATGGAGGTCCGAAAGGGTTGGCTTGGCTCTGGTACATGGTATACAAAAGGAGAGGATTTCTGGGAAAAGTCTTCAGCCTTTTCCAAAGCTTTGATAATGACCACTCCAATAAAAGTTGGCAATGGCTTTTTGTTGCCCTTGGATATTATCCCTTTGGTACCAGCTGATCAAACGCCACCTGGTCGAAGGTTGTTGTGGCCTGGCATGCTTCCTGGGAAAGAAGTCCCTCAAGTTCATCTGCTTTGATGCCCATTTTCTTGAGGATGGAAAAATTGAATTGGACAGAAAGAACTGAAGCTTGGTTCGGCTTTGGGTCACCCCCCATTCATCAGAAGAAGGTTGATGCGTTCACACACTAATTTCAGTTTCTGGAAGTGGTTGCCAGGGATAACTCATTTCTTGATGGAAGCAAAGAATGAAGCCACAAGCATCTTTGTTGGGTTAATCCTGATACAAAGAGTAAAATTGTGTGGGATTGTTGCATTGATAAAGTGTGATTTTGCATGATTCTCCTCTGGTGTCCGATTATCAAGCAACAATGGTGTTTCATCAACAGACAGTTAGGAGTTGAAAGCCGCACAAAGGAGGTGGTTGAGGAAAGATACCCATTCAGGGGAGTTGGTACCAACTCCACACAGGGGACTGAAGTGTTCCTCCACCCTGTACAGAGCCTTCATAGAGATGTTGTATTCAGATGGCATGGATTGTTCAAAATGCTGATAAGAAGAAGAGATGGGTGGTGGCAAAGAAATTTTCATTTGAAGGGATTGCATCTCTGCCACATCGGAATGTTGCGCACATTTAGAGGAGAAATTTCTGATTGAAGTGAATTCAAAATTGAGAGAATCTCCTCTGTAGGTGGAAGCTTAGGGATGGTGTTGTCGCTGTCTAAAGCTTTCTTTGAATAGGTAAAGTTGACATCTTCAATACAGCCCCTTCCTGGAGCTTGGCAGAGTCAAGGATTTTAACCTGATAAGATTAGACATGATGTAACAAGGCTCTCATCAGTCAAAGTTCATCTGTCACCTCCAATTGATAAGAGGTGTGAGCTATTCATTACCTGATAAGATTAGACATGATGTAGAAAAGCTTTCTTGTCATTCAACATTAATCCATCATTTCCAATTGATAATAGGTGAGAAATTCCTTTGGTTTCGACGACAAGCTGCTTATAAGGTACAACTATACACCCACAGCGCGTCCTGCACACAGTGTGTTTCTACTATCTACAGGTATTATCTCACTACATAGATATTCAGGAATTCGTATGAGGCAGTTTCTGTATCTAAAAAATATTAAATAGACCAAGAATTATTTATATTAGATAAAACAAGTTTGGTTTATATCAAGTAAGCAAGGATTGTTTTATATTAAATAAAGAAATATTGGTGAATATTAATTAAATCACGACTGGTTTATATGAAGTAATCTATCACTGGATCATATCAAATAAGGCATGACTGGTTTATATTATATAAAACAATAATATTTTATATTCAATAAACAATTACTAGCTTACATTACATAAGCCATGACTGGTTTGGATTACATAATCCATGACTATTTTATATTTAATGAAGCATAAAATCAGTAAAACAAGGCTAATTTGAAATAAAAAAAATTATTGTGAATTGATATCACATAGGTCATGTTTATTAATTTATGCAGGAAGTGAATAGAGGGGTAATTATGTATTCTTAAAATGGAATGATTCCTGGTACTGCTTCCAAAGAGATGGCTCCTAAGTTTGTCTGGTATGAAGATGGGTTGATAAATGATTTCCAGAGACCTTTTCATTATTTTGGTAGAGATAACTAGCTTTTTGGCTTTGTTTGTGTTTTCTTTGTGATTTTTTCCCACTCTTATTGATACAAGAAATGAATGAAACCTCCAGATACACAATATGGGAGGGGATGCTGATGCTATGATAAAGAAAGATAAAGCAAACTAGAATTATATAAGTAAAATGAATAAATAAATGAAATAATGAGGACAAAAAGAGAGTCAAGAAGAAGAAATAAAAAGAGACTTCTCAGAGGTGTCCTTCTTGAGTGAGTTTCTTTATTTTTTCCATATATTTCCTGAAAGATGAGAACCAAGAATTTCATTCTCACAGAGTGGCCAAGTTGTTTTTTTGCAAGAAGGAGAGACCCTCAGAGATGCATACCAGCAGATGGAACTTACTTTCAAACATCCACTCCCCACCAAGCACCATAAAAAAGACTTGTGCCACAAAATGAATTGATGTAAGGAATGTCTTAAAGAATGATTAACAACATAAATAAGGAACTAAATAGAGCAAAAATAGAGAATTTGGCCTTATCTTTATTGAATGTCCGAATTTGAGGATATTGATGTTGCAAGGCCTGTAGGATCTTTCCAAAGAATTGAAAATTTCCCACAAAGTGGCCAAGGTGATTCTTACAACACATTTTGGTACAATACCCCCTGGAAGGTGCATGCCAGGAGAGGAACTTACCTTCATGAAACACAATCACAATGAAGCACCATAAAGTCATCATCTTGAGGCATTTGGGACAGGATTTTCAGGATACAAAGTGTAGAAATTCTTGACTAGATCTTGCTAGTTTCTAAGGTTGGAAGATGGTTCCCAAGTTTTGTATTTTTGGGTCTTCACTGAATCCTTTCCACTCTACAAGATACCATAAATTACCACTTTTGAGGTTTTACTCCAGAACCTGTGCCACTTCTCATTCCTCTTGCTCTTCCACTATGACTAGTGTTGGTGGAAATTGATGTTGGCTTGGGATAGTTGATTTCTTGACTGGCTCTAGTAAAGACAAATGGACTACAGGGGGGACTGATTTCCATTCTTAATGAAACATGAGGTTATATGAATGACTTTCAATCTTTTTTAGAACTTCAAAGGGTCCCAACCATCTTTCTGAGGGCTTCTTGGTTGGTTTTTTGTCTTGAAGCTCTTTGAAGGTAACCATACTCTACCCCCAGGTTGGAAATCGGGTGGAATTTTCCTATTTCTATCTGCATACTTTTGAAAACACCTTATTTCTGACTCTAATTCTGCTTTGACAGCTTTCTGTAATTATTTGAGCCTTGTTGATACCTTTCCAGCAGGTGTGTCTTGAGAATTGTGATTTTAAGCAAATCTGCGATTTCTAGCATAAATGGTCAAAAAAGGTGATTGTTTTGTTTATTAGTGTTCCAAATTATTGTAGGCAAATTCAGCCAGACAGAGATAGATTCACCAGTCATCTTTATGGTAGCTGACATACATCCAAAGATACTGTTATAGAATCTTATCTACCCTCCCCGTCCCTCCATCTGTTTCAGGGTGAAAGCCCGTTAAAATATCTCTTAATATCTTGAGCTTCTGACATAATCGGGGCCAGAATGATGAAACAAATAAAGAACCTCTATCACTGACAATACTTACTGAAGTGCCATTCTTGGAAAAGACATGGCTGATGAATATTTGAGCCAAGTCCATGGCAGTAATGGCTTAATAATTTGGAATAAAGATTGCCATTATTGAAAATCTGTCCATAACTACTGAAAATGAATCAAAGTTGTTGAAGAGGGCCAATTGAGTGATATATTCCATTGATAATTAATTCAAAGGACCACATGGAATTTTAAGAGCCTTGATTATCCATACTTCTTATGGTGAATTTTTCTGTTTTTTGAACATTGCTGACATGAGGACACATAGTCCCTGAGGATTTGATTTATGCCAGCCAAATGAAAATTCCTCTTGATGGGTTTGAGGGTCTTCTCCTTACCAGGATGGTCATTGAATGGTTAGTCATGACACCTTTCAAGGATATTTAATTGGATTTCATGATTTCTTGATATGACTACTATATCTTTGAATGATTAAAATTTGGCTTGTAGTTTGGGTGAATAATTTGAGACTAATTTACCTCTTCCTAATTTTTTGAGCATTTATTCATATTATTTGTCTTTCCATACTTATTTTTTGAATATGACTGTCATAAAAATGTGTAATAACCCTCCCAATGGGTGTTTATGGCAAATCTATTGTGACCCCAATTTATGGCCAATTGGCCACATTATTGGCTTTATCTATGGCTCATTGGTCCCTTTTGGTGTTTTATGCACTTTGGGCCATATACACTTCTTCTGTCAACTAATGGCCCCAAATCTCATTTATGGACTCAGGCCATATCCTCTAACCATTGGCCTCCTTAGCCAATCCTTTACCTCCCCAACCCCCAGGCCAATACCCTTGCTTTGGAACTGGGGGGTCCATTTTGTCTTCCAGGGCCCTCTGGTCCTTCTAGCAATCTTCAGGGCCTTCGGAACATCCTCTTTGACTATGGGTTCTATGGCCTAAATGGCGTTTTTGGGGATTTTAGGCGCCCTATAGCTCCTTTGGCCCACAGTTCTTGGGACCTTTAGGCCCCTTGGGGCCCAAATCTGTGAGCCTTAGAGGTATTTTAAGAATCCAAAAAGACCACAAATAATAAAATAATATAAAGTTATAAGTAAAATAAGCTTATTTAAATTATAAAAACAAAAATTAAAGATAAATATAAACTTATACACAAAAAATGAAAATTTAATTAGCATTTAAAAATAAAATTACATTCAATTTTAAATTTGTGAAAGCAAATTTTTACTTGGAAAAATCAATTAAAAACAAATTTTCAACAAAAATGTCAAAATAAAAATATATCAGGCAAAAAGTTAAATAAAAATTATCCTGACTTTTTATCCTACAAACAAACATATGGAAATTATTTCACCATTGGACTCCTCATAAAAAATAAGGTGGGGTCACCTCTGGGTAAAAATTCTGTAACTCAACTCTGTATAAGCCTAAATGAAGTTTTGAGTATTTTCTTTACAAAAGTTGAAATTCCTCAAAACCTTAATTTAATTCACATCAAATGTGGTTTTAACCATCATCTTTTGTGTTAAAATTGAGGTGTTTTGTGTAGTTTAGAAGTTGTGAGGAATTGAAGTATTTTCAATTTAAATGTCAAAATGTGTGCATGTATTACATAAGTGAAATGTAATTTACATATGATGTGTCAATGCGTACAGTTATTTACTGTAAAAACTCAATTTAATTACATATTGAAATTATAAATATACTACATGATGAGGAATTAAAGAAAAGATAAATTGGAAAAATTGATTCTGGGGGGGAAAAGGAATCTTGGCTCCAAGGTGGAGCCAGACCCCCAAATTCCTTTCTGAAAGGAGTGAGATGTCAAACTCCACATAAAATACATCACTTTTGGCCTGTAATTGAGTCACAGGGTCTGTGTCTCAATTGATGATGAGCTTTTGATACCAACCAGGGCAGTTTTAACTGTTTCCAAGAGGGTAAAACTACCCTTAAGATAAAACAAACATTGTAAAAACAGTTTTGACTGGCTTTGACATCTCTTACAAAAATTCTGACGTGTTTCGAAGGCTTAAAGCCAGGTATTACTATAGCAATGGCTGAAAATAGAAAAAAATAGCTACAATCAGCCTTTTTTTGGTCTAAACCAGGGTTCAATGATGCAATAATTGGCTTTTCTTCTTTCAGAGTATTTTCCATAATTGACAAGAGCAAATTTTACTTTTGGATTAAGAGAATTGATGGCTATAACAGAATTTCTTCTTTGCCCCACTTTTCTCTTCATGTTGGAATGTTTTCCTTTTATAATTAGTTTAAACACTGTTAAACCAATCAATAAGAGATTACAACCACCCTTTTTATATCATTTTGAACCTTTTGACCACTTGAAAAAATTATTATCATCATTGTTTGTAACTCTTATAATCATTTTTACTCCTTGAACCACCCCATAAGTGAATTAAAGCATCTTTCATCACTGTTAGTTTTGTCACTTTGTTTCCAAATTCACTCTGGTCACTTGTTGGTGTGTTTTCTCCTTAAATATCCTTGAAAAGACTTTGTTCTTATATTAATGGGCTACATTTTGTTTATCAATTAACTCCAATTGAAATTTCTCTTGAAGAAATTTCTTTTGTAGCCTTAAATATCTCTTGTAGAGTATTTTTGGATACATGTTTATTTTTGGTAAAACAATAGATCTTTATAATATGATTTTATTTAAACTAATAAAGTTAAAAACAATAAATTTGGCATGTCTTCTCTTAAAAATACTATTTCATACTATTTTTACTCAATTTTTACCCTAAGGGAACAGTCAAGTAGCCCCCAAGGCCAAGTCAGTCCCAAACCACCAGTGGGCCCACCTGAGCCCATTTTGGTTGCAAATCTCAAGAATCCCAAAATGGCCAAAGGACCCCAGGACCCCAAATTGGCCATGATCAAAAATGGACCACATTTTCAACCTATGACCCCTGGCAACCACCAGGCGCCACCAGCTCAGTTCCAGCAAGGCTTTCCTTAAATTCAGGGGAAGACTTTTCTTTTATTGATGGACCCCATACCAATGGATCCAGGTGTGGTGCATATATGGTATAATATACAATTATGCACCATTTTTTCTCAGAAATCCAATGCTTATGTTTTCAGGAGGCAAATATGTCATTTAAATTCAAGTCACCAAATCCATCACCCATTTTGAAGGAAGACGTTTCAGTCCTTCAGTCTTGAAATCCCTGAGGGCTACCAGAAGCCCATTCAAGGACCCCAACTACCTGGCCCTGTAGGAGTTGGGTTGTCATTTCATTTCAGGATTATTGAAAGGGTAATTTATCGCAGGGCCTCTTCTAAGTGAAGAGGGCCTGGAATTCAGTAAACTGGGACTTACTCATGGAGGACTCAAAGAATATGGTAAGAAAAGAGTAGACTGAAGAGTGTGAAGAGATGAATTACTGAATAAAAGAATATAAGAAGAGCAGCAACAAATAATAAGAGTAATAATCAAAGAGCCAACCACAAACAAGTCCAAGTCCACTGTTTCAACCTGTCAGAATGGAAAGAGAAGGGTTAATAAGGATATGGCCACCCAGCTCATACTGTACAGGCAAAGAAAGAAAAAAAGGCTAAGACTAACTTAAAATCAAATAATTATAATACCCAAAAAGAAGGATAAGAATAATTTTAAAATAATCAATATACTAAGTTAATTAACTGGGGAAAAGTCCCCAGGGGGCAGAAAGAGGGGCTGGTATTTGTGAGAATCACCAGCCCTGATCCAGACAGAGAATCTTCATGAGAAGATTTGATGATTGAATTGAGTCTGGCCAATACAGGTCCTGTACGGATGTACAGGATCTGTACAAGAGGAGTGGTGGTATTGAGTGATCATACAGTTTGCAAATGGTGTATACAAACTGTATTGGGTAATTCCAACCTGTACAAGTATTGAAAGGCTGTATTGATGGACCAGACTGTATGCATGTGTCATCAAGGAAGATTTCTGAAACTGAATGCTGATACACACAGTGGATTTTGTGAGCCTGTGAGGTATGTATAACATACCCATAAGGCCACAAATAACTTTATACACAGTTAAAATTGTCTTCAACAGACTTTTTAATTGAATTTAAAATAAAAAATAAGTATAAATTTTTTATTGGATAAACAAAGTTATAAATATTATGTCATTTTTGGATTCTACACCAAAAAACCTAGGGTACATCCATAAGGTGTTATACCCAGAAACACTTATTTCTTGTGTTATTAGAAGATTTAAGAATCTGACAGTACTAATGTTACTTTTTTAACATTTTTCTAAAATTGTCAAATTCAAGCTTAAATAAGCTTAAATTTAAAGTTGCATAAGGTTAATGTAAACTTACCAAAATTTTAGTTAAAATTGAGGTGTGGTGTATATTTACTAGATTGGCTAAGGATCTGCCATACAGAACGTAAATCCTGCGTGAGCTCAATTTAAAAGGGTTTAAAGCCATGGTATGGCTTTAAATAAATAAAAGGGCAAAATACACAAAAAAACGTGGGACAAAGGAAAAAGACCAAATAGAGCTGGGGTACCCAACTTTTTGGATCTGCAATGATTCAATTAAAGTTGTCCACCTGTATTGGAGGACTTTCAACCTTATTCAAATTTTAAGATTAGAATTTGATCCAACCTTAAGGTTTAAACTGGTTTTATCCCAATTTGGACAGGAATTTCAAGCTGACAAAGGGTAAATCCCAATATGCAGGCTTGAAATCAAGGATTTAAGAACTGTCAAAGCTTAATCAAGCTTAAAAACCTTAAATAAGCTTAAACCTTTGAATTTACAAGCATCAAAACCTTATCAAAAGCTAAGGTTTGGTGTGTATTGCTATTTTACCTGGAAAAATAGCAATAACTTCAAAAACTCATTAAAAATCCAAATCTTAATGGATTTGCTTGAAAATTTCACACAGCTTAGAATATAATATTATCTATATATAAATTAAATTTTAAGTATCTTTTATGAATAAATTTCATGGGTAATTAGCCTGGAAATTTACTCTTTTAATTAAGCTCAAAGAAAATTATGATTTCTTTAAAAATTAATTATAAATTGAGTTTAAGAGATTTATGCTTTAAACTCTATTTTTAAGTTTTTCATGTGATTAACTTTAATATAAATAAGTTTATTTATATTGAAAACTTAAAATAATTAGTTTAAATCAAGATTAAAGTTACATAGAGTTAAGAATAACACTGGTAACTTCAAATTGGAATTAGAAACAAGTTGCCTTAAGTTAAGAACTTTGTTTTTAAGTATGGTTTTTCAGTTTTGACCTGAGAACGCCCTCTATATTCATTATAGATCATGAGAGATGCTCTGAAGACATAAAAAGAGTCTTTTCATCACTGTTTTTGTCCATTCATTCATCATCAATCCAATCATATTAGAAATTTAAACAGGTAAAGTTCTATTATTTATAAAATCTTATTATTAAAGTAATCCTTAAGTTATTTTATTCTTTATTAATTTTAAAATGAAGAATTGAAGTCATAGAATTCAGATTATTGTTGTAATCATCAATAATATATTTTATATTATAAAATTTTCATTTTAAATATCTTTTAAAATCCACAAATTCCTCTTAAAAACTCTTTAATCTTAAATTTTATCAAAAAAAAATTTTTTATCTTGAAAATTATTGATTTTAGGCATGTTTTTAACTTATAATCATTATTTAATATAATAACTGTTGTTGTTTGACTTGTTTTATGAAATAAATATTATAAGTTTTCTCTAAAGTTCTATATCTTTTTTTATCTAGTATTAGTTTTTTTACATAGAATTTTTATTCTATAAGAATTATTTCTGCACAGTGTGTGTTATAGTTCTTTTATAAATAATATTTATATTATTTATAAGTGGTTAATATTCATATTTCCACGTGTAATTGTCTTATTAAGAGCTTTACAATTCTTATTGTTATCACTTTCAGTGACTATAACAATAATAGAATAATTATAATTTATTATAATTATTTTTATTATTATTATATTTTTATAATAATAATTAAATTTAATTTTTTTTATGAAATTATTTTTAATAATTATATTTAAATTTGTGGTTATAATATTTTGTTATATTATATATTTCTATTTAGGACAGTCATAGTACTCTTGATTTTATTACTATTATCAAGAGTTTCATAGACAAACCTTACAGATTTGTTGGTTTGAGGTGTTTGAGTGAATGTAAGTATGAATACCCTTGCCCCTGATTAGTTGTTGTTACAGTATTCCCCTCTTGAAACTGGTGGGCTCCTGAACACCATATTAAGTTGCCACTGTTGAGTGGCATCTCAATATCCCCCACTTCTTTCTAAAAATTTCTTTTCAATTTTGATTCCCTCTTAACAAGTATTGTGAACCTTTGAGATATTACCACATACCCAAAAAGGTCACAAGAAACATTTAAAATAATTATACATTAAAAATAATTACCTTAAAGCTACAAAAATGCCATAAATTGGCATAAAAAGTGGTTTAACTTAAAATCCAATGAATAAACATGTGAAATAACTTAAACCATTGGATTCCCCATGGTAAAATACACATATACCATTGTTATTGTCAGGATGATACTATGATAAAGGTATAACTAGGCTAATTACAACTTTAACTGTGTATGTGACACGACAGAAAATGATTTAAAAAAAGATTTATAAAGGTTATAATAAGATAAAAGGGTTCTACTATTGAGAAATAGTGGTGGTGAGCGCTATTGAGAACCCTGGGTGCAGGCTTTATCTGTTGGATTACAATAATAAAGTCTACAATAATTAAAGATTATAATTATACCTGATTATTTAACCAAGAGTAAAGCTGTTTTTGACAGTTTACTACGTAGGTTATTCAAGAGCAGGATGAGGAGAGGATTTTGGCTGTGAAAAGCCCTCCTTTTATCCTGAAATTGGAGTGGAAAGGCTGCTAGACCTTTCCACGTAGAGGAAGTGAAGATTTTTCACTCTCTATGACAGGCTTGTGGTTTGCAAACAGCCTGTATACCCTTTATTGGGCTCAGATGTGGTTTTGAAACCACATCTGGGCAGTTTTCACCAATACAGGGTGAAAATTTTCATCTGGGGACCTCACAGCCTGATTCTGACGTGTATGACGCGTAGAATGCTGTACAGAAACTGTATGGGACCCCAGTATTGACTGAAATATGAGGTATTGAAGTAAAAACATGCTTCTTCGTCTATTTGACACCTCATATTCATGGTTATGGGATATTATCCCATGGTAAGGCTGTATCTGACAGCAGGTGGGATTTTGACCTTAAAATGGTCATAACTCTGTCAGTTTTTGAGATATCAAGCTCAAAGTTGGTTCATTGAATAGCTCTGTATGAGCTCTACACAATGGTACCCAACTTGACATGGTTATCATTAAATATGACAAAGGTATCCCATGTACAAGTATTTTTGTACATTGGCGTGGTCTGGCCCAAAGCTGTATTAAGCTTGTTTGGCCAATAACTTCTGTTGTAGTTGAGTTATGAGGAAATGGATGGCACCATCAGATAGCCCTGATTGTGCTCTTTCCAAAAAGACCCCACTTCAGGTATCTCACACTAAAACTGTAAAAGTTAGATGAGAGGTGAATGTTTTGTTCACCCTTATTTGGTCTGAATTTGACCATAACTCAAGTAATACTGGTGCTAGCTCAGTTTGGCTGGTACCATTGGATAGCCCTGGCTTAGAGCTTCATTTTGAGTACCCATTTGATGGGGTTAAGCCTCTCCTTCTAGATTTTAGATGAGAGGTGAAAATTAAGGTTTATGCTCAGCAATGACTTTGAGCAGGAATAACTTTGTTATTTCTTGTCCTATGGTTATGGGACTTATATTTTCAGGAAGAGGTGAGTTTCCTCTTTCTTTTGATACCTTTTGAGCTAATTTGGCTCAGATCCATGTTTTGGTGGTATTTTGGCTATACCATTGGTTTATGGTATTTTGGCTGTCATGCTTGTGCTCTGGTTTTGAGTCACAGGCTGACATACCCTCCCTCTAAAAAAGGCTCATCAATGATGAGACTGTTCAGTCCTCCTAGAGGCTCTGAATCTCCTTAGATGAAGGTTCCCATCTTGTATGGCATCCTCTGCCAACCATTTGTCTTTGTCAGCTGTCTGGTTCTTGAATCTGACTAGATATTGTCTCTGATCCTTCCCATTAAGTCTGATTTTCCTGGCCCTGATGATTTTACTTACAGGTCCAGGAGAGTCTTCTACTTTCACTATTTCTGGTGGAGTGGTGTTTCTCTTCCTTGAGGGGAATTTATCCTCCTCTGTTTGGAAGTATGGTTTGACCAGGCTTACTGGAAAGACTGGGTGTTTCCTAGAAAACTCCTCAGTGAGCTTGACCTCTACTGCATTCTTCCCTATCAACTTAATGATAGTGAAGGGCCCTACAAATGAGTCTCTCATTTTCTTGGGTCCTTTGAGATTGTTAAAGTTCAGTGTAGACACTAACACCTGGTCCCCTTCCTTGAAGTCAGGTTCCATATGTGATTTGTCCCACCTTTGCTTATTATACTCTTTGGCGTCAGCTATGCATTTGGCAGCAGTATCACAGGCTTTCTTCCACATATCATGGAAGTCTTTGGCTGTGGGGTGGATGGTCAGAAGATTTTTCTTCAAGTGATCCACAGGTAACAGGGGATTCCACCCTTTCTCTACCAGTGCAGGTGTTTTTCCTGTAGTAGAGTGCTGGCTTGTATTATAAGCCAGTTGGACTGCTGGTAAGAGGGTGACCCAATCATGGGTATATCCCTCATGGTCCTTGTATTCCATGCCATAGGCACAGAACCTCCTGAGGATGTCCTCCATTGTTTGGATCATCCTCTCAGCTAGGCCACCTGTTTGTGGATGGTAAGCTGTGGAAAAAGAAAGCTTGGTGCATAGCATGTCATATAAATTGGTCCAAAATTCAGATGTGAATTTTGGGTCCCTGTCACTAATTATGATCTTAGGGACTCCACAGGTGGATATGATGTTATTCCAAAATAACAGAGCAGTGTCCATGGCTGTGTCCTCTTTATGGCATGGTAGACATCTCATGCTCTTGCTGAACCTATCAACTATGATTAGGCAGGCATTGTAGTTTTCTTTGCCTCCTGGGACAAGTCCTGTGACCCAGTCCATGTTGATGGTTTCCCATGGGTGTTTGGGTTCTTCTATGTGTTGAAGCAACCCATATTTTTTCCCATGTTTTCTATTTGCCTTTTGGCATCTTTCACAAGTGTTGATGTATTCACTCAACTCTTTCTCCCACTTGGGCCACCAAGCTGTGCTTGCTACCCTCTCTTTAGTCCTGTCCTCACTCATGTGTCCCATGTAGGGGCAGTCATGTCATTCCTGCAGGATTAAAGAGATGTGGTCTCTGTCTATCACTGTGAGTGCACTGGTGTGCTTTTCTCTGTGATAAATCAGGCCATCTATAAGGAAGAATTTATTGTCCTTATAGGCCCTCAACCAGGGTTCCTCCAGCTGGGTTTCCAGTTCTGGGCTCCTGTATTTTTGTTGAAGGAGCTGGAGTAGTATGCTACACTGTTTGTGTTTAGCATAAGATTTCAGTACTGCATTGAACAATTCATTGTGCAATTCTGAGGAACTTATTCCCAGTATGGGGGTTTCTGTCCCTTCTGATCCAGTGTTTCCACTGTCAAGGGTACCACTCCCTGGTGCCCATTCAGAGAATCTGAAGTTCGTTTTCCTATTTATTTCCATAAAATGGATAGGAATTTTTGCAGCAACTTCAGGGTCATAAGCTGGATTGCTTTTGACATTGTCCAGTGGCCATCTGCTAAGGCCATCTGAATTGTTATGGCTTTTACCTTCCTTGTATATGATGGTCATGTTACCTCTATACTCCTGGATGGCTATTTGCCATCTCAGCATGTGTCTATTAGTAGTCTTCATGTTTAGTAAAGACTTCAAGGCTGTGCAGTCTGTGTAGACTTCAAAGACTGCACCCTCCAAATAATAATGGAGTTTTTCTAGAGCCCAGACTAGACATAGAAATTCTGTCTGGGTGGCCCCATACCTGGCTTCTGAATCTTTCAGCTGCCTGGAGATGTAACATATTACACCTTCTCTTGGTTCACCATCCACAATTTGTCTTTGGTGAAGGGCTGCTCCCAAGCCTTGTCTGCATGCTGCATCTATATATAACTTGAATGGTAGTTCAAAGTCAGGCAAGATGAGCACAGGTGCATTTGTGAGTTCATATTTGATCCTCTCATATGCATCCCTCCTTTCCTTGGTTATTTCAAAAACTACATCCTTTGAGCATAACTTGTATAAACTACTAGTTATGTGAGCAAACTTTTTGATGTGGTTTCTATAGTAGCTAGCAAATCCAAGGAAAGATTGCATCTCTTTGATGTTCTTTGGTACTGGCTTTTGCAGTACTGCTGCTACTTTGTTCTGGTCAATTGCCAGACTAAGGCCTGAGACTTTGTGTCCTAGAGCTAGTAGCTCTTGTTGGCCAAAATTACACTTTTTAAGTGAAATTTTCAGATTGATGGGTGTACATTTACTTAGCACTCTGTCTATGTATTGTACATGGTCTTCCCATGTCTCTGAGTATATAATGATATCATCAATATACACTACCATCCAGCCTTCCATTATTTCTTCTTGAAATATGGTGTCCATCATCCTTTGGAAGTGGGCTGGTGCATTCTTGATGCCAAATGGCATCCTGGTGTACTCATATATGCCCATATGGCATATTATTCTGAGCAACTTCATGGAGTTTGGTTTAACTCCATTTTGCTGGAAGCCTTTCATACAATCCATCTTGGTTATGTATTTGGCTTTGGCTAGCTTATCCAAGGCATGAGGTATCCTTGGTATAGGGTACCTGTCTGCTTTTGTGTAGTTATTCAGGGCTCTGAAATCTCCACACAATCTAGACTTGCCATCATGCCAGGTGATCAGGACAGGAGTGGTGATTTCCACTATTTCATTATGTCCAATCTTCCTAATGACATCCATGTCCAGGAGTTCATTGATATGTCTCTCAATCTCTTTCCTGGTCTCCAGACTTGCTGGGTAAGGAGGTCTCCTTAACATGGGTGGATAAGGACTTTCTACATCCAGATATAGTTCTATATTATGGCCTTTGATCTTTCCTAATGGTTCTTCACCAATGGCAAATTCTGGTCTATTCTTCCTCAGCATCTTCAGTAAACTTAGCTTTTTTTTACTGGTGAGGGTAGTGCTAAACTGTCCCTCTCTGAATTCTTTCAGAAGTTCTTCCAGTGGGTCCTGAGAAGATATCTGGTATATATCAAGAGAAAATTTCTTTTCCTTGTTAGTACCAATGTTGATATGCCTATTTTTACTATTGTAAATATCTATGCCATACATCCTCTGGTAATCTGTTCCAAGTAAAAACCCTTGGATGTGGGCATCTTCAAGCACTACAAACTCTGGGTTGATTCTGATATTACCTTTTCTGTGGGGTATAATTATCTCTTTGATAATTGTCCCAATAGAGGTCATCTTTCCAGATGCACTCTTAAAGTTCTTTGCCCTGGTGGGCAAGAGTTCTTTTTCCCAGTTTGGGAAGTGGTTATCCAGATAATTTCTGGCCACTATGGAGCAGTGTGCTCCACTGTCAATGATCAGTGGGTGCTGAGCATTGTCAATACATACAGTCATTTTTGTGGCTGTTCCATGTATATATGCCATTCCTTTGGTTGGTGTAACCAGGAATGTTTGTGCATCTTGTGTATGTTTACACAAGTTCTTGTTGGCAGTGTCTTGTGGCATGCCTGCTTCCAACTGTATATCCTGGATTTCTAGTGGGGTTTCCTCTTGGTATTCCACTAGAAATTCCTCTCTTGGGTCTTGATCCTCATCAGATGGTTCTCTAATGGCATCACCCATAGAATCTGATTCAGAATCCTCTGTTGGAGGTTCTTCTTCAGGGACTTTTTCTATAGCATAGACTTTCTTCTTTGCTTTTGGAAAGTTGTTGGCATAGTGGTCTGTTGAACCACAATTGTGACAAGAATTCTTCTTCTTTGCCACTTCTGCCACTCTTTCTCTGGGTTTGTCTTTAAACTCTACCCTGAAAGGTTGTTTCTCTTTGAAACTATTGCTCCTATATGGGGTGAATTTCCCTATATTAGTCCTTTTCCTTATGTCTTGTAAGGTATTGGCTATATCATCTAGAGTGCAATTTTGGTTGCATCTGCACCTTACTGCATGCTCTAGTTCTCCTGGCAGTTGTGTCAGAAGTTTATGATTCCTCATTTGAATGTTCATTTGAGCATCAATGGCTTTAAGTCTTTTAGACTGTCGAAGACACCACTCATATGGATCTTTGTCCACAGAGTATTTGTCATTTTCAAATGACATGGTCTTTTGCCATATCCAAGTTCAATTACTGTACTTTGGGATTATTTGACTCTTCCACCATAGCCAATTTCTTCTGCCATGGATTTCTTTCATTTCAGTGTACCATATACTTGCATGACCTTTAAATGCAGTATTCAGTCTAGCAGTAATCCAGTAATCTGGTATGCTTGGTACACCAATGAAGAGTCCATCAATATAATCTATGAGTTCCATATGATCATATTCTCCTGATCCAGAGAATTTGGGCCAGTTTGAGGCCTCAGGAAGCTGTTTCAAGGCTTCCTTCTCTGAATAAGACATGCCATCTCTATCCTGGTATTGTGATGGAGATCTTGCCTTATTCAACAACATGGCATCTGGTTTGATGTCATCTGGTTGATATGGATTCTCCATAGCTTGGCCTTGTGGTTGGGGCTTTAAGCTATGGTAGGCATCAAACAATTTGTTGATGTCTTGGTTCAGACACTCCCTGTCCCTGCTGCTATGGTGTTGTTCTTCAGAGACTTGATTCAGTCTCTTGTTGGTTTCTTCAGAGGCTTTGCTCAGTTGAGCATATCCTTCCTGAAGGTTTTTAACTATCTGCTCCAATGAGGCTTGAGTTTTTCTCATCCTCTCTTGGGCAGCTGCAAATTGTGCAGCCTGCTTTGCAGATTGCTCAGCATATTGTGACATTTGCAACCACAGTGTGTCACTGTTGATGTTGCTCTCAGATGTGATAATGTTATTTTCAGTCTGAGTGGGGGTAATGTTTCTATTACTAGGACTACTGATTCTAGAGTGGTTTACAACTACTTCTGGTTCTTGTGTACTTCTTTTACCAAATCTAACAGCTTCTGGATCATGGGGTCTGACTCTTTCCTCCTCTGGTTGAAGGAGGCTTTGTTCTTGCCCTTGTTGCCTTGTCTTCTCCTGGAAACTTCCTGGAATTGTGAAGAATGGTGACTCTTGGCCACTGATCTGCTGGTTTCTGAATGGTGTGAAGCCACTGGAGAGCTGATTTGTCTTGCTCCTTGTGAACCTGAAGGAATCTGAGTAGGCCCTGTCTGGGTTAACTATTCTTCTATAGCTTGGATAGTGGCTTGGTTCTCCCTTATCCTCTGTGCCCTTGCCTCCAGGATTCTGTGCTGCCTGGTAGGATTCCAACCTTTGGTGATTACCATAAGGTCCTTGAAGTCTATCTCTTTGAGACAGATCTTCTGGCAACTTGATGCCAGTTCTGCCCAGTGAGTTGCTAGGTTGAACCTCTTGTTGTCCATGCTCCATTGAAATAAATCTTTGAGGAGTTGGTTGATCTGAAGAACTTGATCCATATCCTTCCAGTCCTCTGGTTTGAGGTTTCTGTTGAATTGGAGTGTGAATGGCAAGGTTGATATTATCTCCCTCATTGTTTTGCCATCCACCACTGTGTCCAATGTGTCTTCTTTCAGGTCTTCTGGTTCTAGACATTCCTGCTCTATCCTCTGGCTGGTTCCTTTGGAAGCCAAGGTCTCTGAGGTATGCAGGGGACATATCAGTGTTTGCAAGCAGTCAAAAACTTTATGTTCTTAGGGTATTTACCTTTGACTGTGCCTTGTACAAATTTGTTATCTGCTGATTTGGGCAGTTTGCCTTTGGAGGTTACAACTGGGTTAATAATTGTAATCTTCCCTGTACAAGTGGTTAAGGTTGGTTTACCTTGTATTGAAGCAGAGTTTCGTGGTTTTCTACTCCTCTGAGTGGCTATTGGTGTCCACTTTTTGGCTGTAATTAGGCCTTCACTAAGCCTTTTTCCTTTACCCTTGCTGCCCTCTGGTTCTGAGGGTGTCACTGGTGTGTTGGCCTGTGACTGGGTTTCAAGTGGGATGTAGTTTTCTTCTACTCAATCAAAACAGGAAAAAGAGGGCTTATGTCAGTTAAGACTTCTTAAAAGGCTGGTTTTGCACGTCTAAGAATGGCCTCTGGGCCTGTATATTATTACAGTATGCCCTTGTATAATGACAGTGTAATTGAATTAACAATTTCACGTCAAAAATACAGCTTATGGTGTCCTGTCACACTGTTTGTGTGTCAGTATCCCTCAGATACACTTGTGGTTTGCAAGTGTATTCTGTAAAAGTGGTTTGTATACAAGTGTTATTGAATTAACAATACACTTGACCACGCCTCAACTGATGGTTTTTCAGTCAGAGGTGTCCTTATTCAGTCAAGAATACAGGACTTTATTAGTGGCTTATGTGTTTTTATATGCAAAACACACCAAAAATAATAAATTACTGTGGGTGTTAACCACGTAAAAAATACTCTTATATTATGAGTATATAAAAAAAGGTAAAAATATATAAAATATATATATTTAAATAGAAATTACGCCTAAAAAGGATAAAAAAATGTGTCAATAAGTCATAAAAAAAGAGAAAAGACTTACTTGTAAGGTCCCAAAAAAAAGCCAAAAACATGGCCAGGCCCCCAAAATGTCAGGATGATACTATGATAAAGGTATAACTAGGCTAATTACAACTTTAACTGTGTATGTGACACTACAGAAAATGATTTAAAAAAAGATTTATAAAGGTTATAATAAGATAAAAGGGTTCTACTATTGAGAAATAGTGGTGGTGAGCGCTATTGAGAACCCTGGGTGCAGGCTTTATCTGTTGGATTACAATAATAAAGTCTACAATAATTAAAGATTATAATTATACCTGATTATTGAACCAAGAGTAAAACTGTTTTTGACAGTTTACTACGTAGGTTATTCAAGAGCAGGATGAGGAGAGGATTTTGGCTGTGAAAAGCCCTCCTTTTATCCTGAAATTGGAGTGGAAAGGCTGCTAGACCTTTCCACGTAGAGGAAGTGAGGATTTTTCACTCTCTATGACAGGCTTGTGGTTTGCAAACAGCCTGTATACCCTGTATTGGGCTCAGATGTGGTTTTGAAACCACATCTGGGCAGTTTTCACCAATACAGGGTGAAAATTTTCATCTGGGGACCTCACAGCCTGATTCTGACGTGTATGACGTGTAGAATGCTGTACAGAAACTGTATGGGACCCCAGTATTGACTGACATATGAGGTATTGAAGTAAAAACATGCTTCTTCGTCTATTTGACACCTCATAATCATGGTTATGGGATATTATCCCATGGTAAGGCTGTATCTGACAGCAGGTGGGATTTTGACCTTAAAATGGTCATAACTCTGTCAGTTTTTGAGATATCAAGCTCAAAGTTGGTTCATTGAATAGCTCTGTATGAGCTCTATACAATGGTACCCAACTTGACATGGTTATCATTAAATATGACAAAGGTATCCCATGTACAAGTATTTTTGTACATTGGCGTGGTCTGGCCAAAAGCTGTATTAAGCTTGTTTGGCCAATAACTTCTGTTGTAGTTGAGCTATGAGGAAATGGATGGCACCATCAGATAGCCCTGATTGTGCTCTTTCCAAAAAGACCCCACTTCAGGTATCTCACACTAAAACTGTAAAAGTTAGATGAGAGGTGAATGTTTTGTTCACCCTTATTTGGTCTGAATTTGACCATAACTCAAGTAATACTGGTGCTAGCTCAGTTTGGCTGGTACCATTGGATAGCCCTGGCTTAGAGCTTCATTTTTAGTACCCATTTGATGGGGTTAAGCCTCTACTTCTAGATTTTAGATGAGAGGTGAAAATTAAGGTTTATGCTCAGCAATGACTTTGAGCAGGAATAACTTTGTTATTTCTTGTCCTATGGTTATGGGACTTATATTTTCAGGAAGAGGTGAGTTTCCTCTTTCTTTTGATACCTTTTGAGCTAATTTGGCTCAGATCCATGTTTTGGTGGTATTTTGGCTATACCATTGGTTTATGGTATTTTGGCTGTCATGCTTGTGCTCTGGTTTTGAGTCACAGGCTGACAGTTATGGCATATCTGTAAAGTCAATATTTAATAAGTTATAAGTAATAATACCTTATAAAAAACATAAATCCTTAATTATTTCAAACACCAATGAAACAACATGTGAAATAAATGGTACCATTGGATTCTCCATAAACATCCACACATAAAACAATTAAGAAGCTAATCTCCAAAGTCAATACTTAAGGATTTAAGCTGAATATATGCACTTTTTTGGTCAACACATATATTCAAGGATTTTAGCTAATATCTTTTGAAATATGCATGATAGAGTGTTGAACCAAAGATAAATTCACCTTGTAATTACTATAGGAACACAATTGGGAACTTCATTTGACAAGCTATAAGCAAGGTTATAACTTGTAAGGGTTTATTGATTAAAATCAATAGAGCTGTTGACCACTTTGTTGTGAAAGTGGTTCAAGCTCCAAAAAAGTACACAGTAGGATTCTACTTGTTCATTCGGAAGAAATTTCTTTTATTATAATATTCAAGGTATAACCCCTTGAAATCATGGTTTGAAGTTTAAAATATTAAATTTCAATGGAAAAGATGAGTTACAAGAAAAATCATCAAAAACAGAGTTTTGATGATGTAATGAAATGCTCTTGGAAGCATAAATAGGTTATGCCAAGCTATTAGAATTCACTCTCTAAATTGCTGTAGCGTGTAAAACTTAAAAGTTTTTAAGGATCAAAGTTTGAGCTTAATTTGATCATTTGTGATCACTCACTGTAACCTTAAATTAAGTTTAACAGTCATATGGGTGATAAAATTGGTGAATACTGTTAGTTCATTATTAAAACTAATAAAATCCACGAATTTTGGGGTTCTTCCAAGCCTTGACGTCATCAAACTTAGAGTTATAGTGATAACTCTAAATTATGGCATAATAATGAGATAATATGGTTTGATCATGATGTAATCATCACCAAACCTTAAAGTATTGATCAATTCCAGTGGATATGATCAGTGCACGTCTACTAGAAGCCTTTTGGACTCTAGGAGGAAGTAATTTGATATAAATAGCGCTCTTTTGACTCTATTTCCCCCTCAGACACTTAAAAAACATGAAATCATTAAATAAAAAGGTAATTTATTTATTCTTTATTTATAAAAAGCTTACATTATTAAAGACCAAAGATAATCCTAAAATAATCTTCATCTTTGACGTGATTATTGCAATTATTTAACTGTTTTGTTTAAATTTCTCTTAAAAACCTCAATTCCACGTAAAACCAAGAAAATTTGTAATTTCTCTTAAGTTTTATTGTAGCTACAATTTAAATAAGTTGTATTTACATTTATAGGCGTAAATTTATTCAAAATTATCATATTAAGTTTTAAAAGTAGGTTATTTCTCTTATTATAATACTTTTTCTCTATTGTTACTTTTAATAATTCTATAATTGATATAAATAGTATTTATATTAATTTATAACTTTAATTTTGGTAATATTATGGTTATTAATTGTTTTCTATTAATAAAAAACAATCTTTTACGCCTTTATTAAGTGTTGGTAACAATAATAAAGTGCTTTTAAATATATTAATTATCTTATATTAATATATTCATTTTATATATATTATTTTTTTATAATTTAAATTATATTATTATATTTATTTAATGATATAATTTTTTTACGCCATAGTTATAGTAATTCTTTATTATTATAATTGTTTTTTATCTTATTTATTTCATTCATAAGGACATTCGTAGTACAATAAGTAAAATCTTAGTATTTTTTACTTATTGTTTCATAGTCAAACCTTACATTTGGGGGCCTGGCCGTAATATTTACTCTAAAAGACCTTTAATAAGATTCTGATTGAGCTTATCCAATAATAAATTATAATTATAATCATAAAATTATACAATAATTCTATATTTATTTATTTTAAATACCATTGAGGCATTTGGAAAGCAATTGTACTGTCTTACACATGGTTTTTCACATCATTACACTTGCAAGAACTTTCTTTGAGTGACTCTAGTAATTAAAGAAGATATTTTAGAAGTTAAAAATAATTTTATATTATAAATAGATTTTTAGAGAATCATATTCATTTTTTATTTTATTCTTTAAAAATAAAAATATAAAAAACAAAAAAAAAAGTAAAGACCAATAAAAAAAGTTATTTTTTATTCATTTTAATTTCATTTCTTTATTTATTTTCATTTTTTAAGATATAAAAGCAATTTTTACGTGGAAAATTGCCATATCTTACCAAAAATAACACTTTTTATATAAAAGACTTATATTTATTTGTCTTTTTTAGTGCTTGAAGACAATCCAACAGAGGACAACCAAACAACTGTTGAAAGATTGGTGGAAGAAACCTGTCAAAGTCCTCCAACACCAATAATCACTAAGAAAAAGAAAGCCAAGAAATTGGACTTTCCAGGAACCACTATTCAGGACTCTGAAGGTGAGTACCTCATTTATAAATTGCCATAAGAAGAATTCTTGTTCTTAAATCCTCTTATTTCTTATTTTTTCTTAAAATATGACTACCAGAAGAGGCTCCCAATACTCCATCCAATCAGATGGAGCTGAACTCAGAGGTAGAATTGATTCCTCAAAAGGGAAAATGAAGGGAAATATTCCAAGTGGAACAGAATCCACGCAAGGAAGTGCCTGATCCCAAAGGCAACTCCCAGAAATGCCCATGATAGCTGAACCAGAATTGGGACTAAGTGTGAGTGACTCAAACAGGTACAAATCACATTCAGAGGGCTCAAATAGACATTTACATGAGCCAGTACAAACAGTACTACACAGTGTACAAAGATAAGGATTGGGAAATGTTGCCCCAAATACACCAAGGAGTGATGAACTTGTGTGTCACAGGGGCTCTTTGAAGTGAAGAGGGCCTGGCACTCACTTATGGAGGGCTCACAGATATGGTAAGAAGGAACACACTGAGAGTGTTAAAGATAAATTGCTAAAAGAATAAATATAAGAAAAGCAGCAACAAGAAATAAGAGTACGAAATAGAAGAGCCAACCACAAACAAGTCCAAGTCCACTGTTTCAACCTGTCAGAATGGAAAGAGAAGGGTTAATAAGGATATGGCCACCCAACTCATACTGTACAGGCAAAGAGAGAAAAGGCAAAGACTAACTTAAAATTCAATAATTATAATACCCAATTATAAGGATAAGAATAATTATAAAATAATAAATAAACTAAATTAATTAACTGGGGAAAAGTCCCCATGGGGGAGAAAGAGGGGCTGGTATATGTGACAATCACCAGCCCTGATCCAGAGGAAGAATTTTCATGAGAATAATTGATGATTGAATTGAGTTTGGCCAATATAGGTCTTGTACAGCTGTACAGAGCCTGTACAAGAGGTGTGGTGTATTTGAGTGATCATACAGTTCCATGTTGGTGTATTGAAACTGTATTGGGTTAATCCAACCTGTACAGGTATTGACAGGCTGTATTGATGTACCAAGCTGTATGCATGTTTCAGAATGAAGATTGCTGAAACTGAATGCTGATGCAGATACTGGATTTGCTGATTTGGGGTGTTTGAGTGGGTGTATGAATGAATACCCTTACCCCTGATGGATGGTTGTTACAGTATCCCCCTCTTGAAACTGGTGGGCTCCTGAACACCATAATACCCTGCCACTGTTGAGTGGCATCTCATTATCCCCACATTTTTTCAAAAAATTTCTTTTTTTAATTTTCTTTTCCTCTTGACCATTATCCTGAAAATCCTCCATTACTCCTTCCTTGTCAAAATCAATTGATTCCCCCCTTTTCTAAGTTTGAGTAAGTATTCCACTTCAAAATTATGCGTTTCTTGTCTTCTGATTCAACCATCCATGCCCTTGGGATGTGGCCTTGGGATATATCCCAGAATAAGGACCACTGCGCTCTTGTGCTCAAAAAATGATGCCCAATGAGCATATGAAGTGTACTCATTGGGCAAGGCTTAATCCATTGAAAAATTGAAAATATTTCCTCCAAGGGGTCTTGTCCCGATTACCCATGGAAATGGCCTCCCCAGCCCTCCAAAGTGCTTTTGGGCTGTGGCCTCTACCCTGATTAATCTTGATATATCTTGATTTTTTATGGCCTTTTGGCCTTTTTGGGTGTTTTGGTGAATTTGGCCATAATTGGCCTTTTTATGCTTTTGGGGTCCTACGGTCTGTGGGCCGTGGACCGTATGCCGCGGTCTGCAGTCCGTGGGGGTTAATGGAGGCCCCTGGGCCCAAATTTGCTGGGGACCCAGGTTGACCAAGGGGCCCAGAAATGCCCAAGCATAAAAGTTCACCATACATGGCCTGGACCCATTAATGGGGTCCAGGACCATCAACATCCTGGCCTCCCCAAAGTTGCAGGGGAGGCCCTGGGTGATGGGCTCAGCCCCAAAGGGGTATGAACCTTCACCATAGAGGCTTTGAGGTGGGGCATAATGGAGTTATGGCCCCATTTCCTTGAGGTCAAATTCTTTTATCTTGATATGGAGCGGATTGATTCTGACGTCTTGAATCTTCTGCTTGCATATTCTTCAGTTATGAGTTTCAAACTGACTGAACTCACTGAATCTTCTCCTTCTGCACCGCCACTGTCTGTTCTACATGGTTCTGGTGTCTTCAGTCCTTTGTCCTCCCTTTCCATGGCGTCTTCTGGCCATTTTGATCCCTCCCAAACATATGATGGGTTCAGAGCAGTTGAAGTTCTTGATCCTGCCTGTACTGAGTGTTTGGCCAAGGGAAAGGATTGCTTTCAACATTACAATCCTTGATCATCAAAATTTCATTTTTGCTTTGTTGGGAAGAAGCCATGCCGCCGTACCGGATCCACTTTGTCCCAGGTCAGGAGGCACTTATGGAGCAGGAAAGATGGGCCTTATGGGCAGGAATTCCCCATTCCTGAGGAGCCTACCCCTGATGCAACTTCTGGATTTTCTCAATGTGAGTGATTTGCATATCTTGATTGAATTGGTGCTGATATCTTGATGTAGTGACTGGTTCCAGGCAGAGGGATGTGGCCAGATGGACTAATGTTGGAGGGTCCATTCCAATCGGTGGTAGGCCCATCCACTACAGCTCAGAAATCCCAATTTCAAGGACGAATGCTGATGGAGTGGTGAAAGTAGTGAAGAAACTAAGAAGAATTGTTGATTCCCCAACAGATCCAGATGCTGAAGGAAGTGATGAGTTGGATGGTGAATAAGTTCAAGTTATACCTCATTCAATTGGCCATCCATCCAGCAATTCCTCTTCTCAACCTCTTGCCAACACCAGGTTCCAAAGTCAAGTCATTCCCAGCACTCCAAGAACCTTCCAACCAATGCTTGCTTCCATTCCTACAACCCTTCCTCCTCCTTCACCAACTACTTCCCACACCTCCACGCCTGCCTTGAATCCAGCAGTAAGACCATCCCCAGTTCAACAGCCCAGGAACTCACCCATAAACACCTCCCGTCAACTCCAACCTGTGGCCAGCTCCAGCAGAAGAAGAGATGGATTGTCCCCTTTGCCGTTTCCTGCCACTCAAGTTTTTCAAAGAAGAGAACGTTGGCCTATCCGGGTTACCAGAGAAGATCCCAATGCAGCTAGTGAAAGTCAAGATGCTGTGGCCAGATTGTTCAGGAGGGTTGATAGGAATAGCAGAGAGGTGATTATGTATGCCAATGACAGGACTATTCCAGGTACTGCTTCTGAAGAGATGGCTGCAAAATTTGCCTGGTATGAATATGAGTTGATAAATGATTTCCAGAGAACTTTTGATGATTTGGGTAGAGATAACTAGTTTCCTTTTCCTTGTTTGTGTTTGGTTTGCCTTCTATCCCCACTCTTATAAATACTAAAAAATGGAAAAAATTATGGAACCTCCCAATACATGATTTGGGAGGGGATGCTGCTGCTTTAAAGAAATAAAAGAAAGAAAATTATACAAGTAAGAAAAGGAAGAAAAATAAAAGAATAAGAGAAAATGAGAGTAAAGAAAGAAATAAAGAAAAATCCTGATGGTTGGTCCTTCTTGTACTGAGTTGCTTGATTCTGGCCAAAAAAGTGTCTGAAAAATGAAAACCAAGCATTTGATGCTCACAGAGTGGCCAAGGTGATGTTTTACAAGAATTAGAACCCTCAGGGATGCATACCAGGAGATGGAACTTACTTTCATAACTCCCACTCCCCACCAAGCACCATAAAATTGAAAAAGATTGCCATAAATGACTTCTGAGATGAATTGCCATAAATGACTTCTGAGAAGAATTGCCGTAAATGACTTGAAGTAATGAATGTCTTGAATTATGATGATTGGCATAAATTGAAATGATAAATAAAAGAAAGAAAAGAAAAACAAAGAAAGGAATATTTGGCCATATCTTGATAAGGTCCAAAACGGAGGGTATTGGTGTTGTATGCTTCCTGAACCTGTCCAAAGAATTGACAAGTGCTCACAAAGTGGCCAAGGTGATGCTTACAACAACATATGGGTAGAATACCCCCTTAAAGGTGCATGCCAGGAGAGGAACTTACTTTCATAACTTCTTCTTCCCACCAAGAACCATAAATCAAACTCTTGGGGTATTTGGACCAGGCTTGTGTGGATACAATGAGTGGAAGTCCTTGACAAGATCTGGTGAGTTGGTAAGGTTTGAAGCTGGTTCCCAAGTGGTTCTTTCTGGGTCTTCACTGAATCCTTTCCACTCTACAAGATACCATAATTTACCTCTTTTGAGTTTTGAGTCCAGAACCTGAGCCACTTCCCATTCTTCTTGCTGCTCCACCAAAACTGGTGGTGGCGGCAATTGATGACGATTTGGGATAGTTGAATGCTTGACTGGTTCTAATAAGGACACATGGAATACAGGGTGAACTGTCTTCCATTGCTGAGGCAACTTGAGGTGATATGCATAGCTGCCAATCTTCTTCAGAACTTCAAAAGGTCCCAACCATCTTTCTGATAATTTCTTGGTGGGTCTTGTTGTCTTGATGTTCTTGGAAGGTAGCCATACTTTGTCCCCAGGTTGGAAATCAGGTGTAATTGCTCTATTTCTATCTGCATACTTCTTGAATCTCCTTATTGCTGACTCTAATTCTTCTTTGACAAGTTGCTGTACTGATTGGAGTTTTGTTGATAACTTTCCAGCAGGTGAGTCTTGAGAAATATGGATTGAGTCAAAGCTGGGATTTCTTCCATAAATGGTGAAAAAAGGTGATTGCTTGGTTGATGAGTGTTCTGCATTATTATAGGCAAATTCAGCCAGAGGGAGCCAGGTGTACCAGTCATCTTGATGATAGCTGACATACATCCAAAGGTACTGTTCTAGTATCTAATTTAACCTCTCTGTCTGTCCATCTGTTTCAGGATGAAAGGCAGTTGAAAGATCTCTTGATATCTTGAGCTTCTGACACAATTGAGTCCAAAATGATGAAACAAATAAGGATCCTCTATCACTGACAATACTGACTGGAAGTCCATGCTTGGAAAATACATGACTAATGAAGATTTGAGCTAAATCCAGAGCAGTGATTGTGCCATACGTTGGAATGAAGATTGCCATTTTTGAGAATCTGTCCACAACTACTAAAATTGAATCAAAGTTGTTTGACAGTGGCAATTGAGTGATGAAATCCATTGATAATGAACTCCAAGGACCAGACGGAACTGAAAGAGGCTTGAGTAATCCAAACTTCTTGTGATGAATGTTCTTGTTTCTTGAACATTGCTGACATGAGGACACATAGTCCTTGTTGAATTGATTCATGCCAGCCCAATAAAAATCCCTCTTGATGGGCTTGAGGGTCTTCTCCTGGCCAGGATGGCCAGCCAATGGTCAGTCGTGACACTTTTGAAGAATATTGAGTTGAAGTTCTTCATTGCTTGGGATTACCACTCTATCTTTGATTAATAATAACTTGGCTTGAGGTTCAAGAGAATAATCTGGAACTGATTCACCTCTTGCTAGTTGCTTGAGTATTTCTTTATAGTCTTTGTCTTGCCATACTTCTTTTTGAATCTTGTCCACTAAATCTGAGAAAATTTCCACTTTGATTGAGAAGAATCTTGACTCTTGAATTCCATCTTGCTTAAGTACTTGATGAAAATTCTGAGGATTCTTCTGATGAAGTCCACCCCCCTCTCTGGGTACATGTCGTCCCGACGTGACAAGGCATCTGGTAAAGTGGCCAGCCTGCCTGGGCGGTAAGTGATAGTGAAATGAAATTCTGAGAGAAATTCAGCCCAACGGGCCTGACGACGAGTAAAAACTTTGGAAGACATGAAATACTGCAAGGAAGAGTGGTCTGTCAAGCCTCAAAAGGATTGGAAAGAGAAAGAAGAAATGCCCTCCAGCGCTTGAGAGCCCAAACTATGCCAAGGAGTTCCTTGTCATGAATTTCATAGTTGAGTTCAGCTGGTAAGAGCTTGCGACTATCAAATGCAATGGGATGCTTTCCAGAGTCATTCACCTGACTCAGTACGGCGCCCAATGCATAATCAGAAGCATCATACTCTACAAAAGTAGGTAGAGATGGATTGAAAGTGGATAAGATAGGAGCAGAGGTGAAAGCTTCTTTGAGTGCTTGAAACTGACTAAGAGTTTCCTCATTGAAGATGAAAGGAGAATCTTTTTTGAGAAGGGAAGTGAGAGAAGTGATTTTTTTGGAATAATTTTGAATGAAACAATGATAAAAATTGGCAAAGCCAAGAAAGGATTGAAGAGCCTTGATGTTTTTGGGCTGAGGCCAATTGAGGATTTGCTGAACTTTTGAAGAATCCATCTTGAGGCCATCACTTGAAACAACATAGCCCAAGTATTCCACACTTGAGGCATGGAATACACACTTGGAGGCTTTGGCAAACAGATTATTGTCCCTCAGTCTTTGGAGGTCAGAGGCCACATGTTTGACATGTTCCTCCTCAGAACTGGAAAGGACCATAATATCATCTAAATAAACCACAACAATCACATCCAAAAAATCTGCAAAGATATCATTTACTAGATTTTGGAAAGAAGCAGGAGCATTGGTAAAACCAAATGGCATGACCAAATACTCATAACTACCATATTTGGTTCTAAAGGCAGTTAAGTGCTCATCCCCCTCTTTGATTCTCAGAAGGTTATATGCACCACGCAAATATATCTTGAAGAAGATAGTGGAACCGTTGAATACGGTAAGGAGCTGGTTCATAGGAGGAACAGGGTATCTGTTCTTCCTAGTAACAGCATTGAGCTTGGGGTAGTCAACACACAAACGGAGACCTCCATCCTTTTTCTTGACAAAAAGGACAGGTGCTCCTGTTGAAGAGGAGCTTGGTCTAATGAAACCTTTCTCTACATTCTCTGAAATGTAGGCCCGCAGTGTTTCTGACTCTTGATTTGATAATGAGTAGATAACACCAATTGGAGGTAGAAGACCCTCCAATTCGATATGGTGATCACAGCCGCCGTGTGGAGGGAGTTTCTCTGCTTTCACCTTGGGGAATACATCCAAATATTGGTGATAAACAGGAGGGACTACCTTCAACACAGTTTCAATTTCTTCTGGCTCTTCCTCCTCATCCCACTGCTCCTCCAGGGATGCATGAAAAGATAAGGGAGGAAGGTCCATATCCTCTTGAAAGAGATGAAGTGAAGATATGGCAACATATTCTCCAACATCCTTTATCTCTTTGAAGACTTCATCTCTTGATGGAAGTAATGACTGAGAGGGAATAATGGAAGGGATATTGACAGAAGAAGGAAGGGAAGGTGTCTTAAGTTCACCGACCAGAGCAACACTGTTGACAGCAGTGGCTAAGTCATTACTAGTAGAAGGAATAATACCACTAGAATCATAGGTGATCAATCCATTTTTCCAATCAATAATGGGATTAAAATGGTAAAGGAAATCATAGCCCAATATCAGGTCTTCTCCCTTGGGTGAATCTATGATAAAGAAGTCACATTCAAAGCTTGGGAAGGAAGGCAAGTCAACTACCCACTTGGTATAATGGGTGATGAACAAGGCAGGGGATTCATTAGAATCCAAAATGAAAAGAGGAATCTTTTCAGGGAGCTCTGACAGAGTGAAAGAGTAGTTGAGAACACAATTCTTTGCAATAAAAGAGTTTGTAGCACCAGAATCAATGAGAATACTATAAAAAATATCAGAGACAGAAGAAAAAATAAGAAATTTTAAAGATTTCCTGACACTAGTATTCAGAGTGCACAATTGTGCTCTTGAAGGAAATAGATGAGAACCATTGAACACATCATGATTCCCACTCAGGCTTTTCCCTGCTTGCTAGGGAAGGCTCTTGATGATGACCCAGGCTTGTTCTGAGGTCTCTTGAAGCATTTTTCAATTGGGTGCTTTCCACCACAATAATTACACAACCCCTCTTTAATCCTCCTCTCCTTTCCAGAACAGATTAATTTATTGTCCTTATTGAGGAGAGCAGCATGGGGCTTGTCCTTTGAAGCTTGAAATTGCTTGCCCTTCTTGTTCTTCCTCTGGTGAGACCTCTTTGAAGATGAGTTTTGAGGAGGCCTAGATTGATTGGATCCAATGACTGGAGGCTTCTTCTCTTGATTTCCACCCTTTTCTTTTTGCCTCTCATGATATCTTGTGTCTAATTCTAAGGTGACATCCATAAGTTCTTGAAGAGTATCAAAAGTTCAAGGGTGAGAAGCCAACTGATCCAATAATCTTGATGCCAATCCTCTTCTGTAAACATGGATATAAGCTCTTTCCCCCCAATCTCCAATTCTTGACATTAAGCTTCTGAAATCTGCAATGTACAAGGAAACATGACCACTTTCCTTCATCCTCAAATTATCCAACTCTTGTTCAGCTTTCCTGACTTCATTGGGGTCACCAAACAGAGTGAATAATTGAGATTCAAATAATGGCCAACTATTGAGGAGGTAGGAAGGGCCTTCATTGGAAATATTTGAGAGGTAGGGTTCAATCCACTTTCCAGCTCTACCAGTGAGAAAAGAAGCTGAGTAAATAACTTTCTTCCTGTCAGAGAAGAAATTTGCTGGATCATTATGGAAGATTAATTGACAGGATTGGATAAATCCTCTCAATTTATGAGCTTTAGTACCATCAAAAGAATCAGGTGCCTTCATGGATGGAGTCTTGAAAGCAGGGGCTTTGGAATTGTCCCTGGGAGCAACTGCTTGAGTGAGTTGCCCCATGAATTGAGGCATCTGCTCCATCATCTTGAGGAGACTTGAATCAGTTTGAGAGACAAGAGGTTGACTAGAAAGGGCTAGATTAGAACCCTGAGGCACCTCTGGAGCATTTGCCAAGGCATCTGCCACTTCAGTTTCCCCAGAATCTTCCTCTTCCACAGACTCTTCCCCCTCTTCATCTTCAACTTACCCTTGTCTTGCTCTTGCACCTTCAGACATGCCAGGGTAGCCACCCAAAAGTCCAGAGCAAGATCTTGATCTTCTAGATTTCATTCCACCTCTTCTTAAGGGTGCTGCTCCTTCCATTGGTGGTCCTCTGTCCAAATTTGCACTCAGTTGATGAACTGATGGTGTGCAGTCAAGAGGAGCCCTTGCTGTAGGAGTGAGAACAGCTTGAGTTCTTTGGGATCTAGTATTTTTGGCTGGGGGACTATTCTGAACTGGCATTTTGAATAAAATGAATCAAAACTTGATGGTACTTTGAATAAAATAGGGCTTGGCCAAAACAATCAAATGAGAATCTTGATGAACTTGAGAAATCAATCAATAGTCTTGAAGTGAATCAATATGAACAAATCTTGAAGAGTGAAGATGACAAAGTCAAATTCGTATGAATAATCAATTTCAATCAATAAGTCAAATCAAGTAAATCAAGTCAATTCAAAATCAAATCAATTAAGCCTTGAGGAATTCAATCAATATCTTCAAAAATCAATTCAATTTTCTTGAGGAATCAAATCAAGTCAATCAATCAAATCAAATCTTGAGGATAAATCAGCTATCTTGAGGAATCAAATCAAGTCAATCAATCAAATCAATCAAAGTCAAATCAAAGTCTTGAGGTGAAATCAATTTCTTGAGGAATCAATCAATAAATTTGAGAAATTTCAAAACCAAAATCACTGAATACCCCAATCAATAAAAATCCCTGAATGATGAATCAATTAACCCAAATAATTACACTCAAATAATCTGATAAAAACCTGAATTCAGACAAAAAGAGAAATGATAATGATAAAGAATAAAATGAAATGGTCAGCAGAATTTTTGAAATGAGAAAAAGAATCAATTTTCATTTTGAATGAAATGAATGAGATGAAAATTGATGAGAGAGAAAAAATCATAAAAAATCATAAAAAGGTAATAATTGAAGAATGAGATAAATGAGTAAAATGGATGAAAGAAAGATTCAAATAGCAGTTAATTAATTTAATGTCACAGGGGCTCTTCGAAGTGAAGAGGGCCTGGCACTCAGTAAACTGGGACTCACTTATGGAGGGCTCACAGATATGGTAAGAAGGAATACACTGAGAGTGTTAAAGATAAATTGCTAAAAGAATAAATATAAGAAAAGCAGCAACAAGAAATAAGAGTACAAAATAGAAGAGCCAACCACAAACAAGTCCAAGTCCACTGTTTCAACCTGTCAGAATGGAAATAGAAGGGTTAATAAGGATATGGCCACCCAACTCATACTGTACAGGCGAAGAGAGAAAAGGCAAAGACTAACTTAAAATCAAATAATTATAATACCCAATTATAAGGATAATAATAATTATAAAATAATAAATAAACTAAATTAATTAACTGGGGAAAAGTGCCCAGGGGGGAGAAAGAGGGGCTGGTATATGTGAGAATCACCAGCCCTGATCCAGAGGAAGAATTTTCATGAGAATAATTGATGATTGAATTGAGTCTGGCCAATACAGGTCTTGTACAGCTGTACAGAGCCTGTACAAGAGGTGTGGTGTATTTGAGTGATCATACAGTTCCATGTTGGTGTATTGAAACTGTATTGGGTGAATCCAACCTGTACAGGTATTAACAGGCTGTATTGATGTACCAAGCTGTATGCATGTTTCAGAATGAAGATTGCTGAAGCTGAATGCTGATGCAGATACTGGATTTGCTGATTTGGGGTGCTTGAGTGGGTGTATGAATGAATACCCTTACCCCTGATGGATGGTTGTTACATCGTGGCACATCCTGAAAACGTTCCTCAAAGAGGAGGAAATAGTGAGATACTCCAATGGATGGAATCCACTATCATCCAAGCCTCAAATCAAAAAGATCAAGGAGTACCATGCCAAAAAGAAGGAGGCAACCAAGGAGGAAGCCCCAGTAGCTTCTACCAGCAAGCCCCAAGTCAACCCACTTCCCCAAGAAGGGAAGAAGAACAAGAAAAAGAATTGGAGGAAACCATATTCCCCAAGCTACAAGATTCCAAAAATCCACTAGGATGCCATGGACAATTTATTTAACATCGCCAGAACCTTGATGGAACTCAAAGACAAAGAGGAGCAAAGAATGAGACAACCCCATTTCCCAAAGAAATAACCTTGTCTCCTGATGTTGTAGATACTTTAACACAGCTTAAAAATAGTATTTTACCTCTTAAAGACATTAAAAACAGTTTATCATCTTTCTAAGAAATAAATAATAGCTTATCATCTTTAACAAAACTTGTTGTACAAAATAAAAAAGAAATGGATAACATAAAATTTATGATTGAAAATAATAAACCAAAAGTATTAATTGTCAATACTCAGAAATTAATACAAGGACAACAAAAGTTGTACAAATACATAAGTGATATCAAAGAAAAAACCTTGACAATCAATTATGACATGATTATTGATAATTGTACAGAAAAATTAAACAAATTAAGCATTTCTGTAGAGAAAGTTGAAGAAAAGACTTCATCACACCAAAAAATGCTTTTGGACCATGTGGAAAAGAGTGATGAAGCAAGAATGCATCTGAAAGATTACATTCAAAGTGAAATAAGGCTTATCACTGATAAAATGGATAAAATTAATGAGGCTAACTCAAATATACCAAAGTTATCAACACCATTTTCTCACATAAGAAGCCCTGTTAAAACAAAAGAGGAATTAACAAATCCATTCATAACAGACTTGAGTCACCAAGACAATAACCAAGTCTTAATGAAGGAAGCACCTCAATTAAAAGAATGGCCAACATTCACAGGAGAAGGTGAATATGACCACATGTGATTTATCAAAAAAATTGATATGCTAAAAGAATATTATGCCATACCAGATGAATTAATCACTGCAAGATTACATTCATTGTTTGAAAAATCTGCAAAAAGATGGTATTATGGCATAAGGCAAACAAATGGAAAAAATACCTGGTCTTGGTGGAAACAAGAAATAATCACCAAGTGGGCTAATGATGCCTGGAGATACAAGAGAGAAAATGCATTTGAAAATTCTTTCCTTTACCAAGACAAAGACAAACCTTTAACTTGGTTCTTAAAACAAGTTGAAGAACTCAATGCATTGTACCCAGAAATTTCACAAAAAATGGTGCACATGAAAATACTTAAGAAATGTGGAGGAGAGCTAGAACATGCCCTAAGAAGCAGGTGTATAGAACCATGCTCCACAGAAGATTATATCAATGCACTAGAAGACATAGTGACCAGAACAAAAATTGGCAGAACTTGGAAGAAATTTGACATTAAAAGCCCAAATAAGCCATTTATCAAAAAAGATAAATCAAAAGAAGCTTTCAAGCCCAATACATCCAACAATAATGAGCAAAGAAAATGCAATAATTGTGGAGGTATTGGACACTTATCCAATAATTGCCTCAATAAGGCAAAGATTAATGAAATTGTGGAAACACAAAACCACAATGACAAAGAGGAGGAATCTCACTCTGAAAAAGAAACAGAAGAGTCAGAAAGTTCTGAAAGTGATGAAATTAATATAATTAATGCACAAATTAATAATATTGATATAATTTATGAAGTACTAGATGTTAGCTCAAACTTACCACAAGTTGGAACATCTGACATGAACCTGACAAATATACAAGATGTCAAAATGTACAGAACCAAACCTGCAAAGGGAATGGGATATACAGCTGGAAAATCAAGTATAATTATTGTTATGGTTGATAACCAAGAAGGAAAAGTAAAGTTGGATATAGGAGCATATTGCACATGCGTTGGTAAAAGTTATTTAAAAACTATTGTCCCAGACTGGCAAGAAAAACTTATGCCAATACAACGTGTCAAATTTAGTAGTGCAAGTGAGAGCATGAAACCCCTTGGAATAATTGATTTAACACTAATTTCTCCTCACCCCTCACAATGGGTCAGAATTAAAGTAGAGTTTGTAGTAATGGACAACTGTACTAGTAATCACTTCATACTTGGAAATGAGTACTTATCAATTTATGGTGTAGATATCTCTAACCAAAAAGATAGATATTTTACCATAGGAGACATCAAAGGACAAAAGTTTGGCTTCTTATATAACAAAAAACAAATCACAGCTATTAAGAATGAAGAAAAAATTCCAGAAAAGGAACTTTTTATATCTGAACAACTCAAAGAGGCAGAATTCAATCAAGAATTAACAGAAAAAATGAAAGAAAAATTGATTGACCTCTTATTTAAGTACAAAAATGCCTTTGGAACTGAAAAGGAGCCCCTAGGTGCCATAATTGGGCATGAAGTGGATATAATTCTTAATGTGGAAAATCCTTACCAACCTTTACTAAGGAGACCTGCTTACCCAGCCAGTCCAAGGGCTAGAGAAGCCTTGGAGGCACACATTAAAGAATTAATGGACCTTGATTTATTAAGGAAAGTAGGACATAATGAACAGGTAGAGGTCACTACACCTGTCATTATAACTTGGCATAATGGAAAATCACTAATGGTAGGAATCTTCAGAGCCCTGAACACCTATACCATTCCAGACAGATATCCAATACCCAGAATCCATGAGACATTGACACAATTGTCACAAGCTAAGTTCATTACAGCAATGGATGCTTTAAAGGGTTTTCATCAAAATTTCTTAACAGACAATGCCAAGAAACTACTGAGTATAATAGTCCACTGTGGAATTTTTGAATACTTAAGAATGCCATTTGGCATAAAAAATGCACCTTCCCATTATCAAAGGATGATGAATACCATATTTCCTGAAGAATTATCAGAAGTATGGTTAATTATCTATATTGATGATATAATGGTTTGCTCAGAAACTTGGGAAAATCACCTTACAAGACTGGAAAGGGTACTACAGAAAATAGTGCAGGTGAATATGAAAACTTGCTTGAAAAAGTGTCATTTTGCATCCAGTGAACTAAAAGCACTAGGACATGTTGTATCTGGACTTAGTCTAGGCATAGACAAGAATAAAGTAGCAGCAGTACTACTTAAACCAATGCCTCAAACCAAAAAAGAAATGCAATCATTTTTAGGATTTTCTGGTTACTATAGACATCATATAAAGGACTTTGCAAAAATTTCCAAATCCTTATATAAGCTATGTGATCAACAAACAGTCTATGAAATGACAGAAGAAAGAGTAAAGGAATATGAAGAATTGAAAAATTCCTTAACAAATGCCCCATGTCTTCTAATTCCAGATTGGAAACCACCCTTCAAGCTTTACATTGATGCTTGTGGAGAAGGACTAGGTGCTGCACTACACCAGACACAAATTATCAATGATAAACCAGTGGAAGGACCAATTTGTTTTATTTCAAGACAAATAAAGCCAACAGAAGCAAGATTTGGAGCAAGCCAAATGGAATGCCTCTGCTTAGTGTGAGCTTTAGAAAAATTACATTATTACTTGGATGGAACAGTATTTGATGTGATTACAGACTGTAATGCTGAAAATCTCTATTAAATATGAAAACTCCAAATAGACATATGCTGAGATGGCAAATTTCTATCCAAGAATACAGAGGAAATATGACTATTGTTCATAAATCTGGCAATATTCATAAAAATGCAGATGGTCTTAGCAGATGGGGTCTAGCAAATACCCCTGACAATCCAGCATGGGTACCACAGGAAGAACACCATATAGAAGGAATATGTGTCACAGACATTGAAACAGAATTCTTTAACCAAGTTAGACAAGAATTGCCATATCTTAAGCCAACTTCTCATGAAAGACTGCAAAGATCCATCACTTTCATCAAAATTAGATGAAACATGGAAAAAGGCATATGATGAAGGAAGATTCCACCTCCGTGATGGAATCCTTTACCATAGAACAAAACATACATGTGTTATGGCCTTAACAGATAGAACCCTGATAAACACTATTTTACATGAGTGTCATGATAGTGTTGAAGCTGGACATCTTTCAGAAGACAGAAAACTAGAAAGGGTGAAAACCTTCTCTTGGTGGCCAAATTGGGAGGAAGATGTTGCAGAATACTGCCAAACCTGTGACAGATGTCAAAACGCCAACAGAGCCACAGGAAAGAAATTTGGAATGATGATCCAAATCCAAGAACCAAAATCCCCTTGGGAAATAGTTCATATGGATTGGGTAACAGCATTACCCCCAGGAGGAGACAGAAGCTATAATGCATGCCTAGTATTAGTTGACAGGTATAGCAAAACTTCCATGTTCCTACCATGTCACAAAGATGACACAGCTATGAACACAGCCATAATGATATGGAATAAAGCCATTAGCCATACAGGCTTATTCCAGAATATTATAAGTGATAGAGACCCAAAATTCACTTAAGCATTATGGACAAATCTCCATAACCTTTTTGGAACAAAATTATCATTCTCAACAGCTTACCATCCTCAAGCTGATGGTTTAGCAGAAAGAATGATACAGACCTTGGAGGACATGATCAGAAGATTCTGTGCTTATGGACTAGAATTCAAAGATTCTGATGGTTATACCCATGATTGGTGTACACTAATACCAGCTCTTGAAATTGCATAAAAAACATCAATACATTCTGCTACTGGCAAAACACCAGCAATGCTGGAAAAAGGTTGGAATCTAAGACTTCCTCATGATACCCTCAAAAAAAACAGCAAGCAGTGTTAAGATAATGCTTGATAAAGCAAGACACCATTCAAACAGATGTATGCAAGATTCTTTCAAATATGCAAAAGAAAGATGGGATAAAAGTCATAAAACACCTGACTTCAAAAAAGGAGACTTGGTCCTAGTATCAACCCTTAATTTCAAGAAAATAAAAGGTCCAAAGAAATTGAAAGACTCCTTTGCAGGACCATTTATGATAAAAGCACTTCATGCACCCAATGCTGTGCAATTGGAACTCACAGGTGAATTAATGAACAAACACCCAACTTTCCCTGTAAGTCTGATAAAACCTTACAGCTCAAGTGACAAGGAGTTATTTCCACTAAGAAATAAACCCCCACTTGAAATTCCCCCCTTGGAAGAAGGAGAAGAAAAGAAAATTGTAAAAGTCCTTAAAGAAAGAAGGACAAGAAACAAAAAAGAAAGAGAATACCTTGTAAGGTATAGAAATTCAACTCAAGAAGATGAATGGCTACTTGAGAAAGATATAACAAATGCTGATAAACTACTAAGAAGGTTCCGCCATGAAAGAAAACCTGAAAAATAGAAAATCTAAGCATTATTGAGCTTCAAGATTAACAAAGTCTATTGAAGAGGTAGGACAGTGGATGATACCCTAATTACACATATCTGATTGTGGTACAATCTTTTTTTGGTGGTAGGGAATTTGAACCTTTGAGATATGACCACATACCCAAAAAGGTCACAAGAAATATTTAAAATAATTATACATCAAAAATAATTACCTTAAAGCTACAAAAATGCCATAAATTGGCATAAAACATGGTATAACTTCAACACCAATGAATAAACATGTGAAATAACTTAAACCATTGGATTCCCCATGGTAAAAAACACATATACCATTTTTATGGCATATCTGTAAAGTCAATATTTAATAAGTTATAAGTAATAATACCTTATAAAAAACATAAATCCTTAATTATTTCAAACACCAATGAAAAAAAATGTGAAATAAATGGTACCATTGGATTCGCCATAAAATTACACATATAAAACAATTGAAAAGCTAATCTCCAAAGTCAATACTTAAGGAGTTAAGCTGAATATATGCACTTTTTTGGTCAATGCATATATTCAAGGAGTTTAGCTAATATCCTTTGGAATATGCATAATAGAGTGATAAACCAAAAAAAAGTCATCACATAATTACTGTAGGAATACAGAAATGAACTTTCTTTCACAAGTTATAAACAAGGTTAAAACCTGTAAGGGATTATTGATTAAAATCAATAGAGCTGTTGACCACTTTGTTGTGAAAGTGGTCCAAACTTTAAAAAAAGGAGACAGTTGGATTCTACTAGTTCATTCGTGAAGAATGACGTATTTCTTATTATAATATTCAAGGTATAACACCTTGAAATCATGGTTTGAAGTCTAAAATATTAAATTTCAACAGAAAAGATGAGTTACAAGAAAAATCATCAAAAATAGAGTTTTGATTATTTAATAAAATTCTCTTGGCAGAATAATCAGGTTATTCCAAGCTATTTGAATTCACTCTCTGAATTTCTGTAGCAAGTAAAAAACTTCAAAGTTATTAAGGATAAAATTTTGAGCTTAATTTGATCATTTATGATCACAAACTGTAACCTTAAATTAAGTTTAACAGTCATATGAGTGATAAAATTGGTGAATACTGTTAGTTTATGATTAAAACTAATAAAATCCAAGAACTTTGGGCTTCTTCCAAGCCTTGACGTCATCAAACTTAGAGCTATAGTGATAACTCTAAATAATGGCATAATAATGAGATAATATGGTTTGATCATGATGTAATCATCACCAAACCTTAAACTTTGATCAACTCCAGTGGATATGATCAGTGCACGTCTACTCAAACCCTGTTGGACTCTAGGAGGAAGGAATTTAATATAAATAGAGCTCTTTTTACTCTATTTCCCCCTCAGACACTTAAAAAACATGAAATCATTAAATAAAAAGGTGATTTCTTTATTCTTTATATATAAAACTTCTATATTATTAAATACCAAAGATAATATTATAATAATCTTTATCTTTGACATGATTATTGCAATTATTTAATTTTTTTGTTTAAATTCCTCTTAAAAACCTCAATTCCATGTAAAACCAAGAAAATTTGTAATTTCTCTAAGATTTTATTGTAACTACAATTCAAATAAGTTTTATTTACATTTCTAGGCATAAATTTATTCAAAATTATTATATTAAGTATTAAAAGTAGGTTATTTCTCTTATTGTAATAATTTTTCTCTATTACTACTTTTAATAATTCTATAATTCATATAAATAGTATTTATATTAATTTATAGCTTTAATATTGGTAATATTATTGTTATTGGTTGTTTTTTTATTAATAAAAAACAGTTTTTTACACCTTTCTTATTTGTTGGTAACAATAATAAAGTTCTTTTGAATATATTAATTATCTTATATTAATATATTTATTTTATATATATTATTTTTTATATTATAAATTTTATTATTATATTTATTTAATAATATAATTACTTTACACCATAATTATAATAATTATTTATTATTAGAATTATTCTTTACCTTATTTATTTCATTTATAAGGACATTCATAGTACAATAAGTAAAATATTAGTGATTTTTACTCATTGTTTCATAGTCAAACCTTACAAGTATTCTGAAAATCCCTTCTTCATTTCTTCACTTTCCTACTTGATTTGAATTATCTTCCCACTTCTTTTAAATTGAGTAAGTGCTTTCAACTTTGAAATATGCTTCTTCTTTGGATTCAGTCCTTTCCTTCCCTCAAGGCATGGCCTTTGGGATGTATCCCAAAATGAGTGCCATAGAGCTTCTCTGCTCAAACATTGATGGCCAACGAGTATATGATCATATATCTCATTGTCAATGGTCCAAATTGATTTTTTGGTCATTCTTGCCTTGATTGGAATCCCTTAAAAAATCTTCAAAAAGGGGGGTCTTGTCCCCATTGTGCCTGAAAATGCCTCAAAAAATGGATTTGGGCCCAATTGGCCCCACCATTGATTTTGGGTCATGGCCCTTTCCATAGTGATTTTGGTCTTTTTTGGCTTTAGGGCAGGTCTTGGCCCAATTGTGCCTTTTGCTGATTCGGGGTCCTACAGTCCATGGGCCGTATGCCATGGTCCGTGGGCCATGGGGGGTATTGGAGACCCCCAGCACCAAAATTTACCCCTGAGCCCAAATTTGCTGGCGGCTTCAGGGGTCCCATGGGACCATTAGAAGGGTCCAGGACCATCAAGTTTCTGACCTCCCCAAAGTTGCAGGGGAGGTCCTGGGTGGCTACTTCAGTCCAAAAGAGACATGGAATCACCACTTTAAGGATTTTGAGGGGGGCCATCATTGAGTTATGGTCCCCACTTCCTTGAGGGCATTTTCTTCAGAATTGAAGTGATTTAATCTGACTTTTGAATCTTCTGCTTGCATACTCCTTAGCCATGAGTTCCAAACTGACTGAAATAACTGAATATTCCCCTTCTGAGCCGCCACCGTCTGGAATTCTGAGTCCATTTTCTTCACCATCAATGGCTTCTTCTGGTTATTTTGATCCCACCCAAATTTATGATGGTTACAAGGAAGTTGAAGTTCTTGATCCTGGTTGTACAGATTGTTTGGAAAAGGGAAAAGATTTTTTTTGAACATTACAATCCCAGATCTTCAAAGTGCCACTACTGCTTTATTGGGAAGAAGCCATGCAGCCATACTGGGAAGCAAGCTTCCAATGTCAGGAGGTATTTATGAAGTTAGAAAGATGGGCCTTTTGGAAAAGAGCTCCCAGCTTCCAAGGCTCCTACTCTTGATGGTGCTTCAGGGTCTTCTGCTTGTAAGTGAATTTATTTGATTGATTGAATGGATACTGATATCTTGATTCAGTGACTGGTTCTGGGCGGAGGGATGTGGCCAGGTGGACCAATGTTGGACCGAACATTCCAGTTTGTGGTAGGCCCATATATTCCAGCTCAGAAGTCCCAATTTCTAGGATCAACACTGAAGGCATAGTGAAAAGAATAAGACAAATTGCCAATTCCCCACCTGATCCAGATGCTGAAGGTAGTGATGAGTTGGAGGGTGAAGAAGTTGAGGTGATTCCCCATTGTAAGATGTGACTATGAAACTGATGATAATATTACTATTAATCAACAGTACTATGCCTGTTCCTATGAAATATAATAATAATAAAAATTATTATAACCACAATTAAATAATTATAAAATTATTTCTTTCACGTTTTATACACTACTAGTGATTATAACAGTGAGCAGTAATTGTCTACTAGAATCAATTACAAGAAGAATTTAATAGTAAAAACTTCTTTATTAAAATAATAAAATTATTTTAATATATATAATTATCTTTTACAAGAATAATTATAAATATAATTCTTGAAGAAAACTATTACTAGAGAAAAACTTTAAGAATTAAAAATAAATGACTCACTAATACTCCAAAGAACTTATTGATAGGTAAGAGTAGAGAAATTTGACGTGGAATTGTGGATTTAAGGGATCAAAAGGATTTATAACAGTATTACAACAATATATAGTTGGATTCTATGATTTCACGTCTTTCTGGATGATTCTGAAAGATTTAAAACACTTAAGAATAGCTTTAACTAATACTTACTTGTTGGTAATAATGATTTAATAAATTGATAAGATGATGATACGGAAAAAACAGCAAGAATAGGCTTCTTTTAAGTCAACAACAGCTCACAGAGGCGTGCCATGGAGCAAACTGAAAAACCAGTGAGTGAGAAAACAATAAACCCTTTTGGATTAATGATTGCATCATCTGTTGTCACGTAAGATTATCATAATTACTTAATTGATGCTTTTACGTGACTACCAACCCCAATATGGTTAAGAATAAAAGGAGTAACATCTGTAAATCTTCTTTTATTCTAAAATAATCATTGATTTCTCAAAGTTATCAATGTTATTGCCAATTTCATCACAGGTTGTAATTTCTGTGAATTTTTGAAGATTCAGTGTTTCGCGTAGAATGGTCAAAAATGGACTGTAAGTAAAGCTTTTAACTTTACTAGTAAAACCATAATTATTTTTGGTTGTACCATAGATAATACAGTTCTTCATTGGTCCTGAAAGTTTCAGGAAGATTCATTAAGAATTGTATTTTTAATGAATTTTTGAAGTTTTTACCTCATTTCTACGTAGAATTGCAAATAGCAGTATTTTGCTGGTTGCTATGAGGTAAATCAATGAATATGGATCCCAAAAGGGTTCAATTACTCTTTTAGGGTCTAGTCATGGGAAGTCATCAAGAATTGACGTGGTTACAGGAGCCTAAGTAGCTTATTACCTCCTTGGCACGTCAAAATAGCAGGTTATTTGCTATTTTTCTTATGATTAGAGTAGGTGTAACTTGGTAACCAAGTTCCCAAAGAGTTTTAGTTTACCAATTGGGCCAAGATGAGCCATGGATCCATGCTCTGGAGCTATCCACGCCTCTGAGGCCTCAGAAGTTGGGTACCCTGGCTCTCTTTGATGTCTTTTGTGCCCCTTGCCTAATTTTTACGTCAAAATAGTAATTTAAGCTTAAAGTGAGATATCCACTATGGGAGTACCAAAAGTCTATGTAAGAATACCATAATATTAAGTGCTCAAAACATGCATAACACTATTCTTAGTGTATATGTAACATGGGATTTCTCACTTTCCCATTATTTTGGCTAAAAATCAAGAAAAACAAAAATTTTCACGGATCTTTTATGTGGTATTAATGATGTGGTATTGAAGTATTTTCCATTTTAACACCTTAAATACTTAAATTGAGCTTATTCACTCTATGGAGCTACCCCAGGTGAATTTTTGTGTAGAATCCAAATCTGGTCTTAAATCCATGGATTTACTTACTCAATAAAAAGTTATTCATCTTTTCTGAAAAAAAATGATGAATTTTGGATATATGCATGACTTATGAGTTTTTCATAATTCAAAATTTCTTTTTAAGATAATTGTGGCCTATGTGGGTATGTAAAATATACCTCAAGGCTCACATTCCCTCCCACCAAAAAATAAAATTGTACTACAATTTTATTAGTGATAAAAGAATGAGGCCCCAAAGGGGGGTAATGTCCACTGTCCAACCTCTTCACATTACTCAGATCAAGTAATTTAAAGCACATTTATAGACATATTCAGGCTTGTGGCCTTCTTTCATGTCTAAATCTTCTTAAGAGTTTATCTGAGTCAGGTATTTCTGATTCTGCCATCCATTCATCTTCATGTACTGGATTTCTATATCTGACAAGATATTCTCTTTGGTTTTTACCCCTAAGTCTCCTTTCTTTAATGACTTTCTTTATCTTTTTGTCTTCATTCTGTTCCACAGGTGGTACAGTTAAAGGAGTTGGGTTTCTTAAAGGAAACAATTCTTTATCAGCTGGTTGATAAGGTTTTATCAAGACGACTGGAAATGTGGGGTGTTTATTTTCCAATTCACCACTCAATTCCACTTGAACTGCATTGGTTCCATGTAAAGCAACAATAACAAAAGGTCCTACATAAGAATCTTTAAGTTTCTTTGGGCCTTTTATAATATTAAAATTCAAGGTTGAAACCAGAACTAAGACCCCTACTTTGAAGTCTGGGCCTTTATGACTCTTGTCCCACTTCTGCTTTGCATAGTCAAAAGCTTCATCCATGCTTTGTTTTGAATGATGTTTCACTTTATCAAGAACTATCTTGAAGCTGGAAGCTGTAGGATGAATGTCAATCAAGTCTTTCCTCAGTGTGTCTGCTGGGAGTCTTGGATTCCATCCCTTTTCTAACATAGCAGGAGTTTGTCCTGTGGAAGAATGGACTGATGTCTTGTATGCCAATTCTAATGCAGGTATCAGAGTGTACCAGTCATGGGTAAAGCCATCTGAGTCTTTGAATTCTAATCCATAAGCACAAAATCTTCTGATCATGTCTTCTAAAGTTTGAATCATCCTCTCTGCTAGCCCATCTGTTTGAGGGTGATATGCTGTAGAGAATGATAACTTAGTCCCAAACAATCTATGAAGATTGGTCCAAAGTGCAGATGTAAACTTGGGGCCTCTGTCACTTATGATATTCTTAAATAACCCTGTATGAGAAATAACTCTACTCCATAAAAGAAGAGCTGTATCCATAGCAGTGTCATCTTTATGACATGGTAAGAATATGGGAGTTTTGCTATATCTGTCTACAATGACTAAACAAGCATTATAACTTTTGTCACCACTTGGAGGAAGTGCTGTGACCCAATCCATGTGAACAACTTCCCAAGGGGATTTTGGTTCTTGAATATGGATCATCAATCCAAATTTCTTGCCTGTACTCCTGTTTGCTTTTTGGCATCTATCACAGGTATGGCAATATTCAATGGTTTCTTTTCTCCAAGATGGCCACCATGCACAGTTCTTCACCTTTTCAAGTGTTCTGTCTTCTGATAGGTGTCCAGAGTAAATGCTATCATGGCATTCATGAAGAATGGTATTGATAAGCAATCTACTACACAGTGTCATCACACAAGAATGTTTTGTTCTATGGTAAATAATTCCATCAAACAAGTGAAATCTTCCTTCAGAATAGGAATTTTTCCAAACTTCATCAAGTGCATTAACTAAAGATGTATCTTTGCAGTCTTTATCTAATAAAGAAGTCAAGATATGGCAATTCTTGTCTTGTTTATAAGACTCTCTGACCTCTTCAAAGAATTCAGTCCCAATATCAGTTATGTTAATTCCTTCAATTGGAATCTGTGGTTCAGCTTCTAAAGGTACATAAGCTGGGTTATCAGGAGTGTTGGCTAAAGCCCATCTACTAAGTCCATCAGCATTCTTGTGAATGTTTCCTGCTTTATGAACTATAGTCATGTTTCCTCTATATTCTTGAATGGCTATTTGCCATCTCAACATATGTCTGTTGGGAGTTTTCATGTTAAGAAGTGATTTTACGGCATTACAGTCAGTTATCACTTCAAAAACACTGCCATCAAGATAATAGTGTAGTTTCTCAAGTGCCCATACCAAACATAAGCACTTCATTTGGCTTGCACCATATCTGGCTTCTGTTGGTTTGATTTGTCTTGAGATATAACAAACTGGTCCTTCTGTAGGTTTGTCATCAATAATCTGGACTTGATGTAGGGCTGCCCCTAGTCCATCTCCACATGCATCAATGTACAATTTAAAAGGAATATTCCAGTCAGGCATGAGGAGTAAAGGTGCTTCTGTAAGGGCTTTCTTTATCTTCTCATAAGCTTTAATTCTTTCCTGTGTCATCTCAAATACAGTCTGTTGATCACAGATTCTATAGAGTGACTTGGCTAGAATTGCAAAATCTTTCAAGTGTTGCCTATAGTAACTAGCAAATCCAAGAAAAGACATCATTTCTTTTTTATTCTGGGGTATTGGCTTAAGTAACACTGCTGCTACTTTATTCTTGTCAATACCCAAGCTCAAACCAGAAACAACATGTCCCAATGCTTTGAGTTCTTCAAAAACCAAAATTGCATTTCTTAAGTGAAATTTTCATGTTCACTTCTGCAACTTTATGAAGTACTTTTGTAAGTCTTTCAAGGTGCAAAGACCATGAGTCAGAACATATAATAATATCATCAATATAAATGATAAGCCATCCTTCAGACAATTCTGTGGGGAAGATTGTATTCATCATTCTTTGATAATGAGATGGAGCATTTTTAATGCCAAATGGCATTCTAAGATACTCAAAAATGCCACAGTGAGTGATAATTCTAAGTAATTTCTTAGCTTTAGGCGTCAAAACATTTTGATGGAAGCCTTTCAATGCATCCATTGATGTTATATACTTGGCTTTAGACAATTGAGTCAAGGTTTCTTGAATTCTAGGGATTGGATACCTATCTGGAACTGTGTAGGTATTCAAAGCTCTAAAATCTCCAACCATTCTTGACTTATCATTATGCCATGCAATAATAACAGGTGTTGTCACTTCAACTTCCTCATTATGGCCTACTTTCCTTAGCACACCAAGTTGGATCAACTCTTGGATATGTTTTTCCAAGGCCTCTCTAGCTCTGGGACTGGCTGGATAAGCTGGTCTTCTAAGTACTGGAGGATATGGTCTGTCAATATTAAGAGTAATATCAACTTCATGTCCTCTTATAGCGCCTAATGGTTCATTATCAGAGGAAAATGCATTTTTATATGTGTATAACACATTAATAAGCTCATTCCTCATCTTTGGTGACAATGATTGATTAATTTGTGCTTCAACAAGTTGATTAGTCACAAATTCATCTTTGTAAGTATCTTTGACAGAAGATACTACAGATATCTGTTTTGGCATATTGGAGAAAGCAAATTTTTTTCTCTTGTTATCTCCAATTGTGAAATATCTGTCTTTATGGTTATTTATATCAATACCATAAATATTTAAGTAATCATTTCCAAGAATGATGTGCTGAGATGTGCAATTATCCATTACTACAATCTCAGTTTTCATTCTTACACTTCCTGCTGGATGTGGGAATACAACATTAGTGTCCAATATGCCCAAGGGGTACATATTGTTACTGGCACTACTGAATTGTACACCTTCTATTGGTAATAGATGGTTTTTCCATTCAGGAAGTTCAATTTGGAGATAATCTTTGCCAACACAAGTGCAAAATGCCCCTGTATCCAAATTTACTTTGGCTTCAATATCACTCATCAGAACTGATGTGATACAGGATGCTCCAGCAGTATAACCCTTTCCTCTAGCAGGTTTTGTTTTACACATTCTGGCATCTTGGATATTGATCAGGTTGCAGCAATCTTCACTGTACTGTGGCAAGTGGGTATGGACTTCTGTGACCTCAAAGAAAGCTGAAATGTTTTCAATGGGATAGTCCTCCACTGGTGTATCTTCAGAGACTGCAGAATCTTGATCAGACTCCTCTTTCTCTTCAGTACACTGAATTTCTTCAATGACTTGAACTTCATTGATTTTTGTCTTCTTAGGACAAGTGTTGGATAAATGTGAAGTACTTCCACATTTATGACACTACAATACAGGTCTGTCTGGTCTTCTTTCCTCTCTAGGAATCTTTGAGACTATTTTGGACTCTATTGGGTTTTTAATCCAAGTCTTACCAATTCTTGTCCTGGTAATGATATCTTCCATAGCATTAATGTAGTCCTCTGTTGAACAAGGTTCCACACATCTGCTTTTGATAGCATGTTCCAGTTCTCCTCCACACTTTCTTAATATTTTCATATTAATCATAGTGTCAGACATATCTGGGTGTAAAGCAGATAATCTGTCTTTTTGTTTGAAGAACCAAGTAAGTGGTTTGTCTTTTTCTGAGTTAAAAATGGCACTTTCAAAAGCATTCTCCATTTTAAACCTCCAAGAATTATTGGCCCATTTGGTAATCACTTCAGATTTCCACCAAGACCAGTCATGTTTACCATGATCAATCCTCATTTTGTAATACCATTTCTTTGCAGTTCTGGTAAACAAGCAGTGTAATTTTCCCACTATGATTTCATCAGGTATATTAAAGTCTTCTTGCAACATATCAATAGTTCTGATGAATTCAATATGGTTATATTCTCCTTCACCAGAGAATGTTGGCCATTCTTCTATTTTGGGAATATCTCTTGCAGAGTAGGCATTTTCTCTTAATAATGGAGTCAAACTTTCTTTGACAGAAAGTTTTTCTTCAGTCAAAGGTGTAGAATGTCTTGGCATATGTGGTTCATGATTCTTATGAATTTGCTCCACACTTGCAATTATATCATTCTTCAATTTCTGCCTCTCACTGTCACTTTTTGCTAAATGTATAGCAAATTGATTGGTGTTCTTAACTATTTGTAAGACATGGTCTTCAAGAGTTTTAAGTCTATCATTTACTTTAAAAATGGAAGGATCTTCTGTGTCATTATTTTGACATTGGGTCTCAATTCTTTCACAAGCATTGCTAATTGACTCAAGGGTGACAGTTGTCAATTGATGCCAATCAGAATGTTGCTTGTCATTTTTCTTTAAATCATTGATGTCTAATGTAATTTGCTTCAACTTTGACTCAAGTTTGCCAATTTCTACACTAATACTTCTATGTACATCATTTATTTGCGTGGAAAAGTCCTGTTCATCCTTTCCTGCTCGTTGGCTGTGAATTCCATAAGAGTTCTGGCCATATTGAAGACACTGTCCACGGCTGAAGGCTCCAATTTGAGGATCCTGTACCCTTGTGGGTAAGGTCTGTGCCAATTGGCTTTGCCTTTGCCCTTGCCTTGATGGTTCTTGGGACCTCTCTGTTTCTTTTGAGGTCCTTTGGGCTTGTCCTTGGGCGCTTCTGGAGCTGGTTTGGAGCTGGTAGATGCCACTGGTGCCTCTGTCTCCAAAGCTGGAGTCATTTCCAACTCTTTCTTCTGGTCTACGGATAAAAGACTTTGGTTCTTCAACCAATTCTTTATCTTTTTGACCTTGTCTTTGCAAGACAGGGGGCTCCATCCTCCTAAGAGTTCTATGGTCTTCTCCTGACCCAGAAAGCTCTTGATGTGTAAGTAGGAGTTCATGGCCCCCTGCCAAAGGCTTGGGCAGATTTCCCACTCCTCTTCCTTGGCTGCTCTGAACCAGTTTTTGTACTGGCATTGATATATTTCTATTTCTGCCACCTGAAAGGGGTTCAGCCCTGGAAATATTACCATAAATCAGTTCAGTCTCTAAATTCACGTCAAAATCTGTTGGTACAGACCTTGGGGAATGGGGGGCAACTCTGGCATCCTCCAAATGTGTCTTTCTTGTGGAAGACTTGGCACTTCTGGATTTGGTCTTGCCTCTTCCTTGTCCACATCCATCTGGTTGGACTGAATAGTTGCTTCCATTTCTGGTATGCACCATTTTCACGTCAATTTAAAGATAAAAGGTGAAAATATAAGATAAAATACACACCTTTTGGTGGTAATTTAGCTTTTTCTGAGTTGAATAAGGTGCCTCTTTTAGCAATTTGCACCTCAATACTGTCTTCAGATTCTGCTTCTGAAGATTCTGGACTATTGATGTATCTTTTACTGAGTCTGTTACCAGCTGCACAGTATTTGATTAAAGACACTTAAAGAGAAAAAAATATGATAAAAGAAATTATTTTTGTGTTTTAAGATATTAAAAGATTTTTTATGAATTTTATTATTTTTTAATATTAAAAAAATTATTCTTTTTAAAGAAAAAAAAATTAAAATTTAAGATTTTGAATGAAAATTAATTCAGAGTAACTCAAAGAATAATTTTATAAGTTTTTGGATGTGAAAAAGCCACGTGTAAAAACAGTATAAAATTAAACCAAATTCCTCAATGAAAAGATTTCCAAAACAATTTCAAAAATAAGAAGTATTTTAACTTTAAAATGAAAGAAAAAAATTATTAAATTAATATATTTTAGAGCTTAAAAATATATTAATTAAGGGTAAAAGGTTCAAAAAACACGGCCAGGCCCCCAAATGTAAGATGTGACTATGAAACTGATGATAATATTACTATTAATCAACAGTACTATGCCTGTTCTTATGAAATATAATAATAAAAAAAATTATTATAACCACAATTAAATAATTATAAAATTATTTCTTTCACGTGTTATACACTACTAGTGATTAGAACAGTGAGCAGTAATTGTCTACTAGAATCAATTACAAGAAGAATTTAATAGTAAAAACTTCTTTATTAAAATAATAAAATTATTTTAATATATATAATTATCTTTTACAAGAATAATTATAAATATAATTCTTGAAGAAAACTATTACTAGAGAAAAACTTTAAGAATTAAAAATAAATGACTCACTAATACTCCAAAGAACTTATTGATAGGTAAGAGTAGAGAAATTTGACGTGGAATTGTGGATTTAAGGGATCAAAAGGATTTATAACAGTATTACAACAATATATAGTTGGATTCTATGATTTCACGTCTTTCTGGATGATTCTGAAAGATTTAAAACACTTAAGAATAGCTTTAACTAATACTTACTTGTTGGTAATAATGATTTAATAAATTGATAAGATGATGATACGGAAAAAACAGCAAGAATAGGCTTCTTTTAAGTCAACAACAGCTCACAGAGGCGTGCCATGGAGCAAACTGAAAAACCAGTGAGTGAGAAAACAATAAACCCTTTTGGATTAATGATTGCATCATCTGTTGTCACGTAAGATTATCATAATTACTTAATTGATGCTTTTACGTGACTACCAACCCCAATATGGTTAAGAATAAAAGGAGTAACATCTGTAAATCTTCTTTTATTCTAAAATAATCATTGATTTCTCAAAGTTATCAATGTTATTGCCAATTTCATCACAGGTTGTAATTTCTGTGAATTTTTGAAGATTCAGTGTTTCGCGTAGAATGGTCAAAAATGGACTGTAAGTAAAGCTTTTAACTTTACTAGTAAAACCATAATTATTTTTGGTTGTACCATAGATAATACAGTTCTTCATTGGTCCTGAAAGTTTCAGGAAGATTCATTAAGAATTGTATTTTTAATGAATTTTTGAAGTTTCTACCTCATTTCTACGTAGAATTGCAGATAGCAGTATTTTGCTGGTTGCTATGAGGTAAATCAATGAATATGGATCCCAAAAGGGTTCAATTACTCTTTTAGGGTCTAGTCATGGGAAGTCATCAAGAATTGACGTGGTTACAGGAGCCTAAGTAGCTTATTACCTCCTTGGCACGTCAAAATAGCAGGTTATTTGCTATTTTTCTTATGATTAGAGTAGGTGTAACTTGGTAACCAAGTTCCCAAAGAGTTTTAGTTTACCAATTGGGCCAAGATGAGCCATGGATCCATGCTCTGGAGCTATCCACGCCTCTGAGGCCTCAGAAGTTGGGTACCCTGGCTCTCTTTGATGTCTTTTGTCCCCCTTGCCTAATTTTTACGTCAAAATAGTAATTTAAGCTTAAAGTGAGATATCCACTATGGGAGTACCAAAAGTCTATGTAAGAATACCATAATATTAAGTGCTCAAAACATGCATAACACTATTCTTAGTGTATATGTAACATGGGATTTCTCACTTTCCCATTATTTTGGCTAAAAATCAAGAAAAACAAAAATTTTCACGGATCTTTTATGTGGTATTAATGATGTGGTATTGAAGTATTTTCCATTTTACCACCTTAAATACTTAAATTGAGCTTATTCACTCTATGGAGCTACCCTAGGTGAATTTTTGTGTAGAATCCAAATCTGGTCTTAAATCCATGGATTTACTTACTCAATAAAAAGTTATTCATCTTTTCTGAAAAAAAATGATGAATTTTGGATATATGCATGACTTATGAGTTTTGCATAATTCAAAATTTCTTTTTAAGATAATTGTGGCCTATTTGGGTATGTAAAATATACCTCAAGGCTCACACCCATTCTGCTGGTCATCCATCCAATAGTTCTCCTTCCCAGCCTCCTGCCAAGAGATTCCAAAGTCAAGTCATCCCCAGTACCCCCAGAAACTTCCAACCCACTCTTGCTACAATTCCTACTTCCATTCCTCCTGCTTCACCACACTCTTCCCACACCAGGCCTGCCTTGAATCCAGCAGTGAGACCATCCCCCATACAACAATCCAGAAACTCACCCATAGTCAAATCCCAACAACTCCAACCTGTGGCCAGTACCAGTAGAAGAAGAGAAGAACTTTCTCCATTGCCGTTTCCTTCTGCCCAAGTGTTTCAGTGCAGGAATTGATGGCCTATCCAATTTACCAGAGAAGACCCAAATAGGGAGAGTTATAATCAGGATTCTGAGCCCAGGTTATTTCGGAGGGTTGATAGAAATAGTATGGAGGTGATTATGTATGCTAATGATAGCACTATTCCAGGGACTGCTTCTGAGGTCATGGCTGCAAAATTTGCCTGGTATGAAGATGAGTTGATTGATGACTTCCAGAAACCTTTTGACTATTTGGGTAAAGATAACTAGTTTTCCTTTCCTTGTTTGTATTTGGTTTGACTTCTATCCCCACTCTTATAACTACCAAAATAAAAAATAGAAAATAAATGGAACCTCCGAATACATTATTTGGGAGGGGATGTTGCTGCTTTAAAAAGAAATAAAAAGAAATATGAAAGTAAAGAAAAGAAGGTAAAAGAGAGGAAAAGAGAGTAGAGAAGAGGAAATAAAGAAATTCCTGAGGTTGTAATTCTTGTGGTGAGTTGCTTGATTTTTTTCCCAAGAATTGTCTGAAAGATGAATACCAATCATTTGATTCTCACAGAGGAGCCAAGGAGATGTTTTACAAGAATTAGAACCCTCAGGGATGCATACCAGGAGATGGAACATACTTTCATAACTTCCACTCCCCACCAAGCACCATAAAACAGATAACTTTTCCATAATTGACTTTTAAGTAATGAATGTCTTGAATAAATATGATTGGCAAAATTTTGAGAAGAATATAAAGATAAAAGATAAAAAGAAAGAAGGAATTTGGCCATATCTTGATAAAAGGTCCAAATTTGAGGGTATTGATGTTGCAAGTTCTTCTGAATCTGTTCAAAGAATTGACAAGTGCTCAAAACGTGGCCAAGATGATTCTTACAACAACATTTGGGTAGAATATCCCATTAAATGTGCATGCCAGGAGAGGAACTTACCTTCATAACCTCTTCTCCCCACCAAGCACCAGAAAAAAATCAAACACTTGAGGTATTTGGACCAGGATTTTCTGGATACAATGAATGGAAATACTTTACGAGGTCTGGTGGGTTGGTAAGGTTGGAAGCTGGTTCCCAAGTTGTTCTTTCTGGGTCTTCACTGAATCCTTTCCACTCTACAAGATACCATAATTTACATCTTTTGAGTTTGGAGTCCACAACCTTAGCCACTTCCCATTCTTCCTGTTCCTCTACTAGAGCTGGTGGTGGTGGCAATTGATTATGATTTGGAATACTTGACTGCTTTACTGGTTCTATTAAATACACATGGAATACCAGGTGAACTGACTTCCATTGTTGAGGCAATGTGAGGTGATATGCATGGCTTCCAATCTTCTTAATTACTTCAAAGGGTCCCAGCCATCTTTCTGAAAGTTTCTTGGTGGGTCTTTTAGTCTTGATGTTCTTGGAAGCTAGCCATGCCTTATCCCCAGGCTGGAAATCAGGTGGAATTGACCTATTTTTATCTGCATACTTCTTGAATCTCCTTATTGCTGACTCTAATTCTTCTTTGACAACTTGCTATCCTGATTGTATTTTTGTTGATACCTTTCCAGAAGGTGAGTTTTGAGAAATATGGATTGAGTAAAAATTGTGATTTCTTCCATAAATGGTGAAAAAGGGGATGGCTTTGCTGATTAATTTTCTGCATTATTGTAGGCAAATTCAGCCAAAGAGATGCAGGTGTGCCAGTCATCTTCATGGTAACTGAAATACATGCAAAGAGACTGTTCTAGAATCTTATTTACTCTCTCTGTCTGTCCATCTGTTTCAGGATGAAAAGCAGTTAAAAGATCTCTTGATATCTTGATCTGCTGACACAAATTGTCCTAGAATGATGAAACAAATAAAGATCCTCTATCACTTACAATACTGACTGGAAGGCCAATTTTGGAAAAGAGATGCCTCATAAAGATTTGAGCTAATTTCATGGCAGTGATTGTTCCATAAGCTGGGATGAAGATTGCCATTTTTGAGAACCTTTTCACAGTTACCAGAATTGAATCAAAGTTGTTTGACAGGGGAAATAGAGTGATAAAGTCCATTGATAAGGAATTCCAAGTACCAGATGGAACCTGAAGAGGCTTGAGTAATCCAAACTTCTGTAAAAACCATCCATCAGGGGTAAGGGTATTCATTCATACACCCACTCAAACACCCCAAACCAGCAAATCCAGTATCTGCATCAGCATTCAGTTTCAGCAATCTTCATTCTTAAACATGCATACAGCTTGGTACATCAATACAGCCTGTCAATACCTGTACAGGTTGGATTCACCCAATACAGTTTCAATACACAAATATGGAACTGTATGATCACTCAAATACACCACACCTCTTGTACAGGTTTTGTACAGCTGTACAGGACCTGTATTGGCCAGACTCAATTCAATCATCAGTTACTCTCATGAAAATTCTTCCTCTGGATCAGGGCTGGTGATTCTCACATATACCAGCCCCTCTTTCGGCCCCCTGGGGACTTTTCCCCAGTTAATTAATTTAGTTATTTATTATTTTATAATTATTCTAATCCTTATAAGTGTGTATTATAATTATTTAATTTTAAGTTAGTCTTTTCCTTTTCTCTCTTTGCCTGTACAGTATGAGTTGGGTGGCCATATCCTTATTAACCCTTCTCTTTCCATTGTGACAGGTTGAAACAGTGGACTTGGACTTGTTTGTGGTTGGCTCTTCTGTTTCTTACTCTTACTCTTGTTGCTGCTTTTCTTATATTTATTCTTTTAGCAATTTATCTTTGACACTCTTCAGTGTACTCCTTCTTACCATATCTTTGAGCCCTCCATAAGTGAGTCCCAGTGTACTGGGTGCCAGGCCCTCTTCACTTTGAAGAGCCCCTGTGACATTAAATTAATTAACTCATATTTGATTCTTTCTTTCATTCATTTTATTCATTTCTCTCATTCTTCAATTATGACCTTTTCATGATTTTATGATTTTTCGCTCTCATCAATTTTCATCTCATTCATTTCATTCAAAATGAAAATTGATTCTTTTTCTCATTTCTAAAAATTCTGCTGACCATTTCATTTTATTTTTTATCACTCTCATTCTTTTTTTTGTCTGAATTCAGGTTTTATCAGGTTATTTGTGTGGAGTTATTTGGGTTAATTGATTCATCATTCAGGGATTTTTATTGATTTGGGGTATTCAGTGATTTTGGGTTTTGAAATTTCTCAAACTTATTGATTGATCCCTCAAGACATTGATTTCACCTCAAGACTTTGATTTGACTTTGATTGATTTGATTGATTTACTTGATTTGATTCCTCAAGATAGCTGATTTATCCTCAAGATTTGATTTGATTTATTGAGTTGAATTTGATTCCTCAAGAAAATTGAATTGATTCTTGAAGATATTGATTGAAATCCTCAAGACTTAATTGATTTGATTTTGATTGACTTGATTTGACTTATTGATTGAAATTGATTGTTCATAAGAATTTGACTTTGTCATCTTCACTCTTCAAAATTTATTCATATTGATTCACTTCAAGACTATTGATTGATTTCTCAATTTCATCAAGATTCTCGTTGATTGTTTTGGTCAAGCCTTATTTTATTCAAAGTATCATCAAGTTTTATTCCATTTTATTCAAAATGCCAGTTCAGCATAGTCCCCCAGCCAAAAATACTAGATCCCAAAGAATTCAAGCTGTTCTCACTCCTACAGCAAGGGCTCCTATTAACCGCACACCATCAGTTCATCAACTGAGTGCAAATTTGGACAGAGGGCCGCCAATGGAAGGAGCAGCACCCTCAAGAAGAGGTGGAATGAAATCTAGAAGATCAAGATCTTGCTCTGGACTTTTGGGTGGCTACCCTGGCATGTCTGAAGGTGCAAGAGCAAGACAAGGGTAAGTTGAAGATGAAGAGGGGGAAGAGTCTGTGGAAGAGGAAGATTCTGGGGAAACTGAAGTGGCAGATTCCTTGGAAAATGCTCCAGAGGTGCCTCAGGGTTCTAATCTACCCCTTTCTAGTCAACCTCTTGTCTCTCAAACTGATCCAAGTCTCCTCAAGATGATGGAGCAGATGACTCAATTCATGGGGCAACTCACTCAAGCAGTTGCTCCCAGGGACAATTCCAAAGCCCCTGCTTTCAAGACTCCATCCATGAAGGCACCTGATTCTTTTGATGGTACTCAAGCTCATAAATTGAGAGGATTTATCCAATCCTGTCAATTAATCTTCCATAATGATCCGGCAAATTTCTTCTCTGACAGGAAGAAAGTTCTTTACTCAACTTCTTTTCTCACTGGTAGAGCTGGAAAGTGGATTGAACCCTATCTCTCAAATATTTCCAATGAAGACCATTCCTACCTCCTCAATAATTGGCCATTATTTGAATCTCAATTATTCACTCTGTTTGGTGACCCCAATGAAGTCAGGAAAGCTGAACAAGAGTTGGACAATTTGAGGATGAAGGAAAGTGGTCATGTGTCAGCCTGTGACTCAAAACCAGAGCACAAGCATGACAGCCAATATACCATAAACCAATGGTATAGCCAAGATACCACCAAAACATGGAGCTGAGCCAAATCAGCTCAAAAGGTATCAAAAGGAAGAGGAAACTCACCTCTTCCTGAAAATATAAGTCCCATCACCATAGGACAAGGAATAACAAATTTATTCCTGCTCAAAGTTATTGGTGAGCATAAACCTTAATTTTCACCTCTCATCTAAAATCTAGAAGGAGAGGCTTAACCCCATCAAATGGGTATTCAAAATGAAGCTCTAAGCCAGGGCTATTCAATGGTACCAGCCAAACTGAGCTAGCACCAATATTACTGGAGTTATAGTCAATTTCAGGCCAAATAAGGGGGAACAAAACATTCACCTATCATCTAACTTCTACAGTTTTAGTGTGGGATACCTGAAGTGGGGTATTTTTGGACAGAGCACAATCAGGGCTATCTGATGGTGCCAACCATTTCCCCATATCTCAACTAGATCAAAAGGTATGGGGCAAACAAGCTCAATACAGCTTTTTGCCTAAAACACGCAAAGGTACAAAAAATCTTGTACATGGGATAACTTTGCCATATCTAATGATACCCATATCAAATGAGGTACCATTGTGTAGAGCACACACAGGGATACACACTGAACCAATTTTGAGGTTGATATCTCAAGAATTGACAAAGTTATGGCTGTTTTAAGGTCAAAATCCCACCTGCTGTCATATACAGCCTTACCATGGTATATTATCCCATAATCATGAATATGAGGTGTCAAATAGACTAAGAAGCATGTTTTTACTTCAATACGTCATATGTCAGTCAATACTGGGGTCCCATACAGTTTCTGTACAGCATTCTACGCGTCATACACGTCAGAATCAGGCTGTGAGGTCCCCAAATGAAAACTTTCACCCTGTATTGGTGAAAACCGCCCAGATGTGGTTTCAAAACCACATCTCAGCCCAATACAGGGTATAAAGGCTGTTTGTAAACCACAAGCCTGTCCTGGAGAGTGAAAAATCTTCACTTCCTCTACATGGAAAGGTCTAGCAGCCTTTCCACCCCAATTTCAGGATAAAAGGAGGGCTTTCCACAGCAAAAATCATCTCCTCATCCTGCTCTTGAATACCCTACGTAGTAAACTGTCCAAAACAGTTTTACTCTTGGGTAATAAGCAGGTATAATTATATATTTTAATTATTGTAGCTCTTATTATAGTAACCCAACTGGTAAGATTGCACCCTGGGTTCTCAGTAGCGCTCACCACCACTAGAATCCAATAGTAGAACCCCTTAATTATCTTATAAATCATCTTAAACGTCCAAAACCCTTATTTTGAATCAAATTTTCTACGTGTCACAGTCATAATTCTAGTTGTAAATACTTTTATTACCACTTCAATATAGACTCAGCCTGACATCATGTTTCCTTGTACATTGCAGATTTCAGAAGCTTAATGTCAAGAATTGGAGATTGGGGGGAAAGACCTTATATCCATGTTTACAGAAGAGGATTGGCATCAAGATTATTGGATCAGTTGGCTTCTCACCCTTGAACTTTTGATACTCTTCAAGAACTTATGGATGTCACCTTAGAATTAGACACAAGATATCATGAGAGGCAAAAAGAAAAGGGTGGAAATCAAGAGAAGAAGCCTCCAGTCATTGGATCCAATCAATCTAGGCCTCCTCAAAACTCATCTTCAAAGAGGTCTCACCAGAAGAAGAACAAGAAGGGCAAGCAATTTCAAGCTTCAAAGGACAAGCCCCATGCTGCTCTCCTCAATAAGGACAATAAATTAATCTGTTCTGGAAAGGAGAGGAGGATTAAAGAGGGGTTGTGTACTTATTGTGGTGGAAAGCACCCAATTGGAAAATGCTTCAAGAGACCTCAGAACAAGCCTGGGTCATCATCAAGAGCCTTCCCTAGCAAGCAGGGAAAAGCCTGAGTGGGAATCATGATGTGTTCAATGGTTCTCACTTATTTCCTTCAAGAGCACAATTGTGCACTCTGAATACTAGTGTCAAGAAATCTTTAAAATTTCTTATTTTTTCTTCTGTCTCTGATATTTTTTATAGTATTCTCATTGATTCTGGTGCTACAAACTCTTTTATTGCAAATAATTGTGTTCTCAAGTACTCATTGACTCTGTCAGAGCTGCCTTAAAAGATTCTTCTTTTCATTTTGGATTCTAATGAATCCCCTGCCTTCTTCATCACCCATTATACCAAGTGGGTAGTTGACTTGCCTTCCTTCCCAAGCTTTGAATGTGACTTCTTTATCATAGATTCACCCAAGGGAGAAGACCTGATATTGGGCAATGATTTTCTTTACCATTTTAATCCCTTATTGATTGGAAAAATGGATTGATCACCTATGATTCTAATCATAAGGATTATAGTGGTATTATTCCTTCTACTAGTAATGACTTAGCCACTGCTGTCAACAGTGTTGCTCTGGTCGGTGAACTTAAGACACCTTCCCTTCCTTCTTCTGTCCATATCCCTTCCATTATTCCCTCTCAGTCATTACTTCCATCAAGAGATGAAGTCTTCAAAGAGATAAAGGATGTTGGAGAAGATGTTGCCATATCTTCACTTCATCTCTTTCAAGGGGATATGGACCTTCCTCCCTTATCTTTTCATGCATCCCTGGAGGAGCAGTGGGATGAGGAGGAAGAGCCAGAAGAAATTGAAACTGTGTTGAAGGTTGTTCCTCCTGCTTATCACCAATATTTGGATGTATTCTCCAAGGTGAAAGCAGAGAAACTTCCTCCACACAGCGGCTGTGATCACCATATCGAATTGGAGGGTCGTCTACCTCCACTTGGTGTGATCTACTCATTATCAAATGAAGAGTCAGAAACACTGCGGGCCTACATCTCAGAGAATTTAGAGAAAGTTTTCATTAGACCAGGCTCCTCTTCAACAGGAGCACCTGTCCTTACTTGTCAAGAAAAAGGATGGAGGTCTTCATTTTTGTGTTGACTACCGCAAACTCAATGCCGTCACTAGGAAGAACAGATACCCTGTTCCTCCTATGAACCAGCTTCTTACCGTATTCAATGGTTCCACTATCTTCTCCAAGATAGATTTGCGTGGTGCATATAACCTTCTGAGAATCAAAGAGGGGGATGAGCACTTAACTGCCTTTAGAACCAAATATGGTAGTTATGAGTATTTGGTCATGCCATTTGGTTTTACCAATGCTCCTGCTTCTTGCCAAAAATCTAGTAAATGATATCTTTGCAGATTTTTTGGATGTGTTTGTTGTGGTTTATCTAGATGATGTTTAGGTCTTTTCCAGTTCTGAGGAGGAACATGTCAAACATGTGGCCTCTGACCTTCAAAGACTGAGGGAAAATAATCTGTTTGCCAAAGCCTCCAAGTGTGTATTCCATGCCTCAAGTGTGGAATACTTGGGCTATGTTGTTTCAAGTGATGGCCTCAATATGGATTCTTCAAAATTTCAGCAAAACCTCAATTGGCCTCAGCCCAAAAACATCAAGGCTCTTCAATTCTTTCTTGGCTTTGCCAATTTTTATCGGCGTTTCATTCAAAATTATTCCAAAAAAATCACTTCTCTCATTTCCCTTCTCAAAAAGGATTCTCCTTTCATCTTCAATGAGGAAGCTCTTAGTCAGTTTCAAGCACTCAAAGAAGCTTTCACCTCTGCTCCTATCTTATCCCATTTCAATCCATCTCTACCTACTATTGTAGAAACTGATGCTTCTGATTATGCATTGGGCGCCGTACTGAGTCAGGTGAATGACTCTGGAAAGCATCCCATTGCATTTGATAGTCGCACGCTCTTACCAGCTGAACTCAACTATGAAATTCATTACAAGGAACTCCTTGGCATAGTTTGGGCTCTCAAGCGCTGGAGGGCATTTCTTCTTTCTCTTTCTAATCCTTTTGAGGTCTTGACAGACCACTCTTCCTTGCAGTATTTCATGTCTTCCAAAGCTCTTACTTGTCGTCAGGCCTGTTGGGCTGCATTTCTCTCTGAATTTCATTTCACTATCACTTACCTCCCAGGCAGGCTGGCCACTTTACCAGATGCCTTGTCACGTCGGGACAACGTGTACCCAGAGAGGGGGGTGTACTTCATCAGTAAGAATCCTCATAATCTTCATCAAGTACTTAAGCAAGATGGAAATCAAGAGTCAATATTCTTCTCAATCAAAGTGGAAATTTTCTCAGATTTAGTGGACAAGATTCAAAAATAAGTATGGCAAGACAAAGACTATAAAGAAATACTCAAGCAACTAGCAAGAGGTGAATCAGTTCCAGATTATTCTCTTGAACCTCAAGCCAAGTTATTATTATTCAAAGATAGAGTGGTAATCCCAAGCAATGAAGAACTTCAACTCAATATTCTTCAAAAGCGTCATGACTCACCATTGACTGGCCATCCAAGCTCATCAAGAGGGATTTTTATTGGGCTGGCATGAATCAATTCATCAAGGACTATGTGTCCTCATGTCAGCAATGTTCAAGAAACAAGAACATTCATCACAAGAAGTTTGGATTACTCAAGCCTCTTTCAGTTCCGTCTGGTCCTTGGAGTTCATTATCAATGGATTTCATCACTCAATTGCCACTGTGAAACAACTTTGATTCAATTTTAGTTGTTGTGGACAGATTCTCAAAAATGGCAATCTTCATTCCAACTTATGACACAATCACTGCTCTGGATTTAGCTCAAATCTTCATTAGTCATGTATTTTCCAAGCATGGACTTCCAGTCAGTATTGTCAGTGATAGAGGATCCTTATTTGTTTCATCATTTTGGACTCAATTTTGTCAGCAGCTCAAGATATCAAGAGATCTTTCAACTGCCTTTCACCCTGAAACAGATGGACAGACAGAGAGGGTAAATCAGATACTAGAACAGTACCTTTGGATGTATGTCAGCTATCATCAAGATGACTGGTACACCTGGCTCCCTCTGGCTGAATTTGCCTATAATAATGCAGAACAGTCATCAACGAAGCAATCACCTTTTTTCACCATTTATGGAAGAAATCCCAGCTTTGACTCAATCCATATTTCTCAAGACTCACCTGCTGGAAAGTTATCAACAAAACTCCAATCAGTACAGCAAGTTGTCAAAGAAGAATTAGAGTCAGCAATAAGGAGATTCAAGTAGTATGCAGATAGAAGTAGAGCAATTACACCTGATTTCCAACCTGGGGACAAAGTATGGCTACCTTCCAAGAACATCAAGACAACAAGACCCACCAAGAAATTATCAGAAAGATGGTTGGGACCTTTTGAAGTTCTGAAGAAGATTGGCAGTCATGCATATCACCTCAAGTTGCCTCAGCAATGAAAGACAGTTCACCCTGTATTCCATGTGTCCTTATTAGAAACAGTCAAGCATTCAACTATCCCAAATCGTCATCAATTGCCGCCACCACCAGTTTTAGTGGAGCAGCAAGAAGAATGGGAAGTGGCTCAGATTCTGGACTCAAAAATCAAAAGAGGTAAATTATGGTATCTTGTAGAGTGGAAAGGATTCAGTGAAGACCCAGAAAGAACCACTTGGGAACCAGCTTCAAACCTTACCAACTCACCAGATCTTGTCAAGGACTTCCACTCATTGTATCCACACAAGCCTGGTCCAAATACCTCAATAGTTTGATTTATGGTTCTTGGTGGGAAGAAGAAGTTATGAAAGTAAGTTCCTCTCCTGGCATGCACCTTTAAGGGGGTATTCTACCCATATGTTGTTGTAAGCATCACCTTGGCCACTTTGTGAGCACTTGTCAATTCTTTGGACAGGTTCAGGAAACATACAACACCAATACCCCCCGATTTGGACCTTATCAAGATATGGCCAAATATTGCTTTCTTTGTTTTCTTTTCTTTCTTTTCATTTATCCTTTCAATTTATGCCAATCATCATAATTCAAGACATTCATTACTTCAAGTCATTTACGGCAATTCTTTTCAGAAGTCATTTATGGCAATTCATCTCAGAAGTCATTTATGGCAATCTTTTTCAATTTTATGGTGCTTGGTGGGCAGTGGAAGTTATGAAAGTAAGTTCCATCTCCTGGTATGCATCCCTGAGGGTTCTACTTCTTGTAAAACATTACCTTGGCCACTCTGTGAGCATCAAATTCTTGGTTTTCATTTTCAGACACTTTTTGGCCAGAATCAAGCAACTCACTACAAGAAGGACCAACCAAAAAGATTTTTCTTTATTTCTTCTTTACTCTCATTTTCTCTTATCCTTTATTTTTCTTTCTTTATTTACTTGTATAATTTTCTTTCTTTTATTTCTTAAAGCAGCAGCATCCCCTCCCAAATCATGTATTGGGAGGTTCCATTATTTTTTTTCATTTTTTAGTATTTATAAGAGTGGGGATAGAAGGAAAACCAAACACAAACAAGGAAAAGGAAACTAGTTATCTCTACCCAAATCATCAAAAATTCTCTGGAAATCATTTATCAACTCATCTTCATACCAGGAAAATTGTGCAGCCATCTCTTCAGAAGCAGTACCTGGGATAGTCCTGTCATTGGCATACATAATCACCTCTCTGCTATTCCTATCAACCCTCCTGAACAATCTGGCCACAGCATCTTGACTTTCACTAGCCGCGTTGGGATCTTCTCTGGTAACCCGGATAGGCCAATGTTCTCTTCTTTGAAAAACTTGAGCGGCAGCAAACAGCAGAGGGGACAATCCATCTCTTCTTCTGCTGGAACTGGCCACAGGTTGGAGTTGACGGGAGGTGTTTATGGGTGAGTTCCTGGGCTTTTGAACTGGGGATGGTCTTACTGCTGGATTAAAGGCAGGCCTGGTGGTGTGGGAAGTAGTTGGTGAAGGAGGAGGAAGGGTTGTAGGAATGGAGGCAAGCATTGGTTGGAAGGTTCTTGGAGTACTGGGAATGACTTGACTTTGGAATCTGGTGTTGGCAAGAGGTTGAGAAGGGGAATTGCTGGATGGATGGCCAATGGAATGAGGAATAACTTGAACTTCTTCACCATCCAACTCATCACTTCCTTCAGCATCTGGATCTGATTGGGAATCAACAATTCTTCTTATCTTCTTCACTACTTTCACCACTCCATCAGCATTGGTCCTTGAAATTGGAATTTCTGAGCTGTAGTCGATGGGCCGACCACCGATTGGAATGGACCCTCCAACATTAGTCCATCTGGCCACATCCCTCTGCCTGGAACCAGTCACTACATCAAGATATCAGCACCAATTCAATCAAGATATGCAAATCACTCACATTGAGAAAATCCAGAAGTGGCATCAGGGGTAGGCTCCTCAAGAATGGGGAATTCCTGCCCATAAGGCCCATCTTTCCTGCTCCATAAGTGTCTCCTGACCTGGGACAAAGTCGATCCGGTACGGAAGCATGGCTTCTTCCCAACAAAACAAAAATGGCATTTTGATGATCGAGGATTGTAATGTTGAAAGCAATCCTTTCCCTTGGCCAAACACTCAGTACAGGCAGGATAAAGAACTTCAACTGCTCTGAACCTATCATATGTTTGGGAAGGATCAAAATGGCCAGAAGACGCCATGGAAAGGGAGGACAATCGACTGAAGACGCAAGAACCATGAAGAACAGACGGTGGCGGTGCAGAAGGAGACAATTCAGTGAGTTCAGTCAGTTTGGAACTCATAACTGAACAATATGCAAGCAGAAGATTCAAGACGTCAGAATCAATCCACTCCATATCAAGATAAAAGAATTTGAACTCAAGGAAATGGGGCCATAACTCAATTATGCCCCCCCTCAAAGCCTCTATGGTGAAGGTTCATACCCCTTTGGGGCTGAACTCATCACCCAGGGCCTCCCCTGCAACTTTGGGGAGGCCAGGATGTTGATGGTCCTGGACCCCATTAATGGGTCCAGGCCATGTATGGTGAAATTTTATGCTTGGGCCGTTTCTGGGCCCCTTGGTCACCCTGGGTCCCCAGCAAATTTGGGCCCAGGGGCTCCGTTTTGGTCCTGGGGGCCTCCATTAACCCCCACGGACCGGGGACCGCGGCGTACGTACCGTAGGACCCCAAAACACCCAAAAAGGCCAATTATGGCCAAATTCACTAAAACACCCAAAAAGGCCAAAAGGCCATAAAAATCAAGATATATCAAGAATCATCAGGGTAAAGGCCACAGCCCAAAACATTTTGGAGGGCTGTTGAGGCCATTTCCATGGGTAATGGGGACAAGACCCCTTGGAGGAAATATTTTCAATTTTGCAATGGATTAAGCCTTGCCCAATGAGTACACTTCATATACTCATTGGGCATCATTTTTTTGAGCACAAGAGCTCAGTGGTCCTTATTCTGGGATATATCCCAAGGCCACATCTCAAGGGCATGGTTGATTGAATCAGAAGAAAAGGAATGCATACTTCGAAGTGGAATACTTACTCAAACTTGGAAAAAGGGTGAATCAATTGAATTTGACAGAGAAGAAGTAATGGAGGATTTTCAGGATAATGGTCAAGAGGGAAAGAAAATTAAAAAAAAAGAAATTTTTTGAAAAAATGTGGGGATATTGAGATGCCATTCAACAGTGGCAGGGTATTATGGTGTTCAGGAGCCCACCAGTTTCAAGAGGGGGATATTGTAACAACCATCCATCAGGGGTAAGGGTATTCATTCATACACCCACTCAAACACCCCAAACCAGCAAATCCAGTATCTGCATCAGCATTCAGTTTCAGCAATCTTCATTCTGAAACATGCATACAGCTTGGTACATCAATACAGCCTGTCAATACCTGTACAGGTTGGATTCACCCAATACAGTTTCAATACACAAATATGGAACTGTATGATCACTCAAATACACCACACCTCTTGTACAGGTTCTGTACAGCTGTACAGGACCTGTATTGGCCAGAATCAACTCAATCATCAATTACTCTCATGAAAATTCTTCCTCTGGATCAGGGCTGGTGATTCTCACATATACCAGCCCCTCTTTCTCCCCCCTGGGCACTTTTCCCCAGTTAATTAATTTAGTTATTTATTATTTTATAATTATTCTTATCCTTATAATTGGGTATTATAATTATTTAATTTTGAGTTAGTCTTTGCCTTTTCTCTCTTCGCCTGTACAGTATGAGTTGGGTGGCCATATCCTTATTAACCCTTCTCTTTCCATTGTGACAGGTTGAAACAGTGGACTTGGACTTGTTTGTGGTTGGCACTTCTGTTTCTTACTCTTACTCTTGTTGCTGCTTTTCTTATATTTATTCTTTTAGCAATTTATCTTTGACACTCTTCAGTGTACTCCTTCTTACCATATCTTTGAGCCCTCCATAAGTGAGTCCCAGTTTACTGAGTGCCAGGCCCTCTTCACTTCGAAGAGCCCCTGTGACAACTTCTTATGATGAATGTTCTTGTTTCTGAAACATTTTTGACATGAGGACACATAGTCGTTAATGAATTTATTCATGCCAGCCCAATAAAAGTCCCTCTTGATGAGCTTGAGGGTCTTCTCCTGGCCAGGATGGCGAGCCAATGGTGAATCATGATGCTTTTGAAGAATATCAAGTTGGATTTCTTCATTGCTTGGGATTACCACTCTATCTTTGAATAATAATAACTTGGCTTGAGGTTCAAGAGAATAATCTGTAACTGATTCACCTCTTTCTAATTGCTTGAGTATTTCTTTATAGTCTTTGTCTTGCCATACTTTTTTTTGAATCTTTTCAACTAAATCTGAGAATATTTCTACTTTTATTGAGAAGAATCTTGACTCTTTGTCTCTATCTTGCTTGATTACTTGATGAAAATCCTGAGGATTTTTGACAAGGCATCTGGTAAAGTGGCCATCCTTACTGGAAGTAAGCTATAGTGAAATGAAACTCAGAGAGAAATTCAGCTCGAAGGGCTTTAAAACAAGTAAGAAATTTGAAAAACATAAAATACTGAAGAGCAGAGTGGTCTGTCAAGACCTCAAAAGAATTGGAAAACGAAAGAAGAAAAGTTCTCCAATGCTTGAGCACCCAAACTATGCCAAGGAGCCCCTTGTCATGAACTTCATAAGTCAGCTCAGCTGGGACAAGCTTGCAGCTATCAAATGAAATTGGATGCTTTTCTGAGTAATTCACCTGACTCAGTAAAGCACCCAAGGCATAATCAGAAGCATCAGTCTCTACAATAGTTGGTAGAGAAGGATTGAAATGAGAAACAATAGGAGCAGTGGTTAATGCTTCTTTGAGTATTTAAAACTGTCTAAGAGCTTCCTCATTGAAGATGAAAGGAGGGTCTTTTTTGAGAAGGGAAGTGAGAGCAGTGATTTTTTGGAGTAATGTTTAATGAAACAGCGATAAAATTTGGCAAAGCCAAGAAAAGATTGAAGAGCTTTTATGTTCTTGGGCTGAGGCCAATTGAGGATTTGCTGAGCTTTTGAAGAATCCATCTTGAGGCCATCACTTGACACAACATAGCCCAAGTATTCCACACTTGGAGGCTTTGGCAAACAAATTATTGTCTCTCAGTCTTTGGAGGACAGAGGCCACATGATTGACATGTTCCTCCTCAGAACTGGAAAAGACCATAATATCATCCAAATAAACTACAACAGAAATATCCAAGAAATATGCAAATATGTCATTCAAAAGATTCTGGAAAGAAGCTGGAGAATTGGTAAGGCCAAATAGCATAACCAAATACTCATAAATACCATATTTGGTTCTGAAGGCCATTAAGTGCTCATCCCCCTCTTTGATTTTCAGGAGATTCTATGCACCATGCAGATATATCTTGGAGAAGATAGTTGAACTGTTGAATACAGTAAGAAGCTGGTTCATAGGAGGAACAGGACACTTGTTCTTCCTAGTGACAGCATTAAGTTTGCGGTAGTCAACACACAAACGAAGACCTCCATCCTTTCTCTTAACAACAAGGACAGGTGCTACTATCTAAGAGGAGCTTGGCCTTATGAAACCTTTCTTTACATTTTTTGAAATTTAGGCTCGCAGTTTTTCTGACTCTTGATTTGATAATGAGTAGATAACACCAACTGGAGGTAGAAGACCCTCCAATTCACTATGGTGATCACAGGCACAGTGTGGAGGAGGTTTCTCTGCTTTCACCTTGGAGAATACATCCAAATATTAGTGATAAGCAGGAGGGACTACCTTCAACAAAGTTTCAACTTCTTCTGGCTCTTCCTCCTCATCCCACTGATCCTCCAGGGAGGAAGGTCCATATCCCAATGAAAGATATGAAGTGAAGATATAGCAACATCTTCTCCAACACCTTTTATCTCTTTGAAGACGTCATCTCTTGATTTAAGTAATGACTGAGATAGCATGATGGAAGGAATATGGACAGAAGGAGGAAGGGGAGGTGTCTTAAATTCACCAACCAGAGAAACACTGTTGGCAGCAGTGGCCAAAGTGTTACTAGCAGAAGATTTAATACCACTAGAATCCTTATGACTAGAATCATAGGTTATCAATCCATTTTTTCCATCAATAATGGGATTAAAATGGTAGAGGAAATGATAGCTCAATATCAGGTCTTCTCCTTTGGGTGAATATATGAGAAAAAAGTACCATTCAAAGCTTGGGAATGAAGGCAAGTCAACTACCCGCTTGGTATAATGGGTGATGGACAAGGCAGGGGATTCATTTGAATCCAGAATGAACAGAGGAATCTTTTCACTGGGCTCTGACATAGTCAATGAGTACTTGAGAACAAAATTCTTTGCAATAAAAGAGTTTTTAGCACCAGAATAAATGATAATACTATAAAAAATATCAGAGACAGAATAAAAAACAAGAAACTTTAAAGATCTCTTGACACTAGTATTCAGAGTGCACAATTGTGCTTTTGAAGGAAATAAGTGAGAACCATTGAACACATCATGATTCCCATGCAGGATTTTCCCTGCTTGCTAGGGAAGCCTCTTGATGACACAGGCCTTTTCTGAGGTCTCTTGAAGCATTTTTCAATTGGGTGCTTTCCACCACAATAAGTACATAACCATTCTTTTATCCTCCTCTCCTTTTCAGAACCAATGAATTTATTGTCCTTATTGAGGAGAGCAGAATGGGGCTTCTCCTTTGAAGCTTGAAATTGCTTGCCCTTCTTATTCTTCTTATAGTGAGGCCTTTTTGAAAATGAGTCCTGTGGAGTCCTTGAAGGGTTGGATCCAGTTACAGCAGAATTCTTTTCCTGATTACTACCCTTCTCTTTCTGTCTCTCATGGTATGTGGTATCTAATTCCAGGGTAATGTCCATGAGTTCTTGAGGAGTATCCAAATTACCAGGGTAGGAAGCCAACTGGTCCAAAAGTCTTGATGCCAATCCTCTTTTATAAACATGAATATAAGCTCTTTCTCCCCAATCTCTAATTCCTGCATTAAGCTTCTGAAGTCAGCAATGTACAAGGATACATGACCACTTTCCTTCATCCCCAAATTTTCCAACTCTTGTTCAGCTTTCCTGACTTCATTGGGATCACCAAACAGAGTGAAGAATTGGGTTTCAAATAATTTCCAATTATTGAGGAGATAGAAAGGATCTTCATTGGAAATATTGGATAGGTAGGAATCAATCCATTTGCCAGCTCTACTAGTGAGAAAAGAAGTTGAGTAAAGGACTTTCTTCCTGTCAGAGAAGAAATTCGCTGGATAATTATGGAAAATCAATCTACAGCATTGGATAGATCCTCTCAATTTATGAGCTTGGGTACCATCAAAATAATAAGGTACCTTCATTGATGGAGTCTTGAATGCAGGGGCTTTGGAATTTTTCCTTGGAGAAACTGCTTGAGTGAGTGCCCCATTAATTGGGTCATCTTCTCCATCATCTTGAGGATGTTTGGTTCAGCTTGAGAGACAATAGGGTGATTAGAATGGGCTAGATCTTCAGCTTCAGAAACCTCAGGGACACCTGCCAAGGCAATTGCCACTTTATTTTCTTCAGACTCCCCCTCTTCCACAGACTCCTCCCCCTTTTCATCTTCAGCTTCTCCTAATCTTAGTCTTGCACCTTCAGACATACCAGGGTAGCCACCCAATAGGCCAGAGAAGGATCTGGATCTTCTGGATTTCATTCCCCCTCTTCTGGAGAGTGCTTCTACTTCCATTGCTGGTCATCTGTCCAGATTTGCACTCAGTTGATGAACTGATGGGGTGCAGTCAAGAGGAACTCTTGCTGTAGGAGTGAGAACGGCTGGATCTCTTTGGAATCTAGTATTCTTAGCTGGAGGGCTATGCTGAACTGGCATTATTGAGAAATTAAGAATAACAACTTGATGATACTTGAGAATAAGGATTCAAATCTTGGCCAAATCAATAGTCAATAAATATTGATGATCTCAAGGAATCAATAAACAGTCTTGAGGTGAAATCAAATTCTATCAATCAATCAGTCAATTCAGTCAATATCAGCAGTCAATAAAATATCAATAAATCTTGAATAATTAAACAATCAATCAGTAAATCAATCAGTGTCTTCAATTTCAATTCAAGGTCCTAAGGAATCAATAGATCAATCAATATCTTCATGAATCAAAATAAATCAAGAATCAATAATAAATTACTGAGGATAAATAAGTTATCTTGAGTAATTAAAAACTCAATAAGTCCAATCCAAATAAAATCCTGAATTGCTGAATCAACACCCCAAATGAATCCCAATCAAGAAACCAATCAATTAACCAATCAATAGCTCCTGATAGACCTGAATAAACAAACAAAAGAAATATTTGATTGAAATAGAATTGAGAATGAAATGAGATTGTCAGCAATGATTAAGAAATGAAAGAATCAATTTTCATATGAATATAATGAATGAGATGAAAATTGAAGATAGAAAAATCATAATCATGAGAAATCATAAGATCATAAAAGAGTCATAATTTCATGAATGAGAGAAATGAAGTTAAACTAATGAAAATAGAGAATCAGATATGAGTTAATTAATTTACTGTCACAGGGGCTCTTCTAAGTGAAGAGGGCCTCGCTCTCAGTAAGCTGGGAGTTACTTATGGAGGGCTCAAGGATATGGTAAGAAAAGAGTAGACTGAAGAGTGTGAAGAGATGAATTACTGAATAAAGTAATATAAGAAAAGCAGCAACAAATAATAAGAGTAAGAATAAAAGAGCCAACCACAAAAAGGTCCAAGTCCACTGTTTCAACCTGTAAGAATGGAAAGAGAAGGGTTAATAAGGATATGGCCATCCAATTCATATTGTACAGGCGAAGAAAGAAAAAAAGGCTAAGACTAACTTACAATCAAATAATTATAATACCCAAAATAAGGGTAAGAATAATTATAAAACAATAAATGTACTAGATTAATTAACTGGGGAAAATTCCCCAGGGGGCAGAAAGAGGGGCTGGTATATGTGAGAATCACCAGCCCTGATCCACACAGAGAATTTTCATGAGAATATTTGATGATTGAATTGAGTCTGGCCAATACAGGTTCTGTACGGATGTACAGGATCTGTACAAGAGGAGTGGTGGTATTGAGTGATCATACAGTTTGGAAATGGTGTATCCAAACTGTATTGGGTAATTCCAACCTGTACAAGTATTGACAGACTGTATGAATGTTTCAGCAAGGAAGATTCCTGAAACTGAATGCTGATCTGCACAGTGGATTTGCTGGTTTGAGGTGTTTGAGTGGGTGCAAGTATGAATAACTTTGCCCCTGATTAGTGTTTCTTACATAATTTCAAGTGGTTAACAATCAACTAATCAGTTTTCAAGGCATCAAGAACTTCAGTATTCTTTGGACAACTCAATGGGTCCATAAAGGCTGTATTCAAGAAAGCTGTATGGCCTTGGCCCTTCTGGGCCAATTCCTCTTCCACCATGGGAATTCAATCACACAGCTCAATTCTCAAGATTGGAAGATCTGTATTGACCCAAAACATTCAATACAACTGGGCTATCAACCCTCCAGGATCAGTCTTCAACATTTCACATATACTTGCCATGTTTTCTTCCCTCAGGACCTTTTACCCAGTTAATTAATATATTGGATTTATTGTTATCCTTATCTTCTTTCAAATTATTAGATTAAATACTGATAATCTTAAGTCAGTCATTTGCACCTTTTTCTTTTCCTGTCAGTGGATATTGGTGGTCATACTCTTTACTAATTCCATTGTTCTTTCTGGAAGGTTGAAACAGTGAATTAAGGATTCATTTGGTTGGCTCTTTGGCCTTTGTCGTTCTCTTATTATATTTGGCCTTTGGCTTCCTTCTTATCTTTGGCATAATTTGTATACCTCTCTTTCCTCTCAAAGAAATATATTATACTTCTGTCCCTTTATTCTTTTGGAGCCCTTCAAATGAGCTCTTGATGCCTGAGTGCCAGGATACTCTTGCTTTCATCAAGAGCCCCTTTGATGTTATATTCATTAACTCATAATTTCTTTTCATTCTATTCATTCATTCATTATAATCTCATTCACTCTTTCATCAAAATTATGACTCTTTAATGCTTACGAGTTTAATGATTTATTGTCACCTCTCAATTTTCTCTCATTCATTGTTAACTCTTGAAAATAGAAATCTGACATTTTTTGTTTTTCTCTTTTAAACCTTATTTCAATCATCAATTCCTTTCAAATCATAACTCAGGCCTTTATTTAATTTTTGACTGAATTTCAAATTGTTCATCAAGATTATTCAGAAATGTTCTTCATATCAGGATTCAATTTGACTTATTCTTCAAGAATTTTGATTGAAGGAAGAACTCACTTGATTTTGATTCGATTGATTCATTTGACATAAAATTGACCTTGACTGTAAGAAAATGGATTTATATGAAGATTATTGATTTTTCACATATTTTCACATCAAGAATTTTGACATAAATTGATTTTGCCTCAAGAATTCATTTGATTTATTGATTTTCTGCAATATTTCGATTTTATTGAATTGAAATATTAATTGATTTACTTCAAGACTTCATTTGATATTTGATTGGTTGACGTACCTGAAGATTTTCATTTGATTCATTGATTTTTTCCTCAATATTTGGTTTTGATTTTGACTTCAAATTTATTGTTGAACTGCCTCATGTTTTTCATCTTCAATTTTTGATTTATTATTTATTTTATTTCATTCTTATCCTGAAATTATGCCTATTCAACACTCACCTCCTGTAAGACAGACAAGATCTCAGGCCAGAGCTCAAGCTGTTCTCACTCCAACTCCAAGAGCTCCTCTTGATGGTACCCCAGCAGTTCCTCAACTGAGGGCCCAATTAGACAGCGGACCCAATTTGGAAGGAAGGAAGAGGGCCAAGAAGATCACATTCTTTCTCAGGAGTAGTTGGCAGTTTTTCAGGACTTTCAAGTACCATTTTCAAGGGTCCTGGTGAACATGGTGAAGAGTAGGAGGAGAATTCTGTGGAAGAGGAAGGGTCTGATGGCACTGAAGGTGTCCCTGCTCCTGTGGGGGCACCTCAAGGTACTGGAGAGCCAACTCTAGCCCATTCTAATCATTCTGAACCATCCTTATTGGCCATTATGCAGAGAATGACCCAGATTATGGCCAATTTTCAAGCAGCTTCATCTTCTGAAGTATCAAGACCACCAGCCTTCAAAACTCCATCTATGAAGGCACCAGAATGTTTGGATGGGACTCAACCCTTCAAAGCTAGGAGCTTTATTCAGTATTTTCAATTAATCTTTCATAATGATCTGGAATATTTCTCTCAAGACAGAAAGAAAGTCCTTTATGCCACTTCATTTCTTATTGGCAGAGCTGCAAAATTTATTGAGGCTTATCTTTCCAATCTCACCAATCAAGACCCAAGCTACCTTCTCAATTCTTGGTATTTATTTGAAGCACAACTCTTTACTTTATTTGGGGACCCAAATGAAGTTAGAAAATCTGAAGCAGAGTTGTATGCCTTAAGAATGAAAGAAGGTAGACATGTTTCCTTTAATATTGCTGATTTCAGAAGTTTGGTTTCAACAATTGGAGATTGGGGTGAAAGGGCTCTCATCAACCATTTCAAGAATGTATTTCCATCCAGGACTTTAGATCAATTGGCCTCCCACCCTTCAAGAATTAATGGATATTACCCTGGAACTTGAGACCAGGTACCATGAGAGGCAAAACGAGAATAGTCATCATCAAGAGAAAAATCCTGAAGCCTCAAAGTCAAATTCTTCTCACCCTCATAGTTCTTCAAGTTCAAATCAAGAAAAGAATAATTTTCAGAAGAGCAACAAGCACCATTCTTCCTTGTTGAATAAAGTTTTCAATTTGATAAATTCTGAAGAGGAAAGAGGAATAAAGGAGGGCTTATCTCCCTATCATGGTGGGAAGCATAGTCTTGAGTCCTGTTTAAAAAGGCCTCAGAATAAGCTGACCCAACCATCAGGCAAATTTTTTTAAGTTTTGACTATGAAACAATAACTAAAAATTACCAATATTTTACTTACTATACTCTGAATGTCCTTTTAAATAAATTAAATAAGATAAAAATAAATATAATAATAAATATTTTTTTTTATTATAATTATGGCATAAAAAATAATTATATTAATAAATAAATATAAGAATATAATTTATATTATGAAAAAATAATATAATAAATAAATATATTAATATTGAATAATTAATATATTTAAAAGCACTTTATTATTGTTACCAACAAATAGTAAAGGCGTAAAAAATTGTTTTTCATCAAAAAAAACAATTAATAACTAAAATACTATTAATATTAAGGTTATATATCAATATAAATGAAATTTATATTAATACTAATGATATAGAGAAAGTATTATAATATGAGAAAATAGCCTGCTTTTGACCCTTAATAAAACAACTTTGGAAGAATTTATTCCAAATAATGTAAATACAACTTGTTCAAATTGTATTTACAAATCAAAATAAGAAAAATTACAAGTTTTCTTGATTTTATGTGGAAATGAGATTTTTAAGAGAATTATAACAAAACAAGTTAAAAATTGAAGTAATCATATCAAAAATGACGATTATAAGAAATATTACCTTTGGTCTTTGATAATATAAAACATGTATATATAAAGAATAAAGATTTCACCTTTTGATTTAATTGTTTTATTTTTTTTTGTGCGTCTGAGGGGAAAATAGAGTAAAAAGGGCTCTATTTATAATAAATATCTCCCTTTTAGAGTCTAGTAGGCTTCTAATAGACGTTTACTCATGGTATCCACTGGACATGATCAGCATGTTTAGGTTTAGTGATGATGATGTCATGATCAAACCATCTTATCTCATTTTTTCGCCATTCTTTAGAGTTATCACTATAAATCTAAGTTTGATAACATCATAGGCTTTGAAGAAGCCTAATCTTTTTGTATATTATTATTATGAATCATGATATAATACTCTTCACCAGTTCCATCACTTATATAACTGTTAAGCGTAAAAAAGATTACAGTGAGTGATCATAAATGATCAATTTTAAACTTAAACTTTGATCATTAATAAAATTTTAGTTTTAAACACTACAGCTGTTCTTAGAGTGAATTCTGATAGCGTGACATGTTCCTATTAAGCTGCCAAGAGAGTTTTATTACATCATCAAACCTTTATTTATGATGGTTTTTTTGTATCTCATTTTTTATGTTGAAATTCAATATTTTAAACTTCAAACCTTGATTTCAAGGGGTTATACCTAAAATATCATAATACAAATTACATCATTATTCACGTATGAGCTAGTAGAATCTGAATATTTACTTTGTTTTAAGTTTGGACCATTACAACAAAGTGGTCAACAGCTCCAGTGATTTTGTTCCATCAACCTTTACAAGTTGTAACCTTGTTCATAACTTGTGAAATAAAGCTCATATCTGTGCTCTTACAGTGATTACATGGTTACTTTATTTCTGGTTCAACTCTCTACCTTTTATATTTCAAGAGATATTAGCTGAAAACCATGAATATATGCATTGACCAAAAAAGTGTATATATTCAGCTTAATTCCTTACGTATTGAATTTAGAAAGTTGTCATATAATTGTTTTATGTGTAAAACCTTATGGGAGATCCAATGGGACAGTTTATTTATAATCTTGTTTCATTGGTTTCTGACTTAAATAATATTTTATGTCTTTTTTAGGGTATTATTGCTCATTCTTCAGTAATTATTGACTTTTCAGATATGCCATAAAAATGACATATGTGTATTTTAAAATGGGAATCTGATGGTGTAGTTTATTTCACACTTTTACCCATTAGATTCTGAGTTAATTCATATCTTGTACCTATTCATAGTATTTTCGCGAGTTTTAAGATAATTATTATAAGTGTAATTTTTATATAATTTTCCTTGTGACCTTTTTGGATATGTGGTCATATCTTGAAGGCTCACATTCCCTACCACCAAAAAAGCTTGTACCACAATATAATATAGTTAATTAGGGTATCATACACTGTCCTACCTCTTCAATAGACCTTGTTAGTCTTGAATCTCAATAATCCTTAATTTGTCTATTCTTTAAGCTTTCTTTCATGTCTGAAGCCTTTCAATAGCTTATCAGAATTTCTTATATCCTTCTCAAGTAAAAATTAATCTTCTTGAGTTTGATTTCTATACCTTACAAGGTATTCCCTTTCTTGTCTGTTTCTTTTCCTTTTTTTTTTAAGGACTTTCACAATTTTCGTTTCTTCTCCTTCTTCTAAAGAGGGTATTTCAAGTGCGGGTTTATTTCTTAGTAGAAATAATTCCTTGTCACTTTATTTATAAGGTTTTATCAGAGTTACAGGGAAAGTTTGGTGTTTGTTCATTAATCCACCTGTGAGCTCTAGTTGCACAGCATTAGGTCCATGTAGTCCTTTTATCATAAATGGTCCTGTGAAGGAATCTTCCAATTTCTTTGGGTTTTTTTATATTATTGTAATTCATAGTTGACACTAGCACCAAGTCTCCTATTTTGAAGTCAGGTGGTTTGTGACTTTGATCTCATCTTCCTTTTACATACTTGAAAGAATCATCCATACATCTGTTTGCATGGTGTCTTGTTTTGTCAAGCATTAACTTGAAGCTAATTTCTGTTGGGTGTATATCCACTAAGTCCTTTTTGAGGGTATCATAAGGAAGTCTTGGATTCCAGCATTTTTCTAGAATTGCTGGGTTTTGTCAGTTGAAGAATGGATTGATGTTTCATATGCCAGCTCAAGAGCTGGTATTAATGTACACCACTCATGGGTAAAACCATCAGAATCTTTCAATTCTAGGTCATAAGCACAGAATCTCCTTATCATATCTTCTTAGGTCTGTATCATTTTTTCTACTAGACCATTGATTTGGGGGTGATAAGCTGTTGAGAATGATAATTTTGTTCCAAACAGGTTATAGAGGTTTGTCCATAATTTTGAAGTGAATTTTGGGTCTCTATCACTTATGATATTTTGAAATATGCCAGTGTGGCTAATAACTTTATTCCATATCAGTATGGCTGTGTCCATAGCTGTGTCATCCTTGTGACATGGTAAGAACATTGGAGTTTTGCTGTATCTGTCAACTAATACTAGGCATGCATTGTAACATCTGTCTCCTCCTGGAGGTAAGGTTGTTACCTAATCCATGTGAGCTATTTCCCAAGGGGATTTTTGTTCCTGGATTTGGATCATCATTCCAAATTTCTTCCCTGTGGTGCTGTTTTCTTTCTGGCATCTGTCACAGGTTTGGGAGTCTTCTGCAACATCTTTCTTCCTATTCGGCCACCAAGCACAGGTCTTTACCCTCTCTAGTGTCCTGTATTCTGGGAGATGTCCAGCTGCAACACTATCTTGAAATTATTGTAGTATAGTGTTTATCAGAGCTCTATCTGTTAAAGCCATAACACATTTATGTTTAGTTCTATGGTAGAGGATTCCATAAAGGAGGTGGAATCTTCCTTCTTCATATGCTTTTTTCCATATTTCATCTAGTTTTGATGAAAGTGATGGGTCTTTACAGTCTTTCATTAGAATTTTGCATGAGATATGACAGTCTTTTTCCACTCTATAGCTTTCTTAAACTTGGTTAAGGAATTCTGTGCCAATATCTGTAACACATACACCTTCTATATGGTGCTCTTCCTGTGGTACCCATGCAGGATTTTCAGGGGTATTTGCCACAGCCCATCTGCTGAGACCATCTCCATTTTTATGAATATTGCCATATTTATGAACTATAGGCATATTTCCTCTATATTCTTGAATGGAAATTTGCCTATTAGCATATGTCTATTTGCAGTTTTCATGTTTAATAAGGATTTGACAGCATTGGAGTCTGTAAGTACATCAAATGCTGTTCAATCCAAATAATAGTGTAGTTTTTTTAACACCCACACTAAGCAGAGGAATTCCCTTTGTCTTTCTCCATACCTTTCTTCTATTGGCTTTATTTGCCTTGAAATGAAGCAAATTGGTCCTTCAGCTGGTTTGTCATTGATAATTTGTGCCTGATGTAGTGCAGCACCTAGTCCTTCTTCACACGAATTAATGAATAATTTAAAAGGTAGTTTCCAATGTGGAATTAGAAGAAATGGGGCATTTGTTGAGGAATTTTTCAATTCTTCATATGCCTTTACTCTTCCTTCATCCATTTCATAGACTTTCTGTTGGTCATAGAGCTTATACAAGGACTCAGAAATATTTTCAAAATATTTTATATGCTATCTGTAATAACCAGAAAATCCTAGAAATTATTGCATTTCTTTGTTGGTTTGGGGCATTGGCTTCGATAGTACGTCTGCCACTTTGTTCTTATCTATTCCCAAGCTTAGTCCAGATACAACATGTCCTAGTGCTTTTAGTTCACTGTATGCAAAATGACACTTTTTCAAGGAGATTTTCATGTTTACTTGTACTATCTTTTGCAATACTCTTTCTAGTATTGTTAAGTGGCTATCCCAAGTTTCTGAGAAAACTATGATATCATCAATGTAGATAATTAACCATCCTTCTGATAACTCTTCAGGAAATATGGTATTCATCATCCTTTGATAATGGGAAGGTGCATTTTTTACGCCAAATGGAATTCTTAAGTATTCAAAAATTCCACAGTGGACTATTATACTCAGTAGTTTCTTGGCATTGTCTGTTAAGAAATTTTGATGAAAACCCTTGAAAGCATCCATTGCTGTAATGAACTTAGCTTGTGACAATTGTGTCAATGTCTCATGGATTCTGGGTATTGGATATCTGTCTGGAATGGTATAGGTGTTCAGGGCTCTGAAGTTTCCTACCATTCGTGATTTTCCATTATGCCAAGTTATAATGACAGGTGTAGTGACCTCTACCTGTTCATTATGTCCTACTTTTCTTAATAAATCAAGGTCCATTAATTCTTTAATGTGTGCCTCCAAGGCTTCTTTAGCCCTTGGACTGGCTGGGTAAGCAGGTCTCCTTAGTAAAGGTTGGTAAGGATTTTACACATTAAGAATTATATCCACTTCATGCCCAATTATGGCACCTAGGGGCTCCTTTTCAGTTCCAAAGGCATTTTTGTACTTAAATAAGAGTTGAATCAATTTTTCTTTCATTTTTTCTGTTAATTCTTGATTTAATTCTGCCTCTTTGAGTTGTTCAGATATAAAAAGTTCTTTTTCTGGAATTTTTTCTTCATTCTTAATAGCTGTGATTGGTTTTTTGTTATATAAGAAGCCAAACTTTTGTCTTTTGTTGTCTCCTATGGTAAAATATCTATCTTTTTGGTTAGAGATATCTACACCATAAATTGATAAGTACTCATTTCCAAGTATGAAGTGATTACTAGTACAGTTGGCCATTACTACAAACTCTACTTTAATTCTGACCCATTGTGAGGGGTGAGGAGAAATTAGTGTTAAATCAATTATTCCAAGGGGTTTCATGCTCTCACTTGCACTACTAAATTTGACACCTTGTATTGGCATAAGTTTTTCTTGCCAGTCTGGGACAATAGTTTTTAAATAACTTTTACCAACACATGTGCAATATGGTCCTGTATCCAACTTTACTTTTCCTTCTTGGTTATCAACCATAACAATAATTTTACTTGATTTTCCAGCTGTATATCCCATTCCCTTTGCAGGTTTGGTTCTGTACATTTTGACATCTTGTATATTTGTCAGGTTCATGTCAGATGTTCCAACTTGTGGTAAGTTTGAGCTAACATCTAGTACTTCATAAATTATATCAATATTATTAATTTGTGCATTAATTATATTAATTTCATCACTTTCAGAACTTTCTGACTCTTCTGTTTCTTTTTCAGAGTGAGATTCCTCCTCTTTGTCATTGTGGTTTTGTGTTTCCACAATTTCATTAATCTTTGCCTTATTGAGGCAATTATTGGATAAGTGTCCACAGTGGACTATTTTCCGCAGTATTTTTTTGGAATTTTCTGTTAAGACATTCATATGAAAACCCTTTAGAGAATCCATGGCTGTGATGGTCTTAGCCTGAGATAATTGTGTTAATGTCTCATGGAGTCTGGGTATTGGATATATGTCAGGGATAGTATAGGTGCTTAGAGCTCTAAATTTCCCTACCATCCTTGATTTTCCATTATTCCAAGTCATAATGACAGTTGTAGTGACCTCTACCTGTTCATTATGTCCTATTTTCCTTAATACTTCAAGGTATATTAGTTCTTTAATGTGTACTTTTAAAGCTTCTCTGGCTCTTGGGAAGCTGGGGAAGCTGGTCTTCTTAATAGAGGTGGGTAGGGTTTTTCCACATTGAGGATTATATCTACCTCATGTCCAATTATGGCATCCAGTGGTTCTTTGTCAGTTGCAAAGACATTCTTATATTTAAATGAGAGGTCAATCAATTTTCCTTTCATTTTTTCTGTTAATTCCTGATTGAATTCTACCTCCTTCAGTTGTTCATCTATGAAAAAAATACTTTTCTGGGCTTTCTTCTTCATTATTAATAACTGTAATTTAGTCATTGTTATTGAAGAACCCAAATTTTTGTCTTTTATTGTCTCCTATGGTAAAATATCTATCTTTTTGGTTAGAGATCTCTATTCCATAAATTGACAAGTACCCTTCCATGTATAAAATGGGTACTAGTGCAGTTGTCACCTACTAAAAACTCCAATTTCAATCTGATACATTGTGAAGGATGAGGAAAAATGAGTTTCAGGTCAATTATTCCAAGAGGCTTCATGCTTTCACTTGCACTACTGAATTTCACTCCTTGTATTGGTATAAGTTTTTTTTCCCAAACTAATACAATTGTTTTCAAATAACTCTTACCAACACAGGTACAATATACTCCTGTATCTAAGTTGACCTTTGCCTCTTGGCTTTCCACCATGACAATATTTATACTTGATTTCCCAGCTGTATCTCCCATTCCTTTTGCTGGTTTGGTCTATACAAGTTGGCATCCTGTATGTTTTTCAGGCTTGTATCAGATGTTCCAACTTGTGGTAAGTTTGAATTGGCATCTAGTACTCCATATATTAAATCAATATTTTCAATTTGTGCATTAATTATGTCAATTTCATAACTTTCAGAAGTTTCTTCTTCTTCAGTGCCCCTTTCAGAATCAGATTATTCTTCTTTATCATTGTGGTCCTCTGTTTCCATAATTTCATTTATTTTTGCTTTTTTCATGCAATCGCTGGCTAAGTGTCCAATACCTCCACATTTGTGGCACTTTCTTTGCTCATTATTGTTTGAATTATTGTGCTTGAAAGTTTCTCTTGGTTTATCCTTCTTTATAAATGGCTTATTTGGACTTTTAATTTCCAATTTCCTTCAATTTCTTCCAATTTTTGTCCTTGTCACTATGTCTTCTAGTGCATTGATATACTCTTCTGTGGAGAATGAATCTATACACCTGCTTCTCAGGGCATGTTCCAATTCTCCCCCACATTTCTTAAGTATTTTCATGTGTACCATTTGTTGTGACATTTCTGGGTACAGTGCATTTGATATTTAAGCTTGTTTTAAGAACCAAGTCAAAGATTTATTGTTTTCTGGGTCAAAGAAGGAATTTTCAAATGCAATTTCTATTTTGTACCTCCAGGAATAATTAGCCCACTTGGTGATTATTTCTTATTTCCACCAAGACCACGTATTTTTGCCATTTGTGTACCTTATGCCATAATACCCTCTTTTTGCAGATTTCTCAAACAGTGAGTGTAATCTGGCAGTGATCAATTCATCTGGTATGGCATAATCTTCTTGTAACATGTCAATTGTTTTAATAAATGAGCTTTGGTCATATTCACCTTCTCCTGTGAATGTTGGACATTCTTTTAATTGAGGTGCTTCCTTCATTAATCCTTGGTTATTGTGTTGATTATTAAAGTCTTTCATGAATGGATTTGTTATTTCCTCTTTTGGTTTAACAGGACTTCTTATGTCAGAAAATGCATTTGTTATTTCCTCTTTTGTTTTAACAGGACTTCTTATGTGGTAAAATGGTCTTGATAACTTTGGCATATTCAGGTTAGCCTCACTTATTTTATCCATTTTTTCAGTAATAAATTTTATTTCACTTTGAATTAATATCTTTCATATTCATTCTTGCTTCATCACTTTTTTCTACATGGTCTAGAAGTAATATTTGGTGTTATGAAGTCTTCTCTTCAAATTTCTCTACAGAAATACTTAATTTGATTGATCTTGGTATAATATTATCAAACCTCACATCATAATTGATTTTCAAAGTGTTATCTTTGACATCTTTTATGAATTTATACAATATCTGTTGTCCTTGTATTAATTTTTTGTTATTTTCAATTAAAAAGTTTGGTTTATCATCCTGTAACTTGGGGAATTTAGTTTTCTCCAGTCCTTTTTCTTGTGCTTCTTCCCTTCTTGGGGAAGTGGGTTGGCTTGGGGCTTGCTGGTAGAAGCTACTGGGGCTTCTTCCTTGGTTTCCTTCCTCTTTTTGGCATACTACTCCTTGATATTTTTGATTTGAGGCTTGGATGATAGTGGATTCCATTAATTGGAGTATCTCACTATTTCCTTTTCTTTGAGGAACCTTTTGACAATGTTCCAGGAGTTCATCACTCCTTGGGGTATTTGTAGCAACATTTCCCAGTCCTTGTCCTTGTACACTGTGTAGTACTGCTTGTACTGGCTCATGTAAATGTCTATCTGAGCCCTCTTAATGTGATTTGTACCTATTTGAGTCACTCATACTTAGTTCTAACTATGGTTCAGATATCATGGGCATTTCTGGGACTTTCCTTTGGGATAAGTCACTTCCTTGTGTGGATTCTGTTCCAATGGGGATTTTTCCCTTTCTTTTCCCTTTCGAGGGATCAATTCTACCTTGAATTCCAGCTCCATCTGATTGGATGGAGTATTGGGAACCTCTTCTGGTAGTCATAATTTAAGAAAATAAAAAATAAAAAGACTTCAGGACAAGAATTTATTTTTATGGCAATTTATAAAGGAGGTACTCACCTTCAGAGTCCTGAATAGTGGGTCTTGGAAAGTCTAATTTGTTAGCTTTTTTGTTCTTAATGACAATTGGTGTTGGAGATCTCAGGCAAGTTTCTTCCACAAATCTCTCAACAGTGGCTTTATTGTCCTCTGTTGGATTGTCTTCAAACACTCAAAAAGACAAAAAAATAAGTCTTTTATATAAGAAGTGTTATTTTTGGTAAGATATGGCAGTTTTTCCATGTCAAAATTGCTTTTATATCTCAGAATAAGTGAAATGAATACAAATTGAATCAAAATAACTTTTTTATTTGATTGTTTATATTTTTAATGTTTTTATATTTTTATTTTTAAAGAATAAAATAAATAATAAAGATGATTCTTTTATGAAATTAATTTATAATGTGAAATTATTTTTAATTTATAAAATATCTGTTTTAGTCACTAGAGTCACTCAAAGAAAGTTCTTGCAAGTGTAAGGATGTGAAAAACTATGTGTAAGACAGTACAATTGCTTTTCAAATGCCTCAATAGCTTTTAAAATAAATAAATATAAATTTATTATATAATTTTATGGTTATAAATATAATTTATTATTGAAAGAACCCAAATAGAATCTCCTTAAAGGTCTTTTAAGTAAATATCACGGCCAGGCTCCCAAATGTAAGGTTTGACTATGAAACAATGAGTAAAAATTCCTAATATTTTACTTATTGTATTCTGAATGTCCTTATAAATGAAAGAAACAAGATAAAAATAATTTTAATAATAAAGAATTATTATAATTCTGGAATAAATTAATATTATATTAATAAATAAATATAATAATATAATTTATATTATTAAAAGAATAATATAATACATAAATATATTAATATTTAATAATTAGTATATTTGAAAGCACTTTATTATTGTTACCAACAACTAATAAGGGTGTAAAAAAAATTATTATTAATAAAAAACAATTATTAACTAAAATATTCCTATTATTAGAGTTATATATTAATATAAATACTATTTATATTGATACAAGAATTACTAATAGTAATAATATAGAGAAATCATTATAATAAGAGAAAATAACCTAATTTTGACACTTAATATAATAGTTTTGGAAGAATTTATGCCAAAAGATTTAAATAAAACCTTTTTGAACTGTATTTACAAATAAAAATAAGAGACATTACAAATTCTCTTGATTTTATGTGGAAATGAGATCTTTAAAAGAATTATAACAAAAAAGTGAACGATTGAAGTAATCACGTCCAAAATGATGATTATAATAAAGATTACCTTTTGTCTTTCATAATATAACATATTTATATATAAAGATAAAAGATTTTACCTTTTGATTTAATGGTTTTATTGCTTTTGATGCATCTGAGGGGAAAATAGAGTAAAAAGAGCTCTATTTATAGTAAATACCTCCCTTTTAGAGTCCAGTCGGCTTCCAATAGACGTTTACTAATGGTATTCACTGAAAATGATCATTATTTTAAGGTTTAGTGATGATGACATCATGATCAAACCATCTTATCTTATTATTATGCCATTATTTAGAGTTATCACTATAACTCTAAGTTTGATGACATCATAGGCTTGGCAGAAGCATAAACTTTGTTGATTTTAGTAGTTTCAATAATATACTAATAGTATTAACCAGTTTTATCACTTATATAACTGTTAAATCTAAAATAATATTACAGTGAGTGATCATAAATGATCAATTTTAAGCTTAAACTTTAATCATGAGTAACTTTGGACTTGTACATGGTACAGCTGTTCTGAGAGTAAATTCCGCTACCTTGGAATGCTCGTATTAAGCTTCCAAGGGATTATCATTACATCATCAAAACTCCATTTCTGATGATTTTCCTTGTATCTCAGTTTTTCTGTCAAAATTCAATATTTTAAACTTCAAAGCTTGATTTCAAGGGGTTATACCTTGAATATTTTAATACAAATTACATCATTCTTCACCTATGAGGTAGTATAATCTGACTATTTACTTTCTTAAGTTTGGACCACTTTCACAATAAAGTGGTCAACATCTCCAGTAATTTTGTTCAATAAACCTTTACAAGTTGTAATCTTGTTTATACCTTGTAAAATAAAGTTCATATCTGTGCTCTTACAGTAATTAAATGGTGACTTTATTTCTGGTTTATCTATCCATCTTTTTTATTTCAAGAGATATTTGCTGAAAACCATGAATCTATGCATTGGCCAAAAAAGTGCATATATTCAGCTTAATTCCTTAAGTGTTGACTTTAGACAATTGACATATAGTTGTTTTATGTGTAAATATTTATGGGGAATCCAATGGTACAATGTATTTCACAATTTCTTTCTCTAGTTTCTTAGTTAAATGAGATTGTATGTCTTTTTTAGGGTATTATTACTTATTCTTCAGTAATTATTGACTTTTCATGTAAGATGTGACTATGAAACTGATGATAATATTACTATTAATCAGCAGTACTATGTCTGTTCTTATGAAATATAATAATCAAATATTATTATAACCACACTTAAATAATCAAAGATTTATTTCTTTCACTGGTTAAACACTACTAGTGATTTTAACAGTGAGCAAGTAATTGAATACAAGAATCAATTACAAGAAGATTTTAATGATAAAACTTCTTTTATTAAAATAATAAGATTATTTTAATATATAATTATCTTTTACTTTTAGAGAAAAACCTTAAGCATTAAAAATAAATCACTCACTAATATTCCAAAGAACTTATTGAAAGATAAGATAGAGAGATTTGACATAGAATTGTGGATTTTTAAGGATCAAAATGAATTTATAACAGTATTACAACAATATATAGTTGGATTCTATGATTCCACGTCTTTCTGATTGATTCTGAAAGATTTAAAACACTTAAGAATAGCGTTAACTAATACTTACTTGTTGGTAATAATGATTTAAAATGATAATAAGATGATGATATGAGCAAAACAGCAAGAGGAGGCCTCTTTTAAGTCAACAACAGCTCACAGAGGCGTGCCATGGAGCAAACTGAAAAACCAGTGAGTGAGAAAACAATAAACCCTTTTGGATTATTGATTGCATCATCGGTTGTCACGTAAGATTATAATAATTACTTAATTGATGCTTTTACGTGAGTACCAACCCCAATATGGTTAAGAATAAAAGGGGTAACATCTGTAAATCTTCTTTTATTCCAAAATAGTCATTTCTTTCTCAAAGTTATCAATTTGATTGCCAATTTCATCACAGGTTGTAATTACTGTGAATTTTTGAAGATTCAGTGTTTCACGTAGATAGGTAATAATGTTCTCCATTGGTCCTGAAAGTTTCAGAAAGATTCATTAAGAATTGTATCTTTAATGAATTTTTGAAGTTTTTACCTCATTTCTACGTAGAATTGCAAATATCAGTGTTTAACTGGTTGCTATGAGGTAAATCAATGGATACAAGTCCAAAAAGGGTTTTAATTACTCTTTTGGGGTTTATACATGGAAAATCATTAAGATTTGACATGGTTACAGGAGTCTAAGTAGGTTTTTACCTCCTTGGCATGTCCAAATAGCAGGTTATTTGCTATTTTCTTAAGATTTACTGTAGTTGTAACATGGTAACCAAGTTCCCAAAGTGTTTTAGTTTACTGATTGGGCCAAGATCAGCCATGTATCCAAGCTATGGAGCTGTCCATGCCTCTGAGGCCTCAGAAGTTGGGTACCCTGGCTCTCTTTGATGTCTTTTTCCCCCTTGCTTATTTTTCATGTCAAAATAGAAATTTAAGCTTCAAGTGAGATATCCACTATGGGTGCACCAAAGGTTCATGTAAGAATACCATGATATTAAGTGCTCAAAACATGCATAACACTATTATCAGTGTATATGTAACATGGGATTTCTCACATTCCCATTATTTTGGCGTGAAATTAAGAAAAACAAAAAATTTCACGGATCTTTTATGTGGTATTGATGATGTGGTATTGAAGTATTTTCCATTTTACCACCTCAAAGAGTTAATTTGAGCTTATTCACTCTATGTAGATACCCTAGGTGAATTTTTGTGTAGAATCCAAACCTGGCCTTAAATCCATGGATTTACCTACCCAATAAAAGGTTATTCATCTTTTCTGAAATCAAAAATGATGAGTTTTGGATATATTCATGACTTATGAGTTATGCATAATTCAAAATTTCTTTTTAAGATAATTGTGGCCTATTTGGGTATGTAAAATATACTGCAAGGCTCACATTACCTCCCACCAAAAAATGAAATTGTACTACAATTTTATTAATGGTATAAGTAATGAAAAAGGCCCAAAGGGGGTTAATGTCCACTGTCCAACCTCTTTAAATCACTCAGATCAAGTAACATAAAGCACATTTATAGACATATTCAGGCTTGTGGCTTTCTTTAATGTCTAAATCTTCTCAAGAGTTTATCTGAGTCAGGTATTTCTGATTCTGCCAGCCATTCATCTTCATGTACTGGATTTCTATAGCTGACAAGATATTCTCTTTGATTTTTACCCCTAAGTCTCCTTTCTTTAATGAATTTCTTTATCTTCTTGTCTTCATTCTGTTCCACTGGTGGCACAGTTAAAGGAGCTGGGTTCCTTAAAGGAAACAATTCTTTGTCAGCTGGTTGATAAGGCTTTATCAAGCTGATTGGAAAGGTGGGGTGTTTATTTTCCAATTCACCACTCAATTCCACTTGAACTGCATTGGTTCCATGTAAGGCAACAATAACAAAAGGTCCTACATAGGAATCTTTAAGTTTTGTTGGGACCTTGATATTATTAAAATTCAAGGTTGAAACTAGAACTAAGCCCCCTACTTTGAAGTCTAGTACTTTATGACTCTTGTCCCACTTCTGTTTTTCATAATCAAAAGCATCATTCATACTTTGTTTTGCATGATGATTTACTTTATCAATCATTATTTCGAAGCTGGAAGCTGTAGGATGAATGTCAATCAAGTCTTTCCTAAGTGTTTCTGCTGAGATTCTTGGATTCCATCCTTTTGCTAACATAGCAGGAGTTTGTCCTGTGGAAGAATGGACTGATGTCTTGTATGCCAATTCTAGTGCAGGTATCAGAGTGCACCAGTCATGGGTAAAGCCATCTGAGTCTTTGAATTCTAACCCATAATCACAAAATCTCCTGATCATGTCTTCTAAAGTTTGAATAATCCTCTCTGCTAGCCCATCTGTTTGAGGGTGGTATGCTGTAGAGAATGATAACTTAGTCACAAACAATCTATGAAGATTGTTCCAAAGTGCAGATGTGAACTTGGGATCTCTGTCACTTATGATACTCTTAAATAATCCTGTATGAGAAATAACTCTACTCCATAGAAGAAGAGCTGTATCCATAGCAGTGTCATCTTTATGACATGGTAAGAATATGGGAGTCTTGCTATATCTGTCTACAATGACTGGACAAGCATTATAGCTTTTGTCACCACTTGGAGGAAGTGCTGTGACCCAATCCATTTGAACAACTTCCCAAGGGGATTTGTGTTCTTGAATATGAATCATAAGTCCAAATTTCTTGCCTGTACTCCTGTTTCCTTTTTGACATCTGTCACAGGTATGGCAATATTCAATGGTTTCTTTTCTCCAAGATGGCCACCAAGCACAGGTCTTCAATTTCTCAAGTGTTCTGTCCTCTGACAGGTGTCCAGAGTAGATGCTATCATGGCATTAATAAAGAATTTTATTGATAAGCAATCTTCTGCATAATTTCATTACACAAGAATGTTTGGTTCTGTGGTAAATGATCCCATCAAACAAGTGAAATCTTCCTTCAGAATAGGAATTGCTCCAAACTTCATCTAGTGCATTGACTAAAGATGTATCTTTGCAATCTTTATCTAATAAAGAAGTCTAGATATGGCAATTCTTGTTTTGCTTATAAGATTTGCTGACCTCTTCAAAGAATTCACTCCCAATATCAGTTATGTTAATTACTTCAATTGGAATCTGTGGTTCAACTTTGTCAGCCTGTGACTCAAAGCCAGAGCACAAGCATGACAGCCAAAATACCATAAACCAATGGTATAGCCAAGATACCACCAAAACATGGAGCTGAGCCAAATCAGCTCAAAAAGTATCAAAAGAAATAGGAAACTCACCTCTATCTGAAAACATAAGTCCCATCACCATAGGGCAAGAAATAACAAAGTTATTCCTGCTCAAAGTTATTGCTGAGCATAAACCTTAATTTTCACCTCTCATCTAAAATCTAGAAGGAGAGGCTTAATGCCATCAAATGGGTATTCAAAATGAATCTCAAAGTCAGGGCTAGCCAATGGTGCCAGCCAAACTGAGCTAGTACCATTATTACTTGAGTTATGGTCAAATTCAGGCCAAATAAGGTGAACAAAACATTCACCCCTCATCTAACTTCTACAGTTTTAGTGTGGGATACCTGAAGTGGGGTCTTTTTGGAGAGAACACAATCAGGGCTATCTGATGGTGCCATCCACTTCTTCATATCTCACCTATAACAAAATTTATGATGCAAACAAGCTCAATACAGCTTTTTGCCCAAACCACGCCTATGTACAAAAATCCTTGTACATGGGATAACTTTGTCATATTTAATGATAGCCATACCAAATTGGGTACCATTGTGTAGAGCTCATTCAGGGCTATTCAATGAACCAACGTTGAGCATGATATCTCAAAAACTGACAGAGTTATGGCCATCTGAAGGCTATAATCCCACAGTATGACCAATACAACTGTATTATGACAGTATACAGTTGTACTCTGATTATGAGGTGTCAAATAGACAAACAAGCATGTGAATACTTCAATACTTCATAAGTCAGTCAATACTGGGGTCCCATACAGTTTCTGTACAGCATTCTACGCGTCATATACATCAGAACCAGGCTGTGAGGTCCCTAGATGAAAATTTTCACCCTGTATTGGTGAAAAGTGCCCAGATGTGGTTTCAACACAACATAAGAGCCCAATACAGGGCATACACGCTGTTTGCAAACCACAAGTCAGTCCTAGAGAGTGAAAAATGTTCACTTCCTCTATGTGGAAAGGTCTAGCATCCTTTCCACCCCATTTCAGGATAAAAAGGAGGCTTTTCACAGCCAGAATTGTCTCCTCATCCTGCTCTTGAATACCCTACGTAGTAAACTGTCAAAAACAGTTTTACTCTTGAGTAATAAACAGGTATACTCTTAAATCAAAGTATTGTAGTCTTTATTATTGTAACCCAACAGGTAAAGCTGCACCCGGGGCTTTCAACAGTGCTCACCACAACTATATCCATTATAGTAAAGCCCTTTTTATCTAAATTAAATTCATCTTCAACCCTTATAAAACATTTTTAAACTATTTTCCACGTGTCACAGTCATAGCTTTAGTTGTAAATAGCTTTATTACCACTTCAACATAGACTCATCCTGACATTTTGGGGGCCTGGCCGTGTTTTAACCCTTTTTTGGACTTATTACAAGTAAGTTTTCTCTTTTTTATCATCTTATTGACACTTGTTTTATCTTTTTAGGCGTCATTTTTTATAAAAAATATGTATTTTTATATATTCTTATTTATTTTTTAAAAATACTCATATTTTAATGAGTATTTGTCACGTGGCTGATAACCACAAGACCAGTATTTTTGGTGTGTTTTGTATATAAAAGCACTTTCAAGCCACTAATACAGTCTTGATTCTTAATTGAATCAAGACGGCTCATACTGATAAACCAACAGTTGAGGCGTGTTTGGGCACATTGTTAACTCAATTGCCCGGTAATACACCATCTTTGACAGATCATACTTGCTAATTGCAAGTATTCTGTAAGATATTGGTATACAAAAAGTATACCATATATCAGTAAGCTGTATTTTTGATGTGGAATTCTTAATTCAATTACACTGTCATAATACAAGGGCATATTGTAATAATATACAAGCCCAGAGGCCATTCTTAGACATGCAAAACAAGCCTTTTAAGAAGCCTTAACTGACATAAGCCCTCTTTTCCTGTTTGATTCAGTGGAAGAAAATTTCATACCACTTGAGACCCAGTCACAGGCCAACACACCAGTGACACCCTCAGAGCCAGAAGGCAGCAAGGGCAAAGGAAAAAGACTTAGTGAAGGCCTCATTACAGCCAAAAGGTGGACACCAATAGCCACTCAGAGGAGTAGACAACCACGAAACTCTGCTTCAATACAAGGTAAACCAACCTTAACCACTTGTACAGGGAAGATTACAATTATTAACCCAGTTGTAACCTCCAAAGGCAAACTTCCCAAATCATCAGATAACGAATTTGTACAAGACACAGTCAAAGGTAAATACCCTAAGAACATAAAGTCTTTGACTGCTTGCAAACACTTATATGTCCCCTGCATTCTCAGAGACCTTGGCTTCCAAAGGAACCAACCAGAGGACAGAGAAAGATTCTCCAGAACCAGAAGACCTGGAAGAAGACACTTTGGACACAGTGGTGGATGGCTAAACAATGAGGGAGATAATATCAACCTTGCCATTCACACTCCAATTCAACAGGAACCTCAAACCAGAGGACTGGAAGGATATGGATCAAGTTCTTCAGCTCCACCAACTCCTCAAAGATTTATTTCAATGGAGCATGGACAACAAGAGGTTCAACCTGGCAAGTCACTGGGCAGAACTTGGAGCAAGTTGCCAGAAGATCTGTCTCAACAAGATAAACTTTGAAGACCTGATGTTAATCACCAAAGGTTGGAATCCTACCAGGCAGTTCAGACTCCTGGAGGCAAGGGCACAGAGGATAAGGGAGAACCAAGCCACTATCCAAGCTATAGAAGAACAATTAACCCAGACAGGGCCTACTCAGATTCCTTCAGGCTCACAAGGAGCAGGCCAAATCAGCTCTCCAGTGGCTTCACACCATTCATAAACCAGCAGATCAGTGGCCAAGAGTCACCATTCTTCACAATTCCAGGAAGTTTCCAGCAGAAGACAAGGAAACAAGGGCAAGAACAAAGCCTCCTTCAACCAGAGGAGGAAAGAGTCAGACCCCATGATCCAGAAGCTGTTAGATTTGGTAAAAGAAGTACACAAGAACCAGAAGTAGCTGTAAACCACTCTAGAATCAGTAGTCCTAGTAATAGAAACATTACCCCCACTCAGACTGAAAATAACATTGTCACATCTGAGAGTAACATCAACAGTGATACACTGGGGTTACAAATGTCCCAATATGCTGAACAATCTGAAAAGCAGTTTGCAGAAATTAAATCTGGCCAAGAGGGGATGAGACAAAATCAAGCCTCCTTGGAACAGATAGTTAAAAATCTTCAAAAGGGATATGCTCAACTGGGCAAAGCCTCTGAAGAAACCAACAAAAGACTGAATATAGTCTTTGAAGAACAACACCACAGCACAAGGGAGAGGGAGTGTCTGGATCAAGACATTAACAAGTTGTTTAATGCCTACCATAGCTTGAAGCCCCAACCACAAGGCCAAGTTATGGAGAATCCATATCAACCAGATGACATTGAACCAGATGCCATGTTGATGAATAAGGCAAGGTCTCCATCACAATACCGGGATGGAGATTGAATGTCTTATTCAGAGAAGGAAGCCCTGAAACAGCTTCCTGAGGCCCCAAGCTGGCCCAAATTCTCTGGATCAGGAGAATATGATCATATGGAGCTCATAGATTATATTGATGGACTCTTCATTGATGTACCAAGCATACCAGACTACTGGATCACTGCTAGATTGAATAATGCATGTAAAGGTCATGCCAGTATATGGTATACAGAAATGAAAGAAATCCATGGCAGGAGAAACTGGCCATGGTGGAAGAGTAAAATCATCCAAAAGTACAGTAATGGAACTTGGATATGGCAAAAGACCATGTCATTTGAAAATGACAAATACTCTGTGGACAAAGATCCATATGAGTGGTGTCTTAGACAGTCTAACAGACTTAAAGCCATTGATGCTCAGATGAACATCCAAATGAGGAATCACAAACTTCTGACACAATTGCCAGGAGAACTAGAGCATGCAGTAAAATGCAGATGCAACCAAAATTGCACCCTAGATGACATTGCCAACACCTTACAAGACATAAGTAAAAGGAGTAATATAGGGAAATTCACCCCATATAAGACCAGTAGTTTCAAAGAGAAACAACCTTTCAGGGTAGAGTATAAAGACAAACCCAAAGAAAGAGTGGCAGAAGTGGCAAAGAAGAGGAATTCTTGTCACAATTGTGGTTCAACAGACCACTATGCCAACAACTGTCCAAAAGCAAAGAAAAAAGTCTATGCCATAGAAAAAGTCCCTGAGGAAGAACCTCCAACGGAGGATTCTGGTTCAGACTCCATGGGTGATGCCATCAGAGAACCATCTGATGATGATCAAGACCCAAGAGAGGAATTTCTAGTGGAATACCAAGAGGAAACCCCACTGGAAATCCAGGACATACAGTTGGAAGTAGGCATGCCACAGGACACTGCTAACAAAAACTTCTGCAAACACACACAAGATGCACAAACATTCCTGGTTACACCCACCAAAGGAATGGCATATATACATGGAACAGCCACAAAAATGACTGTTTGCATTGAAAATGCTCAGCACCCACTGATCATTGATAGTGGAGCACACTGCTCCATAGTGGCCAGAAACTATCTGGATAACCACTTCCCAAACTTGGATAAACAGCTCTTGCCCACCAAGGCAAAGAAATTCAAAAGTGCATCAGGGAAGATGACTTCCATTGGTACAATTATCAAAGAGATAATTATACCCCACAGGAAGGGTAATATCAGACTCAACCCAGAGTTTGTATTGCTTGAGGATGCCCACATCCAAGGGTTTTTACTGGGAACAGATTACCAGAGGATGTATGGCATAGACATTTACAACAGTAAAAATAGCCACATCACCATTGGTACTAACAAGGAAAAGAAATTTTCACTTGATATATACCAGATATCCTCCCAAGACCCACTAGAAGAACTTCTGAAGGAATTAAGAGAGGGACAGTTTAGCACTACCCTCACCAGTAAACAAAAACTAAGTTTACTGAAGATGCTGAGAAAAAACAGACCAACATTTGCCATGGGTGAAGAGCCATTAGGCAATATCAAAGGCCATGATATAGAACTATATCTGGATGTGGAAAGACCTTATCCACCCATGCTGAGGAGACCTCCTTATCCAGCAAGTCTGGAAACCAGGAAAGAAATTGAGAAACATATCAATGAACTCCTGGATATGGATGTCATCAGGAAGGTTGGACATAATGAAATAGTGGAAATCACCACCCCTGTCCTAATCACCTGGAATAATGGCAAGTCTAGACTGTGTGGAGATTTCAGAGCTCTGAATAACTACACAAAAGAAGACAGGTACCCTATACCCAGGATACCTCATGCCTTGGATAAACTGGCTAAAGCCAAATACGTAACCAAAATGGATTGTATGAAGGTTTTTCACCAAAATGGAGCTAAAGCAAACTCCATGAAATTACTCAGAATAATATGCCATATGGGCATATATGAGTACACCAGGATGTCATTTGGCATCAAGAATGCACCAGCCCACTTTCAAAGGATGATGGACACAATATTTCAAGATGAAATATTGGAAGGCTGGATGATGGTATATATTGATGATATCATTATATACTCAGAGACATGGGAACACCATGTGCAATACATAGACAGAATTCTAAGTAAATGCACACCCATAAATCTGAAAATTTCACTTAAAAAGTGCAATTTTGGCCAACAAGAGTTACTAGCTCTAGGACATAAAGTCTCAGGCCTTAGTCTGGCAATTGACCAGAATAAAGTAGCAGCAGTACTGCAAAAACCAGTACCAAAAACCATCAAAGAGACGCAATCCTTTCTTGGGTTTGCTAGCTACTATAGAAACCATATCAAAAACTCTGCACACATAACTAGTAGTTTATACAAGCCATGTTCAAAAGATGTAGTTTTTGAAATAAACAAGGAAAGGAGGGATGCATATGAGAGGATCAAATATGAACTCACTAATGCACCTGTGCTCATCTTACCTGACTTCAAACTACCATTCAAGTTATATATAGATGCAGCATGCAGTCAAGGCCTAGGGGCAGCCCTTCACCAGAGACAAATTGTGGATGGTGAACCAAGAGAAGGAGTAATTTGCTACATCTCAAGGCAGCTGAAAGATTCAGAAGCCAGGCATGGGGCCACCAAGACTGAATGTCTATGTCTAGTCTGGGCTCTAGAAAAACTCCACCATTATCTGGAATGTGCAGTCTTTGAAGTCTACACAGACTGCACAGCCTTGAAGTCTTTACTAAACATGAATACTACAAATATACACATGCTGAGATGGCAAATAGCCATCCAGGAGTATAGAGGGAACATGACCATCATATACAAAGAAGCTAAAAGTCATACCAATGCAGATGGCCACTGGACAATGTCAAAAGCAATCCAGCTTATGACCCTGAAGTTGAAGCCAATATTCCTATCCATTTCATGGAAATAGATAGGAAAAAGAACTTCAGATTTTCTGAATGGGCACCAGAAAGTGGTACCCTTGACAGTGGAAACACTGATTCAGAGGGGACAGAAACTCCCATATTGGGAATAAGTTCCTCTGAACTGCACAATGAATTTTTTAGTGCAGTACTGAAGTCTTATGCCAAACACAAACAGTGTGGCATACTACTACAGCTCCTTCAACAAAAATACAGGAGTCCAGAACTGGAAGCCCAGCTGGAAGAACCCTGGTTGAGGGCCTATAAGGATAACAAGTTTTTCCTTATAGATGGCCTGCTCTACCACAGAGAAAAGCACACAAGTGCACTCACAGTGGTAGACAGGCACCAAATTTCATTGATCCTGCAGGAATTCCATGACTGCCCCTATATGGGACACATGAATGAAGACAAGGCCAAAGAAAGGGTAGCAAGCACAGCTTGGTGGCCCAAGTGGGAGCAGGAGTTGAGTGAATACATCAACACCTGTGAAAGATGCCAAAAGGCAAATAGGAAACATGGGAAGAAGTATGGGTTACTTCAACAAATAGAGGAACCCAAGCACCCATGGGAAACCATCAACATGGATTGGGTCACAGGACTTGTCCTAGGAGGCAAAGAAAACTACAATGCCTGCCTAATAATAGTTGATAGGTTTAGCAAGAGCATGAGGTGTCTACCATGCCACAAGGAGGACACAGCCATGGATACTGCCCTGTTATTCTGGAATAACATCATATCTACCTGTGGAGTCCCTAAAATCATCATTAGTGATAGGGACCCAAAATTCACATCAGAATTTTGGACCAACTTCTATGACATGCTTGGCACCAAGCTTGCTTTTTACACAGCTTACCATCCCCAAACAGATGGCCTAGCTGAGAGGATGATCCAGACTATGGAAGACATCCTTAGAAGGTTCTGTGCCTATGGCATGGAATACAAGGACCATGAGGGATACACCCATGATTGGGTTACCCTCTTACCAGCAGTCCAACTGGCTTATAATACAAGCCAGCACTCCACCACAGGTAAAACACCTGCACTGGTGGAGAAAGGGTGGAACCCCCTGTTGCCTGTGGATCACTTGAAGAAAAATCTCCTGACTATCCACCCCACAGCCAAAGACTTCCATGATATATGGAAGAGGGCCTGTGACACAGCTTCCAAATGCATAGCTGAGGCAAAAGAATATAATAAGCAGAGGTGGGACAAGACACACATGGGACCTGACTTTAAGGAAGGGGACCAGGTGCTAGTGTCTACACTGAACTTTAATAATCTTAAAGGACCCAAGAATATGAGGGACTCATTTGTAGGGCCTTTCACTATCATTAGGTTGATAGGAAAGAATGCAGTGGAAGTCAAACTTACAGAGGAATCTTCCAGGAAGCACCCAGTCTTCCCAGTAAGTTTGGTCAAGCCATACTTCCATACAGAGGTGGACAAATTCCCCCTCAGGAAGAAAAACCCCACACCACCTGACATAGTGGAAGTGGAGGACTCCCCAGGACCTGTGAGTAAGATCATCAGGGCCACGAAGATCAGACTTAATGGAAAGGATCAATGCCAATACTTAGTCAGATTCACACACCAGACAGCTGATAAAGACAAATGGTTGGCAGAGGATTCCATACCAGATGGGAACCTTCATCTAAGGATATTCAGGGACTCTAGGAGTACTGAACAGTCTCATCAATGATGAGCCTTTTTTAGAGGGAGGGTATTTCAGCCTGTGACTCAAAACCAGAGCACAAGCATGACAGCCAAAATACCATAAACCAATGGTATAGCCAATATACCACCAAAACATGGAGCTGAGCCAAATCAGGTCAAAAGGTATCAAAAGAAAGAGGAAACTCACCTCTATCTGAAAACATGAGTCCCATCACCATAGGACAAGAAATAACAAAGTTATTCCTGCTCAAAGTTATTGCTGAGCATAAACCTTAATTTTCACCTCTCATCTAAAATCTAGAAGGAGAGACTTAACCCCATCAAATTGTTATGCAAAATGAAGCTCTAAGTCAGGGCTATCCAATGGTTCCAGCCAAACTGAGCTAGCACCAGTATTACTTGAGTTATAGTCAAGTTCAGGCCAAATAAGGGTGAACAAAACATTCACCTCTCATCTAACTTCTGCAGTTTAGTGTGGGATACCTGAAGTGGAGTCTTTTTGGAAAGAGCACAATCAGGGCTATCTGATGGTGCCATTCACTTCTTTATATCTCACCTATAGAAAACGTTATGATGCAAACAAGCTCAATACAGCTTTTTGCCCACACCAGGCCCATGTACAAAAATCCTTGTACATGGGATAACTTTGTCATATTTAATGATAGCCATACCAAATTGGGTACCATTGTGTAGAGCTCATACAGGGCTATTCTATGAACCAACGTTGAGCATAATATTCCGAAACCTGACAGAGGTATGGCCATCTGAAGGTTATAATCCCACAGTATGACCAATACAACTGTATTATGACAGGATACAGTTGTACTCTGATTATGAGGTGTCAAATAGACAAAGAAGCATGTTAATACTTCAATACCTCATAAGTCAGTCAATACTGGGGTCCCATACAGTTTCTGTACAGCATTCTACGCGTCATACACGTCAGAACCAGGCTGTAAGGTCCCCAGATGAAACGTTTCACCCTGTATTGGTGAAAACTACCCAGATGTGGTTTCAAAACCACATTTGAGCTCAATACAGGGCATATAGGCCGTTTGCAAACCACAAGTCAGTCCTAGAGAGTGAAAAATCTTCACTTCCTCTACGTGGAAAGGTCTAGCATCCTTTCCACCCCATTTCAGGATAAAAAGGAGGCTTTTCACAGCCAGAATTGTCTCCTCATCCTGCTCTTGAATACGCTACGTAGTAAACTGTCAAAAACAGTTTTACTCTTGGGTAATAAACAGGTATACTCTTAAATTAAAGTATTGTAGTCTTTATTATTGTAACCCAACAGGTAAAGCTGCACCCAGGGCTTTCAACAGCGCTCACCACCACTATATCCACTATAGTAAAGCCCTTTTTATCCAAATTAAATTCATCTTTAGCCCTTATAAAACATTTTTAAGCTATTTTCCACGTGTCACAGTCATAGTTTTAGTTGTAAATAGCTTTATTACCACTTCAACATAGACTCATCCTGACAAGCTTCCAAAGGTACATAAGCTGGGTTATCAGGAGAGTTGGCCAATGCCCACCTGCTAAGTCCATCAGCATTCTTGTGAATGTTGCCTGCTTTTTGAACTATGGTCATGTTTCCTCTATATTGTTGAATAGCTATCTGCCACCTCAACATATGCCTGTTGGGAGTCTTCATGTTAAGAAGTGATTTTACTGCATTAAAGTCAGTTATTCCTTCAAAAACACTTCCATCAAGATAATAGTGTAGTTTCTCAAGTTCCCATACCAACCATAAGCACTCCATTTGGCTTACACCATATCTGGCCTCTGTTGGTTCCATTTGTCTTGAGATATAACAAATTGGTCCCTCTGTAGGTTTGTCATTAATAATTTGAACTTGATGTAGGGCTGCCCCTAATCCATCTCCCTATGCATCAATGTACAATTTAAAAGGAATATTCCAGTAAGGCATGAGGAGTAAAGGTGCTTCTGTAAGAGCTTTCTTTATCTTCTCATAAGCTTTAATTCTCTCCTGTGTCACCTCAAATACAGTCTGTTGATCACAGATTCTATAACGTGACTGGGCTAGAATTTCAAAGTCTTTCAAGTGTTGCTCATAAGAGCTGGCAAAAACAAGAAAAGACATCATTTCCTTTTTATTCTGGGGTATTGGCTTAAGTAACACTGCTGCTACTTTGTTTTTGTCAATACGCAAGCTTAAACCAGAAACAACATGTCCTAATGCTTTGAGTTCTTCAAAACCAAAATTGCATTTCTTAAGTGAAATTTTCATGTTCACTTCTGCAACTTTGTGAAGTACCCTTGCAAGTCTTTAAAGGTGTAAGGACCAAGAATCAGAACATATGATAATATCATCAATATGAATGATAAGCCATCCTTCAGACAATTCTGTCGGCAAAATAGTATTCATCATTCTTTGAAAATGGGATGGAGCATTTTCAATGCCAAATGCCATTCTAAGATACCCATAAATACCACAGTGAGTGATAATTCTAAGTAATTTCTTAGCTTTAGGCATCAAAAAATTTTGATGAAAGCCTTTCAATGCATCCATTGATGTTATATACCTGGCTTTAGACAATTGAGTCAAGGTTTCTTGAATTCTAGGGATTGGATACCTATCTGGAACTGTGTAGGTATTCAATGCTCAGAAACCTCCAACCATTCTTGACTTATCATTATGCCAGGAAATAATTACAGGTTTTGTCACTTCAACTTCCTCATTATGGCCTACTTTCCTTAGTACACCAAGTTGGATTAACTCTTGGATATGTTTTTCCAAGATTTCTCTAGCTATGGGACTGGCTGGATAAGCTGGTCTTGTAATTACTGGAGGATATGGTCTGTCAATATTAAGAGTAATATCAACTTCATGTCCTCTTATAGCACCTAATGGTTCATTATCAGAGGCAAATCCATTATTGTATGTGTATAACACATCAACAAGTTCATTGCTCATTTTTGGTGACAATGATGGATTAATCTGTGCTTCAACAATCTGATTAGACACAAATTCATCTTTATAAGTATCCTTGACAGAAAATACCACAGATATTTGTTTTGGCATATTGGAAAAAGCAAATTTCTGTCTTTTGTTATCCCCAATTGTGAAATATCTGTCTTTATGGTTATTGATGTCAATACCATAAATATTCAATTAATCATTCCCAAGAATGATGTTCTGAGATGTTCAATTATCCATCACCACAATCTCAGTTTTCATGCTTACACTTCCTGCTGGGTGTGGAAATACAAGATTAGTGTCTAATATACCCAAGGGGTACATATTGTTACTGGGACTACTAAATTGCACACCTTCTATTGGTAATAGATGGTTTTTCCATTGAGGAAGTATAATTTGGAGATAATCTTTTCCCACACAAGTGCAAAATGCCCCTGTATCCAAATTTACTTTGGCTTCAATATAACTCATCAAAACTGATGTGATACAGGATGCTCCAGAAGTGTAACCTTTACGTCTAGCAGGTTTTGTTTTACACATTTTGGCATCTTGGATATTGATCAGGTTGCAGCAATCCTCACTGTACTGTGGAAAGTGGGTATGGACTTCTGTTACCTCAAAGAAAGCTGTAATGTTTTCAATGGGATAGTCCTCCACTGGTGTGTCCTCAGAGACTGCAGAATCTCGATCAGATTCCTCTTTCTCTTCAGTACACTGAATTCCTTCAGTGACCTGAACTTCATTGATTTTTGTCTTTTTGGTGCAAGTGTTGGCTAAATGGGAAGTACTTCCACATTTATGACACTTCAAGACAGGTCTTTCTGGTCTTTTATCCTCTCTGGGAATCTTTGGGACCATCTTAGATTATATTGGGATTCTAGTCCAAGTTTTACCAATTCTTGTTCTGGTAATGATATCTTCCATTGCATTAATGTAGACCCCTGTTGAACAGGGTTCTACACATCTGCTCTTGATAGCATGTTCCAGTTCTCCTCCACACTTTCTTAATATTTTCATATTAATCATAGTGTCAGACATATCTGGGAGTAAGGCAGATAATCTGTCTTTTTGCTTGAAGAACCAAGTAATTGGTTTATCTTTCTCTGAGTTAAAAATAGCACTTTCAAAAGCATTCTCAATTTTAAACCTCCAAGAGTTATTGGCTCATTTGGTAATCACTTCAGATTTCCACCAAGACCAATCATGTTTCCCATGATCCATCCTCATCTTGTAATACCATTTCTTTGCAGTTCTGGTAAACAGAGAGTGTAGTTTTCCCACTATGATTTCATCAGGTATATGAAAGTCTTGTTGCAACATATCAATAGTCCTGATGAACTCAATATGGTTATATTCTCCTTCACCAGAGAATGTTGGCCATTCTTCTAATTTGGGAATATCTTTAACAGAGACAACATTTTCTCCTAAAATTGGTGTAAAACTTCCTTTGACAGAAATTTTTCCTTCAGTCAAAGGTGTAGAATGTCTTGGCATATGTGGTACATAGTTCTTATGAATTTGTTCTACATTTGCAATGATTTCATTCTTTAACTTCTGCCTTTCACTGTCACTTTTTGCTAATGTGTAGCAAACTGATTGGTATTCTCAACTATCTCTAAGACATGATCTTTCAGAATTTTAAGTTGATGATTCATTTTAAAAATGGAAAGATCTTCCATTTCATCATTCTGAACTTGACATGTACTCTCAATTCTGCTACAAGCATTGATAATTGAATCAAATTTGGCATTTGTCAATTCATACCATTCAGTATATTTCTTGTCATTTCTTTTTAATTCACTCATTTCCAATATGATTTTATTTAACTTTGCATCAAATTTGCCAAGCTCTACATCAATACTACATTTAACAAAGTGTATTTCATGTATTATTTGTGTGGAAAAGTCCTGTTCATCCTTTCCTGCTCTTTGACTGTGAATTCCATTAGAGTTCTGGCCATGTTGAACACACTGTCCACAGCTGAAGGCTCCAATTGGGGGATCCTGTATCCCTGTGGGTAAGGTCTGTGCCAATTGCCTTTGCCTTTTCCCTCGCCTTGATTGCTCTTGGGACCTCTCTGTTTCTTCTGAGGTCCTTTGGGCTTGTCGTTGGACATTTCTGGAGCTGGTTTGGAGCTGGTAGACCCCACTGGGGCCTCTGCCTCCAAAGCTGGAGTCATTTCCAGTTCCTTCTTCTGGTCTATGGATAAAAGACTTTGGTTCTTCAACCAGTTCTTTATCTTTTTGACCTTGTCTTCGCAAGACAGGGGGCTCCACCCTCCTAAGGGTTCTATGGTCTTCTCCTGACCCAGAAAGCTCTTGATGTGTAAGTAGGAGTTCATGGCCCCCTGCCAAAGGCTTGGGCATATTTCCCACTCTTCTTCTTTGGCTGCTCTGAACGAGTTTTTGTATTGGCATTGATATATTTCTATTGCTGCCAATTGAAAATGGTTCAGCCCTGGAAATATTATCATGAATCAGTTCAGGCTCAGAATTCACGTCATAATCTGTGGGTACAGACCTTGGGCAATGGGGGCCACTCTGGCATCCTCCAAATGTGTCTTTCTTGAGGAAGACTTGGCACTTGTGGATTTGGTCTTCCCTCTTCCTTGTCCAAATCCATCTGGTTGGACTGAATAGTTGCTTCCATTTCTGGTATGCACCATTTTCATGTCAATTTAAAGATAAAAAGTGAAAATATAAGATAAAATACACACCTTTTGGTGGTAATTTATTCTTTTCTGAGTTAAATAAAGTGCCTCTTTTAGCAATTTTCACTTCAATACTGTCTTCAGATTCTCCTTCTGAAGATTCTGGACTGGTAATATATCTCTTACTGAGTTTGTTACCAGCTGCACAGTATTTGATTAAAGACACTGGGAAAAAAATTATAAAAGAGAAAAATTATTTTTTATACTTTTTAAAATATCTTTTAGAGAATTTTTATAAGTTTTTATATTTTTTAATATTAAAAAATTATTCTTTTTAAAGAAAAAAATTAAAATTTAAGATTTTGAATGAAAATTAATTCAGAGTAACTCAAAGAATAATTCATAAGTTTTGGCATGTGAAAAAGCCACGTGTAAAAACAGTATAAAATTGGACCAAATTCTTCAATCAAAAAGATTTCCAAAACAATTTCAAAAATGAAAATAATTTCAACTTCAAAATGAAAGAAAAAAAATTTCAATTAATATATTTTAGAGCTTAAAAATATATTAATCAAGGGTACAAGGGTCAAAAAACACAGCCAGGCCCCGAAATGTAAGATGTGACGATGAAACTGATGATAATATTACTATTAATCAAAAGTACTATGTCTGTTCTTATGAAATATAATAATAAAATATTATTATAACCACAATTAAATAATTAAAGAATTATTTCTTTCACCTGTTAAGCACTACTAGTGATTTTAACAGTGAGAAAGTAATTGTCTACAAGAATTAATTACAAGAAGATTTTAATAATAAAACTTCTTTTATTAAAATAAGAAAATTATTTTAATATATAATTATCTTTTACAAGAATAATTATAATGGTAATTCTTGAAGCAAACTAATTTTAGAGAAAAACTTTAAGAATTAAAAATAAATCACTCACTAATATTCCAAAGAACTTATTGAAAGATAAGATAGAGAGATTTGACGTAGAATTGTGGATTTTTAAGGATCAAAATGAATTTATAACAGTATTAAAACAATATATAGTTGGATTCTATGATTTCACGTCTTTCTGATTGATTCTGAAAGATTTAAAACACTTAAGAATAGCATTAAATAATACTTACTTGTTGGTAATAATGATTTAAAATGATAATAAGATGATGATATGAGCAAAACAGCAAGAGGAGGCCTCTTTTAAGTCAACAACAGCTCACAGAGGCGTGCTGTGGAGCAAACTGAAAAACCAGTGAGTTAGAAAACAATAACCCCTTTTGGATTGTTGATTGCATCATCTGTTGTCACGTAAGATTATAAGAATTACTTAATTGATGCTTTTACATGAGTACCAACCCCAATATGATTAAGAATAAAAGGAGTAACATCTGTAAATCTTCCTTTATTGCAAAATAATCATTTATTTCTCATATTTATCAATGTTATTGCCAATTTCATCACAGGTTGTAATTACTGTGAATTTTTGAAGATTCAGTGTTTCACGTAGAATAGTCAAAAATGGACTGTAAGTAACACTTTTAATTTTACTAGTAAAACTGTGATTATTTTTGGTTGTGCCATAGATAAACCAGTTCTTCATTGGTCCTGAAAGTTTCAGAAGGATTCATTGAGAATTGTAGTTTTAATGAATTTTTGAAGTTTTTACCTCATTTCTATGTAGAATTGCAAATATCAGTTTTAACTGGTTGCTATGAGGTAAATCAATGGATACAAATCCAAAAAGGGTTTTAATTACTCTTTTGGGGTTTATATATGGAAAATCATTAAGAATTGACATGGTTACAGGAGTCTAAGTAGCTTTTTACCTCCTTGGCACGTCAAAATAGCAGGTTATTTGCTATTTTCTTAAGATTTACTGTAGTTGTAACATGGTAACCAAGTTCCCAAAGTGTTTTAGTTTACTGATTGGGCCAAGTTCAGCCATCTATCCAAGCTTTGGAGCTGTCCACACCACTGAGGCCTCAGAAGTTGGGTACCCTGGCTCTCTTTGATGTCTTTTGTCCCCCTTCCTTATTTTTCGCGTCAAAATAGAAATATAAGTTTCAAGTGAGATATCCACTATGGGTGTACCAAAAGTCCATGTAAGAATACCAGGATATTAAGTGCCCAAAACATGCATAACACTATTCTCAGTGTATATGTAACATGGGATTTCTCACATTCCCATTATTTTGGCGTGAAATTAAGAAAAACAAAAATTTTCACGGATCTTTTATGTGGTATTGAAGTATTTTCCATTTCACCACCTCAAAGAGTTAATTTGAGCTTATTCACTCTATGGAGCTACCCTAGGTGAATGTTTGTGTAGAAACCAAATCTGGACTTAAATCCATGGATTTACTTACTCAATAAAAAGTTATTCATCTTTTCTGAAATCAAAAATGATGAATTTCGGATATATGCATGACTTATGAGTTATGCATAATTTAAAATTTCTTTTCAAGATAATTGTGGCCTATTTGGGTATGTAAAATATACCTCAAGGATCATATTTCAGATATGTCATAAAAATGACATATGTGTATTTTACCATGAGGAATCAAATGGTGTAATTTATTTCACATGTTCACCCATCAGATTCTGAGTTAACACACATCTTGTACCTATTCATGGTATTTTCACTAGTTTCAATGTAATTATTATAGAATTTTTCTTGTGAACTTTTAGGATATGTGGTCATATCTCAAACTCTCACAATTTCCCAGCAATGGAAATTCCTGAGTAAAGATAATGTTGTGTTTAATTTTCTTCACTTTTTTTCACCCTGAGCAAAATTGTGCATTGTGAATACTGGTGTCAATAATTGTCTTAAATTTTTTGTCTTTTCTTCTGTCCCTGATATCTTTAGCTGTATTCTCATGAATTCTGGTGCTACCAGCTCATTTATTGCAAGTCCATTAGCTCACAAGTACTGTTTTACCATGTCTGTAAGGTGTGGATATGAAACTTTGATTAAAAATCAAGTACTTTTCCTGTCCTAAAAAGTTGTATGAGGTAAAATATGATTAAAAAATAGTATGAAATATTATCTTTAAGAAAAAACACGCCACTTTTATTGTTTTTAACTTCATAAGTATAAAACAATAATATTCTAAAGATTTATTCTTTTAGCAACAATAAAAATTTATCCAAAAATACTTTGCAAGATATATTTAAGACTACAAAAGAAATTTCTTCAAGAGCAATTTCAATTGGAATTAATTGAGCAAGGAACTGCAAGCAATTAATTAAAGAACAAAGTCTTTAAAAAGTTATTTAAAGAGAAAATATTCCCAAAATTGAACAGAGTGAATTTGGAAACAAAGTGACAAAGTTAACAGTGATGAAAGATGCTGTAATTCACTTATGGAGTGGTTCAAGTGGTAAAAATGAGTATAAGAGTTAAAAACAATGATTATAATGATTTTTTCAAGTGGTTAAAAATTTCAAAATGACATAAAAATGGTGGTTGAAATCCTTTATTGATTGGTTTAACAATGTTTAAACTAATTATAAAAGGAAAAGATTCTAACATGAAGAGAAAATTGGGGAAATGAAGACATTCTTTTATAGCCATCAATTTTCTTACTCCAAAAGTAAAATTTATTCTTGTCAGTCGTGGGAAACACTCTGACACCAGAAAAGCTAATTATGGCACCATTGAACCCTAGTTTAGACCAAAAAGGGCTGATTTTACCCATTTTTGGCTAATTTTAGCCATTTTAGACCCTTCAATCGGCCATTACCATAGTAATACCTGGTCTGGAGCCTTCAAAACACATCAGAATGTGTGTAAGAGACGTAGAAACCAGTTGAAACTGTTTTTATTAAGCTTGTTTCAGTTTAAGGGTAATTTTACCCTCTTGGCAACAGTTAAAAATGCCCTCGTTGGTATCAAAACCTCATCATCAATTGAGACACAGACCCTGTGACTCAATTCCAGCCCAAAAGTGATGAACCTTTGTGTGGATTTTGACATCCCATGCCTGTCAGCAAGGATTTTGGGGGTCTGGCTCCCCCTTGGAGCTAGAGTTCCCTTTCCCCCCAAGAATTAATCATTCCAATTTCTTTTGTCTTTAATTCATTGTCATGTAATACACTTTCAATCTACACATACAATTCAATTGATTTTCACAGTACAAAAATGTAATAATTGATACCTCATTTGTAAATTACAGCTCACTTATGTAATACACGCACACATTTCAACATTTCAATGGGAAAAACTTCTTCAATTCCTCATAACTTCTAAACTACACACAACACCTCCATTTCAACACAAAAACTGATGGTTAACACCACATGTGGTGTGAATTTAATTAAGCACCTGTCCTCTTTGTCAAGAAGGAGGATGGTGGCCTCTGTTTTTGTGTTTATTACTGCAAACTCAATGCTGTTACTAGGAATTAAATGTATCCTTTTTCTCCTATGAATAAGCTTCTCACTGTCTTTAATGGTTCTTCTATCTTCTCCAAGATTTATTTGTGTGTTCCATATAACCTGCTCAGAGTCAGGAAGGTTGATGAACATTTGAAATCATTTGGAACTAAATATGGCAGTTTTGAGTACTTGGGTATGCCATTTGGGTGTCACAGGGGCTCTTCTAAATGAAGAGGGCCTGGCACTCACTGAACAGACTTACTTATGGAGGGCTCAGAATAAATACTCAATTGATAAGAGTAATGAAATAGGAGAATAAATTCCTAGTCATAAAATAATAAGCATTAAAAGATATGAGAAAAAAACAAAAGCAATAATAAAGAGCCAACCACAAAAAATCCTTTATAACTGTTTCAACCTGTTCAGAAAAGAGAAAAGGATTGGTAAAGGATATGGCCACCAGGACTCTACTGAACAGGTGAGGGAAGGCAAAGACTAACTTAATAATTAATAAAATAATATTAAATAATGAATTCAATATTTTAATTAACTGGGGGAAAAACCCCCAGGTGGGTGAAAGGGGTCTGGTATATGTGAAAAAGTGCCAGCCTGGAGTTTGAGTGTTGAGAAACCATGATTGTATGATTGAGAAACCTGTATTTGAGATGTGAAAATGTATTGGTGTATCCAATACAGATATTTGAATCAATACAGGTATTTGCACCTGTATTGAAGGCAGGCCTGTATTTGGTCAATCCTGTATTTGGGTTTTGCCTGTATTGAGCTGTATTGAGGGCTGGAACTGTATTTGGTGAATCTTCCATGAAACCCCTTGCTTATTAGGTGTTGGAAGATTTTCCATTAGTAATGAGTGGTAATGCCCTGCCTGTCTCCATGGCTGTGACATTACCCCCTCTTGAAAGTGGTGAGCTCTGAGTACCATAAAAATAGTGACTCTTGATAAGATCAACTGAAGTTTCTTCCCCCAATTACCCAATTTTCATCCCTCATAATTCTTCTTCATAAATCCTAATTTCCAACCCTTAATCTTCACAGCTTGTAGGTCCTTCTTCTTTGACTTGATTCTGATTCTTCTCCCCTTCTTTGAGCTTTCTTAACTTCCTCCTTTTCTTCTATTTTTGATCTTCTTCTCATTGCAGAGTTCTTCACTCAATTTGTCTTGAGTCCTCATGGCTCATGATAAAAAGTGATTTAAGGTCTATATCCTAAGAACCCACTTCTTTTTTCATCAAATTGTCTTAATTTTGAGGTTGGGCCAAAATTGGCTTTTTTTCTTGCTTTGCACTATTTCAGAGTTCCTTGAATTCCCCCCAAATTGTTGTTTTATGGGGTTTTTTAGCCAAAATGGCCAAAATGCGCAAAAGTGGGCAAAATGAAAGATATCAAAGGCTTTGCAGAATTTATGATTGAACTTTCTGTTTTGGCAATTTTTCATGATTTTGAAGAAGTAATAGCCAGGAATGCACCAAAATGTGCAAAAATGCGCAAAGGGCTCAAATATGTCAATATGATTAAAATAGCTTAATTTGATGATTTTTTCCAATTAAATGAAGTTTTTAAGGTTTTGAACATGAATTAGTCAGAAATGTGCAAAAGTGCGCAAAATGCACAAATTCACCAATTCCACTATTTTTCTTTGTTTTTTGATGTTTGAAGGCTTTTCAGGTAATTTGAAGATGTTTTGATGGCATTATGTGCTGAATGCAAAAAAATGCGCAAAATGGGCAAAAAATGCGCAAATGCCTTAAAATGGCCAATTTAGCCAATGAAACAGTTTTTGATGATAACTTCTTCTATTTTCTTTTGCTTCACTCTGTTCTTGAAGTTCAAATTGCCATATTTGACTTGCTGACTTGGATTTTTCCATGGTTTGCTTTGTCTTGGCTTTGAATCTTGACTTGAAGATGAGTTCAAAGCTGACTTCCATTTGTGACTCTGATCACTCTGATTCCCTGCCTTCTGTACTTTATGGTGCTGGTGTCTTTGATAACTTGAGGGAGCTTTCTGAAGAGAGTATGGGCCCTACAGAGATTTGGGACATCAATAAAACATATAATGGTTTTAAATCTGTCAGATTTATTGAACCAACCTGAATCAATTGTCACAGGAAAGGGATTCCATGTGTTGAATCTGCTACTGCTAGGTCCACCAGGTGTCAATTGTGAAATCTTGAAAAAAGAAATTGTTCTCAAGCCCATTACGGCTTTCCTGAAAATCCCAGAAGATTATGGACCAGCATCAAGAAGGGTGGAAGATTTGGATTGGAAGCTCCTGTTGATGAACCTCCCACCTCTGGTCACTCCAATTGTGAGTTGATTGGTCATAAAACTGATGTGTTACTGACGTCTATGGTTTCTTTTTTTCTTCTTCAGTGACTGGCTCCAGAATGACGGGTGTCCAACAATGTAATAATACCAGCAGTTCCTGGGCCAACATTGGAGGATCCATTCACCCCCAAGGAAATCCCATTGGAGTGGCCCCAGAGGTTCCCATGTTGGTCACCAGAAAAGATGGAAAACTTGGAAAATTGAAGAGAAATTTTGTGGTTCAAGATGAAATTGATACTGATGCTGAAGGCAGTGATGACATTGATGGAGAAGAGCTTGGAATCACTACCCCAATCCAGAAAAGAAGAATCCAATCAATTCCACAATCCCCAGTCCAAGCCAGTACCACCCATAATGAAGTTATCAGGTCCCCCCAACCACCTCAACTTCCAATTAGATCCCCAACCAGGCCATCCACACTTGCCTCTACCTCTACCAGTATCCAAGCACCTGTGGCCAACACTTCCAGAGACCCAATGTCTGCAGCACCTGAATCAATCTTTGAAACCTGTCACCGCTGGAATATAACTGGAAACTTCACTGATCAGAAAAGAATGAACAATAAGGTGGTCACATCCTTATTTTCTGAAGTTGATTCTTTGACTGAGGTGTTTGTTTATAGGGCTATGAAGAGTGTTATTCCAGGGGAGCCTACTCTTTCTTTGGCCAAGGAGGCAGTTTCTCATGAAGAAGCCATGGTTGTTAAGCTTAGAGAAGCCTTGAAGAAATTTTGATGAGGATTATCTGTAGCTGGTCTTTACCATTACTAGTGTTTTTCTCTTTGATTATTGAATGAATTGACTCCCAAAACATGATGTGGGAATGATGACTACTGCTTTTGAAACAAGAAATAAAAAATAAATCATACAAGGAAAAGAAAATGAAATGAAATGAAAATAAAGAAAGAATTGAGACAAAAGAGTGTAAAAGAAAATAGAATAAAGAAAACTTCTGAGGATTGATCTTCTTGTGGTGAGTTGCTTGATTTTGGGCATAATTTTCCTGAAAAGATAAAACTAAACATTTGATGCTCACAGAGTTGCCAAGGTGTTGTTTTACAAGAAGTAGAACCCTCAGAGATGCATACCAGGAGATGGAACTTACTTTCATAATTTCCGCTCCCCACCAAGCATCATAACAGAATGGAAAACTTTGCCATAAATGAATTTTAGTTAAAGAATGTCTTGAGTAATATTGAATGGCATAATTTGGAATAATAATTGTGAAAGAAAGGAAACAAATAAAAATGAAAGAGGGAATTTGGCCATATCTCGATAAAAGGTCCAAATTTGGGGGTATTGATGCTGCAAGGCCTTCTAAACCTGTCCAAAGAAATTGACAAGTGCTCACAAAGTGGCCAAGGTGATTCTTACAACATATTTTGGTAGAATACCCCCTTAAAGGTGCATGCCAGGAGAGAAACTTACTCTCATAAACTTCAATCCCCACCAAGCACCATAAATCAAACTCTTGAGGCATTTGGGTCAGGCTTGTCTGGTTACAAAGTGTGAAAATCCTTGACAAGGTCTGGGGAGCTGGTAAGGTTGAAAGCTGGTTCCCAAGTTGTTCTTTCTGGGTCTTCATTGAATCCTTTCCACTCCACTAGATACCATAATGTACCTCTCTTGAGTTTTGAGTCCAGAACCTGAGCCACTTCCCATTCTTCTTGCTCTTCCAATATTACTGGTGGTGTTGGAAATTGATGTTGATTTGGAATAGTTAATTGTTTCACTGGTTCTAACAAGGACACATGGAAGACAGGGTGAACTGACTTCCATTGTTGAGGCAACTTGAGGTGATATGTATGGCTGCCAATCTTCTCGAGAACTACAAAGGGTCCCAGCCATCTTGCTGAAGGTTTCTTGGTGGGTCTTGTTGTTTTGATGTTCTTGGAAGCTAGCCATACTTTGTCCCCAGGTTGGAAATCAGGTGGAATTTCTCTATTTCTATCTGCATACTTCTTAAAACGCTTTATTTCTGACTCTAATTGTTCTTTGAGAACTTGCTGTACTGATTGGAGTTTTGTTGATAACTGTCCAGCAGGTTTGTCTTGGGAAATATGAATTGAGTAAAAGCTGGGATTTCTTCCATAAATGGTGAAAAATGGTGACTGTTTTGTTGATTAATGTTCTGCATTATTATAGGCAAATTCAGCCAGAGGGAGCCAGGTGTGCCAGTCATCTTGATGGTAACTGACATACATCTGAAGATACTGTTCTAGAATCTGATTTACCCTCTCTGTCTGTCCATCTGTTTCAGGGTGAAAGGCAGTTGAAAGATCTCTTGATATCTTGAGCTGCTGACACAATTTAGTCCAAAATGATGAAACAAATAATGAACCTCTATCACTAACCATACTGATTGGAAGACCATGTTTGAAAAATACATGACTAATAAAGAGTTGAGCTAAGTCCAAAGCAGTGATTGTTGAATAAGTTGGAATAAATATTGCCATTTTTTAGATTTTGTCTTCAACTACTAAACTTGAATCAAAGCTGCTTAACAGAGGCAATTGAGTGATAAATTCCATTGATAGTGAATTCCAAGGACCAGATGGAATATGAAGAGGCTTGAGTAATCCAAACTTTTTATGATGAATGTTCTTGTTTCTTGAACATTGCTGACATGAGGACAGATAGTCCTTGATAATTTGATTCATGCCACCCCAATAAAAATCCCTCTTGATGAGCTTGAGGGTCTTCTCCTGGCCAGGGTGGCCAGCCAATGGTGAGTCATGACGCTTTTGAAGGATATCCAATTGAAGTTCATGATTGCTTGGGATGACTACTCTATCTTTGAATAATAACAATTTGGCTTGAGGTTCAAGAGTATAATCTGAGACAGATTCACCTCTTGCTAATTTCTTGAAAATTTCCTTATAATCTTTGTCTTGCCATACTGCCTTCTGAATTTGATCAACTAAATCTGAGAAAGCTTCAACTTTGATTGAGAATAATCTTGACTCTTTTAATTACATTTTGCTTGAGAACTTGATGAAAGTTTTGAGGATTCTTGCTGATGAAGTCCACCCCCCTCTCTGGGTACACGTTGTCCCAACGTGACAAGGCATCTGGTAAAGTGGCCAGTCTGCCTGGGCGGTAAGTGATAGAGAAATGAAATTCAGAGAGAAACTCAGCCCAACAGGCTTGAAGGCAAGTAAGGACTTTGGAGCACATGAAATATTGAAGGGAAGAGTGGTCTGTCAAGAATTCAAAGAAATCAGAAAGAGAAATAAGAAAAGCTCTCCAGCGCTTGAGAGCCCAAACTATGCCAAGGAGCTCCTTGTAATTAATTTCATAGTTGAGCTCAGCTAGGAGGAGCTTGCAACTATCAGATGCAATGGGATGTTTTCCTGAGTCATTCACCTGACTCAGTACAGCACTCAAGGCATAATTAGAAGCATCAGTCTCTACAATAGTTGGTATAGAAGGATTGAAATGGGATACAAAAGGAGTAGTGGTGAAAGCTTCTCTAAGTATTTGAAACTCACTAAGAGCTTCCTCATCAAAGATGAAAGGAGCATCTTTTTCAAGGAGGCAAGTGAGAGCAGAGATTTTTTTGGAATAATTTTTAATGAAACAACAATAAAATTTGGCAAAGACAAGGAAAGATTTGAGTGCTTTGATGTTCTTTGGTTGAGGCCAATTGAGGATTTGCCAAACTTTGGAAGAATCCATCTTGAGGCCTTCACTTGAGACAACATAGCCCAAGTATTCCACACTTGAGGCATGGAATACACACTCTGAGGCTTTAGCAAATGAATTGTTGTCCCTCAGTCTTTGGAGGACAGAGGTCACTTGTTTGACATGTTCCTCCTGAGAGCTAGAGAAGACCATAGTCTTATCTAAGTATACTACAACAAAAATATCCAAGAAATCTGCAAAGATATCATTCACAAGATTCTGGAATGAAGCAGGAGCATTGGTCAACCAAATGGCATAACCAAATATTCATAACTACCATATTTAGCTCTAAAGGCAGTTAAGTGCTCACCCCCCCTTTGATTCTCAAGAGGTTATAAGCACCACGCAAATCTATCTTGGATAATAGATTAGCACCGTTGAAGACAGTAAGAAGCTGATCCATTGGAGGAACAGGATACCTGTTCTTCCTAGTCACAGCATTAAGTTTGTGGTAGTCGACACACAAACAAAGGCCAAAATCCTTTTTCTTAACAAAAAGGACAGGTTCTCCTGTTGAAGAGGAGCTTGGCCTGATGAAACCCTTCTCTACATTCTCTGAAATGTAGGCCCACAGTGTTTCTGACTAATTTTTTGATAAAGAGTAGATAACACCAACTGGCAGTAGAAGACCCTCCAGTTCAATATGATGATCACAGGCACGGTGTGGAGGAAGTTTCTCTGCTTTCACCTTGTAGAATACATCCAAATATTTGTGATAAGCAGGAGGGACTACCTTCAGCACAGTTTCAATCCCTTATGGCTCTTTGTCCTCATCCCACTGCTCCTCCAGGGAGGCATGAAAAGATAAAGGAGGAAGGTCCATATCCCCTTGAAAGAGATGAAGTGAAGATATAGCAACATCTTCTCCAACATCTTTTATCTCTTTGAAGACTTCATCTCTTAATGGAAGTAATGACTGAGAGAAAATGATGGAAGGGATATGGACAGAAGGAGGAAGGGGAGGTGTCTTAAGTTCACCAACCAGAGCAACACTGTTGACAGCAGTGGCAAAGTCAATACTAATAGAAGAAATAATACCACTTCAATCCTTATGATTAGAATCATAGGTGATCAATCCATTTTTCCAATCAATCATGGGATTAAAATGGTAAAGAAAATCATAGCCCAATATTTGGTCTTCTCCCTTGGGTGAATCTATGATAAAGAATACCCATTCAAAGCTTGGGAATGAAGGCAATTCAACGACCCACTTTGTATAATGGGTGATGAACAGGGAAGTGGATTCATTGGAATCCAAAATGAAAAGAGGAATCTTTTCAGAGAGCCCTGACATAGTCAATGAGTACTTGAGAACAATATTCTTTGCAATAAAAGAGTTTGTAGCACCAGAATCAATGAGAATACTATAAAAAATATCAGAGAGAGAAGAGAAAATAAGAAATTTTAAAGATTTCTTGATACTAGTATTCAGAGTGCACAATTGTGCTCTTGAAGGAAATAAGTGAGAACCATTGAACACATCATGATTCCCACTCAGGCTTTTCCCTGCTTGCTAGGGAAGCCTTTTGATGACCCCTGCCTATTCTCAGGCCTCTTGAAGCATTTTTCAAATGGGTGCTTTCCACCACAATAATTGCACAAGCCTTTTTTAATCCTCCTCTCCTTTTCAGAACCAATTAATTTGTTGTCCTTATTGAGGAGAGCAGCATGAGGCTTGTCTTTGGACACTTGAAAATTCTTCCCCTTCTTATTCTTCCTGGGATAAGGCTTCTTTGATGATGAACTTTGAGGGGGCTTGGAGAAGTTGAATCCACTGATTGGAGGCTTCTTCTCTTGATGACTACCTCTTTTGTTCTGCCTATCATGGTATCTGGTATCTAACTCCAAAGTGATGTCCATGAGCTCTTGAAGGCTATCAAAGTTTCCAGGGTGAGAAGCCAATCGGTCCAATAATCTTGATGCCAAGCCTCTCCTATACACATGAATATAGGCCCTTTCCCCCCAGTCTCCAATTCTTGACCTTAAGCCTCTGAAGTCTGCTATGTACAAGGACACTTGACCACTTTCTTTCATCCTGAGATTGTCTAACTCTTGTTCAGCTTTCCTGACTGCATTAGGATCACCAAACAGAGTGAATAACTGGGTTTCAAACAAATGCCAGTTATTGACAAGATAAGAAGGGTCTTCATTGGAGATATTTGAGAGGTAAGGTTCAATCCATTTGCCAGCTCTACCAGTAAGAAAAGAAGTTGAGTATAAGACCTTCTTCCTTTCAGAGAAGAAGTTTGCTGGGTCATTATGGAAAATTAATTGACAACATTGAATAAATCCTCCCAATTTATAAGCTTTAGTACCATCAAAGGAATCAGGTGCCTTCATTGATGGAGTCTTGAATACTGGGGCTTTTGAAGTGTCCCTTGGGGCAACTGCTTGAGTGAGTTGACCCATGAATTTAGTCATCTGCTCCATCATTTTGAGAAAATTTGTTTCAGCTTGAGAGACAAGAGGTTGATTAGAAAGGGCTAGATTTGGAGCTTCAGAAGCCTCAGGGGAATTTTCCAAGGAAGCTTCTAATTCAGTTTCTTAAGACCCCTCCTCTTCCAGACACTCCTCCCCCTCTTCATCTTCAGCTTCCCCTAATCTTCTTCTAGGCCCTTGAGGAATGCTTGGATAGCCACCCAACAAGCCAGAGAATGATCTTGATCTTCTTGACTTCAAACCTCCTCTTCTGGAGGGTGGTGCTCCTTCCATTGGTGGTCCTCTGTCCAAGTTTGCACTTAGTTGATGAACTGATGGTGTGTGGTCAAGAGGAGCCCTTGCTGTAGGAGTGAGAACAGCTTGATGTCATTGAGATCTTGTATTCTTGGCTGGGGGGCTATGCTGAACTGGCATTATTGAAGAAAGAAAATAAAACTTGATGATATTTGAGAATAAACAAGGCTTCACCAAAACAATCAAATTAAAATCTTGATGAACTTGAGAAATCAATCAAGAGTCTTGGAGTGAATCAATATGAATAAATATTGAAGAGTGAATATGACAAAGTCAAAACCTCATGAATAATCAATTTCAATCAATAAGTCAAATCAAGTCAATCAATAAATCAAATCAAATTAATCAAGTCAATTCAAAATCAAATCAATTGTGTCTTGTGGAATTCAATCAATATCTACAAAAGTCAATTCAATTTCCTTGAGGAATAAAATTCAAATCAATCAATTAAATCAAATATTGAGGATAAATCAGCTATCTTGAGGAATCAAATCAGATCAATCAATTCAATCAAATCAGAGTCTTGAGATATAGTCAATTTATTGAATAATCAGATCAATAAATCAATAATTCTTGAGAATTTTCAAATCAACAATGATAACCCCAATTCAATAAACTCTTCAAACGATGAATCAATTAATCCCAAATTCCAATCAATTAAACCTGATAAAAGAACCTGAATTCAGACAGAAAATGAAAATGAAACTTGATTGAGAATTAAGAAGAAAATGAAATGGTCAGCAAAATGTTTGAAATGAGAAAGAGAATTAATTTTCATTTGAATGAAATGAATCAGATGAAAATTGATGAGAGATAATGAAATCATGAAAATCATAATTGAGAATGAGAGAAATGAATAGAATGAATGAAAGGAAAGAAGCAATTATGAGTTAATTAAAATAATGTCACAGGGGCTCTTCTAAATCAAGAGGGCCTGTCACTCAGTGAACAGAGTTACTTATGGATAGCTCAGAATAAATACTCAATTGATAAGATTAATGAAATAAGAGAATAAATTCCTAGTCATAAAGTAATAAGCATTATAAGATATGAGAGAAAAACAAAAGCAATAATAAAGAGCCAACCACAAATAATCCTGTATCACTGTTTCAACCTGTTCAGAAAAGAGACAAGGATTAATAAAGGATATGGCCACCAGGAATCTACTGAACAGGTGAGGGAAGGGAAAGACTAACTCAATAATTAATAAAATAATATTTCTCAATGAGAAATAAAATAATACTAAATAATAAATCCAATATTTTAATTAACTGGGGGAAAAACCCCCAGGTGGGTGAAAGGGGGCTGGTATATGTGAAAAAGTGCCAGCATGGAGTTTGAGTGTTGAGAAACCATGATTGTATGATTGAGAAACCTGTATTTGAGATGTGAAAATGTATTGGTGTATCCAATACAGATATTTGAATCAATACAGGTATTTGCACCTGTATTGAAGGCAGGCATGTATTTGGTGAATCCCGTATTTGAATTTTGCCTGTATTGAGCTGTATTGAGGGTTGGAACTGTATTTGGTGAATCTTTCATGAAACCCCTTTCTGATTAGGTGTTGGAAGATTTTCCATTAGTAAGAGTGGTAATGCCCTGCCTGTGACATTGGGCTCACCGATTCTCCTGCCTCTTGTCAATGATACTTTCTATGATCTTCTTGATGTTTATGTTGTGGCTTATTTGGATGACATTATGGTCTTTTCCAAATATGAGGAAGAACATGTCACCCATGTGTCCATTCTTCTTGCCAGACTCAGAGCCAATAACCACTTTGCTAAGGCCTCCAAGTGCCTGTTCAATGTTTTGAGTGTGAATTATTTAGGATATATTGTTTCTTTTGAAGGCCTCAAGATGGACCAAGAAAAAGTCCAGAAAATTCTCAATTGGTGGCCTCCGAGGAACCCCAAGGCTCTTCAAGAATTCCTTGGCTTTGCCAATTTTTATTGCTGTTTCATTAAGAATTATTGAAAGAAAATTAGTTCACTCACTAGTTTCCTCAAGAAGGATTCCTGTTTTACCCTAAATGAGGAAGCTCTGAGCCAGTTTCACAAACTCAAAGAGTCCTTCAGCTCAGCTCTAATCCTTTCTCACTTCAATCCTTCTCTACCCACCACTTTAGAGACCAATTCATCCAATTATTCTTTGGGTGCTGTACTGTGTCAGGTTTCTGACTCAGGAAAAAATCCCATTTCATTTGATAGCTGCAGGTTTATTCCCGAAGAGTTCAACTATGAAATTCATGACAAGGAATTCCTTGTCACAGTATGAGATCTCAAGTTCTGGAGGGCTTTTCTTCTTTCACTTTCTTCCCCTTTTGAAGTTCTCACCAACCACTCTTCCTTGCAATACTTCATTTCTTCAAAATTACTTACTTTCCGTCAAGTCCGCTGGTCTGAATTTCTTTCTGATTTTCACTTCTCAATAACTTACCAGCCTGGCTGCCTAGCTACTCTTCTGGGTGCCTTATCACATTGGGACAATGTTTATTTGGAGAGGGGGAGGATTTCATCAGAAAGAATCCAATGAACGTTCAACATCTCATTAGGCAAGATGAGGTCCAACCCTCAAGATTTTTTGCAGCCAAGGTGGGATGTTCTTCAAATTTTATTGAATCAATTTAGAAGGGATTATGGAAGGATTCTCAGTACAGAAGTATCCTTGTAAGGTTTGAATATGAAACAATAAGTAAAAATTACTAATATTTTACTTATTGTACTCTGAATGTCCTTATAAATGCAATAAATAAGATAAAAATAATTATAATAATAAAGAATTCTTATAATTATATTATTAAATAAATATGATAATATAATTTATACTATAAAAAAAATAATATAATAAATAAATATATTAATATAAGATAATTAATATATTTCAAAGCATTTTATTATTGTTACCAACAAATAATAAAGGCGTAAAAAGTTGTTTTTTATTAATAAAAAACAATTGATAACAATAATATTACTAATATTAAAGCTATAGATCAATATAAATACTATTTATATTAAGTATAGAATTATTATAGTAATAATAGAGAGAAATTATTATAATAGGAGAAATAACCTACTTTTAATGCTTAATATAATAATTTTGAATACCTTTACGCCTAGAAATGTAAATACAACTTATTTAAATTGTAATTTTAATAAAATTTAAGAGAAATTATGAATTTTCTTGATTTTACATGGAATTGAGGTTTTTAAGAGAAATTTAAACAATTCAATTAAATAATTGCAATAATTACGTCAAAGATGAATATTATTATAGGATTACCTTTGGTCCTTAATAATATAAAAGTTTTTTATATAAAGAATAAAGAAATTACCTTTTTATTTAATGATTTAATGTTTTGTAAGCATCTGAGGGGGAAATAGAGTAAAAAGAGCTCTATTTATCTTAAATTCCTTCCTCTTAGAGTCCAAAAAGCTTCTAACAGACGTTAACTTATCATATTCACTGTAAGTGATCAATATTTTAAGGTTTGGGGATGATTACATCATGATCAAACCATCTTATCTCATTACTACACCATTATTTAGAGCTATAACTATAACTCTAAGTTTGATGACGTCAAGCCTTGGCAGAACCCCAAAATTCGTGGATTTTATTAGCTTTAATGATAAACTAACAGTATTCACCAATTTTATCACTCATATGACTGTTAAACTTAATTTAAAGCTACAGTGAGTGATCATAAATGATCAAATTAAGCTCAAACTTTTATCCTTAATCACTTTTACGTTTTACACGCTACAGCCATTCAGATAGGGAATTCTAATAGCTTGGCATAACTTCATTATTCTGCCAAGAGAATTTCATTACATAATCAAAAATCTATTTTTGATGATTTTTCTTGTAACTCATTTTTTCTGTCAAAACTTAATATTTTAAACTTCAAACCATGATTTCAAGGGGTTATACCTTGAATATTATAATAGAAAATACATCATTCTTCACGAATGAGCTAGTAGAATCCAAATTTCTACTGTTTTTTTTAAGTTTGGACCACTTTCACAACAAAGTGCTCAACAGCTCTATTGATTTTAATCAATAATCCCTTACAGGTTTTAACCTTTGTTATAGTTGTTAGGTTTGACTATGAAACAATAAGTAAGAATTACTAATGTTCCACTTATTGTACTATGAATATCCTTATAAATAAATTAAATAATATAAAAAAAATTATAATAATGAAGAATTATTATAATTATGGCGTACAATGATTATATTATTAAAAAAATATAATAATATGATTTATATTATAAGAAATAATATATATAAAATAAATATATTAATATAAGATAATTAATATATTAAGAAGCACTTTATTATTGTTACCAACAAATAATAAAGGCATAGAAAACTGTTTTTTATTAATAAAAAACAATTAATAACAATAATATTAGCAATATTAAAGTTATAAATTAATATAAATACTATTCATATCAATTATAGGATTATTAAAAGTAATAATAGAAAAAAATTTATTATAATAAGAGAAATAGCCTACTTTTAATGCTTAATATAATAATTTTGAGTAAATTTACGCCTAGAAATGTTAATACAACCTATTTAAATTGTAGTTATAATACATTTTAAGAGAAATTACAAATTTTCTTGATTTTATGTGGAATTGAGGTTTTTGAGAGAAATTTAAACAAAACAACTAAATAATTGTAAAAATAACATCAAAGATGAAGATTATTATAAGATGATATTTGGTCTTTAAAAATATAAAAATTTTATATATAAAGAATAAAGAAATTACCATTTTTATTTAATGATTTAATGTTTTGTAAGCGTCTGAGGGGAAAACAGAGTAAAAAGAGTTCTATTTATAGTAAATACCTCCCTCCTAGAGTCCAACAGGCTTCTGGTAGACGTGAACAGATCATATCCACTGGAATTGATCAAAAGTTTAAGGTTTGGTGATGATTACATCATGATTAAACCATATTATCTCATTATTATGCCATTATTTAGAGTTATCACTATAGCTCTAGGTTTGATGATGTCAAGGCTTGGCAGAACCCCAAATTTTGTGGATTTTATTAGTTTTAATCATAAATTAACAGTATTCACCTATTGTATCACTCATATGACTGTTAAACTTAATTTAAAGTTACAGTGAGTAATCATAAATGATCAAATTAAGCTCAAACTTTGATCCTTGATAACTTTTAAGATTTACACGCTACAGCAATTCAGAGGGTGAATTCTAATAGCTTGGCATAACCTCACTATTCTTTTAAGAGCATTTCATTACATCATCAAAAATCTATTTTTGATTATTTTTCTTGTAACTCATCTTTTCTATTGAAATTTAATATTTCAAATTTCAAACCATGATTTCAAGGGGTTATACCTTGAATATTATGATATAGAATACACCATTCTTCACGAATGAACTAGTAGAATCCAACTGTCTACTTTTTCTTAAGATTGGACCATTTTTACACCAAAGTGGTCAACAGCTCTATTGATTTTAATCAATAATCCCTTACAGGTTTTAACCTTGTTTATAACTTGTGAGATAAACTTCATTTCTGTATTTCTGGAGTAATTACGTCATGACTTTATTTTTTGTTCATCACTCTATCATACATATTTCAAAAGATATTAGCTAAAATCCTTGAATATATGCGCTGACCAAAAAAGTGCATATATTCAGCTTAATTCCTTAAGTATTGACTTTGGAGCTTAGCTTCTCAATTGTTTAATATGTGAATTTATATGAAGAATTCAATGGTACTATTTATTTTGCATGCTGTTCCATTGGTCTTGGAAATAAATAACAATTTGTGTTTTTTATAAGGTATTATTACTTATAACTCATTAAATATTGACTTTACAGATATGCCATCAAAATGGTATATGTGTATTTTACCATGGGGAATCCAATGAAATAATTTAATTCACATGTTTGCTCATTGGGTTTAAGTTAAACCAAGTTTTATTCCAATTTATGGCATTTTTGTAGCTTTAAGGTAATTATTTTTAATGCATAATTATTTTAAATATTTCTTGTGACATTTTTGGGTATGTGGTCATATCTCGAAGGTTCAGAATAACCTGTGAAATAAAGTTCATTTCTGTATTCCTACAGTAATTACGTGATGACTCGATTTTGGTTCATCACTCTATCATGCATATTTCAAAAGATATTAGCTAAAATCCTTAAATATATGCATTGACCAAAAAAGTGCATATATTCAGCTTAACTCCTTAAAAATTGACTTTGGAGATTAGCTTCTTAATTGTTTTATGTGTGGACTCTTATGTAGAATCCAATGGTTAATGTTATTTCACATGCTGTTCCATTGGTATTTGAAATAATTAAGGATTTATGTTTTTTATAAGGTATTATTACTTATACCTCATTAAATATTGACTTTACAAATATGCCATAAAAGTGGTATATGTGTATTTTACCATGGGGAATCCAATGGTATAATTTATTCTACATGTTTATTCATTTTTTTTAATTTAAACCAAGTTTCATGCCTATTCATGGCAATTTTGTAGCTTTAAGATAATTATTTTTAATGTATAATTATTTGAAATATTTCTTGTGACCTTTTTGGGTATGTGGTCATATCTCAAAGGCTCAAAATCCTTCAGGATTTGGTAAGGGTCAATCTGTCCCAGATTATTCTCTTGATTCCTCTTCCCAACATCCTTTATTCAAAGATCAGGTGGTGGTCCCAAATGACTGCACAATTCAACTCAGTATTCTTCAAAAGCATCATGATTCTCCTCTAGCTAGACACCCCGTCAAAGGGAAGACTCTCAAACTTGTCAAGAGGGATTTTCACTGGTCCGGAATGACTCAATCTATCAAGGATTATGTCTCATCCTGTCAACAGTGTTCAAGAAGCAAGAATATTCATCACAAGAAGTTTGAACTCCTCAAACCTCTTCCAATTCCAAATGGTTCTTCGATTTTCCTTTCAATGTAATTTATCACTCAACTGCAACTGTCCAACCCTTTTGATTCAATTATTGTCATAATTGACAGGTTCTCAAAAGTGGCAGTATTTCTTTTAAAAATGTCTTCAATAACATCCCTGGATTTGACCCATTTATTCATTGAGAATATTGTTTCAAAGCATGGCCTTCCTTCAGCAATTTTCAGTGATAGAGTTTCACTTTTCTTTCTTCCTTCTGGACCAACCTTTGTCAGATGCTCAAGATTTCAAGAGATCTGCCAACTGCTCACCATCCATAAACTGATGGACAGGCAGATACGGTAAATCAGATACTAGAACAGTACCTTTGGATTTATTTCAGCTATCATCAAGATGATTGGAACACCTGGCTCCCTCTGGCTTAATTTGCCTGTAATAATTCTGATCACTCTTCAACATAACAATCAATTTTTTTCACTGTTTATGGAAGACATCCACAATTTGACTCAGCTAACATCACTCAAGATACTCCTGCTGGAAAGGTGTCAACAAAAATTCAATTATTAGAGCAAGATTCCAAGAGAGAACTTGAAGTTTCCATAAACAGGTTCAAGAGGTATGTAGATAAAAGTAGAGCAGGTCCACCTGTTTTCAATCCTGGTGATATGGTATGCCTTTCTTCCAAGAACATCAAATCAGCTAGACCCACCAAAACATTTTCTGAAAGATGGTTGGGTCATTTTCAAATCTTGAAGAAAGTCAGTACTCATGCCTACCACCTCAATCTTCCATCCCAATGGAAGTTCATCCACCCAGTTTTCCACATTTCCCTCCTTGAAACAGTCAGGACATCAACAATTCCAAATTGGCATTAACAGCCTCCTTCTCTAATCATCATTAAAGAAGAAGGGGAATGGGAAGTCTCTCAAATACTGGATTCCAAGATCAAGACAAAAAAATTATGGTATTTTGTGGAATGGAAAGGTTTCAGTCAAGATCAATAAAAATCTACTTGAGAACCAACCAAAAGCCTCAATAATTCCCCTGAACTTTCCAAGGACTTTCACTCTTTGTATTCTGACAAGCCAGGACCAGATTCTTCAAGGGCTTGAGCTTTTATATGGTGCTTGGTGGCGAGAGGAATCACCAAAAGTAAGTCCCACTCCTGGTATTGTGGTATGCCATACCATATCAGCTTAATAAAATTTTTTTTGAGGGGAGTGAAAAGTAGAAGTACCCCTATGGGTAGCTTCTGTTGGGAAGAAAAAAGGATATTTGTCCCAGTTGGTAAGGTGATGCCTTGTGTCAAGGAAAATGGCCATGTCATTGGTTCAAGCCACATTGAAGACATAAAGTAAAAAAATTAATTAAAAAATTCAAAATTTTGGAAAATCCTTTTAAAGTTTGGAAAATACCTAAAACCTAACCCTAAAATAAAATTAGGTTTCAACCCACAAATTGGCCTCAAAAATCAAAAATTCTAAATTCAATACAGCAGAAGGAGGATTCATAAACAGATTAAATAAGCAGGAAGGAGTTAAGAAAGTATTAGTAATCAGATTACTTGATTAGTAATACTTAGGGAGTTAAGGGATACAGGTACCATGGAGGATTAGTCAGCAAGTCTAAGGATTAGTAATCAAGTTCAAATAAGCACCAGCAAAAACACCTCAAATTAGTAAGCAACCCAACAAATGACATCATCAACCAAATAAATGATGCAATGATTTACATAAATGACATCATTTAGGTGGGACCACCAGAAAAAGAATTTTCCCAGCCAAAAGAAACTGAAAAGTTCTAAGTCCCTCTTTTTGAACACCTCCCATGGAGAGCCCAAAAATTATAAATAGAGGGCCTCTCTCCCCAAATTTTTCCTCTTTCCCCCATGTCTTTTATCCCCCCAAAAGTGGAAAGTGGATTTAAATTCATCCCTGACTATCAGGTTAACTAGTCTACAAATATATAATTCTATTATATAAAGGATAAAAAGGCCTTATATAATAGTCTTATAATAAAAGAATTCTTAAAAAAAAGAAGAATTCTTATGAAAAAGTCTTATATAAAAAAAAACTTTATAATATAATTTTATTATATAAACGATAAAAAGGCCTTATATAATAGTCTTATGAACTTAACTTAAATATAATAGTATTTTAAAATAATTTCACCTTATTATAAGCAATAAAAAGCTTTGAAGAAGGAAAAGAAGGGTCATTTAGTTTTTTTTAAGGAGTTAATATTATTATTTAACTTCATAAAGTCATACTTTGGTTACTACGAGGACATTTTTTTTATTAATTATAAAGGAAATTATCTATTATAGGAATACATTAGTGTTATTCTTATTTAAAAGAAAGAATTATTATCAAATTAAATTATCAAAGAGTGGATATTAATTAGTCTGGTCATATCAGAATTTTATTATATAAATAATAATAATAATAATAATAATAAAGCATCAACCATGAAAAGTGTTTGATTGTTTCATTTAGTATTATTATTAGCCTAGTGTCTCAAGATTATATTGAATTATTGTTGTAATAGTATTTTGTGTGATTTGTGCTAGTCTTATTTCTTTTGGTTAATTAAATAGTGTTATATTTGAAAGGTTAAATAAATATTTTGAGATCAAGCAAAGTCTGATTGAGTCTGTTGAATACACTTTTCTGAATTAGCCACCATCAATAAATAAATTGATTGTGAACTCAAGTTAAGATAATTCAGCATTGTTTTAGGAAGGGCAGTTCAGATTATTCTGACACACAAGCAGAGCAAGGGTTACAAGCTTGAACAGCAATTCAAAACTGTTTTCTTGTAATTTCCCCTTCCAGGTACTGCCTCAATTTATCCCACACAAGAGGAGTTCCCACAGCATGCACCTTTAGAGGTATTCTACCCTTCTTGTTGTAAGCATCACCTTGGCCACTCTGTGAGCACTTGTCAATTTTATTAGAACACAATCCTGGCCAAGCTTTCAACACCAATTTCAATCCTTATGGCCATTTGCCCTTGGTTAAATTGACCATTTACTCTTTATTTCACTTTCTGAGTATTTCAATTTCCAATTCATTCCTTCAGAAAAATGTTTTTCTTTTTATGGCACTGGCATGAGTGGTAACTACCAAAAGTAAGTTCCTCTCCTGGTTTTCACTTTCCCTGAGGGTTCTACAATTTGTTAAAACATCACCTTGGCCACTCTTTGAGCACCTGGCATCAGAACTTGTTTGCCAGGTCCTTGGACAGTTCAAATCAGCTGTAAACTTCTATGATGAAGATTGGAATCCCCCTCAAGATTTCTTTTTCAATTTATTTTCTTTCTTATTCTTATGTTTTCTTTTCACTTTCTTTGTTTATACTCTTTCAAAATTTTCTTTCTTATAATAATAATGCCAAAATCTTTACGTCAACTCAATCCTTCAAATATTCCAAAGCCAAAAGTCAAAAGAAGACCAAGTCATCCTCAAGTCATATTGCAACCTCTTACCAGTTTATAACATTTGCTTTCAAGATTCAATACCTCTGGATTCCCTATTTCCAATCCTTCTCAACAGCCTCAACAGGCTTCTACCTTTGTTTGATGCTCAGTAGCTCACCATCAAAGGTGGGGGGTACTGTCACAACCATGTGTAATACCCCCCCAATGGGTGTTTATGGCAAATCTAGCCTGACCCAAATTAATTCCCCATTAGCCATATCATCAGTTTTATGTCCAATTGTCCCCTTTTGGGTTTCTATGGCCTTTGGGCTAAATCTACTTCTTCTGGCCACTGATATCCTCTGGCCATATCCTGTAGGAATTGGCCTCCTTGTCCAATCCTTTACCTCACCAACCCCCAGGCCAATACCCTTGCTTTGGGCCGGGGGGTCCATTTTGTCTTCCTTTTTGGCCATTTAGGCACCCTGTGGGCTGTAATCCATGGCCCACGGTCTACGGTATGTGGGACCTTTAGGCCCCTTTTTACTTAAATCCAATGAGGCCAAAAGGGGCCAAGGGGGCAGTACACTAGCCCCCAAGGCCAGGTAAGTCCCAAACCACAAGTGGGCCCACCTGAGCCCATTTTGGCCAAAAGCACCCCAGGACCCCCAATTGGCCATAATCAAAAATGGGCCCCATTTTCAGCTCATGGCCTCTGGAAACCACCAGAGGCCACCAGATCAGTTCCAGAAAGGCTTCCCTGGAATTCAGGGGAAGACTTTTCCTTTATTAATGGACCACGTACCAAAGGATCCAGGCATGGTGCATATATGGTATAATATACCATTATGCACCATTTTTGCTCAGCAATCCAACGGCAATGCTTTCAGCACCCAAATGTGTCATTTCAATTAAAGTCCCCAAATCCATCACCCATTTTGAAAAAAGACTTTTCAATCATTCAGTCTTGCAATCCCTGAGGGCTACTAGAAGACCATTCAACAACCCCAACCACCTGGCCCTCCAGGAGTTGGGTTGTCATTTCATCTCAGGATAATTGAATGGGTAATTTCAAGAGATTATCAATCATTCAATAAGCTTTCAAGGCATTGAGAACTTTGGTATTCCTTGGACAACTCAATTGGTCCATAAAGGCTGTATTCAATCAACCTGTATGGGCTTGGCCCTTTTGGGTCAATTCATATTCCACTGTGTGAATTAAGTCACACTGTTCATTTCTCCAGATGGCCAGATTTGGCTTGACCCAAAACCGTCAATACATATGGGTGATCAACCCTCCAGGATCAGTCTTCAAATTTTCACATATATTGGCCACCTTTGCTTCCATGAGGACTTTTTCCCCAGTTAGTTAATATATTGGATTTATTTTCTCCTTATTTTCTTCTTCCATTATTAGAGTGGATACTCATAATCTTAAGTCAGTCATTTGAACCTTTTTCTTTTCCTGTCAGTTGATATTGGTGGTCATATCCTTTACTAATTCCATTGTTCTTTCTGGAAGGTTGAAACAGTGAATTGAGGCTTCATTTGGTTGGCTCTTTAGCCTTTGGCTTTCTCTTATTATCTTTGGCCTTTGGCTTCCTTCTTATCTTTGGCATATCTTTTTACTTCTTTCTTTTCTCTCAAGGAAATATATTCTTCCTCTGTTCCTTTATTCTTTTGGAGCCCTCCTAGTGAGTTCTTGATTCCTGAGTGCCAGGCCACTCTTGCTTTTATCAAGAGCCCCTGTGACACTTACCCATTAAATCTGAGAATACTTCAATCTTGATTGTTGAATTTAATCTTTCTTGACAGCTTGATGATAATTTTGAGTATTTTTTCTAATGAAGTCTACCCCCCTCTCTGGGTACATGTTTTCCCAAGGTTACAAGGCATCTCTTAAAGTGGCAATCCTTCCTGGGAAGTAAGTGAAACAGAAATGGAACTTAGAAAGAAATTCAACCCAGAAGGCATGACAACAAATAAGAACTTTGGAGGAAATTCAATACTCAAGAAAGTAATTATCTTTCAAGACTTTGAAAGAATTGGAAAGAGAAAGAAAACAAGCTCTCCAGCACTTGAGGGCTCAAACTATGCCAAGGAGTTACTTGTAATTAACTTCATATTTAAGCTCAGCTTGGAGACACTTGTGAATATCAAACACAATGGGATGCTTTCCTGAGAAATTCACCTGACTCAATAAAGCCCTCAATTCACAAAAAAAGCATCAGTATCTACACTATATGGTAGAGAAATATTGAAATGGGAAAGGATGGCAGCAGAGTTTAAATCTTTTTTGAGTAATTGAAGCTGACTAAGAGCTTCCTCATCAAAGATAAATGGAGAATATATTTTGAAAACAGAAGTGTGAGCATTCATTTTCTTGAAGTAATTTTTGATTCAAAAAAGATAGAAATTGGCAAAGCCAACAAAAGATTGAAGTTCTTTGGTGTTTTTGGTCTGTGGCCAATTGATAATTTGCTTGATTTTGAAAGAAATCATGTTGAGTACATCACTTAAAACAACATTGCCCATGTATTCTATACTTTGGGGCTTTAGCAAAAATATTATTATCCCTCAGTTTTGGAGGACAGAGGAAACTTGTTCAACATGTTCACCCTCAGATCTTGAGAAGACCATGATATAATCTAAATAAACCACTACAAAAATATCCAGGAAATCTGCAAATATATCATTCAAAAGATTTTGGAATGAAGAAGGAGCATTTATCAGGCCAAATTGAATAACCAAAAAGTAAAAACTACCATATTTGATTCTAAAGAAAGTTGAGTGCTCATCCCCTTTGTTGATTCTAAGGAGATTATCTTCACCACACCAGTCTATGTAATTTATTATTATAACAATTACTGCTTACTGTTATAATAACTAGTAGTTTATAACAAGTAAAATAAATACTTAAGTAATTAATTATTTAATTTTGGTTATAATAAGTTTATTTCTTATATTTCATGAGAAAAGACATAGAAATCTTGATTAATAGTAATATTAGCAACAATTTCATTGACACATCATCCACTTTCTCCACCAGTGAGGCTGATTGTTGTGTGGTAGAGTTCTGGTTGTTGATGCAAGCCAGTTGTATTTCTGGCAGAATTTTAACCCATTCATGGGTATATCCGTCATGATCTTTGTCTTCCATGCCATAAGTACAGAATGTTCTGTTGATTTCCTCTATTTTTTGGATAATCCTTTTGACTATTTCATCTGTCTGTGGATGGTAAGCTGTATAAAATGCAGGTTTAGTCTCCAGCATATCATAGAGGTTAGTCCAAAATTCTGATCTGAACTTTGGGTTCCTGTCACTAATGATGACTTTAGGGACTCCACATGTAGTTATGATTTTACTCCATAAAAACAATTCTGGGTCAATTTCTGTATCCTCTTTGTGGCAAGGTAGGAATCTGAAACTTTTGTTATACTTGTCTACTATGACTAGGAAAGAAGTGAGGTTTTTTTCCTCCTGGGACAAGTCCTGTTACCCAGTCCATTTTGATGGTTTCCCAATGGTTTTTAGGCTCTGCCTTCTCCTGTAGTATCCCATACTTCTTCATATTTTTCCTGTTTTCCTTCTTGCATCTTTCACAAATTTTGACTTATTAACTCAATTCCTGTTCCCACTGGGGCCACAAAGATGTGCTTTCTACCCTCTCTTTGGTCCTATCTTCACTCATGTGTCCTATGTAGGGGCAATCATGCCATTCTTGAAGGATCAGGGAGACATGGTTTCTGACTATCACTGTGAGTGCACTAGTGTGCTTTTCTATCTGATAAATTAGTCCATCTATAAGGGAAAGTTTATTTTCCTTCTAATACCCCAACCAGGGTTCCTCTAGCTCAGATTCTGGTTCTGGGCTCCTGTATTTTTGTTGAAGGATTTTCAACAATATGCTACACCTTTTGTGTTTGGAATAATATTTATTAAATTAGTTACGAATACATTATTGAGCTTGGAGGAACCTATCTCCAATACGGGAGTTTCTGCATCCTCTGAGACACTATAGTCCTTATCTGGGGTACCACTTGCAGGTTCCCATTCACAGAATCTGAGATTTTTCTTCCAATCTGTTTCCATAAGATGGATAGGAATTTTGGAAGCTACTTCTGGGTCATAAGCTTGATTTATTTTGTAATTGTCCAGTGCCAATCTTCTCAGTTCATATTCATTGGTGTGGCTCTTGCCTTCCTTTTTTATGATGGTCATGTTGCCCCTATACTTCTGAATAGCTATTTACCACCTCAACATGTCTCTATTAGTACTCTTTTTTGTGAGAAAATACTTGTGTGCAGTAAAGTCTGTGTATACCTCCAAGACTGAACCCTTCAGATAGTAATGGAATTTCTCTTTGGATCATACCAGACACAAACAGTCTGTCTGTGTTACTCCATATTTGTCTTCTGAATCTTTCAGCTTCCTGGAGATACAACAGATTACTCCTTCTCTGGGTTCACCATCCACACTTGTCTTTGGTGCGGAGCTTCTCCCAAACCTTTACTAAAAGCAAAGTCCATGTAAAACTTGAATAGTATACCAAAGTCTGGTAACATACGTACAGGTGCATTGATTAGTTCATTCTTGATCCTCTCATATTCATCCCTTCCCTTCTTGGTAATATCAAAAACTGCATATTTTGAACCTAACTTGTACAAGCTGCTAGTTATGTGGGAAAATCTTTTGATGTGCTTTCTATAGTAGATAGAATACCCAAGGAAAGATTTCCCCTATTTGCTTTTCTTTAGTACTGCATTTTACAGTACCAATGCTAATTTGTTCTTATCTATGGCCAGGTCAAGGCCTGAGACTCTATGTCCTAGTGCCAATAATTCTTGTTGGCCAAAGTTACTCTTCTTAAGCAGAAGCTTGAATTTATGGGTTTTCTTACCATGTTTCTGAATATATAATGATATCATAAATATATACTACCTTCCAGCCTTCCAATATCTCTTCTCAAAATATTTTTTACATCATCCTTTGGAAGTGGGCTGGTTTATTTTTAATTCCAAATGGCATCCTTGTGTCCTCATATATATAGCTGTGTGGAATGGCAGGCTGATTCTATGATGAGGTATTTGAATATAGAATTTACAACCTTAACTATGACTTTGACACAGAATCAAAGTAATCAAGATTATTTAACAATAATTATAAGGGATTTTGTGAGCCTTAGAGGTATTTTTATATACCCAAAAGACCACAGATAACAAATCATGTTATAAACATAAATAAATTGATTTATATTATGAAAACAAATATTAGAATATAAATATAGAATTTCTATATAAAATTGAAATTATGATTATACTTCAAAAAAAAAGTCCATTTAAATTTAAAATTGTGAAAAAATATTTTTACTTGCAAAAATTAAGTAAAAATATATTTTCAACAAAAATATCAAAATTAAAATATTTTTGGAAAAACTCCAAACAAAAATTATTATAAAATTTTACCAAATAGGTAAAATTATGACTATTATTTCACCATTGTATTCCTCATAAAGAATGAAGTGGGGTCACCCTGGGTGAAATTTCTGTAACTCAACTCTAAATAAGCTTAAATTAACTTTTTAGTATTTTCTTTATAGAAATTGCAAATCACAAAAACCTTGATTTAATTCTCACCACATGTGGTGTGAACCATAAATTTTTGTGTTAAAATTGAGGTGTGTTGTGCAGCTTAGAAATTATGGGGAATTGAAGTATTTCCAATTGAAATGTCAAAATGTGTGTGTGTATTACGTAAGTGGGCTTCTATTTACATAAGAAGTATCAATTATTAGAGCTGTTTACTGTAAAAGCTCAATTGCATTACATGTGTAAATCAAAAGTATAATACATGATGAGGAATCAAAGAAGAAACAAGTTTGAAAGATTAATTTGGGGGGGAAAGGAATGTTGGCTCCAAGGGTTCCAGACTCCCTAAATCTCTTGCTGAAAGGTGTTGGTTGTGAAACTTCACACAAAACTTCATCACTTTTTTCCTGGAATTGAGTCACAGGGTCTTTTACTCAATTGATAATGAGGGTTTGAGATCAACAAGTTCAGTTTTAACTGTTGCCAAGAGGGTTAAACTATCCTTGAGATAAAACAATCTTAGTAAAAACAGCTTTGACAGGTTTTTACGTCTCTTACACACATTGAAATGTGTTCTGAATGCTTGAGACCAGATATACTATAGCAATGGCTGATTTAAGGGTTTAAAATGGCTGAAAATACCAAAAATGGCTATACCATCCCTTTTTTGGTTTGAACCAGGGTTCAATGATTCCATAATTGGCTTTTCTGTTCTCAGAGTGTTCTTAATGGCTTAAAAGAGTAAATTTCCTTTTTGGAGTAAGAAAATTGGTGGCTATAAAACAATGTCTTCTTTGCCTCACTTTTCGTTTTATGATTATTTCAAAAACTGTTAACCCAATCAATGTAGTATTCCAACCACCTTTATTCAAGTATTCTAAGTATTTTAACCACATGGAAAAATAATCATAAGCATTGTTTGTAACTTTTACAATCATGTTACCCTTGAATCACCCCATAAGGAAATCAAAGCATCTTTCATCACTGTTAGCTTTGTCACTTTGTTACCACACTCACTCTGGTCACTTTTGGGCATGTTTTCTCTTCAATAATCTTTTTTAAAGAATTTGTTCTCATATTAATTTCCTGAATTTCCTTGCTCAATTAATTCCAATCCATATTGCTCTTGAAGTAATTTCTCTTTTAAAGTAGTTTTGTATAAATTTTTAATCTTGGTAAAACAATAAATCTTTATAAAATTATTTTTTGGTAGTGATAAAAGTTAAAAGCAATTAATTTAGTGTGTTTTCTCTCAAAACTCTTAAAGTCTAATCTTTTTAATTGAATTGTACCTTATTCAAATTTTTAGGACAGGCAAAGTACTTGATTTCTAATCAAAGATTCATATTCACATCTTACATTTGGAGGCCCAGCCATGATATTTTAACTGTGTCATTATTTCTTTTCCTTTTTTAATCTTTTTCTTTCTACATTGCAAAATTAGTAAAAAATGAAATTTTTTTCATATTATAATTGAGGCTTATTTTTTCATTTCTCTTTTGAAAAACCTTCTTTTACTTAATTAAATTTGATTTTTCATTAATCTTAGTGTATGAAAATGTGGTAAGACAAGAAAACATTGAGACTAAATCCACAGTTACTAGCATTATTCCTGCAAGTATGTTCAACTCTGATCATAGCATAACAGTTATTACAAACCAGAATAATTAAACAGAGCCAATTTCTTCTGAATTAATCAATTTGGACAAGAGTAATAACCTCAAAATGCAAAGAATTTGGCTAATAGTAAGTTTTTTGATGTAAAAAAATACTATTTTGAGCTTTTTAATCATGATTATGCCTTTTACCAGATTAGGAGCAAGCTATAGCCCCTCAAGCAGATCCCAAAAATGTTATAGATGATATTATGGCAGAGGCCAATCAGTTATAGGAGGACAAGGAACAGTAAATCATACCCAAACTGACAAATTATGCCATTCTAAAGCTGATAATACTGTTTATACTTCAAAAATAGTTGACACTGCCACAAGATTCCTCAGTGGACATTTAAAAAGCCATCCAGAAGGCTTAAAACAATGCCTTGCAGAACAAAGAGTAACGGATCCTTGCAGCTCTGTGGGAAAACTGTATGAACTCTTACCTGACTGAGAAATCTTCTGGGTCATCCCAACACTTGTGAGCTACTCAATGGATGGCATACATTAATTTAAATGAAAAACATGATGTGTTTAACAGAAGAATGGAGGGAAAAAACCTCCACCACCCAAGCAAGTGCCAAAAATAGCCCCAATAGCCAGCAGCAGCAATGCCAACATGAAAAACAAGCCACAGACTCAGAGCAAGGGCAAAGGAAAGGCACCAGCCAGGGCTACAGAATCCCAAAGATTCAGCAGGATGCCATATAAAGTGTGTTTCAGATGGCCAGAGCCGTTATGGAATTATGGAAAAAGGAGGCATCCAGATTAAATTATCAGAAATGATTTCTGACATTCTGGATGGCATCAAAAAAACTGTATATAGCTATGAAAGAAGTTAAAAGTCATATTTCTGATACAAATTCATCATCTTGTAACAATTTTAAGACAAGTAATCTAAGTTTGGCCAAACAAATGAAACACTTATGTGCTTTGAAAATGTTTTAAGAACAATTAAAACTTCAAATAGCGACAGCTAATGTAAGGTTTGGATATGAAACTTTGATTAAAAATCAAGTACTTTTCCTGTCCTCAAAATTTGTATAAGGTAAAATTCAATTAAAAATAGTATGAAATATTATTTTTAAGAGAAAGACACGCCAAATTTTATTGTTTATAACTTTATTAGTATAAAACAATAATATAAAAATTTATTGTTTTACCAACAATAAAGATTTATCCAAAAAATACTCTACAAGAGATATTTTAAGGCTACAAAAGAAATTTCTTCAAGAGCAATTTCAATTGGAATTAATTGAGCAAAGAACTGCAAGCAATTAATTAAAGAACAAAGTCTTTAAAAAGAATATTAAAGAGAAAACACGCCCAAAAGTGACCAGAGTGAATTTGGAAACAAAGTGACAAAGTTTACAGTGATGAAAGATGCTTTAATTCACTTTTGGGGTGGTTCAGGGGTAAAAATGATTATAAGAGTTACAAACAATGATTATAATGATTCTTTCACGTGGTTAAAAGGATTAAAATGATTAAAAAGTGGTGGTTGGAATCTTTGATTGATTGGTTTAACAGTCTTAAACTAATTAATAAAAGGAAAAGATTCTAACATGAAGAGAAAAGTGGGGCAAAGAAGACATTCTTTTATAGCCATCAATTCTCTTACTCCAAAAGTAAAATTTACTCTTGTCAGTCGTGAAAAACAGTCTGACAACAGAAAAGCCAATTATGGCATCATTGAACCCTGGTTTAGACCAAAAAGGGCTGGTTTAAGCCATTTTTAGCCATTTTAGACCCTTAAATCAGCCATTACTATAGCAATACCAGGCCTAGAGCCTTCAAAGCACGTCAGAATGTGTGTCAGAGGCGTAGAAACCAGTTAAAACTGTTTTTATTATGATTGTTTTATCTTAAGGGTAGTTTTACCCTCTTGGCAACAGCTAAACCTACCCCAGTTGGTATCAAAACCTCATCATCAATTGAGTCCACAGACCCTGTAACTCAATTCCAGGCCAAAAGTGATGAACTTTTGCGTGAATTTTGACATCCCACACCTGTCAGCAAGGATTTTGGGGGTCTAGCTCCCCCTTAGAGCTGGAGTTCCTTTTCCCCCCCAAATTTAATCTTTCCAATTTATTTTTCCTTTAATTCCTCATCATGTATTATACTTATAATTTACATATGTAATTCAATTCAATTGTACAGTACAATAAAGTAATAATTGACACCTCATATGTAAATCAAAGTTCACTTATGTAATACACGCGCACATTTTGACATTTCAATTGAATTCAATTGAAAATACTTCAATTCCTCATAACTTCTAAACTAAACACAACACCTCAATTTTAACACAAAAATTGATGGTTAACACCACATGTGGTGTGAATTAAATTAAGGTTTTGAGGATTTTCAACTTTTGTATTGAAAATACTAAAAACTTAATTTAAGCTTATTTAGAGTTGAGTTACAAGAATTTCACTCAGAGGTGACCCCACCTGATTTTTTATGAGGAATCCAATGGTGAAATAAATTTTATATGTTTATTTATTGGATAAAAAGTTATGATAAATTTTATTTAACTTTTTTCCAAATTTATTTATTTTTTCACAATTTTGTTAAAATTTCATTTTTACTTAATTTTTTCAAGTATAAATGTGATTTTATATTTACAAAATTTAATGTATTTTTTATTTTTAAATTATAATTAATTTTTTATTTTTAATATAATTTTATATTTATATTTTGATTTTTATTTTAAAAATATAAATAAATTTATTTTATTTATATTAATATGTTATTTTTTATATTTGTGGTCTTTTGGGTATATGAAATTACCTCTAAGGCTCACAGCTAATTTGGTAATACAATAAATGAACAATCTTAAATTATAAAATAATTTAGATATAAATATTTTAAATTCAATATTGATGAAATAATTGAAACAAGAAGAAAACAAGCCATAGATATCATCAAAGAAGATAATAAGAATGTTTTTTATTCTTTTGCAAATTCATTTACCAAAGTAAAGACATATATAATATGCTTTAAAAAGTCTTTTGACACCTCACAAGAGGAATTACAAAATTAACAATTAAATTGAATCAAGTCATCTTTGATAATACTAGAAAAACTGAATTTTGGCAAGAAATGGCAATCAAAGAAGACATCCAGAAAATCAAATTAATAAATACAAACTGAATTTTGGCAAGAATTGTTAAATATCATTCATTTTACTGTTTCCACACCTTTGTGAATATCCAAGTTTAACATTAACTTGGATATTCACAAAGGTGTGGAAACAGTAAAATGAATGATATTTAACAATTAATGAAAACCTTACCAAGAATGTCTACACCTCTGAATCAAAATGGTGGTACAAGAAATTCCAACCCACAAGTATTTTATATAGAAAATTAACAATTGAAGAATGCATTTTCCACCTCTTTTCATAACTTGGAATAATCAATGGGCCAAGCATTCTTGAAAGAAGTACCAAAGCTTAAAGAATGCCCTCACTTCAGTGGTGCAGGAGAATATGACCATATGAAATTCAGCAGAGGTAATGTCACAACCACGAGTTTTGGCCCTCCTCCTTGATGGCTGCGGCAATCCAACCTGGAGCCCAGATGGGGCCAATTGGTCACGTCATGTCCTTTATGGCCAATTGGCCCCCTTGGGTGTTTTATGGTTTTTACGCCATAGCCCCTCTCAACCATCATTTATGGCCTCAGGCCATATCCTGCCATCATTGGCCTTCTTGGCCAATTTCCACCTCACCAACCCCCAGGCCTTCATCTTTTATTTTGGGCCTGGGGGGTCCTTTTATCTTCCAGGGGGTTCTGGACCCCCTAGCCATCATCATTGGCCCCTGGCCAACCCCTTTCATTATGGGGGTTTTGGCCTAAATGGCCTTTTTGGGCCATTTAGGCCCCCTATGGCTTCTACGGTCCGTACGGACCATGGGCCGCGGTCCGTGGTCCGTAGGCCAATTAGGCCCCTTTTGGCCTAATCCAATGAGGCCAAAAGGGGCCAGCCACCTAGGCCCCAAACCACAATTGGGCCCACCTGAGCCAATTTTGGCCATGACTTCCTTGGACCCAAAAATGACCAAATCCCTCTTGGACACTATTTTGGCCATAAATCCCGTAGGACCCAATTTTGGCCATGGACCACCATGGCCTCTCGCAACCACCAGAGGCCACCAGATCAGCTCAGCAAAACTTTCCCCTCAACTTAAGGGGAATTCCTTCCTTTCCTTCATGCACTCCGTACCCAAGATTGCAAGTGTGGTGCATATATGGTATTATATACCATTATGCACCATTTTTGCTCAGCAATCCATTGGTGACGTTTTCAGGACCCAATTCCACCTTTCCATTTCAAGAAGATCATTAAAGGATCCCAACCACCTGTATCTGCAGGAGTTGGGTTGGTACAACTCATTCAGGATTATTCTAAGGTCAATTCTCAAGAGGTATTACATCATTGAAATCAGTTGTCAAGACATCAAGTATTCAATACTCCTTGGACAACCCAATTCATCCGTACAGGCCTTATTCAATCAACCTGTATGGCCTTGGCCCAATTGGGCCATTTCTTATTCCACTGTGTGAATTCCATCACACAGTTCAAATTTCAAGATGGCCAGAACTGTATTTCCCGATTCGGACAGTACAGTCATTGATCCACCTTCCAGGATCAATCTTCCAGCTTTTCACATATACCGGCCACCTTTCATCACCTGGGGACTTTTTCCCCAGTTAATTAATATATTGGATTTATTTTTATCCTTATTTTCTTTTACATTATTAAAGTTAATACTGATAATATTAAGTCAGTCATTAGCACCTTTTGTCTCTTTTCTTTCTTCGCCTGTCAGTGGATATTGGTGGTCATATCCTTTACTAATTCCATTGTTCTTTCTGGCAGGTTGAAACAGTGAATTGAGGATTCACTTGGTCGGCTTCTTGGCTTTTGGCTTCTTTTATTTTGGCCTCTTGCTTCATTCTTCTTACCCTTTGTTATCTTTGGCATATTTGTCCTTTCTCTATTTCCTGCTTAAGAAATATATTCCATAGTACTTCTTATCATCTTTTGGAGCCCTCCAAGTGAGTTCTTGATTCCTGAGTGCCAGGCCCTCTTGCTTCCATAAGAGCCCCTGTGACATTATATTAATTAACTCATAATTTCTTTTCATTCTATTCATTCATTCTTCATCAATTTCATTCATTCATTCATTGAAATTATGACTCTTTAACGCTTATAAAAATTTATGATTCTTCGTCATCTCTCAATTTTCTCTCACTCATTTCTTCATTCTGAAAATTGAAAGCTGACCCAAATTTTATTTTCTGTTCATCTTTTCAATCTTAATCTCATTTTTCATTATCATCAATCTTACTCTTATCCGTAATTCAGGCGTTTTTATCTTTGACCCTCAAAATTATTCAGCAGATTATTCAGACACGTTCTTTATATCAGGATTCATTTTGATTTATTCCTCAAGAATTTTGATTTTGGAAGAATTCACTTGGAATTGATTTGATTGACCAATTTGCCATAATTGAAATTGACATCAAGATAATTGATTGACCTGAAGATTTTATTGATTTGCTGATTATTCACATCAAGAATTCATTTTGATTGATTGACTTTCTGCAAGATTCTGACTTGATTTGATTGTGATTGATTTGATTCATTGATTTACTTCAAGACATTGATTTTATTTTTGACTTCAAGAATTCATTTGATTTTGATTTATTGACGTACTTGAAGATTTTCACTTGATTCCTTTATTTCCTCAAGATTTGATTGTTGATTCTTTACTTCAAGATAATTTTGAATTTCCTTTCATTTATTTGATTTATTATTCCTGAATCATGCCAGTTAAACATTCACCTCCTGCAAGACAGACCAGATCTCAGGCCAGAACTCAAGCGGTTCTGACTCCAACTCCAAGGGCTCCTCTTGACGGAACCCCAGCAGTTTCCCAACTGAGGGCCAGATTGGACAGAGGACCCACTTTGGAAGGAGAAGCACCATCCAGGAAGGAAGGAAGAGGGCCAAGGAGATCAATCTCATTATCAGAAGTGTTTGGCGGATTCCCAGGACTTTCAAGAACCAGTCCCAAGGTTCAAGGTGAAGATGATGAAGAGGAGGAGGAGAATTCTGTGGAAGAGGAAGAGTCTAATGGCACTGAGGCTGCTCCTGCTCCTGTGGGAGCATCTGAAGGCACCAGAGGACCAACTCTAGCCCAGTCTGATTAGCCTGTCTCTCATCAGTCCGAACCATCTTTATTGGCCATCATGCAGCAGATGACTCAAATTATGGCCAATCTTCAAGCAGCTTCTTCCTATGAGTCATCAAGACCACCAGCCTTCAAGACTCCCTCTATGAATGCTCCAGAATGCTTTGATGGGACTCGGCCCTTCAAAGTCAGAAGCTTTATTCAATCTTGTCAACTCATCTTTCATAATGATCCGGCAAACTTCTCTCAAGATAGAAAGAAGGTTCTTTATGCCACTTCATTCTTAGTTGGCAGGGCTGCAAAATGGATTGAGCCTTATCTTTCCAATCTCAATAATCAAGACTCAAGTTACCTTCTCAATTCCTGGCCACTGTTTGAATCCCAATTGTTCACTTTATTTGGAGACCCAAATGAAGTTAGAAAAGCTGAAGCAGAATTGGATGGCCTTAGGATGAAAGAAGGTGGGCATGTTGCTTTATATATTGCCGATTTCAGGAGTTTGGTTTCAAGAATTGGGGATTGGGGTGAAAGGGCTCTCATTCATCATTTCAGGAAGGGCTTGGCCTCCAGAATTCTGGATCAATTAGCCTCCCATCCTTCAAATATTGATTCTCTTCAAGACTTAATGGACGTCAGCCTGGAACTTGATACCAGGTACCATGAGAGGCAAAAGGAGAAGAATCATCACCAAGAGAAGAAGCCTGAAGCCTCAAAGTCTCACTCTTCTCATCATCAAGTTTCTTCAAGCTCAAGGCATAAGAAGAAATTTCATTCTCAAAAGCGGGACAAGCCCCATTCTTCTTTGTTGAATAAAGACTTCAAGCTCATGAACTCTGAAAAAGAAAGAAGAATCAAAGAGGGTCTTTGTACCTATTGTGGTGGGAAGCATAGTCTTGAGTCCTGTTTCAAAAGGCCTCAAAACAAGCTTACCCAACCGTCAGGCAATTTTCCCAGCCAGGGAAAAGCCTGAGTGAAGATCATGTTGTGTTCAATGGTCTTCACAGTTTTCCTTCCAGAGCACAATTGTGCATTCTGAATACTGGTGTCACAAATTCTCTTAAATTTTTTTGTTTTTTCTTCTCTTTATGATGTTTTTTACAGTATTCTCATTGATTCTGGTGCTACACACTCATTTATTGCAAAGCAGTTTGTTCACAAGTACTCATTGACTACGTCAGAACTTCCAGAGAAGATTCCTCTTATCATTTTGGACTCCTCTGAGTCCCCTTCCTTATTTGTGACTCACCATACTAAATATATGGTTGAGCTCCCTTCCTTCCCAAGCTTTGAATGGGACTTTTTAGTCATTGATACTCTCAAGGGAGAAGACCTCATATTGGGCTTTGACTTTCTCAATCATTTTAATCCTTCTATTGATTGGAGGCAAGGGCTGATCACCTTTAATCCTGATCATTTGGACTATTCTGATCCTTCTAATTCTGTCCGTAATGACTTTTCTTCTGCCAAGTCTTGTGCAGCTCTGGTTGGTGATTCTAGAACACCATCATTTCCATCTTCTGTCCATATTCCTTCCCTTAATTCCCCACAGTCATTACTATCTCCTAGAGCTGAAGTCTTCAAAGAGATTCAAGATGTTGGAGAAGATAATTCTGTATCTTCACTTCACCTCTTATTTGGGAATATGGACCTTCCTCCTTCATCCTATCATGATTCCCTGGAGGAGTTGTGGGATGAAGAGGAAGAGCCAGAAGAAGTAGAAACCGTGATGAAGGTTGTTCCTGCTGTCTATCACCAATATCTGGATGTATTCTCCAAGGTGAAAGCAGAAAAAGTTCCTCCTCACCGTGCCTGTGATCATCATATCGAGCTGGAGGGGTCTCTACCTCCAGTTGGGGTGATCTACTCTTTATCCAAACAAGAGTCAGATACACTCAGGGCCTACATTTCAGAGAATGTAGAGAAAGGTTTCATCCTGCCAAGCTCCCCTTCAACAGGAGCACCTGTTCTTTTTGTCAAAAAGAAAGATGGTGGCCTCCGTTTGTGTGTTGATTACCGCAAACTCAATGCTGCTACTAGGAAGAACAAGTATCCTGTTCCGCCTATGAATCAGCTTCTCAATGTCTTTAATGGTTCTTCAATCTTCTTCAAGATTGATTTGCGTGGTGCATATAACCTGCTCAGAATCAAGGAGGGTGATGAACATTTGACTTGTTTTAGAACTAAATATGGCAGTTATGAGTACTTGGTTATGCCGTTTGGGCTCACCAATGCTCCTGCTTCTTTTCAAAATCTTGTCAATGATATCTTCCAAGATTTGCTTGATGTTTATGTTGTGGTTTATTTAGACAATATTATGGTCTTTTCCAAGTCTGAGGAAGAGTATGTCACTCATGTGTCCACTGTTCTTTCCAGACTTAGGGCCAATAATCTTTTTGCTAAGGCGTCCAAATGCCTTTTTCATGTTTCTAGTGTTGAATACCTTGGTTATGTTGTTTCTGCTGAAGGCCTCAAGATGGACCAAGCAAAAGTCCAGCAGATTCTCAATTGGCCTCCTCCAAGAAACCTCAAGGCACTTCAATCCTTTCTTGGCTTTGCCAATTTTTACCGCCGTTTCATCAAGAATTATTCAAAGAAGATCAGTTCACTCACCAGCTTCCTCAAGAAAGATTCCTGTTTCCCCCTCAATGAGGAAGCTCTTAGTCAGTTTCATCAACTCAAAGAGGCTTTCACCACCGCTCCAATCCTTCTCTACCCACCATTGTAGAGACCGATGCATCCAATTATGCCTTGGGTGCTGTACTGAGTCAGGTCTCTGACTCAGGAAAACATCCCATTGCATTCGACAGCCGCAAGCTTATTCCAGCGGAGCTTAACTATGAGATTCATGACAAGGAACTCCTTGGCATAGTCTGGGCTCTCAAGCGCTGGAGGGCTTTTCTTCTTTCTCTGTCTTCCCCTTTTGAAGTTCTCACCGATCATTCTTCTCTTCAGTACTTTATGTCATCAAAGATCCTTACTTGCCGTCAAGCCCATTGGGCTGAATTCCTGTCTGAATTTCATTTCTCAATCACTTACCGCCCTGGCTGCCTGGCTACTCTTCCGGATGCTTTATCACATCGGGAGGACGTTTATCGCGAGAGGGGGGAGGATTTCATCAGCAAGAATCCAATGAATTTTCAGCAACTCATTAAGCAAGATGAAGTTCAACCCTCAAAGTTTTTTGCAGTCAAGGTGGAGTCATTTTCAATTCTGATTGACTCAATTCAGAAGGCAGTGTGGCAAGATCCTCAGTACAGAAGTATCCTTGAAGATTTGGGTAAAGGTAAATCTGTCCAAGATTATTCTCTTGATTCCTCCTCCCAACTTCTTCTCTTCAAAGATCGGGTGGTAGTCCCAAATGACTCCACAACTCAACTCAGCATTCTTCAAAAGCGTCACGATTCTCCTCTAGCTGGACACCCTGGCCAAGAGAAGACTCTCAAACTTGTCAAGCGGGATTTCCACTGGTCCGGCATGACTCAATTCATCAAGGATTATGTTTCATCCTGTCAACAGTGTTCAAGAAACAAGAATATTCATAATAAGAAGTTTGGATTTCTCAAGCCTCTTCCAATTCCAAATGGTCCTTGGATTTGCCTCTCAATGGATTTCATCACTCAACTGCCACTGTCCAATTCCTTTGACTCAATCCTTGTCATAGTGGACAGATTCTCAAAAATGGAGGTTTTTATTCCAACAATGTCTTCAATCACTTCACTGGATTTGGCCCATTTATTCATCAAGAATATTTTCTCAAAGCATGGCCTTCCATCAAGCATTGTCAGTGATAGAGGTTCACTCTTTGTTTCTTCCTTCTGGACCAATCTTTGTCAGCAGCTCAAGATTTCAAGAGACTTGTCAACTGCTTATCACCCAGAAACTGATGGACAGACAGAGAGGGTAAATCAGATACTAGAACAGTATCTTTGGATGTATGTAAGTTATCATCAAGATGATTGGAACACCTGGCTCCCTCTGGCTGAATTTGCCTACAATAATTCTGATCACTCTTCAACCAAGCAATCACCGTTTTTCACTGTTTATGGAAGAGATCCACAATTTGATTCAGTTCACATCACTCAAGATACTCCTGCTGGAAAGTTATCAACAAAAATCCAATCAGTACAGCAAGATGTCAAGAGAGAACTTGAAATCGCCATAAACCGGTTTAAGAGGTATGCAGATAAAGGTAGAGCAATTCCACCTGTTTTCAATCCTGGTGACATGGTATGGCTTTCTTCCAAGAACATCAAATCAACCAGACCCACCAAAAAACTATCCGAAAGATGGTTGGGTCCTTTTCCAATCTTGAAGAAAGTCAGTTCTCAAGCTTCCATCTCAATGGAAATCCATCCACCCAGTCTTCCATATCTCACTTTTGGAACCAGTCAAGACATCAACAATCCCAGAGCGGCATCAAGGGCCTCCTCCTCCAATCATCATTGAAGAAGAAGAGGAATGGGAAGTCTCTCAAATACTGGACTCAAAGCTCAAGAGAAGAAAATTATGGTATCTGGTCCCCTTTTGGCCTAATCCAATGAGGCCAAAAGGGGCCAGCCACCTAGGCCCACCTGAGCCAATTTTGGCCATGACTTCCTTGGACCCAAAAATGACCAAATCCCTCTTGGACACTATTTTGGCCATAAATCCCGTAGGACCCAATTTTGGCCATGGACCACCATGGATCAATATTTCCACCATGGCCTCTGGCAACCACCAGAGGCCACCAGATCAGCTCAGCAAAACTTTCCCCTCAACTTAAGGGGAATTCCTTCCTTTCCTTCATGCACTCCGTACCCAAGATTGCAAGTGTGGTGCATATATGGTATTATATACCATTATGCACCATTTTTGCTCAGCAATCCAATGGTGACGTTTTCAGGACCCAATTCCACCTTTCCATTTCAAGAAGATCATTCAAGGATCCCAACCACCTGTATCTGCAGGAGTTCTGTTGGTACAACTCATTCAGGATTATTCTAAGGTCAATTCTCAAGAGGTATTACATCATTTAAATCAGTTGTCAAGACATCAAGTATTCAATACTCCTTGGACAACCCAATTCATCCATACAGGCCTTATTCAATCAACCTGTATGGCCTTGGCCCAATTGGGCCATTTCTTATTCCACTGTGTGAATTCCATCACACAGTTCAAATTTCAAGATGGCCAGAACTGTATTTCCCGATTCGGACAGTACAGTCATTGATCCACCTTCCAGGATCAATCTTCCAGCTTTTCACATATACCGGCCACCTTTCATCACCTGGGGACTTTTCCCCAGTTAATTAATATATTGGATTTATTTTTATCCTTATTTTCTTTTACATTATTAAAGTTAATACTGATAATCTTAAGTCAGTCATTAGCACCTTTTTTCTCTTTTCTTTCTTTGCCTGTCAGTGGATATTGGTGGTCATATCCTTTACTAATTCCATTGTTCTTTCTGGCAGGTTGAAACAGTGAATTGAGGATTCACTTGGTTGGCTTCTTTTATTTTGGCCTCTGGCTTCATTCTTCTTACCCTTTGTTATCTTTGGCATATTTTTCCTTTCTCTATTTCCTGCTTAAGAAATATATTCCATAGTACTTCTTATCATCTTTTGGAGCCCTCCAAGTGAGTTCTTGATTCCTGAGTGCCAGGCCCTATTGCTTCCATAAGAGCCCCTGTGACAGGTAATTACATGATTAAAAAAGATTTTGAATTTAAACACAGATTGGTATCAGAAATATTTAACACCTTGTTTACCAAATCAGTTCATAGATGGTATATAAAATGAATACAAGCACATGGGCAGCAAATTTGGACTTGGTGGAAACCCCAAATTATTAATACATGGGCCAATTATGAATGGAGATTTAAGGTAGAAGCAGCCTTTGGATCTGATAAATTGAATTCTGACAAAGAGAGAGCTTTACCATGGTTTTGCCAACAGAAATACCAATTAACAACATTATACCCTGACATTCCAGAATTTATGATTGAGAGAACAATTCTAAGGCAATGTGTAGGTGAATTGTAGCATGCTGTCAAAAGCAGGACTACTGAGCAATCTTTGTCAGGGTGAGTCTATATAGTAGCTATAAAATGTAAATACAAGCTAGTATTATGACTGTGACACATCAAAAAACAAATAAATTTAATTCTTCAGGTCCTACTGCTACGTGGTAACAGTGGTGATGAGTCTGTTGAGGACCTGGGTTGCAATACTCTAATATCTTTGACTGTAAAGAGGTACTACAATAATTATGCTCTAATTATATCTTTAATAATTCTAAGGACACTACTGATGGATAACAGTTTTGTCACCTAAGAATATGGGTAAATAAGATAAGATATGATGGGTTTTCAAGGAAAAAACCCTTCTTTTTATATCTTCCAGGACTTTCAAGAGTTATTAACTCTTCACACATCATAGGAGTGAAAATTCTCACTCCAATGATCAATCTGTGGTTCTGGACCATCAATTCTGACGTCAATAGAGGCAGAATTGTGGTTTTGGAACCAAAAATGATCATTTTGGATCAATACAGGGTGAAAAAACTTTTCACCTGCCACGTCAGCACTTGGATGACGTTTTTCTAGTGTCTGTATGATCAGTAATGATGATCTTATAGAGGTTATATCTTCCTAAGTATATTATTTTAATTATGAGAGCAATACTGTTTGATACAAGTATGATACAGTCATGTATTGCTAGAAGAACCTTCCAGTCAAGATATCCCAGTCAGTTCTTGAGATATCAAGAAACCAAGAGCACAGAATTGAAGGGCTTAATGAGCTCTTCAAGGTGGTATGCTTCATGTTTACCCTTCTTTAAAATAGCAAAAGTTATAAGGGTTTTAAGTTTTTGGATGTATTTTGTACATCAGTATGAGGCTTCAAAAACTTCCATACCAGATATCTTCTTCAATTTGGAATATATCTGTATTCTGATGATACATTCTTGTAGGGCTTGATTAGCTCTACAGTTTGGTATATTACTCTGTACAGTTGTATGAGTGTATGCCAAAGATACAGGGGTTTGTTTATATTGTTGTTTTTCAGAATATCTGTATTTTGGTTGTTAAGCCTTTGAACCAAGATCCCTCAGTCAATTTAAGAGATAAAGAGGTCTAAAGTGTCTCAAATTAAAGCTCTTGTTTATATCTTTAATTTGGTTGTACTTTTGTACAGTTTTGTACAATCCCTCTTTGACTTTCAGGGGAGTCTTGGTTTTAAAATAAAGGTCATGTGGTATCTCCAGCTGTGGTGGTGTTACAGCAACATGGATGATACCATTGTGTATCTCTCTATGTGAGCTTTAAGAAAAATATCATTTTGGTATATAATAACTTAAATATGCATAAGTTAGATGAGAGGTGAAAATAAGGGTTTTGACTTGTTTATTTTCCTCTAGGTTTCCTTATTCTGTTTGGATAAGGTTGGTGTTTAATTTAAGAGGAGTTTTTTCCTCTTATTTATTACCTGTATTGACTATGTTTGTTCAATACTTGTCATACCATTATTTATGGTATGTTGGATGTCATGCTAGTGCTCTGTTTTGAGTCACAGGCTGACATACCCTCCCTCAAAAGAAGGCTCATCATTGATGAGACTCTTCAGCTCTTCTGGAGGCTCTGAATCTTCTGAGGTGTATTTGGCCATCTGGGATTTCTGTCTCAGTTAGCCATTTATCTTTATCTGCTGGTTGATTCTTAAATCTAACCAGATATTGCCTGTTGTCTTTCCCATTAATTCTTATTTTCCTGGCTTTAATGATCTTTTTCACTGGTCCAGGTGAGTCATCTTCCTCTACCAATCTTTCATGGGTGACTTTCTTCTTTCTGTTAGGGAATTTCTCCTCATCTGTTTGGTGATAGGGTTTTACCAGGCTCACAGGGAAAACTGGGTGTTTCCTAGAAAACTCTTTGGTCAGGTTGACTTCTACTGCATTCTTTCCTATTAATTTAATAATGGTGAATGGTCCTATGAATGAGTCTCTCATCTTCTTGGGTCCTTTTATATTGTTGAAGTTAAGAGTTGAGATTAGAACTTGGCCTCCTTCTTTGAAATCAGGTTCTTGGTGACTTTTATCATATCTCTGTTTGTTGTATAATTTAGCTTCAGCTACACATTGTTCTGCTTTTTCACAGGCAGTTTTCCACATTGTGTGGAAGTCTTTAGCTGTGGGGTGTACTGAGAGGAGGTTCTTCTTCAAGTAGTCTACTGGAAGTAGTGGGTTCCATCCTTTCTCTAATGTGGAAGGGGTTTTTCCTGTCACTGAGTGTATACTTGTGTTGTATGCCAATTGTACAGCTGGTAGGAGGTTTACCCAGTCATGGGTATATCCCTCATTGTCTTTATATTCCATGCCATATGCACAAAATCTTCTAATGATGTCTTCTAATGTTTGAATCATTCTTTCTGCTAGACCATCTGTTTGTGGATGGTAAGCTGTGGAGAATGCTAGTTTGTTTCCCAGCATCTCATATAGATTAGTCCAAAATTCTGATGTGAATTTAGGGTCTCTGTCACTAATTATAATTCTTGGAACTCCACAGTTTGCTATCACATTGTTCCAGAATAATATGGCTGTGTCCATTGCTGTGTCCTCTTTGTGACAGGGGAGACATCTTAAACTCTTGCTGTACCTGTCTACTACTACTAGGCATGCATTAAAGCTTTCTTTCCCTCCAGGGACCAGGCCTGTCACCCAATCCATGTTTATTATTTCCCAGGGGTGTTTGGGCTCTTCTATACTCTGGAGTAATCCATATCTTTTGCCATGAATTTTGTTGGCTTTTTGGCATCTGGTACGAGTGTTGATGTATTCACTCAAGTCTTGTTCCCACTTTGGCCACCAAGCTGTGCTAAAGACTCTTTCTTTAGTTCTTTCTTCACTCATATGTCCCATGTATGGGCAGTCATGGCATTCCTGTAGTATCAGGGAAATATGTTCTCTTTTTATTATTACCAGGGCACTTGTGTGTTTTTCCCTATGGTATAGTAGATCATCTATCAGAAAAAATCTATTCTCTTTGAAGTTTTTGAGCCATGGCTCTTCCAATTGGCTCTCTAGTTCAGGACTCCTGTACTTTTGTTTTAATAGTTGTATCAATATACTACACTGTTTGTGTTTATTGTATGATGATTGTACTATACTAAAGAACTCTGTATTTAGATTAGAGGAGCTGATTCCCAATATGGGTATCTCTTTGCTCTCTTCATAGCTATGTGCTGGGTTTGATGGGTCATTCCCTAATGCCCAGTTTGATATTTTGAAGTTCTTTCTCCTATCTATCTCCATGCATTGTATGGGTATTTTGGCCCCATTTTCTGGGTCATGTGCTGGATTCTCTTGGTCATTCTTCAGTGGCCACCTGCTAAGACCATCTGCATTAGTATGACTTTTCCCTTCTTTATAGATAATAGTCATATTCCCTCTGTATTCTTGTATGGCTATTTGCCACCTGAGCATGTGTCTGTTTGTTGTCTTCATGTTCAACAGTGATTTGAGGGCTGTGCAATCTGTAAAATCTTTAAATACTGCTCCTTCTAAGTAGTAATGGAGTTTTTTTAATGCCCATACCAAACAGAGACATTCTGTCTGAGTAGCTCCATATCTGGCTTCTGAGTCTTTCAGTTGTCTTGATATATAGCAAATTACTCCTTCTTTGGGTATTCCATCCACTAGTTGCGTTTGGTGTAGTGCTGCTCCTAGTCCTTGGCTACATGCTGCATCTATATATAGTTTGAATGGTAGTTCAAAATCAGGCATCATTAGGACAGGGGAATTGGTCCGTTCATATTTGATCTTCTCAAATGCATCTCTTCTTTCTTTGGTAATTTCAAAGACTACATCTTTTGAGCACAGTTTGTATAGGCTGCTTGTGATGTGTGCAAATTTTTTTATGTGGCTCCTGTAGTAACTAGCAAAGCCCAAAAAATATTGCATTTCTTTAATGTTCTTTGGTACTGGTTTCTTCAGTAATGCAGCAACTTTATTTTGATCTATGGCTAGACTTAAACCTGGAACTTTGTGTCCTAGGGCTAGCAGTTCTTGCTGTCCAAAGTTACATTTTTTAAGAGATATTTTCATGTTGATTGGTGTACATTTTCCCAATATTTTATCAATTTTCCTCACATGGTCTTCCCATGTTTCTGAGTATATTATGATATCATCAATGTACACTACCATCCACCCTTCCATTATTTCATCTTGAAATATGGTATCCATCATCCTCTGAAAATGGGCTGGTGCATTCTTAATGCCAAATGGCATTCTAGTATATTCTTATATGCCCATATGGCATATAATTCTTAGCAATTTGATGGAATCTGGTTTCACCCCATTCTGGTGGAAGCCTTTCATGCAATCCATTTTTGTAAGAAACTTGGCTTTTGCTATCTTATCTAGTGCATGTGGTATTCTTGGGATGGGGTACCTATCTGCTTTTGTGTAGTTATTCAAAGCCCTGAAGTACCCACATAGTCTGGATTTACCATCATGCCAAGTTATAAGGACTGGTGTAGTGACTTCTACTATCTCATTGTGTCCTATTTTCCTTATGACCCCCATTTCTAGGAGTTCATTGATATGTTTCTCAATTTCTTTCCTAGTTTCCATGCTGGCTGGGTATGGTGGTCTCCTAAGCATAGGTGGATATGCTCTTTCTACATCCAGATATAATTCTATATCATGTCCTTTGATTTTTCCTAGTGGTTCATCTCCTATTGCAAAAGCTCCTCTATGCTTCCTCAATATTTTCAGTAAGCTGAGTTTCATTTTACTGGTGAGTTGAGTTCCATATTGGGCTTCTTTGAATTCTTCCACTAGTTCTTTCAGGGTTTTATCATTTGTTATATGATTTATGTCAAAGGAAAATTTTTTGTCTTTGTTTGTACCTATGGTAAGATATCTATTTTTACTATTGCAAATGTCCATACCATACATTCTTTGGTACTCTGTACCTAGTAAGAATCCTTGTACATGTGCATTCTCTAGAACTAAAAATTCAGGTTCTAGTCTGATATTTCCTTTTTGGTGTGGGATAATTATCTCTTTGATTATTGTCCCCAGTGAGTACATTTTGCCTGATGCACTTTTAAAGTTTCTAGCTTTTGTTGGGATTATATCCTCTTCCCATTTGGGGAAGTGTTGTTTTAAGTATTCTTTTGCCACTATGGAGCAACTTGCTCCTGTGTCAATGATCATTGGATGTTTACAGTTCTCAATGTAAACTGTCAGTTTTGTAGGTGTTCCATGAATGAATCCCATCCCTCTATTTGGGGTTACTAGGAACTTTTGTGAATTCTGTGTGTGCTTACAGAGCTCTTTTTCTGTTGTTATTTGTGTTATTCCTGAATCTAATTCAATGTCTTGTATGTCAAGTGAACTTTCTTCATTGCATTCCACTATGTATTCTTCTATGGTATCAGGTTCACGTTTTGATTCTGCTCTCATACCATTTCCCATACTGTCAGAATCAGATTTGTCACCTGTTTGTTCTTCTTCTGATTCTTCATCAATTGCATATATTTTCTTTTTTGGTTTTGTGCAATTGTTGGCATAGTGGTCTGGTGATCCACAGTTGTGGCACACATATTTCTTTTTTGGGGTTTCTTTCCCTTTCTCTTTGTTTGTTTCTTTAACTTCAGACTTCTTGTCTTTGAAGTTTGGTTTATAGGATGTGTACCTTCCTATGGAGGTTTTTTTTCCTCACATCTTGTATGACATTTGCTATGTCATCAATGCTGCTGATGTTGTTGCATCTGCATTTGACTGCATGTTCTAGATCTCCTGGAAATTTTGTTAGGATTTTATGGTTTCTCATTTCTATTGTCATATTGGGATCAATAGCTTTTAGCCTTTTTGTTTGTTTGAGACACCATTCATATGGGTCTTTTTCTGTGGAGTATCTATCACTTTCAAAGGACATGGTCTTTTGCCAGATCCAACTACCATTGCTATACTTTTGTATAATCTTGTTCCTCCACCATGGCCAGCTTTTCCTGCCATGTATTTCTTTCATCTCAGTATACCATATGTTTGCATGGCCTCTGAATGCTGTGTTAGGTCTTGTTGTGATCCAGTAGTCTGGTATCTGTGGGACATCAACAAAGAGTCCATCAATATAGTCAATGATTTCCATATGGTCATATTCCCCAATTCCTGAAAACGTTGGCCAGTTTGCCACTTCTGGTAACTATTTTAGTGCCTGTTTCTCTGAATAGCTGAGATTTTCCCCATCTTGGTACATTGACTCTGATCTTGACTTTGGAATATGATATTCAGGTTCCTGGTCATAGTTTTTATCCTCTTCTTTCAATTTTGTAGAGGTAGTGGGTTGACCTTGTGTTGGAGGGTATTGATTGTCTTCTCTGTCATAGAGGTAATCAATTTCTTTATCAAAGCTATCCTGTTGTTGCTGGATACTTCTCAGATCTCTCCTCACAGTTTGTTGTTCTTCTAAAATTGAATTCAACTGTCTGTTAGTTTTTTCAAATTCTGTCCAAATTTTGGCCAGGTTTGTATTCAAGTCTTTTATGACTGTTGCTTGGAAAGCATTTTCTTCTTTCAATGTTTCCACTTCTGTCCTCATTTTTTCTGAGGTTTCATGTGTCCAATCCATGAATTGGGCCAATTTGGTCCATGTTAATTTGTTTTCAAACTCATGAAGGTTGATTGTAGTCTCAGTTATTAATTCTGGATCAATTGAGTCAGAACTATCAAAACTATTTGTAGGTACAACTATTTTTTGCTTTTGTGTACTTCTTAGACTAAGTCCATCAGCTTTTTCATGAATGGGTCTGCTTCTTTCTTCCTCTGGTTGATAGAAGTTTTGTTTCTCCCTTGGGCTCCTTTTCTCCTGTTGGAAACTACCTGGAATGGTTGGGGAGCCTTGGATGAAGTTTCCTTTGGCTTGTAAGGCCTGGAACTGCTGGATTGTTGTGGGGAAGATGGGACTTCTTCTTCCATTTCTGGGGGTACCTGAATCTGACTGGGCTCTTCCTTGTGCCAAGATCTCTCTATGGCTTGTATGGCTGCCTCGTTCTCTTTGATTCTGATTGCTCTTTCTTCTAAGAGTTTGAAATTCTTTTTGGGGTTCAAACCTTGAATTTCTGTCATAAATTCTGTCCAAGCCATTTGCTTGAGACAGATCTTCTGAGTTGTTATCCCCACCTCTGCCCATGATGCTGCCATAGTGAACATTTTGTTGTCCATGCTCCATGTGAAGGGGTCTTTCAGGAGTTTGTGTATTTGAAGGACCTGTTCTGCATCTGTCCAAAATCGTGGTTGGATTTCTGGGTTGAATTTGATTTGGAATAGGACCTTGGGTAGGAGTTCCCTGTTGGTAAGTCCTTTGCTGGTCATTTGATCCAGTAATTGGCTGTCTTCTTCCTCTGTGTCTTCTTGGCCAGTGTTCTGGTTGATTTCTTGGGAATCCAAGATCTCTAAGAAGTGGAGGTGTCATGTTAACAATGTTAAAAAATGACAGACAATGAAAGATGTTGTATGTTTCAAGGTTTATTTACCTTTAGCAGGCCCTTGTACAAATTTATGATCTATACTCTTTGGCAATTTGCCTTTAGAGTTTACAACTGGGTTGATAACAGTGATGTTCTGTTTTTCAATTTGTTTTGGTGATCCAACTGGTTTTGTTGGAGCTTTTCTGGGTTTTTTGGCCCTTGGCACGGCTATTGGTGTCCACTCTTTTGAGTTGATTGTCACTTCACTGTGTCTTTTCTGCTTGCCCTTGGTTTTTGGCAGCACCTCTCTGTCTTCTGAGGCTGTCACAGATGGATTTCCTTGTGACTGGGTTTCTAATGGAATATAATCTTTTTCCACTATTCAGAAAAGATGTTTCAAATTGTATATCAGTATTTTATGATAAAACAAAATGATTTTATTCAATTCTACTGTTATTTTTCAAAATCTTTAAGTATTCTTACTATAATATGTTTTTTATTGAAAAAATAACAGTTTTGAGTTTTTCACTTATGTTTTATAAGTAAAAACTGTAATATCCAAGTGTTTTGTGAATGATTCACTTGGATATTATTATATTTTTGTATAAACACATCAAATTTATTAAATTATAATAAATTTGATTTGTTATTATAAATATTATCAATAATATTTATTCTAACACTTGATGTTTGATTAAAATATCAATCAAATACAAGTTTTCACGTCAATTTGAGTGATTTCTTGTTTTAAAGGAAATATTTAATTAAAATATTCCTTATAAATAATAAAAAATTATTTTATTATTTAATATTCATTAATAAATGTTTCTTTATTAATTTTTCACACACTTTGATGAAAATAATAGTAAAAAATAAGTAATATACTGTTTTTATATTATTATTTATATTGAAACTTAAATAATACTGTTGTATTATTATCAAATTGCGTGAAAATTATTGCAATATACTGAAATAAAGAGGATTTGTACTCTTACTCTCAACAAAAATATTTGTAATATATATTTTTGGAGAAAAAATTCATATATATAATATATGATGCTATATTATAAAAATAATAATAATAATAGAAAATAAGATAATTTCAAAATTTTACTCACTGTTAGTAAAATACCTTGTAAATAACTGAATTTTTACCCCTAATTCAGTTCAAAACATGTCCAATGAGGTTGAAAAACCATGGCCAGGACCCCAAAATGTCAGGGTGAGTCTATATAGTAGCTATGAAATGTAAATACAAGCTAGTATTATGACTTTGACACGTCAAAAAACAAATAAATTCAATTCTTCAGGTCCTACTGCTATGTGGTAACATTGGTGATGAGTCTGTTGAGGACCTGGGTTGCAATACTCTAATATCTTTGACTGTAAAGAAGTACTACAATAATTATGCTCTAATTATATCTTGAATAATTCTAAGGACACTAATTATGGATAACAGTTCTGTCATGTAAGAATATGGGTAAATAAGATAAGATATGATGGGTTTTCAAGGAAAAAACCCTTCTTTTTATATCTTTCAAGACTTTCAAGAGTTATTAACTCTTCACACGTCATAGGAGTGAAAATTCTCACTCCAATGATCAATCTGTGGTTCTGGATCATCAATTCTGACGTCAATAGAGGCAGAATTGTGGTTTTGGAACCACAAATGATCATTTTGGATCAATACAGGGTGAAAAAGCTTTTCACCTGCCACGTCAGCACTTGGATGAAGTTTTTATAGTGTCTGTATGATCAGTAATGATGATTTTATAGAGGTTATATCTTCCTAAGTATATTATTTTAAGTATGAGAGCAATACTGTTTGATACAAGTTTGATACAGTCATGTATTGCTAGAAGAACCTTCCAGTCAAGATATCCCAGTCAGCTCTTAAGATATCAAGAAACCAAGAGCACAGAATTGAAGGGCTTAATGAGCTCTTCAATTTGGTATGCTTCATGTTTACCCTTCTTTAAAATAGCAAAAGCTATAAGGGTTTTAAGTTTTTGGATGTATTTTTGTACATCAGTATTAGGCTTCAAAAACTTCCATACCAGAGATCTTCTTCAATTTGGAAGATATCTGTATTCTGATGATACAGTCTTGTAGGGCTGGATTAGCTCTACAGTTTGGTATATTATTCTGTACAGTTGTATGAGTGTATGCCAAAGCTACAGGGGTTTTTTTATATTGTTGTTTTTCAGAATATCTGTATTTTGGTTGTTAAACCTTTGAACCAAGATCCCTCAGTCAATTTAAGAGATAAAGAGGTCTAAGGTGTCTCGAATTAAAGCTCTTGTTTATATCTTTAATTTGGTTGTACTTTTGTACAGTTTTGTACAAGCCCTCTTTGACTTTCAGGGGGGTCTTGGTTTTAAAATAAAGGTCATATGGTATCTTCAGTTGTGGTGGTGTTACAGCAACATGGATGATACCATTGTGTAGCTCTCTATGTGAGCTTTAAGAAAAATATCATTTTGGTATAGAATAACTTAAATATGCATAAGTTAGATGAGAGGTGAAAATAAGGGTTTTGACTTGTTTATTTTCCTCTAGGTTTCCTTATTCTGTTTGGATAAGGTTGGTGTTTAATTTAAGAGGAGTTTTTTCCTCTTATTTATTACCTGTATTGACTATGTTTGTTCAATACTTGTCATACCATTATTTATGGTATGTTGGATGTCATGCTAGTGCTCTGTTTTGAGTCACAGGCTGACAATCTTCAGCATAATATATTATAAATATATTAGAAGAAGTAACCACCGGAACAAGAATTGGTTCTAGTAGGGTGAATCTCAAACCAAGGTTTAATACACCTTGGAAATATTCTGTGGACAAAATCCCAAAGAAAACTCTAATAATATGAAATTTAAATCTGAATATTTCATCAGAAAGTGCCATATTTCCCAAAGCACCACACCTTCACCTAATACATGTTCCAAAAGAGGCAAAATCAATGAAATTGACATTGGGAAAGAACCTGATGTTGAAAAAGATGATTCAAATGAAGAAAACTTGGATGATAAATCATCAATATTTTCTGAACCTTCAAAAGATATTTAAAATATCAATTTCACATTGGACATCATGTGATCTTATTTTCATGTTCCACAATTGAGCAATAGTCAACTTGATTTGTGAACAATCCAACATGCACAACTCATGAAAACCAAACAAACAGAGGAAACGGTTACACAGCTGTTAGTTCCTGTACAACAAAAGTGGTAATTAATAACAAACACACTAAGACTTTACTTGACCCAGGAGCCTTCTTCTCTTGTGTTGGCAAATCTTATCATATAAACTGTGTATCAAATTTTGAATATCAATTATTACTAATTGGTGGAATAAAATTCAACAGTGAAAGTAATCCAATGAAAGCATTAGGCATACTTGAAACTACTATCATATTCACACATATCAATGGAAATTTAAGAGTTAATGTTGAATTCTTTGTTATGGAAAGCTCTTCTAGTACCCATATTATATTTGGAAATGCTTACTTAATCATGTATGGCATAGATTTACATAAAAATAAAGACAGATACTTTACTATTGGAGAAAATAAGCATCAAAAATTTTCCTTTTTACCTTTTCGAATACAAATTACAATAAAGTATCACCACTCAGCTTATAGTTAGAGAAATTTGAGTCTGAGCAGTTGAATGAAGCTGAAATACGCCTTCATCTTACTGATAAACAGGAAAATGAACACTACATCCTTTTATATGACCACAAAGAAGCCTTTTCATCAGATAAATAATCACTGAGGGAAATGTTTGTTCATGAAGTTGACATTATTTTGAATATTGAAAAACCTTATCCATCACTCTTAAGAAGACATGCATGCCCAGCAAGCCTAAAATTAAGAGAAGCCCTTGAGCTTCACATTAAGGAACTTATGGACTTTGATATAATAAGAAATTCTTTCCAAAATAAGCAAGTGGAAATAAATACACCAGTCATAGTTCCATGGCATAATTGAGAAATCAGAATGGTTGGGGACTTGAGAGCTCTGAACACTTACACTGTTACAGACAGGTATCCCATACCAAATATCCAAATTTCCCTCACTCAAATATCTCAAACAGTGTACATAAGCATTATGGATTCCCTTAAAGGATTCCATCAAAATATAGTGACACCAAGACCAAGGAGAAATTTGAGAATCATTGTTAATTGTGAAATTTATGAATACTTAAGGATTCTTTTTTGTATCAAAAATTCACCTTCACACGTTCAAACAATGATGAATGAAATCTTTACAGAAGAGCTTTCAGATTTATTGTTAATCATTTAAATTTATAACATTATTGTATGCTCCAAGACTTGGGAGGAACATATGTACAGAATATCCAGACGTTTAGGAAAAATCCAATCTGTAAACATAAAAATTTCTTTGAAGGAATGTCATTCTTTATTTAAGGAAATCAAATCCCTGGGACATTTAGTATCTGTTCTATCCCTTGGCATTGACAAAACCAAAGCTGCAGCAGTACTACTGAAGCCTATGCATCAGAGCTAAAAGCAGATCGAGTCATTTTTGGCATTTTCAGGATACTACAGACAACACATAAAAGGCTTTGCATCCATAGCAGGACCTCTTTATAAATTGTGTGACAAATACACAGTATTTGAAATGACTGTTGACAGACTCAAAGCCTTTAAATCCTTGAGACAAGCCTTGACCACTGTTCTTCTCTTACTGACGCCACATTTTAAGCTTCCCTTTAAGCTTTATATTTATGCAACAGGAGATGGGCTGGGTGCTGCACTTAATCAAGTCCAAATTTCAAATGACAAACCTGTATAAGGACCAATGTGTTTCATATCTGGGCAGATAAAACCTGCTGAAGCCAGATATGGGGCAAGTCAAATTGAATTTTTATGCCTTGTCTGGGCCTTGGAGAAACATAATTACTTTCTTGAAGGATTTATTTTTGGAGTTATAACAGCTTGTATGGCTGTTAAGTTACTTTTAAGCATGAAAACACCCAACAGACATATGCTCAGATGGCAAATAGCCATACAGGATCCGGCTGAAATATATTTGTTTAGAAAGAATGGGCCTTTTTTCTCAAAGCTTTGAGGAGTTTTTTTAATTGATTGACTCTTTTTGAATTGAATTCTATTCTTAGTTTGCTAATAAATTCACTAAAAGGATGACTGAGGTAAAAAATAAGGTAAATTAAATAAGCTTTGATATACTTGGTTGAAATATTTGAATGCTTAGCTTTGATACAAAGGAGTGAGCATCATACAAAATACTTCAAAATGTTTTTTCATAGGAATAATATAGCTTTAGGTTCAGCCAATGAAAAGGAAATGTTCAGATCTTTCTGGAGAAAGTATCAATAAACAAGAGTACCTACTTTGAGTTTTTCAAAATGAAGAAAAGTAGAATACTAGAAATGCTGATTGGGTAGTTGGATAAAATATAAAAAAGATAAGTTCTTGTGAGGTCAGTTTTGCTCAGCTGACAAGACCTAACATACCTATATTTGTGCACAGAGGCATTGTTATCCAGATTTTCTTTCAAACAATTTCCCGCAGCTGAGTACATTCTAAACAAAACATTTCTCCCTTCATAATATTACTTCCAAGCTATTAGAGAAAAAAAGTACATATATTCATTGCCCCTTTCTTTGACTGGAATTGTGATGCTTATCAAAAAATCTATTGTTCTTGTTTCTAGCTGAGAGACTCCCATCAAAATGGATTGCAATTTTTGATAAATTCCTAATGCTAATATTTTACATTCCCTTTCAATCAGTAAGTAGTGTCATATTCAATAGAAATTCAAATGATACTAATCAATTTTTCTTTTTGATTGCATTATTAGCCCATTTTTATTATGACAACAAAGCTACAATAAGTGGTTTGACTTAACCTTGGAGATGAACTTACAATAGATGTGATTTACCATTTAAGTATTCAATTATCAACATTTTATTGAATATTCCATCCTTCCCCTCTTTTCAGATTCTCTAATCAAATCTTTATTGCAAAAAGCAAATTTTCATTACTCAACTTAATCAGGAATGATCTTCTTCCTAATTTTGCTTTACATTATTATCCATATTCCATTCCCTATTATCTCTTCAGCATTGAGTTATATATTCTTTTTTATTTTTAATTGCTCCTTTTGACCTGCTATCACACATTTTTCATTCAATATTCCTTATCTCACATTTTATTCTCTTTCTCTATCTTTTAGCATAGAATAATCACATGTACATTTATAGTTACTTCCTTGTTTGTCTAGTACATAGGTATTTATCCAACAAGTCAAATATATTTCTAGGAAGAATCATCCACATATGCTAAATTCCAATTGACTGAATGATGTAGGAGGAAACTCAAAAAAACATGAATAATAAACAAAAAATTTATTTTATTTTGTCCAAAGTGAAAGAATTGGGGAAAATTGTGGGGAGTCTTTATCTGGTTTTCTATCTTCTTTAGCTATTATTAACCTCATGGATTCAGAACAATTTCCACATTCTCCCTTTTTCTGATTTAATTATTCCACACATCAAGTTTTATTTTTATATACTTCAAATGAATCAAAATGTATGTAGTTGATATTATCTGTGCATGTTAAATTTGTTACTAATATTCTTATTTTACCAGGTAAAATGTCACATTAATTGCCAGAAATTGACTTCAAATTGCACCAATTCCAGTAAAAAAATTTTCTTCAGTCCAATTAGTGTTGCATTATAGTCACTGGACATTTCAGCTTCTGTCATTTATGCTTTAACACAACATCACTCATCAAATATGTCACATGAGTAGGTCACTAAAAGCAAAAACCCTTATCAACACCATTTGCAATCTTTGGGTATTACACCTCATGGTTAAAGCCAGCAGTTTGGAATGCTCATGCTCATGCTCATGCATCAGATGACTTCTGCACCACTGGCTGATCATCTCCCCCCTCTACCATTCTTATTCTCATGCATGAATTAGCTTCCATACCACCTGCTAATCATCTCCCCCAGCTGATCATGCTTATGCTTACACAAAGATTGGCTTCCACACTACTGCCTCCCCATCTCCGCCATATAACATCCTTACTCTTCTTTGCACCACCTCATGATCTCCACAGCTTACCATGCCTACAATCCTGCACTGCCCTCTCATGGTCACAATTTACCATCCTTACACTCATGCAATTTTTGGCTTCTGCACAGAAGAATGTTCATTTTCCCAATTTCTCATCATTACCCTCATGCAACACCGGCTCCACATCTCCCCTGTATACCATTGTTATGCATTTGCACACCCATTTCTTATCATTCTTAAACTCTCAATTTACCATCCTTACGCACATGCAATGATTGGCCTCCACACTGAAGGCTGTTCATTTCCCCAATTGGCCATCCTTATACTCACAGAAACATGTTCTCATGCATCATTTCCATTGGAAAGTGATATCATACTCTTTGATTCTAATTTACAGTATCAAACCTTTGCCACCAAATTATTTCATTTTAGGCTCCTTCTGTATCACCTCATCCCCAATTCTCAATGACGAATGATCTCACTCAATTTGATATGAGTAACATTTAATCATAGTAAGTGTTCAGAAACATAGGCTATGGTGGCGTTTTAGTGTGCATGATTAACCTAAACAAAAAAATATGCTGAGGGGCCAGCTCCACAAACATCCTCTGGGGCAATTGGTGGGGATATTCACAATGTTGTGGTTAGGGTTTGAGAAATGATACTCACAAATTGAAACCTGATAAGTGGACTGTTTAAAGCCAGAATTTTGTATTTTTTTTCTGGAAAAACCATTTTACTTCCTATTGTTCAGATGGAGCATTGCCTTAGTCCTTACCTCTTGGGGTTGAATAGTTCAAAAAGTGACTTTATTAGGATTCTCACTAGTCAATTCTATTCAATTTCTCACATGGAAATGATTGAATCTTAATGATATGAAATAATATGAAACACATCACCATGAATTTCCAGAAAAATGAAATTTTTAAAATCCATTCCAAGCTCAATAGATATTTATGGAAGGTTCCAAGTCTGTGGATGGGAAGGTTTCTTTTGGTGAGCTTGTGGCTCTAAAATCATTTTTTCTTGGAATATTCACTAACTATTGAAATGATTTAAATCTTTATTGAAAATATTTCAAACTTTCCAAAATTTTCCAATATTGATATTACCTAAAAAAGAGTCAATCATTAATATCTTGAATTTATTTTACTTCCACAACTTCCAGAACTCTCTCCTTTTTTCTACAATTTTGATCTTTTTCTTCTACAATTTTCAATCAAGTTATTAATGAAATTGTAACCATCTATTTACTCAATGAACTACCTCCACTACTCCCCAAACCCTGGTAATCGCATCCAAACTAAATCAGCTACTGAATTCTGCCCCAGAGAGTGGAAGTGAAATCTCTGATATTTTCAGGAGTAATGAATTAGGCATTGAAGTAGATAATGTGGAACATGAAAATAATCAAGATCCACAAGTTCTTCCAGAATGTCACCATAAATTCATGTAGAGTACTTTTAATCCCTTAAAACCTGATTTTTTCATAGCTTTTATTTCCACTTGGCCTCCAAGCCCTCAGAACAATTTGAAAAGCTATCAGAAGGAAAGGACTCTGGAACCTTTTACACCAACAGCAGATGCTGGGAAATATGAGGTAATGTTTAGTGGAGATGTTCAAATTATATCCAAGGAAATATTTTTCTTAAACATCACAAAAACAATCCACAGGCTTGAAAAAATTCCAACTGATAGTAAAGTTCCTTATTATGTATGTCAAAAGATTGGTGAAGCCATGAGCCTCCTCAAGATGGATTTAAACCCTAAGTTACTAATTTCATACCAAATTGATAAAAACATCTGCTTAAATTATATGTATAGGTGTGGAGGTGGGAGAATCTCATGTGGTAATTGGAGTTCCAGAAAATGTGTAGGAAAAAGACCAAATAAAAATGTTACCAAAAAAACAAAAAAAATTCCATACCATTGAAGTCGCCAAAGATTCTCTTGATCAATGTGATTAAATTATTGATATTGAAGTCAACCATGATCATAATTAAGGTCCTCAAACTGAAACCCCCCAAGAACTCAATGAAAATCCTCCTTCCTCTCCTCAAAATATTCAAGCATCCCAAGAAAGTGAGAAGCTTACAAATTATACAATGGGTCAAGATATGAGTGATATGATTCCCAAACCTGATGCTGAAGCTTAAACCTCTGCTCATGATAAAGGAGTTTTTTATACTGCATTGAAAAGTTTGGAGACATTTTCAATTAACATGTCAATATTGCTCAAGAATTATGGAAAAGAGGGCTTAAAATTATCAATAGTATTTACAAAAATTGATGAGATAATTTACCAAAAATATTATGCAGATATGTTTCTGCCTGTTGGTATTAAGGTGATCAGTAACCAAGATCTTAAAATTTCAGCCTTGCTTGATGAGCTTTACATTTCAGGTGAGTTTTATTTTTGTGAATGATAAATGATGATTTTGCTGTTGACAAATGTGGTATACGTTGCAATATATAGGGTTAGAATTTTTAAGGCAACAATTACCAAAGCATTTTCAAGAAAAAAATTGGAATTTCAAATTGATGAAGAAGTCACCAAAGCCTCTATATCATCTCTCAAAATCTGAACACTCCTTATTCAAAATGATTCAGAGCCTTCTTTACCACTCCAAGCCAATTAAATGTTTTGGGAGAAGTTTATGTTTGAATCCATTAGTTTAGTCTCATATGATTTGATTGCACCCAAATCATATGTGGAACCAACAACAAATCCCACCAATCCTCTGGGACCCAAAAGGGGTTAAGCTCAATACCTTGCCTCCTGCTTGGGTAAGTTGAAGCAAGGTTCAACACAACTTACAATTGAAGGTGGTGGGGCTGACAATGGGATATTTACGAATACTCCCAAGAACTTGGAGGAACTAATGTATACAGTTCAACACCTGATTATTGTGTACAACATGGTACATGCAGATACAAAGATCAAAGTCTATGGCACAAAAGGAAAACTCACAAGATCAAAAAAAATAAGGCCATCAAATATCTTTTGGCATGTCACAAGAACTTGAAATAAATCAAATTTTCTATAGTATATTAGCTGAATTCTGTCCATTGAGGGTTTGTGGCTTGATGGTATGCTCAGATGACTTGAGAACAAGCTCAGTGAAAGGGACTTTATTACTCATTGAAATTTCCAAAAGACTTTCAGAGATTAAAAAGCTAGTAGATCCGGTGTGGCTAGGTACTAATAAATATAGGGTGTTGGTAAACCCACGTAAGATTTTAGTAAAAACACATAAGGGCTTACGTGTGTTTACCAACACCCTAGATATATATGTAATTTACTGAATGGCATTTTTCTTATGATCAGAGTATTTTAATCCCACTGTAACTCTTATATTTTGATTTGCATGAGGCTTGGTATTAGACTTTGGTGATGCCTGGGTGGAGTAGGGGGAGCTTTGGGTCAAATGAAGAGGTCATATTCACTGTACCCTGGTCAGCTAAGCTTGCAACCAGGATTGACCCATTTTATATTATCTTTGTATCAGATAGCTTTAAATTAGTTTTAGAAAGTTATTTATGAATTTAATTAATTTTACTACCTATCCTTCTCTGGTTCCCTTAGGATGAATGTCAATAATAAAAATATTTGCATGGTGGCATGCCTCCATACACCATAAGAAATCCTCCTACATGACACAAACTCAGTCAGGAAGTTGAGCCTTAAATAGCCAAACACAGGGGCATTGCCAGAAGTTGATATTTTTGACCTCAAGCTCATAATGGGACCATTTGCACTACTTCTTTCCAAAGTAATCCTTGGTAAAGTGCAGAACAGGTGGTATCTGTCATCTTCAGTGGGGCACATGTTCCACTCATGCTTCCTCTAAAAATGTGAGTTTGTTGTATTTCAAAGCTATTTAATGGGAACATAAATCTATCAAATTGAATAATTCAGTATCCATTTCAGTGGATTTGGTTCAAGTACTTGATATCTACAATTTGCAAAAGTCAAATTTTATCATTTATTTTTAGCAGACAAGAACGAACAATCACCAACCAATACCAAATTGAGGTGAAAATCATATAATCCACACAACATTAATTAATCCATTGGTTTCATTTCATTTTCCTGTGAAAGCATGCCATTCACAAAAAAAGTAAATTATAATAAAAGGGATCTCATGGAAAAACATCAGGGGGAGGAAGGAAATTGTGATTTTCCCAGTTATTTGAAAGATATATATATATATATCCATTGGCCAGTGGCATTCATATGGCACCCTCATGAGGCCCCATGGAGGAACATTGGCTTTAGTATTCTTAGGTTGAGCCAATTTCATGTGGGCTCCAACAGGGAAGTCATGGGTGTGTTCCAAACAAAGCTTATTGGTCATGGGGCACCATTCATTAATTGGTTCCATTTGGTTCCAAAAGGGCTTGATCCAAATGGTAGTCAGCAGTATCTTATATCCTGTATGCTTTGAAATTAAGTGATCTCTCAACCACTTGTGAAGAGTGATACATGTCAAAAGGTAAGGGAGGCCAAAACCACTCAAAGGAATAACCTTTTTTCCTCCATTTTACCAACAATGCAAATATCAATGTCAGTATCAGCAAATATAATTGCCAGTGAATTTCAGAGGATTGAGAATTTCACTCAATTCAAACACATTTACTTTGGTCATGTGGCTATTTTCTGATTGACTGTATTACTCATTGCACTTGTTGAATTCAGACCATTTGCAACAATGAGTGAGTTTGAGGTCAATCAATGGGATGAATTATCACAATTCTTATCTCATGAAAGGAATTTCACAGACGCAATATCATCAAATGGTTTATTAAACAAGGGAGTTCTGTTTGCTATTGGGTAGTGAAAATGAAGCACAACAAAAAAACAATTTGGTATTTATGGAAGTCTTGGGAAAATTGAAGACACAAAGGAAGAATGGCAGAACCAAGGTGAATGTCTGAGCTTGGTGGGTTGAATTCTAGTTCAATACTTACAGTAATTTTAGGATAAATTATTTCAAAAGATTGAAGCTTACTACAAATCATTAGGGGTCCCCTCCTTTGGCCAAATTAATTATGAATCCAACATTTCCAAAAATAAGCGGGATTCAACTTTTCTTCTTCTCTCACTTCCACCATGAAAAAATTCAAAAATTCAACTCATTTTAAGGAGGATGCATTGTTTTATGCTTTGGGATGGTGGTTTCAAGCTGATAAGCAGACTGGACAAATTCAAATGGATTCCTTAAAGCATTGTACTGGGGGAAAATTGATTTTCCCAAATGAGCATGTTTGGATTTATTTATCTTATTTTCATGGGCTCATTCATGTAGTGTGGATAAGTAGCACATCCTTTCATTATACTGATCCAGAAAAGGACAACAAAAACACAACTCTAGTGGGGATGTCCACTCAAGGCTCAAGGAAGTTGGCAGAAGAGCCAAGGGAGCCTGCCATCAGATCAAGGATGTTAATACAATCTCATCTCAATTAGAATAATGAAGCTATTTGGATAAACTTTGGAATTAGAGGTTGATTGGACAATAATTGTGTTGTACTTCAGAGAACAGTATACAGCAAGATTGGATGGTTAATAATTGGGAATAGAGGGTGGCTCCAGCAAAAGGGGGTGGAAATAGTTCATGTACTGTGTAACTCCACTGCACATGGTCATATACTGAGGTTATAAACAAAATTCTCACTTGTTTTCAAAACTGGGGTAAGCTGCTCATCCCAAAAAAGGGAAATTACCTCCCATTGTGTTTGTATGCCCCATTTTCACACATCATGGCATATAATTCCCATGGGGCTTTGGGGTCATATGCATGTACTTTATCCATGCAATTCACATTAAAAACCACACACATGTCCAGGAAACCTGTGCTTCACACACAAATTCTCCCACATGTCCAGTATACCTGTGTGTCACATGAAACAGCTACTAAATATCAAGTATAGCTGCTTGTCACACACAAATCCTCCCACATCTCCAGTATAGGTGCATGTCACATGCAACAACTCCCACATGTCACATGCAGATTCTCACTCCTATGCAGGATTCTGCTTCATGCCATGCAAATCCTTATGCATGTCCAGGATCCTGGCACTTCACACCCAAATTCTTATGCATGTCAGATCAATTGGATTTGGCCTTAGGACTGGAAATTACCCATGTGTCTCAGATGGATTTCTCACATGGGGAGACTGTCAGCCTGTGACTCAAAACCAGAGCACAAGCATGACAGCCAAAATACCATAAACCAATGGTATAGCCAAGATACCACCAAAATATGGAGCTGAGCCAAACCAGCTCAAAAGGTATCAAAAGAAAGAGGAAACTCACCTCTATCTGAAGACATAAGTCCCATCACCATAGGACAAGAAATAACAAAGTTATTCCTGCTCAAAGTTATTGCTGAGCATAAACCTTAATTTTCACCTCTCATCTAAAATCTAGAAGGAGAGGCCTAACCCCATCAAATGGGTACTCAAAATGAAGCTCTAAGCCAGGGCTATCCAATGGTACCAGCCAAACTGAGCTAGCACCAATATTACTGGAGTTATGGTCAATTTCAGGCCAAATAAGGGTGAACAAAACATTCACCTCTCATCTAACTTCTACAGTTTTAGTGTGGGATACTTGAAGTGGGGTCTTTTTAGAAAGAGCACAATCAGGGCTATCTGATGGTCCCATCCACTTCTTCATATCTCAACTATAACAGAATTTATGAGGCAAACAAGCTCAATATAGCTTTTGCCCAAACCAAGCCTATGTACAAAAAACCTTGTACATGGGATAGCTTTGTCATATTTGATGATAAACATACCAAATTGGGTATCATTGTGTAAAGCTCATACAGGGCTATCCAATGAACCAACTTTGAGAATGATATCTCAAGAACTGACAGAGGTATGGCCATTTGAAAGTTATAATTCCACAATATGACCAATACAGCTGTATTATGACAGGATACAGTTATACCCTGATTATGAGGTGTCAAACAGACTAAGAAGCATGTTAATACTTCAATACCTCATAAGTCAGTCAATACTGGGGTCCCATACAGTTTCTGTACAGCATTCTACACGTCATACACGTCAGAACCAGGCTGTGAGGTCCCCAGATGAAACTTTTTACACTGTATTGGTGAAAACTGCCCAGATGTGGTTTCAAAACCACATCTGGGCCCAATACAGGCTATACAGGCTGTTTGAAAAACACAAGTCAGTCCTAGAGAGTGAAAAATCTTCACTTCCTCTACGTGGAAAGGTCTAGCACCCTTTCCACCCCATTTCAGGATAAAAGGAGGCTTTTTCACAGCCAGAATTGTCTCCTCATCCTGCTCTTGAATACCCTACGTAGTAAACTGTCAAAAACAGCTTTACTCTTGGGTAATAACCAGGTATACTCTTAATTTAAAGTATTGTAGTCTTTATTATTGTAACCCAACAGGTAAAGCTGCACCCAGGGCTTTCAACAGCGCTCACCACCACTATATTCCTTATAGTAAAGCCCTCTTATTATTAGATTAAACCATCTTCTACCCTTATAAAACCCTTTTGAATCCTTATTTACCGTGTCACAGTCATAGATAAGAGCTGTAAATCCTTTTTAATACTCTCATCATAGACTCACCCTGACATTTTGGGGGCCTGGCCGTGTTTTAAAACCTTCTTTGGACCTTTTACAAGTAAGTTTTTTTACTTTTATCACTTATTGACACTTGTTTTATCTTTTTTAGGCGTCATTTTCTTTAAAAATATATATATTTATATATTTTTCTTTATTTTTTAAAAATACTCATATTCTAAAGAATATCTGTCACGTGTCTAATAACCACAAGACCAGTATTTTTGGCGTGTTTTGTATATAAAAACATTTCTAATCCACTAATACAGTCTTAATTCTTGATTGAATCAAGACAGCTCATCCTGATAAACGAACAGTTGAGGCGTTTTTGGGCACATTGTTAACTCAATTGCCCTGTAATACACCACCTTTGACAGATTATACTTGCTAACTACAAGTATTCTGTCAGATATTGGTATACAAACAGTCTACCACATATCAATAAGCTGTATTTTTGACGTGGAGTTGTTAATTCAATTACACTGTCATCATACAAGGGCATATTGTAATAATATACAAGCCCAGAGGCCATTCTTAGATGTGCAAAACCAGCCTTTTAAGAAGTCTTAACTGACATAAGCCCTCTTTTCCTGTTTGATTCAGTGGAAGAAAATTTCATACCACTAGAGACCCAGTCACAGGCCAACACACCAGTGACACCCTCAGAACCAGAGGGCAGCAAGGGCAAAGGAAAAAGACTTAGTTAAGGCCTCATTACAGCCAAAAAGTGGACACCAATAGCCACTCAGAGGAGTAGAAAGCCATGAAACTCTGCTTCAATACAAGGTAAACCAACATTAACCACTTGTACAGGAAAAATTACAATTATTAACCCAGTTGTAACCTCCAAAGGCAAACTGCCCAAATCATCCAATAACAAATTTGTACAAGGCACAGTCAAAGGTAAATACCCCAAGAACATGAAGTTTTTGACTGCTTGCAAACACTGATATGTCCCCTGCATACCTCAGAGACCTTGGCTTCCAAAGGAACCAGCCAGAGGACAGAGAAGGCTTGTCCAGAACCAGAAGACCTGGAAGAGGACACCTTGGACACAGTGGTGGATGGCAAAACAATGAGGGAGATGATATCAACCTTGCCATTCACACTCCAATTCACCAGGAACCTCAAACCAGAGGACTGGAAGGATATGGATCAAGTTCTTCAGCTCCACCAACTCCTCAAAGATTTATTTCAATGGAGCATGGACAAAAAAAGGTTCAACCTGGCAAGTCACTTGGCAGAACTTGGAGCAATTTGCCAGAAGATCTGTCTCAAAGAGATAGAATTCAAAGACCTGATAGTAATTACCAAAGGTTGGAATCCTACCAGGCAGTTCAGACTCCAGGAGACAAGGGCACAGAGGATAATGGAGAATCAAGCCACTATCCAAGCTATAGAAGACCAGTTAACCCAGACAGGGCCTACTCAGATTCCTTCAGGCTCACAAGGAGCAGGCCAAATCAGCTCTCCAGTGGCTTCAAACCATTCAGAAACCAGCAGATAAATGGCCAAGAGTCACCATTCTTCACAATTCCAGGAAGTTTCCAGGAGAAGACAAGGAAACAAGGGCAAGAACAAAGCCTCCTTCAACCAGAGGAGGAAAGAGTCAGACCCCATGATCCAGAAGCTGTGAGATTTGGTGAAATAAGTACACAAGAACCAGAAGTAGCTGTAAACCACTCTAGAATCAGTAGTCCTAGTAATAGAAACATTACCCCCACTCAGACTGAAAATAACATTGTCACATCTGAGAGCAACATCAACAGTGATACACTGTGGTTTAAAATGTCCCAATATGCTGAACAATCTGCAAAGCAGTTTTCAGAAATTAAAGCTGGCCAAGAGAGGATGAGAGAAACTCAAGCCTCCTTGGAACAGATAGTTAAGAACCTTCAGGAAGGATATGCTCAACTGAGCAAAGCCTCTGAAGAAACCAACAAAAGACTGAATATAGTCTTTGAAGAACAACACCACAGCAAAAGGTACAGGGATTGTCTGGACCAAGACATAAACAAATTGTTTAATGTCTACCATAACTTGAAGCCCCAACCACAAGGCCAAGCTATGGGAAATCCATATCAACCAGATGACATCAAACCAGATGCCATGTTGATGAATAAGGCAAGATCTCCATCACAATACCAGGATGGAGATTGAATGTCTTATTCAGAGAAGGGAGCTTTGAAACAGCTTCCTGAGGCCTCAAGCTGGCCCAAATTCTCTGGATCAGGAGAATATGATCATATGGAACTCATAGATTATATTGATGGACTCCTCATTGATGTACCAAGAATACCAGACTACTGGATCACTGCTAGATTGAATACTGAATTTAAAGGTCATGCCAGTATATGGTACACAGAAATGAAAGAAATCCATGGCAGAAGAAACTGGCCATGGTGGAAGGGTCAAATCATCCAAAATTACAGTAATGGAACTTGGATATGGCAAAAGACTATGTCATTTGAAAATGACAAATACTCTGTGGACAAAGATCCATATGAGTGGTGTCTTAGACAGTCTAACAGACTTAAAGCCATTGATGCTCAGATGAACATCCAAATGAGGAATCACAAACTTCTGACACAATTGCCAGGAGAACTAGAGCATGCAGTAAAATGCAGATGCAACCAAAATTGCACCCTAGATGACATTGCCAACACCTTACAAGACATAAGTAAAAGGAGTAATATAGGGAAATTCACCCCATATAAGAGCAGTAGTTTCAAAGAGAAACAACCTTTCAGGGTAGAGTTTAAAGACAAACCCAAAGAAAGAGTGGAATAAGTGGCAAAGAAGAGGAATTATTGTCACAATTGTGGTTCAACAGACCACTATGCCAACAACTGTTCAAAGGCAAAGAAAAAAGTCTATGTCATAGAGAAAGTCCCTGAGGAAGAACCTCCAACAGAGGATTCTGAATCTGACTCCATGGGTGATGCCATCAGAGAACCATCTGATGATGATCAAGACCCCAGAGAGGAATTTCTAGTGGAATACCAAGAGGAAACCCC